>OX392463.1:63095186-63695186 GCA_947623515.1 Neoascia interrupta
AGTTATCCTCGCCTGACATCCCTCCTCATATACCTACCTGCAGAGTTTTCTAAACATCTTTCCTCTTCATCTCTAACAAATTTTCTCTCCGTATATACATACACATACCAGTTAAACTCCAATTTCATCCAAGATTATTCTCATAATGATAACGAACATTTCCCTCTCCAAATCCATACAGCCTCTGCTTAACAATACAATGTACCTCACTTTTGGTGGTGCACTTTTAAACTGCGACTCACTCAACTACTAAGGGTCGGTCTTTAGGTACATCGTTATGCTTATGAATAATCCAAACAAAAACAAACGTTAAAGCTGCAATCCAATCATTCATGCATGTTTAGTGTTCACAGCTCTCATAGATCTTAAAGAATGAAACTAAAAAAAAACTCATTGAAACGGGGAAAGGACCCTTGCTGTCTTCTCGTACCATTTAAGTGTGCAATTAGTGTTTGTTTCACGTAGAATATGCTAATCCCTTAAAGTGTCATTAGAAGAGCTATTATTCAAAGCAAAACGGTAAAATGTTTTTAATTGTTTTAACCTAATTACACGTTTTGACGTAGCAAGATTTTTCATCTGCCTTCCTTATGTTAAAAATTTGCTGTGCGCTACATTTGCCAGTTGATGGGATATGAAAGTGTTAATAAAAAGTTGAGTGTGGGAAGTGCAAAGGAGCATTACGCTTACTCCTCAGCGTCGTAAATTAAGCGATACAAAGTTAAATAAACCAGTTCTCTGGAATGAAATTAAGTGATTAACATGTAAAGGTTTAGTTAAAGGTTAATTTTTATCCTTAGGTTTTTTTTTGTCAGAAGTCTAAGCAGCTGTTTACCGAGGATCTTCAATAGCAAGACAAATTCCGATGATGACACATGAAAAAAAATCTTCAAAAAACCTTCCCCTTGCCGGAAGACGTCTGATACCAGATCGAGAATTCGTTCCGGGATAACAAATGCAGCAAACAACCACGACTTCAAAATAAATATTGACGAACATGAAAAACGCATAGAAAGGTATGGGATATATTCAAGAGCTTTCTCCAAACTAACGCAAGCCTTTAATAACAACAAGTTAAAATTAAGGCCCCACGTTGGGCGCCACTTTGTTTCATTTTTTTAGAATGAATAACGAGTTAGAAGTGTGTGACACGAAGGTGTGCCGACGATGCGCTCGTGGATGTAAACAATTTGTGAATACTAAAAGGCTAGCGGCGAAAAAGTGCAACAACGCAGCAAGTTGTTGCTGTGCGTCCCGACTGCTCAGCAAGGGGGTGGGTTCCGATAACAGACGAACGATTGGGATAAATTCGCGATATGATAAGGCGATTAAGTATTAAGAGATGATCAATGATACGATTTTTTGGTATGTAGTTTAAAACGGAGGGCCAGCTGTTTTATAAGTAAAATAACAAAACTGTGGGTTACTGAAAATGAAAATGAATAAGAAGTCCTATCGAAAGAAGAAAACACTTTTGTTTGCGTCGTGCAGCGGGTGTTTTCACTTTCAATAACTTTGACATGCTGTTCGAATTTGACATCTGTAAAAATGCAATCCGGCCACTTTTTCAATAGTCTATCGCCAATCACAGACCAGTGATGAAGAGGTCCATACCATAGAAGAGGAAGTTACCTGGTTCATGATGATTGCGATGCAGTCGGTAGGTACCTATGTGATATCCAACCTGTGCTGTTGAAGAAACAGATACCAAATGTTACCAAAGTCAGAAGAAGTTAGTTCAGTCTTCAGTGGGCGCAATCACGCATTTTCTTAGCGCCGGCCTTTCGAAGAGGAAGTGGAAGAGATATTTCTTTCTCATTTACATTTGCGCAGTAGCGGAAGGTGGGGGTTGTATGGGTATAAAAGTATAAAAGTTACTAGTTTTGTAATTATTTTTATGTTTTCCCATATGCTTTGACAGAGCACTTGGTCAAAGCTCCCGGAGCACCAATAGCTCCGCGGGGCACACTTTGGGAACCGCCAAACTAGATAGATGACGAAATCGTTGGGGCTGGACTGCTGTTTAACACTGCTACGTAAAGCACCAAGGTGCACTGTCTCAGTTGCCTTCTCGGTGGTGATTTTCATTTTGCTTTCTCGGCTCTTCAGTTCGTGAATTTTCTGTCCTCTCAGCCTCTTCGATAGGTAAGTGGGACCTAGGTATCTTAACTTGGCTTTTGAACGGTTATTGTTTTGGGTGAAATTGGGCTGGCTCTGAAATTGGACTTTTCAACTAAGACGAGCGTCGATCCAGCGGTCTTTACTGTCTTCTAGAGAATCGTATCTTGTATGCTGAGAGCACCACACCGGGTTCTTAGGGTGTAGTGTATGCAGGGGCATAACTAAGCCAGCAGGTGATCTAAGAGCGAGGATCCCTTTCTATTATAATCATCATAAAGAATAAATTTAAATTCACTTGGTCGGCACTTGATCAACGCAATCAATGTGATGTATAGGCATGTAGGTAAGGTACTAGGATGTGTTTCTAGGATGTGTTCTTTTCTAATTTCCTTATCTCTTTTTTCAGGAGTCAATCCTGAGTGGGTGAAATGTATTTGTGTACATTTTTGGCGGTCCGTCGAAAAATGGAAAAAGGACCTCTTTTGGTATCAGTACAATATGGTGTCAGTATAAAATATTAAAAAGGTTTTTGAGAAATGAAGAGTTGAACATGAATGAATTTTTTTCAAGCTGTTTAAGGACATAACTTTTGAATCAATAGATCAAAAACCGTAATAGATCAATACACGGTCAAACTAGCCGATGAACGTTGGCAACAGTCTAAGGATTTTATCATAATTCACTGCTTGTGGCCATTGTTCGACCTAAAAAGGAAAACGATTCGAGCAATGGCGAAACGAAACCTTCTATCTCTCAGTAGAAACTTCATAAAAGCATTCGTTGGTGTAGTCAAGTGATACTGCACCATTGGTGTCATGGCTACACGAATGGGAATCTTTGCGAACGACTTCTGCAGAAGCTGAAGGGATGAAGAAGAAATAAAGTCTGTAGAGCACTTTTTATGCCATCGTCCAGCTCACCAAGAGTCAGTTTCTTTGATAGCCTGGACCGCCTGGCAGGAATATCACTAGACGTAAAAAGATTTATTAAAAGATCAGATGGTTCTGTTAGTAAGACATATGTCCAACCATGTTTGTCTACCTTACAAGGGTAATCAGATTGGCCCATTGATCTGGCCACCGATTGAACTTGCACAACCCTTCCACAAGTGCAACAAGTTCAAACAACCCTTCCAACCTAACCTAACCTAATGAAGTGCTAAGGCCATATTTTTTAGAAAAAAATGAAATATTACCATTTTGACGCACTTTTGAAGGAAAAAATCGCTAAAATGCATGAAACACCAAATTGCCGTTTCTGACCTAAGTTTATTGAAGCGTATTAAAAAAAAACACATATAAAAAAAAATTGTTTTACCGTGTACGAGAAAACCGGTGGCCATAGCATTTAAGAAAAATAACTGATACTAGCGTTGTCCTTTTAGAAAAAAGTTTCACTGGAACTGGAAAAACTCCAAATAGTTGTTTTATGGATTTGAAATTTAAAAAAATATTATAAAGGTCAAAAGAACGTACATATATCTCCCCCTCTATCTTCCAAACGGTATAAAGTATAATTTTGAAATAAATAACAGACGTAGGGTATCTTCTGAAATTTTATACAAAGTAAACCAAACTGCGAATATTTAAAAACTTTGAAAATTTGACTCAAAAACGTGAAAAAATTTCGAAAACGATTTTTTAAAGATCTCTTGTCCCTTAATGGTTTTGACGATCTTTATTATATTTGTCTGAAACATGTAACGTTCAAAAGGCAGGCTAATTGCGTGAAAAACGTTTCAACATTGGTGTTTTCACCCTAAACCTTTTATGGCCGTTTAAACAAGAAATTCATGAGAAATCCATGTGCGCAACCACCTGCGTAAAATTGAAAAAAGGTCTAACGGTAATAAAAAAAAGATAAAAAAGTCCAAGAAAACGTGGTCCTTCCCTTTCTTTTCGAAAAGATAATAGGGGAAAACTTTAAAGAAATAATAGACGTAGTCCATCTTTGGAAATAAAAAAACGTTACATAGTTTTAAAATATAAATGGTTTCTTAGATGTCTTTGAAAATAGTTTAGTTGACTGACTAAAATGGTGATGCTAGCAAACATGTATATCGTAACTTCTGGGCCACTTATTTAACATCAACCATATTTGACGCTGACACAACCACACGAACGTTAACCAATTAACACAACAGATTTGAACAATAAAACTTATAGGTTTTTAAATAAAAAAATACAAAGAAAACAAGTCAGTAAGTGCAAGAGTTTGTCTCTGACAAACTACTATATACCTGACCCTATATACCATGTTACACCAAATCTTAAAGTTTCTTGGCCCGAATTCATATATTATTTGTATAGGCCACAACCCCAAAAGTGGGCATGGGCTCAAAATTAAAATCAATTATTTGAAATTTCGGTAGAATCATGAGAAAATACGGCAAAAGCGAACATTATTTCAGAAAAAAAAACAGTTTTTTTCCTAAAAACGCCCCCTAAAAATGGGCGGAACTCAAAACTTTGTATGGGGCAAACTTAGAAAATAGCGATATCTTTAATATTTGCCATATAATTTTTTTTTTTCAATTTGCAGTCAGCTTTCCGGGAAATCGGGTTTTTAAAGATCTAACATGTTAAAAGTGGGCATGGTCGATATTGTGGGCGGTACAATTTTTGCCTTGTTAAAGATTTTCGGCCAATATTGCTCAGTACCAAAATGTGAGTTCCTGTGCCTTGTCTAACTTTACCAAAAGGCATTTTGAAAAAAATAGTGAAATAGAGGTTGTCTTACATTGAAGCCAGCAGTGGCATTCACACTTTGTCTGTGCCACAAAAGAACCAAGCCGTGTACCAAGCTTCAGCTCTCTAGCTTGATTTTGAAGACCTAAAACCTTCACACATACGGACGGACGGACGGACATGGCTTAATGGATTCACATGTCGTTCTCGATCTTATCTCTAAAAGGTTTTAAGGGTCTACGTTGATTAGTTGACTGTGTTACAAACTATGCATTAAAATTAATATACCCTCGGTCGGGTATAAAAATCAGCGTATCTTCAACAAAAGCCGACGGACCGCACCACGTATGTCTTTATACTGGACGGGATTTTTTTCTACGTTTTACTGGGCAAGATCACCTGTATGCAATGTCCACTGATATTTCGAAAGTTTTTATAAAGGGTGATTTTTTAGCTGGTTTGGTTTTGGCAACACTGGTTTTGACAGCTGACGTGTGTTTAGTACCTTGTGTCACTGTCAAACAGCTTCAGTTTGGTTTGCAATTTAACCATGGATCGTCTTACAAATGAACAACGCTTGCAAATTATTAAATTTTACTATCAAAATTCGTGCTCGGTTCGAAATGTTCATCGCGCGCTGCTTCCATTTTATGGTCGGCGAGTTTGGTGAACAGTTAATTTCACGTTTCGGGCCGGTCAATTGGCCGCCTAGATCGTGCGATTTGACACCATTAGATTATTTTTTGTGGGGGTATGTCAAGGCTAATGTCTATAGGGACAAGCCCGCTTCGATTGACGCACTGGAAGCCAACATCCATGCATTCATTCGTGAGATACCGGCCGATATGTGTGAAAGAGTATGCCAAAATTGGACTCAGCGGATGGGCTACCTAAGACGCAGCCGTGGTCAACATTTGCATGAAATTATCTTTAAACATTAAATTGCAAGGTTCAAACTATCGATTCAAATAAATATTTCATTAATTTTTTCGAATTTTTTGTGTTTTTTTTTTTAAAAAAAGTTCTCAACCTCTTAAAAAATCACCCGTTATATGCTTCGAGTTCCTCGATTGATACGGCACGGCATTTGTTTGGGGTGCCTTTTTTGTGATTTAACCAAAAGGACTTGGTCAAACTTAGTCCAATCATAGCTCTCTTGTGGTTTCTTAATGCAACCAGACTTGCAAAATTCCAGTTTTAAGCCCTAAAACTATTATTGTTTGTTTTTAGTGTAGTTTAGGACATCTTCGCACACGCATAATCGGAAAGACAAGGGTTTGGGTCGTTCTCTTCTTACAGACAGATGCATTGGAAGCTAAAAGAAAATCAAAAGTGGTTAACTTCGTTCACTATCTCCTGGTGGGAAACTTAAAAAAAACGGCCTGTTTTGTTTTCGCCCTAATTCATTGCTATGCCTCTAAAATATCCTCAGGCCGATGGCTACCAATTGACCTTATGTAATCTCAGTGTGGCCCAAAAAGCAATTTGCATTTTTCGCCCCCAATATTTACTAAACACACTCAAAGACTTCTTTTTTTTTTGTTGCGAAAATAAACTACTCAGCTATTGATTTTATTCGCCTTATCTTGCCATTGACTCACCTTAAGGGTAATTTATCAATTTCGTTGCGTCACACTTACCATTCCTTGCAAACAACACACGCAATAGCCATTGCCATCATAATGACAAGGGGTATGAAAATCCACTCTCTACCGCGCCGCCACAATACCAAACCACACATCGGGTTTTTCTTTTTCTTTTTTTTTTTGAAAATAGCTTAATTGAATTCCTCTTGGGAAGGAATTTCGATGAAAGCATAATAGACGAACTATAATCCCCATAGAATGGATTACATAAGTTTTCCTTTTCTCTATTTTTAGTTTTTATTTTTATAAGACTTAATCCTGCGGTTTAGGGTTTTAATTGAAAATTATTTTATCATCAAGGCAAATGTTTTTTAAATGTGATTGAGTCGTTTGCCAATTACTTACGTGACTAGTGGATGATTTAAGGGTAATTAAAATTAATCAAAAAACATTTACTTAAGTTAAATACAAAAACTGCAAGAATAGAGCTTTTAAACTTACCTACAAAAAAAATCACAGTGTTTAGTTTCGCATGGAAACACTTCTTGGAAGAAAGCTTACCAAAGTTAAGAGATTACTTATGTTTCTATTTTTAAATTAATGTAATGCGGCTACTTACATGTCCATAGTTCCGAGACCAATTATGAAGTCCGTTTTCCGAATTGGACTATTCTTAAAACATAAGTGGCGAAGTGCAGTTGATTACCTGCATGCTAGGGAATCGTTTACCGAAATCACTACTCCTGACCTCGTCAGATAATTATTATATTATTAAATTTATTTGACGATCGACATTTGGAATTAGCTTTCTGAAATAGCATTCCTTTTCTGGAGAATATCAAATATACTACATGATGTTCAATAAGAGTCCATTATGGTGCTTAAGTGGTCAAAACAAGAAGATTAGCTACTGCAAAGTACCACCAGATGCCTTGCCTGTTTTCACACTCAATAAAATTTTCTTTTTTTTGCATTCATTAGGGGAAAAAAGCCACTTATGCTCGCTTAATGTGGAGAGAAAAGGTCTGTCGACAACATTGGGACTAACTTGAATTTTTTGAATTTTGTACAGCCTTCGTAGTGGGCGCAGTGTTGAGGTTCCAAATCAATGCTAAGGTTCCATTTATCGGGCACACCTTCTTCTGAGCATATCTTGCATTGGTTATTTATAGTTAGTTCGGCTTCGGATCAAATCATCTCATGCCACTTTGAAAGTTTAGGCCAGGAAGGCTGTTATCACAGGCAGTTTTATTACCCCTAAGCTAAGTCATCAACACCATATACACTATTACACAAACCGGCCAAACGCGGAAGATGGTGTAGAAAGTGGTGTATTCTCTGAGTGTCTAAATTTAAATAAATCTCTTCGACTAGCTATAAACAATGCAGTGTATTCCAAGAAGAAATAATGGCGACTGGCTAAAGTGCAACGTGATATCCGCCCGCGATATCTGTACCTTTACGGATAGCCAGGCCGCAATTTAATCTGTGACATCGTTCTCTATAGACTCTAAATAAGTCGTCAACTGTCGCACATCTCTTTAAGAGATATTCGAACAGTTTTACATCCGCCTGCGCTGGTTGCCAGGCCATAGAGACATTATGGGAAACTTTGAGGCTGACAAACTTGCTAAAAACGCTACTAGAATGCCAATGCCAGACGATGAAATCTCTTGTAATAGGTACTCCCCTATCTTCTTTTAAATTACAGCTCAACAATCACAGTTAACAAAAAACTAACACCAGATGGAGGACAGGCAAATCTGGCCCCGTCTCGATCAGAAAAAACTCATTGAAGAGATAAAATTAGCACTGCAGTGGGAATTAAAACCGGAAACCGCTAATTAGGTCTTCACGCAAAAAGGCTAGGTGTTTTCTCAAACGCTGCATAGACTAGAAAGAGGAGGAAAGTGTACAACATCTTCTCTGTAGCTACTCAGCACTCGCTTCGTCCAGGAAATCCATAATAGATTCCTACTTCTACAACTATCGAAGGAACCTCAGTAGTGAGACACCGATCAAAAGGATATTAGAATTCACGCCAAGCCCCTCCCTTGGTTACATACCCACGTGGCAGTACAATGGGCCTACTTTGGCCTCTGTGCCCTTAAAAGCCACTTACCTACCTATCTACCTAAGGGCTACTTGAAAAAAGTAGGTTAGGTTCGGTGCTGTAGCCGCTCGGCAGGGAAACACTTAGAACAAAGTAGGTCTATTGTGATACCACTCTTGTAAGACTGGAGTCACTATAATAATGACTAGCCGGGGGAATAACGGATAATTTAGCGTTTACTCTAGGTGCTCTAAAATTGAGTACCCGGGTGGTATAGGAGGCGGATTGTTTACTATTCAGGCGTTGAGCCAATTTCACCAAGTACGATAGGGAGCCTTACACAGAAGGTGAACCATGGTTTCTATCTCCTCGTTTTCTCTGCAATTTCTGCAAAAAAAACGCTATCAAGTCTTCCTGCATGTTTTCCTATACCTACTAAAGAAAGCACTATGAGGGCCCAAACTATCTTTAGTTAGATTGGGAAAGATTTAGTCTATTTAAGGAAATAAGTTCTTTTGTTTTTCTACAATCGAGCACTGGCCAGTTTTATTTGGAAGAGAGACATTGCTGATGTTGTTCCACCTATTGTTGCCAATATTGTAGGTTCTGGTGTCCAGCTGGTAAGTCTTTAGATTAGTCGGATTAGCACCTACGACTTATCGAACGGAACCGGCACCCTCATCATAAGCACCTTCTCTAGCTTGTTCGTTATCTCTGCAGTTGTCTGAAATATCCCTGAGTCCTGTAACCAAGCTCAGGGATATATCGCACTAACTCATTGCGAAATTCGCGACCTTGCTTCATCGACTTGGATCGTGTGGTTGACGATTTATAGGCTTTTATTGCTAATATCAAACCACCCTTTTCTAGTAAGAGGCACTTCGAGGGAAAAACCGTCAAACCGTCAATTCTAAATCGTCAATTCTGAATAGAAACATAGAAAATGATCAAGGGAATCAACAAAATTTAACAGGCACAAGCTTAAAACTTCAGTTGGAGACCTTAAAAGGCACTGTCTCCTGCAGGAACCCGTAAAGAGAGACTGCCTTAGGCGGATATTTGCCGTTTCTCCCAAGCCCCAAATCTTCTTCTTTACCCTAAACTACAAAAATAATTTTTAATTGATTAGTTGAACGAACGATTACAAGAACGAAGATGTCGATGGATGGTTAACGATTGTAAACTGAATTTCTTCTGACAAGTCACGTATTTGCCCTCGTGCTACAAATTACAGAACATAAGATTATGTTACAACGCACCGCGTCCAAACTTTAAAAGCCTTCTTGGCTATTACAGTTTGCAGGGAGATCCTGGTTGTCTTACCAGGGTTAGATTAGGTAGGTGATGTTGTAGTAGCAGTCGGATGCAAATAAACCGACACACTTAGACCTGTGTAGGTCCATTGAGGTACAACGTGGATCTGGAAAAACTTTCGCTTGTTTGTTCAACCATTTTGAGCTACTAATGAAGGGTAGGGACATTATGGATCAGTGGTACTAAGATCGCTAAGATCACTAAACAAAAAAGCTCCAAGGTGAAGATTTCGTTTGTCAAAGAGAGCGGTGCATGTGCCGAGTGAAGTAGATATAATCACATAATACCTATACTTATTACGTCAGTAGCACTATATCTATTATACACTAAACATGCCGGGATGCTTACTTGCAAGTCTCTGGTTTCAGATCTTAGAGCGTTTAAGATACATCTTTGGCCGAATCTGCAGCCAGGTACTATACCACCTGTCCATCTCGGTTTTGTTCTTTCTATGCATCTAGTTTAAGCATGAGTTTGAATGTAGAAATTTAAATGCCTAAGGACCAAGGACTCTTTTTCAGGCAATTTTGCAAGATCGCGAGAGAATTTCCAAGTTTGGTGAGTTCGACAGCCTTGAAGTGACCTGGAATGTTGCAATGCCCTGGCACCCCAGCCTATGTGAATGTTGAACTGCTACGACATTACCTTTAGAGACGATCGGCAGTCTAAGGCTACTTTAGAGTTATTATAGAGACTGATTCGAGGCAATTGATGGCTGCCTGGCTGTCGGGAAAATTTCGTATATCCTAGGCGGATCCTAGGCGGACACTTCAATGATGAGAAAGATGGAAAAAAAGACTAGGGTGCAGTCTATCTGAGAAGACGGCTTCACCTACCCCATAGTTCCTCTTTGATCCATCGGTAAAGAAGTGGATCGATTCACTTCAGAGGAGCAAGGTCATCGTATGGGGATGGTTGCCTGTAAGTTTTTATCAAATTGTAGTAGTGAAGCCTATGTTTCTAGGAGGGATCCTAAATTTGTGTGGATTAAGCAAGTACCCTTGATTGAGGGAAGGGACGATAACTGGCCGCCCATCTTGTTAACTTGTTAAGAGCATTTTGTAGGCTTTCTTTTTATGGATTAAGGTGCTTCCACGTAACGGCAATAGCAACATCATCGGAATAAGTGATCTCCCTGTTTTACCAGGGAGAATCTTATAAGATTATTTTTATAACCCATCCCATTGGATAGGAGGTATATTAAGTTTGATTCATAGTTTGTAACATAGAGAAATAATCACCGTCGACCCCCAAGACCTTAGAGGCATATGATCGAGACCGAATTGTAAGTCGAATGAGCCATGTCCGTCCGTCCGTCGGTAGTTTTTAGGCCTTAAATTTTAAGCTAGGAACTTGAGACTCGATATCTGTTCGTTTTAGGCCCGAAGCAGTACAAGTGTAAAATTTTTTGAAATCCGCCCACTGACACGCCCACTTTTCTTATTAGCATGAAAAAACAAAGTTGTCGTAGAAAGCTGAAATTTGGTATGCAGTTTCCTCGCTTAAGTGTATTGTGATTGGCATTTAAAAAAAAGCAAAAACCGCCCCTTGTGGGCGTGGTCATATTTAATATGCATTCTAATAAACGGCTTTTATTTGATATATTTGCTTAAAATCCAAAAAACTTGCACTATAAAATGTTCAGATATATGCGTAAGCTATCAATTCAAATAAATAAATTTTTGCCACGCCCACTTTTGGGGGCGTTTTTAAGTAAAAAATCAAATTTTTAATATAAAACTGCGATCAACCCGTGTATATTGCATCTGATAAAAAATAAGATAAAAAAAATAATGTTATTGAAAAGGGGTTGATGCCACACCCCTTTCTTAAGAAAGAAAATTCTTAACTGAAAAATTCTTAACACAATTAAAGTTAATAGAAACTGAAGTTTAACAACCAAGATTTTTGACGCATTTTGGAGCTTGACAGTGGTCAATTGGGATGGGGTATCCAACGATTCGCCTAGGCGTTTATGTAAATTCAACTTCGCCACCAGGAATCGCACTGTGGCTCGTTTTGGTGTCTAATGTTAAGCTTAAACACAAATAGAGTCTACTTTCGCTTCATCCATGTCAGGTGGGAGGTATCGTTGTTCTTCTTCGCCCAGATTGAATAGTTCATTCTGCGTATAAGCGGTATTCGGTTGGTCTTAGGCTAGAGCTCGCAATCTCCTTGAGTTACATCAAGACTGTATCACTTCAGGCTGGCGCGATCCTTCTTCGTAAAAGAATTTGGGGGGTTGTATTGATAAAGAACCTTACTATCTCTTGCGTTTGTGGCCTTCCGAAATCACCCCTCCTTATAATATATCCACCTTTAGTATTGGTTGAGATATCTGTCGGCGTACCTTCGCCACAACGAGGTAGAGATAGAGATCGGCCTCACCATGTTCACCCTCTAAAAGGTTCGGCCGTCTAAAATGCTGTTTGAATTTCTCACACCGATTTCAATACTTTCTATTTGTTAACTAATCGGAAGATTTTCATGTCCCATTTGGGGAACTCAGTCTGAATCCTTTATCAGAGGTCATTATATGCCAAATGTTTTTTTCCGACAGTACCATCAAAAGATGCCCTCCGTTCCTATTCATATAGCTTGGTCCAAGAGGTTTTGTCCAAGAGCTTGTGGAACAAATCGTTGACGTTGATATCTTTCTAGTCCGTGGGGGATGTAGGCATACGCGGCCAATTTAAGCCAATTTAGCCAGGTGAAGAACATTAGGGTAGTTGATAGAAACCGGTTTGGAAAACCTTGGATGCTTTGTAAACTCTTGAGTGCACATGTCTACGCTTTGATTAAAATTCGTATTGTAATGCTATGTTTCCACTTGTCGATTTATTGACAAACTTTAACAGTTCTCCTCTTTGTCAATCAAAGACACGATTGGCAAAGCGTAAGCCAATTCATATGTCAATTCAAAGACACTCTATTTCTACTTGCCAATTTCTCAATATAACCTAAAAATACGTCGTTTGTCAATTACAAATCGACAAGTGAGAACTTAGCATAAGTCTCGTGGCTTGAAAGGGATTTAAGGAAGATTTTTCTTAATCGCAGATTAGTATCCGATGGAAACACCTTAAAAGTGTACCTATAATGTGGTGCGTTCTCCTATTAAAGGGAGAGCAGGATTAAACTATGTCCTCAAGGTAGCAGACTCCAGTTGGCTGTTTATTCGAGATTGAAAATGTTCTGCTTTGCAATTGGACCACTGGACAACACAGCCTTAACTCAATTAGCTGCTTACTACAGCTGTGTAGAGTTAGTAAGTTGTTTTAGGAGAAAGTTCCCTTTTCTTACCGCATACTCAGTTTCACTTATTTAAAGCCGTAAAAGCTTTCTTCACTTTTTTGCCATTATTTCAATTCCAACGAGCTCACTGTCAAGGATGATGTGCAGCACATATTTGTATGATATGTATTCCTGTTTTTCCCTCATAAAAAAATCATTTGACTGTACTGGAATCGACTTTTACATATTTTTTTACTACTTCTTTTACAGTTTTAACCGTTTTAACAACTTCAATCAAGTACAACGAATACGTGACCGATAAAGGAAAAAATATTTCAATACCTTGCGATGCAAATGGGTCCATCATGTGGATCAAAGAAATCGGAAACAAAACAAGAGTAATTCAGGTAAGTTGAGGTTCTTGTCCCCGTCACACAAATAATACATTCCTTTGTTTTTGTTAGTGTTGTTCTACCCTGATTTTACTTATACACATACCATTTTACTTTTACTTACCTACAAGAATCATTACGCTTCCATTTGCGGATTCTATTTGAATGCTTTAACTGACCTTGAACTAAAACCCGAGTATAATGTTCAGAACTCAAACATTATTACGATTGATGCGCGTACTGCAAAACATCATCTTCATCAAAATAGAATCATGTTGGAAGTCAGAAGTGGGTGAAGTGAATGCATGCAAGAAGTTGGCAAAAGTAAAATTAATTGAAATGAAGCAAAAGTTTGTTTTTAAATAGGGTTTAAATTAACCTTGAATATATGACCAGTGTTTGTAAATAAGAAACTTGTCAAATATTCGGAAAATCGTTATTCTAATTATTATAGTACTTACTTATACTTACATAAGGTGGCGCTAGTTCTGAACACAGTTCTGCTGGCTCAGTTCCCCTTTCACTTTCCTGCGAAGAGTCTAGATGCTCTTCTAAAGGGTCCGCCAAATAACTTTTGTTTTTTAGCGGTCCGTTCAAAAATGGAAAAAGGACCGCTTATGGTATCACTACGTTGTCCGTCCGTCCATCCAATCGCTTTATAACTTCTGAACGGTAAGTCGTAGAAAGACAAAATTTGGTGTGCGTAGAAACTGCGGAAATAGTCAGAGAATCCAAAGGGGGTAATTTTTTAGGCACCGTTATTTGGTTTAATTATCCAGTTTGAAATTTCATGTGAAAATGGACTTGATGTTTTTCAAGAAAAACGAAACTTAGGTTTAAGAAATACTAAGCTTTAATCAAAAAATAAAACTTTTCGAAAATATCAAAACGTTTTTGAGAAATGAAGAGTCGCAAACGCATGACGTTTTTCAAAGTGTTAGAGGCCATAACTTTTGAACGGCTTATGAATTAATATTGAACACACGTATAAAGCAACTTAAAGTAAACCAAGTGCTTAGGTCATACTTTTCATAAACAGTTTGAGTACTGCAGTTTTGTCCTCCCCACTTATTTCCGGTGCTGTTTGGTGGAATTCTATGAAAAAAGTCACACGTATCAGAAATAATTCAAAATTTTAAGGAAAATTATAGCGGATTTTGAAATTTCAAAATCTTCTGAGATTTAACTCAAAAACATAAAAGTATTTTCGAAAACAATTTTTTAAAGTTTTCTAGTAGCTTAACGGTATAGACGATCTTTTTCAGGTTCGGTTAAAGTGCAAAACTTACAAAAAGAAGGAAGGCTGCGTTAAATTTTTTTTAAATTGCCGTTTTTAACCTAAGTTTTTAGAAGCCTATTTAAAAAACGAAATAAAAAAGGAGCTTGTTTAACCGTTAACGCATAAACCGGTTGTTACACTTTTTCCCGAGTTAAATAATAAATAAACCTCCGTGTGTTGCGCTCACGGATGTAAACAATTTATGAAAACTAAAAGCTAGCGGCGAAAAAGTGCAACAACACAGCAAGTTGTTGCTGTGTTTCCCGACTGATCATAAAGGGGGTGGGTTCCTAAAACAGACGAACGATTGATATTATGATACGCGGAATGCTTTTACGATTTGATTAATTCGAGGATTTTTGGTACGTAGGTTAAAGTGGGCGCCAGCTGTTTTATAAGTAAAACAATAAACCTGTGAGTTGCTGAAAATGAATAAGAGGTCCGAACTAAGGAAGTAAACACTTTTGTTTGGGTCGTTATAAACGTTCAGAGATGAACGCGGGCGATTTTTTAAAAAGAGTTAAACTAAAATATTTGACCGATGAATAATAAGAACTATTCGAAGAGGTTATTACAAACAACAGAATCAAAGCAAACAAAAGAATCAAAGCAAACAAAAGAAGATGTCCGAACGAATGCAAAGTTATAAACAATTTCAAGTATCTCCGTAGATATAGAATGGCTCACTATATAGGGTCCCGAATATTTAAAATAGGTAAAACTAAAAGGAGTCGCGCGTCCCGTCTTTTTCCCGGGATTTCCGAAACGAAAGTCAACAAGGTAGAACTATTTTATATTCCAAAACAACACAAACGCAATCACCAAACACTCTACTTAGCTTTTTCCTTTTCTATTTTCTGTTCCTTTTCTTCTCCTTTCTATCGTTCCTATATTGTCCTTTCTCCTGGATCTTTTTGCTTTATGTTCCTAGGGATCTTATTTTTCTCTCTCTTTTCTTCAAACCTCCTCCAAACTTGCTAGGTAAGTCAGAAGTGATTCACCCAAGTTTGGCTTGGCTTTTTCCCAACCAAACCATGACTCATTCACACACACATTCAACCAATCCTCTCATTCCGGTACAGTGGTTATCGGGCACGGCGTTTCAAGCCACGCTCAGCTCTTTGCTGGGCATGCATGCCGTTATTGAACCCCAGCTGCATTTCCGTCACACAAGAACTCGTACGAATTCGCCCTATTGCGAATGAAAGGGAAGAATTCAAAGCCGAACCGAAAAGAGAGCATTCAGTGATCCATAACATTTAACTCTATTCTCTGAAGGAGAATAGGGTTATACATTTTAATAAGGAGAACGAAGAAGGAACTACCATACTCAACACGCGATATACTACATTACCCTAGTGGACTTTCGCGCAGATTTGGGGGAGAGGACTCTACCTATAGTAAGCCATTCTTTACAAAATCAGAATTTAACAAGATGGGCTCTCGGCCATTGATGATCTTCCCTCTGGGTGGATATAAATCTCGAGTTAATAGCGACCATGTGATTGTACTTCACAAGATTTTCTCGGTGGCATCTCTCATAACTTGTTAGAGTTGGGCTCTTTGACATTTGAGCTGGGTACACGGTTTGATGGTGGTTTTCGGATCATCGGGTCCATCATTGGGAATCGTGGAAAGTAAGTTGGGAGCGTCCTGACCGTCCGTCTTGCTCCAGGGAACCTGTATGGAAGAAAAGAGGGAACACAAGTGGGAAAGAAAGACGGGGAAGCTCAAAAGGTGAATAGGAAGGAGGGGACCAAAAGGACAGACAAAGAGCTTCTTTGTTGCGCGATTTTTGTACGCAACACGGTGGCAATAGAATTTAAAAAAAACATCCAAGGTTAGTGCTGGTGGTTGTGCTATTGGAAAAAAGTCTAACAGGAACTGGTAAAAACTTTAAAATATTTGTTTTATGGATTTGAAATTTAAAAAATTAAAAAAAGGTCAAAAGAACGCATGTCCCCCCCCCCCCCCCCCCTTTTTACCCAAACGGTATAAAGTATAATTTTTAAATTAACACTGGGCATAGTCCATCTTCTTAAATTTTGTACAAATCTATAGCAGACTTTGAATATTCAAAAACTTCGAAGATTTAACTGAAAAACGTGAAAATATTTTCGAAAACTATTTTTTAAAGATTTCGAGATCCTTAACGGTTATTATCACCTTGTTTAAAAACGTTTCGAAATTTCCGTTTTCGACCCTAAGTTCTTAAGCCCATTCAAACAAGCGAAATAAAAAACAGCATATTTTTACCGAATTCTCAGAAATCCATGTCCACAGAATTTGAGAAAAGTGGCAAATGCTAGCACAGGTGGTTGTAAAATTAACCAAAAAGTCTAACGGTAGTTAAAAATAATCGAAATTGCTGTTTTATGGGTCTTAAATTATAAAAATCCTAAAAAAGGCCAAGAAAGAGTATGTGCTACCCTCTATTTACGTAATGGTAAAGCTTTTTGCCAGCCTTTTTTTACAGTAAAATCACCCAATATAAGAACAGTAGACAGCACTATGAAAAAATTATATTACAGACTGTAAAATATATCCAGAAATAATTTTAGTAAATAAATAGAATGTTACACAAACTGCGCAATATAGATGACCATAACTTTCAACAAAAGCCGACGGACCGCTCCGCGTATGTCTTCATTCTTGACGCTCTTTTTTTTTAAATGCTATAAAAAATTTCTCAAAGTTCTTTTTTTATTTGAAAGTGCAATCCATTCGGTTCATAATGGAAAATAATTTCATTCAAATGACTGCCTTGGCTGGCCATGCAGTAGCCTACACGATCGGTCCAATTTTTAAGCACATTATCGATTGTGTGCAGCTGTATTTCACGAATGGCTTCACGAATAATTACCTTTAAAGCGTCAAATGTCTCTGGCTTGTCGGCTTATCGCAGCTCCGAGGTGGCCAAACGACATCAGCTCTGCGGCTGATAATGCGATCTTCAAAAACAGGGCGCAAAACATCGAGTGTAGCTTCGGCTGTGTGGCACGTAGCGCCATCCTGTGGAAACCAAATGATACCAATATCCTCCTCTTCAATTTTTGTGACCAAAAATTCGTTCAACATGCCCCGATAACGATCGCCATTGACTGTAACGGCCACTCCTTGCTCATTTTCGAAGAAAAATTGCGCAATTATGCAGGGACGTCCGGCGCTCGAGCAAACTGGGTAAACATTAAGACTCATTTTGATTTGTTTGTCTTTCATTTTGATTTTACCATAATGCGAATTTTATAGGTACATTATGTATGTGTGGTTTAAAGTCCGGTTTAGCTCTCTTACTACGTCAAGGTAGCAAGAATAAGAGGGCACTTAAGAAGGTAGCACTCAAGAAAATTTGATACTTTTTTATCGTTATTTATTACATTTCGTTTTGCTTTTTAAATATCAACAATTCCTGCAGCATTCATTTAGATCCTTACCTATATTTTTTAGGTTGGTACTTACTAAATTTGAAAAATGCATAACCTTCTCTGACAGCTTCGCATTAAAATTAATAAAACAACAAGTAATATGATATGTACAACATTCGCAACCATTAGGTATAAAATAACTTATTCCAAGCAAAATAATTTTTTATCATCTTTCCTTTATCATCTTCCCCTTCATCCTTGTCCTCTTTCTTATCAGAATTTTGTTCACAGGCACAACCACAGCCACCCAAAAAGTGTTAAACTTTAAAGCCAATTCAAAATAAACGAACGATAAGAGATTTTCAATTCTGTCTACCTTCCCCATGCACCAATCCAAAAAATGAGTGATGTCGCATATCGCTTTTGTTGCTGTTTCTACCTACAGTTGGACAAAAGCGAAGACAGTGCGACGAAACACACATTTTTTACCTTGCGCTTGTCAGTTTCGTGAAAATGTGAAAATGGTGAAAATGTGTCATGCAAGAATCAAATGGCACAAATGTGGTGTGTTTGATTATGGTTGCCTTTGTATATTTCTTTCATGTAACAAATTTATCGGTGTATTTAGTTCAATTCAATTTCAATTAATGGAATGAAAGTGCAAATGGTAAGGCATAAGTATTTTGAGCTTTGTATGTTTAAATTCGTTTTACCCAAGCCAAAACCCAAAATAAATTAGTTCTTGGTTTTGGTTTTGGCTTGGGTAGACACTGTCTTAAATGTCTATATCACGCATTGTCATTGCAATTATGCCTCTGAACCGAAATCCGCACCAAAGAGTGACTCGTTTTGGGTGTATCGGCTTTTCAATGTATGCGTGCGGGTTTTCTGTCCCCAAATGCGACAATTTTGCTTGTTTACATACCCGCCAAGATCAAAATAAGCTTCATCTGAAAAGATGATTTTTTTGACGCAATTTTCGCACAAATTCTGCAACAAAACTAATTATCTGTCAAATCAGACATGAGCTCAGTGTTACCTACCATTCACGAAATAAGCACGAGTTGAAAAAAAACGTTAGATGGCGGACCCTACTACGCCGTCCCTACGGGGTGGATTCGAAGATTTTCCGGGCCGGTGTCCACCGATCTATATGACCCAGCAATCGGCAGTCGCTGCATTTTGACTCTTCTGGCTAGGTCGATTTCGCTGCACAGTCCGCGCAATTTTGTATTATATCTCTTTCTCCCACTTTTCGTCTATGCAGACGCGACCAAAAGTCACTCTAAAGATTTTCCTCTCGAAACAACCAAAAGCGCTTTTATCCGCCTTTTATAGGATCTATGCTTCTGCACCGTAAAGCAAAGTTGCGATGATGAGGGTCTTACAATAATTGAACACTTAAGTTGCTCGAGGAAGGCCTTTGCTATTCAATTGCTTTCTTAGCCCAAAGCAACAGACATTGACAAGAATTAACCTTCGTTTAATCTCATCCTGGTGTCGTTGATTAATTTTATAGCGGAACCCAGGTAGCCAAAGTCCCTAACTACCTCAAAGATCCAGCTGTCTATAGTGATGTTCTGCCCAAGGCGACGGTGTTGGGAGTCTCTTCTTTATGACAGCATATACTTGGTTTTGCCCTCGTTGACTGAAACTCATATTGGCCTCTTCCATCCTCATACTAACGAAAGCTTCACTAAAAGCACGCTTAGTTCTTTCAATCATGTCAATGCCGTCAGAAATGGCAAATGAATGGACTTTTGAGAGATTGTGCCTCTGGTGTAAGCGCCGTAGTTCTGCACAATTGTCTCAAGTATATGATGTTAAAGAATTCACATGACAGCGCGTGTTACTTTACCTAAATCCTTTTTTGATATTAGAGGGGACGACGGTTAGGTCTTTACCTATCTTGGCGGAAATGTGTGAAATTTCCATCGTTATCCTGCACAAACTGACGAGTTTGGCAGGAATGTCAAAACTAGACATTTCGCTATATAGCTCGTCTCAATATATGCTGTCCTACGCGGCCTTGAAATCGATGAAAAGGCCTGGCCTACAGCCACACTTATATAGATCAGAATGTTGACAAACAACTTTAGGCGTTCATACAGTACAGGAGAGAAGATGTTGTATGCGAAGTTAAGCAGACTGATCCCTCTGTAATTGGCAAAATGGTCAAACGTTACGCTGAATTTCCATTCATCGGGCATCGGGGAAAAGCGACATAATATCTTCAAAATGAGCTGATGCATGCTCCTTACCAAATCATCGCCGACGGATTTTAAAAGTTCGGCAGCTAAGCCGTCAGCTCGGGCTGATCTGTTGTCTAAGCTAAGGCAAAGCAATTTCCACTTCATCCAGGTCGGGTGGGCGGTAAAGTTCGTATGCTTCATCGCTTACTTTTTGCCCGGTTCGAGTTCGTGCAGCGTGACGGCAGGATTCGGTTCGTCGTCGCCGTCAAATTTGCTCTCCTTAACGTTTTTTGTTTGCTAAAGCATATCCAATACATGGCTTGGTTATAAGTTCAAATTACTTTCTCTCTAAATAAAACGGTTGGATATAAGAACCTAGTCTAACAAGAATTTGCGCGACGTTAGAAGAAGGAAATATAATTGATTACCTAAGCAGTTCCTTGAAGACGAGTTGTGGCACTCTTTTATTGGCATATAAGAATAAAATTTCACGTTGATATAAAACGCAAGCATGTGTACCTCAATAAATAAATAAATAATTTTTTATAAGCACCATCAGCTTTTCGATATGAAACCTTTTAAAGCATATTGATCTCATAAACCGCAGACAACTAACGACTTTTCGTGGATTATAAAATCAAAATTACGTTCTATTGAAATTTTTGCGCATCGATTTTGCTAGCGCAGGAAGGGAATAATTGAGTTTTTGTTTCATATCTTAAATGTTGTTTAAATTAAGTTTAATCCTCCACAAAGCATATCGCGAGCGGAAATAATTATTAGAGGAAAGAGGAGAAAACTTGTTCCCGGTGCTTATTTAGTAGAATGAAAATTTCGTACAGAAATATTAAAAAATCAATGCTTATCCTTGCAAGTTTATACTTTAAGGAAGGAAAGCAATGGTATAACTAGCAGAGTAGGTAACTATTATGTATATTTATGTAGTTACAAAGGTTGGCATACATTTGAATCTTGCCTATTTTATTTCTATATTGGTGGAAAAGGAAGAGAAGCGAATCTTTAATACTGAACCTTTATCTTATCCGGCATTCTGGGAGGTGCCAAATCGAGGACCAGCAGCCCAAAACTATAATAATTTTTTTAATTCTACTTAAATTTTCTAATAACATACCAAATACAGTCCATAATGGTTTAATGTTAAACCCAAGGCAGTATTTGAAGGAGATATTATTTATGCTTAAACACATAGAACACAATTATAAATATTCTTGCTTGCTGTCTCCAAAGCTTTTGTTTTAAATTGCATTTTAATCATTGTGATCAGTGAGCCAAATAGGGTAGGTACGTCAGCTACCTATATAGGGTGTTTGCTAATTCGATGCCAATACTTTGGGACATAATTTTTGGGTTTAATTGAAGAAAAAAAATTGTTCTACAGTATGGGCCTATCGCTAATTTTGATATCATTTATTGGAAATTTAAGAAAACACCTACTTTGAGGTACCTTGACCCATACTAACACAAATATCTCCGCTAATACATACAACAGAAACTCAATTTAGGATTTAAATTTTAGAAGAAATAGTACTTCTTTTAACTGTGTTAAAACAAAATTGATGGCTTTTTTTTCTTTCGAAATATTTGCTCTTAAGTCGGACCCTTTTTCCCTGCCCATGGCATTTTTTTGACTTTGGAGTCACATTTTTGCAAAAAGTGTTATAAACATATTGGTAATTTTTTTTCTGGTGAACCTAATAACACTTAACAAAAATCGCTGCAACAAGGTACCTGTAAACGCACAGATTTTAAGATTATTGGGAGAAGCCGTAGCAGGTAAAATTAAGAAAAATTATGTTCACGAAGCCGCGGTAGGTATAAGTTGGAAATATGATTTATTACCTACTTTTATAACCTCAGTTGACAATAAGAACAATTTTTTGACTACGTATTTATAATTTACGTAGGTTTTTAGAGAATGCATTTTTATTAAACTACCTGATAAAACCATAATTCCCTTACCGTTTTTCTGTTAATTTTCAAAAAGGATTAAGTTTGGGATGGGCGCCTAGTTTGAAAATTTACGTAACCAAAATTGTATAAAAGGTAAGAAAACCAAATTAAATCCATCAGTTTAATTTTTGAAGCCGAGGTTACACAACAGTTGTTTAGAAACCCTACTGGAAATGGCATCTTTTACAAACGCAGAATACGCGGATATTATCTACGTTTATGGGATGTGCAACGGGAGTTCTAGTATAGCACGGCAAAGATACTATGAGCTCTAACCTAACTAAAAAATGCCTTATCCCCGTGTATTTAGAAATTCGTTTCGAAGGCTTCAGGAAACGGGATCTATTTCAACAAGACGACCTAACGCAGGAGCTTCACCAGGAAGAGTTGCGGTTGATGAAAAAATACTGGAAACTGTTACAAATGATCCATCAAGCAGCATCAGGCGCAGCATCAGGCGCTAATCTTTGCGATTCATATTTACAACAGGATGGAGCCCAAGCCCACAACGGTCGCATAGTTAAGAATTAGCTAGACGAAAAGTACGGTGGTCGTTGGATAGGAAGAACCTGTTCACTGGCCTGCAAGATCTCCGGTCCTTACTATTATGGATTTCTTTGTATGTGGGAGAATGAAAGAAGTTGTTTACTCTTCCGAAGTATCAACTTTGAATGATTTAGAAGAGCGTATTCTCCAAGCCTCGACACAAGTAAGGCAGCAGTTAGCTTCAATTATCGCAATCCAAAAACGTGCTCTAGCATGCATACAAAATGGAGGGGGACACTTTGAGCACCTGATATGATTACTTGGTCACCTTAATAAAAAAAACAAGATAAATTATAAACCAAACACAGCATTTTTATTCCGAATAATGCGAATTGAAAACTATGAATCGACTTTTTCTTAATTTTCAATGCTACGGCTTTTCCCAAGTATCGTAAAATCTGTGCGTTTTTCAGGTACCATGTTGCAGCAGTTTTTGTTAAGTATTGTTAGGTTCACCAGAAAAAAAGTCTAACAATATGTTTATAACGCATTTGTTGCAAAAAATGGACTTGAAAGTTTTCTTAGATTCAATTTCTTCAATTTCTTAAATTCCCAATAAATGATATCAAAATTAGAGATAGGCCCATGCTGTGGAACGATTTTTTTCTTCAATTATATCCAAAAGTCATATCCCAAAGTATTGGCATCGAATTAGAAAACACCCTGTATACTTTCGGATTATTTAATATAAATGAAGTCTCGTACGGGAATAAAGGAAATATTAAGAAATTTTGAGATTGCCTTATAGTTAAATTAGAGAGCTGGCTTAATTTCTCAACGGATCTTAATACACCACAGTATTCTAGCCGTCAAACTATTGTAATATTTTAACCTGTATATATATAATATTTTAACATAAAATTAATCTCTCTCTTTTTATTAACAAAAAGAATAAAACCAACTTCACTACATTGAATTACTTTTTAACACTTCATTTCAATTTAACTACGTTTACTTTCACTTTCGATGTTCCCAATTCAAAGATCAAAAGCAACTATAACTGACAGAGTCAACTATTCACTTATATCTACAAAATTAGCCAAGTTTTCGAGTGGCCGTGGTCAGTGTGTGTGCTTACTAGGACGACCTGAGTCAAATCCTACCTATGTCATCTAAATAAAAGTTTCGTCCTCTTTCATAGTCCCCGTACCTCCGTGAGGGTCTGATGAGAACCCTTCGGCGGCAACAACTGCCTCAAAAAACTTGGCAAAGTGACGTTCGGATTCGGCAAAAAAATTCTAATAGGTCCCCTTGAATATGAGGAATGCAACACAAAGAGTATAAATGGCTGAGAAGTTGGCCCTGGTTCACCTCGAGCTGGTGCACCT
The DNA here is from genome assembly GCA_947623515.1 of Neoascia interrupta. Lineage (NCBI taxonomy): Eukaryota > Metazoa > Arthropoda > Insecta > Diptera > Syrphidae > Neoascia > Neoascia interrupta. The sequence continues at coordinate 63,119,255 of OX392463.1, forward strand.
CTCAAGTTATTTGTAACCATGTTCGAATTTTCGTTTTGGGTAATTTTCCACTGGTACTTTTCCATTGGTACTTTTTCTCTGGAGAGAAAAGTTTCGATATTTTTTTTCCGTGGGTAGGAAAAACCTTCATAGGCACTACGAGGACCGGCCGCGCGTGCTCATAGTAGTGTGAGATTCTTACTCACTAAAAACCTCCCACTTTCCGTCAGACTACGACTAAGTTTCCTTAATAAGTAGTTCGAGCTTCTGTAGCAATCGCGTGTGACAGGCTGCCATCCAACGAAGACACCTAAAATACCGTCAATTTATGCGGTTTCATCTTGTGCTGCTAGATCTAACTGCTAGGTCTCATTCGTTGTATCGGCGCGTAAGATTTGTCTGATCCAGAGTTCGGATAATTTCATTGTTGCAATGTCCGCGAAGTCGAGTACTAAGTTTGCGAGCAAAGTTTGTTGCCTCGTCAGTTACGGTTGCGATTCCTAGATCTCGGTGTAGATCGCTATTTCTTATGTACCATGGAGCATTAACGATTGCTCTGAGTGTCTTATTTTGAAAAGTTTCTAAAATAGATATGTTGCTTGGCTTAGTACAACCCCAGAGTTGTATACCGTACGTCCAAGATGGTTTAAGCACAAAAGCAGTTTGTTATATACGCTTTGTTTCAAAAATCTTCCGATAAGCCAATTCATTTCTCTTAACCTGATTTCGAGCTCGTCGCGTTTCTTTTTAACGTGGGGCTTCGTGAAAGATTCTGTCTTCAAAGTTTCGATATGGAAATACGAATGCCAGTTGGCTGTCAGCTGACTGAATAGAGAGATCAATAAATGCATATTCTTATAGCGCTTTTCATTGAATCTCGTAAGATTTGCTCTCAAAATCGAGAACTCCTCCTCTCAATAGAACAAGTTTCCCTGTTTGGCGACAGGTAAAATCATACACATGCACTGGCAGTCAACTAACATGTCCGCACATAAAATCAAAACAAATAAAATTACTTCGATTTGGCGTTTCTGATGTTTGCATGTGTTAGTGTGTTAGAGCGCTAGATCTAGAATTGCTCTTTTATTTTTAATGAAATACGCAAAATCGAAAAAGATCAAATCTTTTATCAGAAAGAGCAAACCTTTTTTCAATGAAAGACGCTATTAACGAGTGTGAGTGAGTAAGGGTGAGTTAAGTCTTTTCTCAGAGCCACAATTCCTCTCCTGAAAATCGTCACATTTTCGCTCTTGGTAATCGTTGGAGTCGGAAAACGACATATTAATTCGCGTAGTGAGCTTTTAAGTCCTGCTTTGGCTAAAGCAATATCTTTGTTGTCTGATGTGATATCCACCGTCCGGATATCCATCGTTGCATTCCGGTGAAATCTAGTATAACATATATCTGGTCTTTATACGATTACTTGCAATTTTTATATTGCTTCTGATCCTTTAGTATAACGTCGTTGATCCACAATGGTGGATTTTTCTAAAATCGACCTGATTTTGGGTTTTCGGTGGGGTATCCAGAGTTCACATGCCCACGTCAAATTAATCCTATATTTGTCTGGATAAACCACTTTGCGATTTATTATTAATCGTCTCCTGCTAATCCTCGTATTATTGCCTTGGGAACATGGTATAAAGTCGGAGAGCTGATGATCCTTTTTTTACTGATTTCAAAAACTTTCCAACCTTCACAAATTGGTTGCCCTGAGTAAAATTTATCTGATCTTCTCGACCCCAAAAACAACATTCTGCTGCCTGGTACCAGGGGCCTCTGGGAGATGCAGCGACTTAAAGTTGCACAAGCTGAAATTTCGTATGTAGCATCTCGTAGCGATTCCAAGTCATAAAAAATAAAATCATATGGGTAGACCTCTCGTAGTGGGCGTGGCACAGATTTAAAAAATAATTATTCAAATGCATTGAATGCAATATTTTTGTTCAAAATCGAAAAAATTTTACTCAATATATTATGTAGAAAACATCCAGTTCTACAGTTTTTTTACATAAAGTTTTGGGCCATGCCCACATTTGGAGGCAGAATTTAAGGAAAATCTTAAATTTTTTAGAAAATCTTTTATTTGAAGCCTAATTTATAAAAGAATAAGAAATAAATTTTACCATACAAGTTAGACCAGACCTAATTCTATATTTCATTCATAGGGCCACGCACATTTTTAGAGGCCGATTTAACATAAAGTTAAATTTGAAGCAAAAAATGCATTTTTGTATGCACTTGCAAGCATATGTTCTCTTGGTGGCCTCTACTTGGTAGCTTATCTAATTTATTTTTAAGAGCACTATTTTGCTCATCTTTCTGGCCACTTTCAAGCACAGTGTTTTGATTTTCACCTAAATTAACTTCATGAAAGAGTGCTTGCACCGTCAGTACGTACTGTGGTTCATTTCTGTTCTTAGAAGCAAGATGCTTGGCACTGCAGAATGCAAATCTGCTCATACAGAAATCTTTTGCAGGTGCAGGAACCTATAGGCTATCAAGTTATTTTATCTTAAGTTTGTGACTCGTGCGATACTTTTTTAGTCTCGGCATAAGTTTTTTATTTTTTGGGAGGCTTAAGTCGTCCATAAATAACGGTGAGCAACCGTTATGATGTCTCTTTACATGTTGCTAAGCTTTCATCATTTATTTATTTATTCTTTTGATGAAATTATAATTTAGCTAAATTGTAATCTCAGATAAATTTTTTCTTCATGTTGTTTATTCTTTTATTTAGACCGGAAAGATACTTGTTCTAACAAATGTTTCGGAAGTAGACCGGGGCCTTTATGTGTGTCTAACATCAGTGCCCAGCGATAACGAAGAATTCAGCAAGGACGATGAAACAAGAAACAATGAAACTTCTACAAGTGATGTCAGCGAAACAACTTATATCGACAGCCCATCAGTAAATAGCTCCAAGTCGATACCACAACTCACATCAACAACAACGCCAATAGCGGAGCAATCTGAAACACCACAGAACCTAACCCACATCGAAGATGAATTTCAGGCCTACCTGAAAGCTAACCTAAGCGTGCGCACAGCGCCGGGGCCAGTTTCGCAGTTGTACTTCAAAGCCTCAACAATACTTGGTTTTCTAATTTGGAGATTTAACAAAACCAACTCGGGGGGCTACCCTGTTCGAAGTTTTACAGCTGAGTTTCGAAATGTGTCGTACAACGAAGACAACAAAAAGTACGAACACGAATGGAGTCGCATGGACCCAATTAATATAGCGCCTAATGTCGTAAGTATAGAAGCCGTCCTCCAAGTTCTTGAATCCCTACTTAGATTACTTGGGTGTATATAAAAGATCAGATTTTCTTTGTTTGTTCGTATTTCAAAAGATCATTGAAACCAGTAATTTGTGTGTCATTGAATGTAGTCTTGAGAGAAAAGTTTAAAACTTTCTAGCTAAGGTTGTTTAACTTGTTGCATTATTAATTTTTTTTTTTAAGTCGTTTTGACTTTCCTTTACAGTAGACTATGAGTGTTTGTATATAAATTAAAGAAAAACCTAAATTACATACTTTTCAGAAACATTATAGCTTTCTTCTCGAGCCTATAGTATATTCAGTCAATTCAGTGTTGTTTGTAGTCCTGTGTGGTAAATAAGTGGAGTTTTAGTTCTTCAGAGCAACACATTTTACAATATAAGAAAAATATACGGGTTTTTAAGGTAAATTTAATAAAAAATGTCTTATCCGTCTGTTGCTTAGAGCTGTTGTCATTCCAAATAGTTCAACAAAAGTGCAGTAAACTAAAAATGTATACAAAAGTTATATTATCACAAAAATGTTCCAGCCTTCGAAAAAGTATGTCATCATAAGGCCCCAAAATATAAGCTACGAAAATTTTAAAAATAAAAATGTGAAATATTGGATAGCATAAACCTTGATAATAGATCTTATCGCGTGAGGTATAGCAGCGAAAAAGTGAAGTTGAAAGGAGCACCAGTATTCCACCAGGTGCTCCTTTCCCAGTATTTCACCAGGGAGATCTTTTCCGCCCATATCTGTTTTTGTTCTTCACAAGGGACATACTGATACCTCTTGATGAGGTGCCATATTATACGAAGCTTACTTACTTACTTATCCGACCCATGGAGAATCTCTACCTGGTTCACAGTAACCTTACAGTCCTAGAACAAGCGAGATTACTTGGTCCTTAAAATGTTGGTCCTTAAAAATTAAGACTCCAAACTCAACTGGAGGGATAATATAGAAGATCGTGTCAAGCGGGCATACGTGGCACTATACGCCTGCCGCAGAACGTTCGGAAGCATGCGGGGACTGCAACCAAACATGGTACACTGGATGTATATAGCGGTTGTAAGACCCATCTTAACTTACGGTGCAGTTGTATGGTGGAAGGCTACGGAAAGAAAGTGTCATCTCTCTAGCCTCACCGAAGTTCAAAGGGCAGCCTGCATGGGTATAACAGGGTCCCTAAGGACCACATCCACCGCAGCACTGGAGGTACTACTCAACCTCACCCCCTTGGACATATACTGCAGCAGCAAGGCAGCTAAAACAGCTGTTCGCCTAAGGGAATCCGGACTGTGGTCCTCAAGACACGCCTCTGTGGAAACTCAGTGGGCTGCCTCCACAAACACCACAGTCACAGATTACCTACCTATGACATTCGCCTTCAACAGGAGATTCGCTACCAGAATACCTGGAAGAGGTGAATGGGAAGATAAGACCATTGCAGGAGATGTCGAGATCGCCGTATATACCGACGGCTCTAAGATGGACGTCGGAACCGGTGCGGGCATTTTCTGTGGAGATTTGGGTCTAGGTAAATCTTTCCGAATTAATGACGACTGCAGCATTTTTCAGGCGGAGCTGGCAGCCATAATCGAAGCTGCCTCCGAGCTGAAGAAATACGGCCCCGCAAACAAGACCATCACCATATACTCTGATAGCCAAGCAGCAATTAAAGCCTTGGAATCAGACGTGGTAAAGTCAAGGGCTGTGAAACTATGCAGGGAAATTCTGGACGAGTTATCACTTGGCAACACTGTAACTGTGTGTTGGGTGCCAGGTCACACCGATATATCGGGAAACGAAGAAGCGGACAAGCTTGCGAGATTTGGGTCTGGAATGAATGCATCTCTAGCCCTCAAATCCATAAGAGTCCCGCTGAGTTCGATAGCACGTAGGATAGAAACTGAATCCTTGAGTAGAACCAATCTACGTTGGACAGAACTTGATACGTGCAGACACACAAGGGAGCTATGGCCAGCGGTAAACAAAAACAGATCACTATTTTTGATCGGACTAGCCCGCAGGAACATCCGAGTACTTACGGGAATCCTTAAGGGGCACTGCGCTGTGGGTCTACACGCTGAGCGGCTAGGCATACCGCATAACGATTACTGCAGAAGCTGCAGGGACTTTGAAGAAATTGAATCTGTTCGTCACCTGCTCTTCGAATGCCCAGCCCTAAACAGCATCAGGCGTAGTATCCTCGGCAGCTACTTCTTCAACGAGCTCGAAGATCTAAATAATGTAGATCTAAAGGACCTCCTAAGATTTGTATACAAATCCGGATGGGTCCAAGAGGGCGGAACTCTGAGCTTCTAACAGCGGTCTATTTCTGTTTTCGTTCCAGGTATTAAGAAGGTTCCCAATGGACAAAATGGACCCAACTGCTGGTCTAAGTGAAGCCGTGACTATTGTCAAAAGGGCATCCATCAACCTAACCTAACCTGATCCTTAAAATGGGTTTTCGGGCTTCCGTTCGTCTCGAGCCTGGGGGCTTGGATCCGACGAAGTTCATGGGTGGAGAGTTGTTCTTGATGCTAGGTTCGTGGAGCTAGGGCGGCTTAGTTTCCCGATCCTCTGCCACGAACTCAAGACACATAGGCGCGATCCTCAGATGGAGAAGTTCTTTGCCTGATCCCCCCACCTGTTTCTTGGCCTACCAGGGGCGCGACGTGCTTGCATCTCGGCAAGCATGACCTGTCTAGGACGTCCGTCGGGTACTTGCGAAAAACGTGTCTAAACCATCGAAGAATTGATCGTTCCACACGGAGAATTAGCTGCTCAAGATTAAAATTCCTACGAATACTGAATAAGAGAACAGCAGCAACGCACCTCAGAAATCTCATTTCAGCAGTTTGTACTCGCGACCTAATTCTTTCGGAGATAACCTTTATTTCATGACGTTGGAAGGAACACTGAATTAATAATTGAGATCTTTGCTTTCACTCCTAGCTCAACTTTCCTTATGACCGGTCGGCGCAGTTCCTTTACTATTGCTCCAGCTTAGCCAATCCTACAGGATAACTCAGTATCAGTCCTTCCATCTTTCGTGGAAAAGACCCCGAGATACGTGAGCTTCTGAACCTGATTCAATGAGACTCCATTTATGTGCAGGGTACACTGCACAAGAGTTCGGGAAACAACCATCACTTCGGACTTGCTCACGTTTATCTCCCAGCCTCACCACAGATGGAGCAAACCCAACGCTGAAGTTGCTCCTCGGACGGATCCTTCCCTGTCAGGATAGCTAAATCATCTGCGAAAAGCATATGACTTATCCAGACGCCAGCTATTTCGAAAGATTCCTCACCAAGACTGCGCATCACCATCCAGTCCATATGCTATGAAAAAGGAGGGGCGATAGAAAACAGCCTTGGTGAAATCAAACCCATACATTAACAGGATGGGATTGCAGGCCATTTATTTGAACACAGCTTCTGCAGTTCCCATATAAAGACTGAATGGTTCTTAGAAGAGGCCCACGTAGTGCACAGTCCTGCAAAACTTTCCAGAGTTTATCTCGAGAAATCCCGTCATAGGCCTTTTCCAAATCTACAAAACACGCGTTTGGTATATCCCCAGACCTTCTCAAGAACAACCCCTAGAGTAAGAAGCTGGTCGGTTGTGCCTCTGGCAGGCCGAAAGCTGCATTGCTTTTTCTGCTTGATTACAACTCTGGAACGCGCTTCCAACTGCTTCGTGAATACTTTTTCCGGAAGACTTAAGAGCGATATACCCCTATAGTAAGAGCAATCTCTCTTGTACCCTTTTTTGAAAATGGACTCATGTTTGCCAATTGCTTTCCCGCTTTCTCAGGCCATTTAACACCTTCTTCACCTATTGCCTTGAGCATTTGTGGCCGGATTTCATCAATCCCAGCACACTTACCCACAATTTAATCGCGGCAGTGACTTTATCTACTGTAGGACAAGCAGCTCCGAAAAGTTCTCGCTCCATCTGCGAAATTTTAGAATTCCTGATGCTTTATTCTAAATTTTTCTCTAGAAATTTTTACTTCCCTTTCGTCCAGCAATCGTGGGGTGCCGTGGCGTAGTGGTTAGTGCGTGTGTTTACTACGCTGGAGGTCTGGGTTCGAATCCTGCCATCGTCACCTGAAAAAAAAACTTGTTCTTTTTCACGGCACCCACCTCCGCAAGGGTCTGACAAGCCCTCCGAGCGTATCATTTGTCTTGAAAAACTTCTCAAAGTGCCGTTCGGATTCGGCAAAAAATTGTAGGTCCCCTTGTATGTAAGGAAATTGACACACCAGCATACATTGTTGAGAAATTGGCCCTGGTTTACCTCGAGCTGTTGCGCCACTCTATTTATTTGTTTATTTTTATCGTCCAGCAATCGTACATCCAGACTTATCAACTTCACCTATTCTTCAGACACACTAAAAGCCTCTATCACTTAGTCGCTTATTCAAGTAGGTATTTGCTGGGATCTGTTGAAGATTGTGCATTCCATGTTAAACTATACCCTGCGCCCTATCGTTTCCGACACAGTTTGATCAGTTTTTCTGGGATTTTGAATTCGGCCATTACCAAGTGGAACTATAAATCTTGACTAGAAATTTAATGGTACTTTGCCTTGAGGGAAAGCGCCAGTGTGGTGGCCACCGTTCAACCTCCGTTTTATTTTGAGAAATAAAATTTGGGTTGGGTTAGGATCAACCAAATGAAAACAGGCACTTATAGTGCGAAGATCGGATCCATACTCCATCTACCGGGCCGGAATCCATACCGGTATGCGCCGATTAGTGTGTGTCACAGAACGGCTTAAGAAGCTAACGAAGTACGTTTGATAGGTTCTTATATGCCACATTTAGCAGGGATATGCCTAGACAGTTCTTGCAAGATGGAGCATATAGAGCTAGTTGACCAGCGACCAGACATCGGGCACAACGACACATTCGTATTTAAAGAGCTACACGCCTCCTTGTTTTTAACCCTTTTATAGCTAAGATAGCTAAGCTCACCTCTTAAATATTAGATGGTGGGACTTCCCCTTGCTCTTGGTTGACTTGACTTTTGTTCCATTCTTGTACAGTTTCTTCTCTTTCTTGAACCTCTTCGATGCTCATTAAGCAGCTGCTGGAAATTCTGCTTAAACACTTCAACCTTTCCTTGCGTTTCGGTGACGAGATTTCCTTCGCTTCTTGGAAGAGCCTGCACTCCGGCGGTAAATTCCAGCAGCCAGTTGTTAAGTCGTTAGAACTTTCAGTCGCTAGGTTCTTCGATCTCCTTGAACTGGGAGATTTTGTAAACCCTTCCTTTTCTACGCAGCAACCTCTTTCTTCTATTTTCTTTTGACTCGATTCTCTTTATACGCTGCCATTGTTTCACGCTTCAACGCCTCGCAATCATCATCATACCAGGACTCTTTTTTTCAGGGGTGGCTGGGAACCTAATGCGGGAACCACAAAGCAGCCTGGGCTTGGCCTCGGCTTGACGTTTACAAGTTCAGCCATACGATTTCAGTCTTTCCTAACACAATGAAGCTCGGCTTCAAAATGTTGGTTACAAAGAGAAAGAGTGCGGAAAGAGAAAACGTAATGCTACGTAATGAGGCTGAGAAGCCCAGCACGAGTTCAGATGTGCTGAACTTTTGGTTGGTGTGAAGCAAATGTTCAGCACATCTTGGGGTTGATTTCGATCGAAGTCAATTTTCGACGAAGTCAATCAGTCTGCCTTTGGCTATATTTGTATAAGTGTGTTGGTCATGCACGGATATGACGCAGAATATCTGAGTGTGGCTACATTTTCAGCCAAATTGCGTTATATTTATTTATATGTTGGACATGAATGTTCCACATATATAATTATGTACACAGCGCTAGCTACCAGGGCTTTCGGATATGTGTGTGCGTATTTTTTAATTTATCGTGGCATGCTTGGAGAACGTAGTGACTGTATAATAAAAGCTCTCTCTCCATGAGCGAAATGTCATTGCAAAGCCGGTTCAAAGCCCACGCATCGTAACGGGGCGAAGCCGAAACCTGCTTCGTGGTCCCCGCTTAAAGTTGTCAGGATTCAGCCTCATTTTCAATAGTGTCGCGTTACTGGCTCCACTGGTTGTTGACTTCTGTTGGAATACGAAGCAGGCAGGCTCTTACTCAACCACTCTCTGTAGGTTCTGGCTATTCCAGGTGTGCTGAGGCAAACAACACTGAGTTTCTTTTTTTGGGCCACGAGCAGTGTCTTCTCGTTGGAAAGTCAACTTCTGAAGCTAGCCACTACAAGAAAATAGTAAGAGTTGACCTTGGAAAGTGTGCAAATCCCAAATATTGAATGTGTGCCTTGCGTCAATTTGATTCACCCTTCTGGAGACCACTAGGATGCCTTGTGGATTCTAAGCCTTGGAAGCCTAGTGCTGCTCACGTTGCATGTTCTCCAGCGGAATAGGTACACAGAGGCGGGAAAAATGCTGTGCGTTCGTTTGGCAGTTGCTTGAATGATTTAAATTATTTGTCTCTATTAATACTAGGGTGGGTTAAAAAAGAAAAAGCTTATTTGTTGCAGGTGTTTCTAAGTGTAAATGTAAGGTACCCTTGTCGTATTTTCATCACATTTTACCAACACCAACGTTTGGTGTTTTCGAAGCTTTTAAACGAAAAGGAAAAATTAATATAAGACTAAAAGAATTGGCGAAAATAAAATTTTCTAAGATCTACAAGGAAATAGTCTTGGGTTTCATACTTTGTTACTTATTTACTCAAAAAATATTGAATAGAAATGAGAAAATGAGAAAATATTGATAGTTTAATTTTTTTTTAATTTGTTTTTGAATCCCCTTACAGACGTTTAAGGTACTGTTGTCTGTATTGTTTCCATACTTTGTCAATTATTATCCTTAGGTAGGTCTTAATTAAAAACAAATTAAGTGCAATCTTTGTTGCTACCTACTCAGAAGCCATAGCATCAATATTTTTGGTTATTTTTCCTCTGCCCATTTCTAAGCTTTTCTTAAACTTTTTCTATCGATGTCATTCTGACGAAGCAAAAAAACAACTACTTTCTTTCCTCATACTCTAATGCAAATCTATCTCTGCACTAAGGATAAGTAAATAACTAAAGAAAAAAACTTTTCCGGCAACTTTCAACCGACAACCTACATGAAAACCAACACAAATTTTGTTGACTTAAATCAATTTTAGCATAATTATCTCTTATCCAGCGACAAATGGAAGTTTATCGGCTAGAACCGAACACAACCTACGAATTTCGAATATGGGCAAACAATCATTTGGGACCCGGCGAAATAGTAACCACAAATGTAACGACTCTTTCCGAAACCAAGGAGGAGGGTAAGTCCTTATATGAATATTAATTATGTGATAACGTTTACACCTAACAATAAAATTGTTCTCGGGGCAGCAATAAACTCGAATTAATTGTTGAGTTTAATTGCGTCGAAAAAATGCTATAAAATATTAATTGACATGCCATAGAGAAACCAGTAATTAAGGGAATTTATTTTTTTTTGTGTGTCTCAAACAATTATTATTTATTTAACTAGTTAATTCCTTAACAGTGATTTTGAGCTTTTGTAATTGTTTGGTGGGTTAGGTACCCAGATTTAGTTATTATTTTTTAAAGAGGTTCTTAAAAGGTACCCCTACCGAACCTCACCCATAAGTTTAATATTATTTATTAATAATATAGCAGAAACCAACATTATACACATTGTTGCTGCTATGGCGAAACTTGACATTTGATTAAATACTGAAAGTTTGGAAGCATGATTGTATGAAGTCAGAATCAGCATCCTTAACTTAACCTACCCCACCGTGTGCGGGTCCGCAGTTTCCTGAGCGACGAAGCTTTTTTTTTATCAAAGATTGCTATTATTATTATTATTATCATAAATTTTTATTAGATCATATTTAAATAAGAACTACAAAGAATTTTTAGGCATGGCAGCTAATGCCGTCTGCCGGGAATTGACATTTTAGTTTAGAATCGGAATATTAAATAAAAGTTAAAAAATAAGATTTACATGTTTGTATTAATGAAAAATATAAATTGCATTAACATTTTCTCCAACTACTGGCTTCATTTAAAATCAGCTTAGCTTGTTCAAGAGCAAGATAACTCCTTCCAAAAAAAGCCTTCGAATTTCTTGCAAAATCGAACCTACTGCAGTAGAGTTGAAGAAACCCTACTGCAGTTGACTGTTTAGATTACAAAGACTACATTGACTTTGATGGTTGTTACTACGGGGAATATAATTCAGGCCTAGAGTTTCAGTCCTAACTAAGTTCATTTGGTTAATTTAACTGTAAGTTCCTGTGAGAAATAGTTGTTAGGAACCAGGGAGTAATTGAGTTGACTTTACAGAATTCTGGAGGTGGGGTAATGAACTATGTCGAGACATTGTTGGATTCATCGATTTTCCGAATGCAATCATAAAATTGAGTGAATAGCTTCAAAGATTCGTGATATGTAATAGACTGGTAATCGTACTACCATGTGAACACCTTTCTTAAATTTGGTTAGATCTTTAGTGATAAAGAGCTTAGATGTCGCTTAGAATTCGGCAGTCACCACGTCAGCCCCAGAAACTCGCCTGCTCTTGCTTTTTGTTGAAAAGAAGAAGAGGCGGTGTCCGATGTAATGGACTGGTCGGTTTCAGTTGCTGAGCTTTCACCGACCTTGCCCGATCTTTAAATATCCCTTATTCGGGACAGCGGTAGAGGAAAAGGAAGCTGCAACGCAGTTCGCAGGGTCCGTCTTTTTCGCACTCCGTTCAACCAAAAATGTATCCCGAGTCATACCGTCAGCGGCAGTGCAGTGCATTTGGGGCCTCCAGACGCCAAATTGATAACGACATCAATCATCGCGTAAGCCTGGGGTGGATGAAATGGCGAGAAAACTCCGCCATCTTCTGTGACCGAAAAATGCCCTCAAAGCTGAAAGGTAGGCTCTACACCGCAGTTGTGAGTCCGGCGCTTACATGTGGTTCACAATGTTGGACAGAGTAAAAGAAATATGAGAGCTTATTAACGGTAGCTGAGATGAAGATGCTTCGCTCGACAGCAGGGGTAACAAAGCGAAATAGAATAATATGTGCGATGATCCGAGGAAGCCTCCATGTAAACGAACCTATCTCCAGAAAATGGAGCACGACCGGCTCAGTTGGTATTGTCACGTTCAAAGGAGAGATCCTACGAACCCCGTCAAAAGGCAATGTCAATCAACATTCCAGCGCAATCGTGAAGGAGAGGAAGGCCTAAACATTCATGGATCACACAAATGCAACGACAACAGCATTTAGTTGGCCTCAGTGACTTAGAGATCCAAAACCGGCTGGCCAGCCAGTATATTCCGATGTCAAATTGGCGTACTCCACAAGCAGATTATTATGATCTGATGGGCTGATGGTTATGATCCATCACTTCAGATCATAACCTCGCACGTAAATGAGAAAGAAGAAGATCCTTATAGGGGCTGGGCATGAACCTCGCTTAAAAATCCTCTGTTAGCAGACTTATTGTAAAAAATGCGTCCAGCAGCCTCTAGCTTAACCATCAGTCTCGGACATCAGCGATCAAGAGACAAAGGAGGAAAGACGATTATTCCCTTCTGATCACTACCAAAAGCTGGGCAAACACATTTTAGCGACACGACAGTATTTCCTATGAAATTGGAGTTACGATCCCTTGGACCTTAGTTTGTTTTCGGGGCTCCACACCAAACAACAAAATTAACCCCTTCCGCCCATTTTTCACCCTATCTTAAATCATAAATTAATGGAGAACCTAAATTAGTTTTGTTTGGTTGTAATGGCAATTTCCAAAATCCATCCGCAGTCTCTATATTACTACAGTCCAATGGCGTCTGGAGTGGAGAACTCCGAATTAATTTATAAAAAAAAAGAAATAGTCTACTCTCGTGGATTTTCTGGTGGATTTTTGTTCGACTCTGTGCGCTTACAGAGCATGATTAAGGGCGTCATCATACGTGTCCATGATCATCCGCACGTAGGTCATATCGGATCTCGTTCATTCGAATTTCTTTATTGGAATGAATTTGTCCCAACTCTATATAAAATCTCCAGAGAAAGCTGGGGAGAACCTGAATTGAGACATAACATCGAGCAACAAAAGCAATTGACATGTCCCAAATAGATTGACTTACCCTTGGCTTGGAGTAGCACCTAACTACGATGCACAGTGATGTCTAGGTCTAGTACGTAACGTAGCAAGTAGGTAGCTTTATATTCACTGACTTATCAGAGTCTTAAATGTTCTCTAATCCATCTGGCATCAGGAAAAATATATGGATGCCCTCCCCTGGGTCTGAGGGGTATATGCTGACCTGAGCTGGAAGAGTGAATAAAGTCCGTTTAGTTAATGTGTGTGAACCTCGTCATATCAATTTTTACTTTTTGAACAAAAAATATGTTCAAGTGCTTTCCTCGAAGTATCGCAAGCCTTCGACAAGGTATGGCACGAAGGCTTGAAATATAAGCTACGGCAAAACTTGCCGGAAGACATGTTTAAAATATTGGAAAATTATCTTGAAAGCAGACTCTTTCGTGTTAGGTGTAGTAGTGAATACTCGAGTTTTAAGCAAATTCGGGCTGGCGTACCCCAGGGAAGCGTCCTCGGTCCGACCCTGTTCCTGCTCTACACAAGAGACATACCTCTAGATGACGAGACAGTCGTGGCCACGTTTGCGGACGATACGGCCATCCTGGCAACAGGTGAATCAGTCGAGTCATCAACGAGAAACCTCCAACCAGCATTGGACAGAATTTGTGTCTGGACGAAGACTTGGCGAATCGCTCTTAACAAGAACAAGTCTACGCATGTGAATTTCACTTACAGAAGGGTTCACAATTAACCTCTGTTCATAAATTCTGCACAAATACCTTATGCAAATGAAGTGAAGTATCTAGGGATGACACTGGACGCTAAACTAAGGACCACACGTAAAGAAGAAGCGTGACGAGCTCGAGATTAGGCTCAGGGAAATGTATTGGCTTATCAGAAGATTTTCGAAATTAAGCATATATAACAAACTGCTCTTATACAGGCAGGTGTTAAAGCCGTCCTGGACATACGGTATACAACTTTGGGGTTGTACCAAGCCGAACAGCATGTCCATGTTGCAGACTTTCCAAAACAAGACACTAAGAGCAATTGTGAATGCTCCATGGTATATTAGGAATAGCGATATTCACAGAGATTTAGGAATAGCTACCTTGAGCGAAGAAGTAACAAACTTCGCTCGAAAGCTAAATGCTCGCCTTCATGTTCATTGCAACAATGAAATGATCCGTAATCTAAACGAGACTCTTAACGATGTAAACAACGAGCGACGACTACAAAGAACAGGACCCTTCGACCTAGCGACGTACGGTGAAGCCGCATGAATTAACGGCTTAGTAGGTGCATTCACTGGAAAGCAACCTATCCAATGCGATTAACGCTACGGAAGCGTAACCTACTTGTTAAGTTAACTTAGTTGTAGTCAAGAAGTATTATGACACTTTTTGATTACGAAAGCGTTTAATGGTGGTTCGTCACGTCAGCAGTCTTGACTATTAATAATTAAGAATTAAGCAAATTCATTGAACATTAAAAATGCATTGATAGATTCAACAATTTTTATCGCTATGTGAAGCCCCAATACCCTTCGGGGTATAGTATATGGGGCTTGACTAACATGCGTCTCTTGTTATAGCGTCTCCGTACCAAGTTAACTGCTTCCAGTTAGCATTCCAAGCTGATTGAAGACACCCACCTGAGATAAGGTCATTCTCTCTTTCATTATCCTTTCGAGTAAGTGGCAAGAGCAGTGCTACCGATGGACAATTTGAAAATGTCGCCAAAAAAAGTCGCCCGAGCCAAAATATGCGAGCAAAAATTTTACTGAATAGAAAAAAAATCGTGACACGATAAAAAAAATAATCTACTTAAATTTGTAGTCTCAGACCCCCCGCTAACTTGATACCCCAAATAGTAAAAAAGAACAAAGAATGTTGAATTTTTTCTTCGACTCACGAAATTATTAACTCTCCTAAATCTCACTTCGTGGGGTGCCGTGGCGTAGTGGTTAGTGTGTGTGCTTACTACGCCGGAGGTCTGGGTTCGAATCCTGCCATCGTCACCTGAAAAAAAAAGACTTGTTCTTTTTTGAGGTCCCCACCTCCGCGAGGGTCTGATAAGCCCTCCGAGAGTATAATTTGTCTTGAAAAACTTCTCAAAGTGCCGTTCGGATTCGGCAAAAAATTGTAGGTCCCCTTGTATGTAAAGATATTAACACACCAGCATACATTGTTGAGAAGTTGGCCCTGGTTCACCTCGAGCTGTTGCGCCACTCTATTTATATTTATTTATAAATCTCACTTCACATAGAAAAACACAGGAAAAGAAGTTCGAGTTGTTCTCAGATTTTTTATAGAAAGACGCAAGGCAACTGCCATTTTGACAGAAAAAACATTCAAGGAAGTTCATACTGTTCTCCAAAATTTATCCGGGATCAAGTCACCGAATTTAGTGAGTTTAGGAGAGATTAACCCCAGACCTAAATTCACTGAAAAACTCATTTCTGGGGTAAGTCTCAGTTTAACTCGGAAGCTCTGCTGATCTCGAACTGAGAAACCGGCCCCAAGGAGGAGTTATCCCGCTCTCCGCCCTCGAGTAATTAAAAAGGATCTGTTCCTCCAGGCAGGGGATCGTCCCGTCAGGGTAACCTCCCGGCTACGCAAAGAAAACACTAGACGGATTTACTGCTGACTAGAAAATTTATTCGACTTATTCATTTCGTTTCGTGAAATTGGCTTAGCAAGAGGCAGATGCAATAACTTTTTTCAATTTGTGGCTGTTGTATGCATAACTGATTTGGAAATTAAAAATGCGTCCTAATGTTGCCTGTTATAAAAAAGGGTCCAAAAGCCGCATATTTCGAAATGTGGTCGCCAAGCGTCCACTATAGTAGAAAAGTCGCAATTTGGCGACATATGTCGCCCATGGGTAACCCTGGGCAAGGGTATTGCAAAAAATAAAGAAAATTGTCTGGATAGTCGAAAATTGTGAAGGTAGTCGAATGGGCTATTGACTCATTTGAGCCATATAAGTCAGCTGAACCTGACGGCATTCTTCTAATTATGCTGCAGATGACAAAAACATTAACAAGCCCGAGGCTAACACACATTTTTTGTGGATGTCTCATACATGAATGAACATGCCTAAAACAGGTAAGAGCAGCCATCATCAGGCAAAGACTGCAAACCTAAGGGCCAATTTTTCAGTACTAGATCATCCGGGTTTCAGAGTAAAACTGAGATCAACCCTTAGAAATGAGTTTTTCAGTTAGTATTGATTGGGGATTAATCTCGGCCTAACTGGCCAAATTTGGTGAGTTAAACCCGGATCAAAATCTGGATAGCAGTATGAGCTTCTTTGAGTGATTCTTCTATGTGAAATTGCACTTAGTTTGCGTGTTTCTGTGAAAAGACATTTAAGAACATCTCGAACTTCTTTTTCGAGAAAAATTTTGACAACTTGGTTTGACAACTTGCTCACGGATTTAACTATGCACTGAAAAACTGTTCGCTGGGGTTAACTCCAGACTCGGTTTTTTTAAGGGATTAACAGATATTGGTTTAAGCTGGGCTTAACTCAGCACTGAAAAATCAGGTCAAGTTTCTAATACCCGTGTATGCCGAGTATGTTGTGTAACTTTAAAGTATTCGCATTCACTCGGCGTCTCCATTCGTCAGATAAATGCTTTATCGATTTCCTCGATTGGTGACTGACTGAAAAAGATCTAGTGGAGACACCAATTGTCAAGAACTATTTCCCGTCGTTTTCCAATAATCTTCCAATAGTGAAAATCGGCAAAAGATAAAACTGTCGAATGGACACGACAAGTTATGTACACATTTTGTGCAGACAGTTTTTATTTTATTGTACAGTATTTATAGTATTATTTTGTAAATTAGTACCCCTTTAAATGACGTAGCATTGCCAATTTGTATTTTATAAATTTTAACTGAGTTACTAATATATTGTTGGGTGTAAACAATAACAAATAAGATTGTTTAAAGTTTAAAATATATTTAATATAATTTGAATTTCTATTGTTTTTATTCTATTTTTTTTTTTTAAGATTTGATACGCCTTATACAAGCTGACTTAGATAATTTTGATCCACGTATTTGGATAGTCGCCGTCAGTATAGTACTTGGAACCCTTGTGATATTAGCAATCGGATTGTGTATAGTTTTGTCAAAAGAATACTATCAATCATCACAAATGGGTACTACCACAACCACTACTACTACTTCTACTAACGACTGCAAGTTGGATGTTGTAATCGCTTGAATTTTGTTTTTTGTTTGCTGTTAAAATGAAAAGTAATAAATATGCCAAATATTTTGAAAAATCAAAAAAAAAGTACATAGCAAACGTCTCACAAACACGGGCCAAGTTTTGAAGATGCAGAAGCAAAAATATATTTTTTCTTATGTTTTCGCCTATGTGTAGATATTCATTGTTATTACGTTGTGTTTTTATTTGTCTTTTTGTTAGAAATGTTCACATGCAAATATCATTTTATTGTTTAAACAAAAAAAAGAAACACAAAACAAAAAAAAAGTGTGTTGCTCAACCAAGTTGGTTTAATGTTTTTGGTGGTTTGTCTTTGTAGTTAAGTGTGTTTTATTTTGAAATTTGAAAAATTCAATGTACATAAAAATGTGTTATATAGAAAATATTTTCAAATATTCTATCAAAAATAATTAAAAAATTATTTATATATATAAAATAATATTATAACTTGATAAATAAATGTATAAGGCTTTCTTCTGCATAGAGCACATAATAGATTTAACAAAAAAAAAAAACATGTAGTCGTAGAATACACGGATATATGAACCTTAACACTAATCATAACCAATGTGCTTCTTTTTCTCTTTTTTTCTTCTACATATTTACTATGCGTTATTTGCACTGTGATCCCTTGCGCGCTGTAGCGGGCTACGAAGATGGTTGGGATAGTATAGAATTGATCCCTAATATTATATTAAATCCCGGATTCTGCGAATCAGATGATCAGGATGCACCATATACCCGAACGATTATATTCGGCGAGGACGACGAAAGCGACGGCTACGACAGCGAATCAGACGACGAACCGCCGATGGAACGATTTAAGCGAAAAGTTTCGATATTTTTTACCGGACCCACCATCAAACGTATTTGAGAGTACAAACAAATTGTGAATTATTACAGCGTTTATTGTTATTATAATAATTTACCATACGCAAAATTTTTGTGAAAGGAAAGCGTGTTAATTTAGTAAAGAAAAAAACAATTGGTTAATTCTGTGATTAAATTGTTAATAATGAGTAATGTAAATTGAATATATATTTAATTACCGCTAAATTCGAAAAAGTTGTTATACATACATACATAAAAAAATCATTATAAAAAGAAACAAAACACTTTGATAATTGACTTTTAAATGCAATGTAATTTGATGCACATACTTATATTTGCAGGTCAAGTGCCTAATAGATGTACATTTTTAATCATAATGAATTTACAAGCAACATTAAACTGCTGAAACAAATTATCACTGTGTATAAAACTAATGAAAAGCGTATTTTATGCTTTTTTTCCTTCCAAAAAACCACTAACAATTTAACTTCAATAACGCTTTAAGATCACACAAATCAGTTGTTAAAACTAAATCCGTTCCTTTAGAGACTTTAAGGACACTCAAAGGTGTCGAGTGAGTATGATTTCAAAAACCTAAACATCAATAACTGACAGTATTGCTCACTATAAGTCCCGACACAACCATTCATGCTCTCTCAAATTGTTGATGCAGATCGGGCGAAACTGGAAGCTTTTGCCCATTCTAAACGGTGATCACCTGTCAAAGAACTAGAATCTGCTTTTAACCGATACCCAGGGTTTTATTTTTCTGTACATAATTTGCAACATAGTAAAATAATCACCATGGCATTAACCCTTAAGAATTTTTAGGCCAGCGACATACGACAAGTGGAAATCATACGGCAAAATTTCGTCCGACTAGGAGCTCAAGCGTTTTAAGGGCAGGTCATCTTTAACTATTTTTTAAGCTGTGACTCAGCTTGTACAGCAAAAAGGAGGAAATCTTATGTTACCGATAGAAGCGTTTTGAAGCGCAAATTAAATAAATTGGTAATGTGCTAAGTAAACTTTCGGGATTTTTGTGGCCGAACGCTTTAGGCCTTTAACACGTAGTCACAACTGACGGGTGAATAGATAAATTGTATGCGATTTTTCGAGTCTTTCGAATCGAGCTAAATCGGGCTTGGCGTGTGGGGTCATTCTTAGTTTGGCCAGCCAAAGTGTGCAAATTGCTCAAATCCACCCTCAACTTATCTTAAATGTTGGCCAATCTCTAATTTAATTTCTGGCCTTATATGGGGTAACAGTGTACAAAAAATCATTTTATTTACTTATTTATCGAGTTTCCGACCTTGGTCTCTGCCTGCTTCACAGTAGCCTTCGATTCACTTTGATCGCGGACACGCGCTTTCGTTTGTCTGGAATAAGCGCTTTGACAATCGCAATGGCCCGTTCTTCAAAGCGGATGTACGTCTTTTTGGCTATCTCGAACCTGGGGGTTTGAATTATAAATTCGAGGACACTCTTGCCCGGAGCGTTGTTGTCCATTTGTTAGATGTGACTATGCAAATTTAGTCTTGTTAGAGCGCATAGAGTTCGCGCAAAGGAGTATATCTTCTCCTTTATTCGCTCTCCTCGGACACAAGACACAAAATCAACGTAGAATTATCGCCTACTTCTCGGCGCCATAAAGCAGAGCGATCAGGATATGGGTTTGGTACAGTCCACACTAGGTCTTTAGTGAAATGAGCTGCGAGCTCAAATCGATAAACAACGGTTACGAAGGGGAATTCTTCGACGAATCTCCACTAAGGTGTCATTTGTGGAGTTGATGTTAGCTTCAAGGTAGATTAAAAAACTACCTGGCACAGCTCCGAAGAACCATCGCCTGACCTCTCGTCATGGTTGCTGTGTGCGTTTCAGGCGTTCTTACACATGGAGGGGACCTACAACTTTTTTGCCAATTCCAACCGGCAAATTGAAAGGTAACTCATGATCAATGATAGTCTTGAAAGGTTTGTCAGAACCTTGCGGAGGTAGGACCTACGAAAATTTTTTTTAATACGCGGCCGGTATTCAAACCCGGGACTTCGTGCACAGTAGTCCTACACACTAACCCCTAGGTGTGTAGGTAGATTAACCCTTTCCAATCTGCTGCTACCAACAGTGACGTTTTGTCCTAAGTGGCAGACGGATGTTTTTTTTTGTGGATAACAACGTTCTTAGTCTTATCCTTGTTTACTTCAAGACCGAACAACTCCGACTGTTCTTCAGTCTCCACAAAAACCTCTATCACGAAATAGTTGGCGTTGACGATTAATAGCTGGGGCACAATGAGTATCTGTGTCTGTGGCTGTGCCTCGCAGTTCAGCTTACGGGAACACGTATATAGCGCCACAATGCGTATCTCGCTGTGTCTCTGATTTTAGGTGAAAAATGTGCCGAGACACAGCGACAGACACAGACACAGACACACATTGTGCCCGGCTTGTAAGTCGATATTGACCGCGTTTCTTAGTATTTGCAGGTTGGTAAAAGTGCCTTCCGTTTAAGCCTGAGGCCTGGGCACTGTCATTTCCATAATTAGATTGAAGAATGCAGTTAAGAGGAGAACGTTGAACTGCGTTTTTCTAATGTAAGCACAGTTCACTTTGGCCGGGATCTTGATTTCGGTTCATCGCCAAGTAGAGCTTTTGACGATGAATGCTCTTATACATATATGAAGATTTAAAATAGATAAAAAGATGCCGTGTGTCGACTTGAAAATCAGTTGTCTTTTCCAGGATATGTCTTAGTGGGAACTGGGAAGATCTGATCTATCCATTAGCCGGGGGCCAATAGCGAAATTACTACACGCCGATACGTGTACAGCAAGCCGAGTCAGGATGCTAACGCAGTATGTTTTAAAAGATTTTGTATGCTATATTTGCTAGGAATAAGGCCTCGATAGTTTTTGCAAAACATAACGTCGCCTGGGACGTTTGGAGTTAAGATGGGACTTTTGGAGCTAAATCCTTTTTTGACCTCAAAAGGAGCTAAAACCTTTTTGACATTGTTCCACAATTATTGTCTTTAATCTGAGACAACTTGAAATCTACATTTTAATGCGGCCCTTACACGGTCAATCGATTGACATGACATCAATCACGTCCATGTATTCTAGAAAATTCACACACATTCGATTGAAGATGATTGACGAAAAACAAAACAATTTTCATTCATCATGATAAACCTCACGCCGATTTGCTATTATTTCTGATTATTTTTGATTTCGAGCTTGATGCTACATTAATTTTAGAAATATTTGACAAATATTTGACAGCAGAACAGTCGGTTGCTACAGAAACTAAACAAGAAGCTAAAAATGTTTGTTTGTCAATCGATTGCACTGTGAAAGGGGTGAGATCAATCTAGATCTACACGTACACCATACTTGACATCAATCGATTGACCGTGTAAGGTGCGTATTATTTAAGGTCAATCTATGCAACGCATAGCAATTTGGTTGACAGCAATAAGGACCAAAAACCTTTAATTGGACGAATATTATTTTTTTTTGGAATTATGACATTTGTAAATTTTGGCTTAACTTTTTTGGGCGATGAGAGCTTATGCTTTTGGTCTTGTCGCCCAAAACGAAAACAGCCAAATTTAAAAATGTCATAAGGTCCGAAAAGCGACAAAAGCCCAAATGAAATGTCATATCGCCCAAATTGACGATTTTTTTCACAACAACAAATTGTTGAGTCGTTTTTTGGGCGTTATGACATTTTATATTTGGGCTTTACCTATAGCTGTGGGCTAAAAGACCATTATGCGCCATTTCGCGTTATGTTTTATCGCCCAACACCATAACGCCCAAATTTAAAAATGTCATAATGCCCAAAAAAGCGGAATATCGCCCAAATCTAAAGATGTTAAGCGTCACAAAGCCCAAATAAAACGTCGTATCGCCCAAATGGAAAATTTTTTAACAAAAACAAATAATTGTTAAGTAGTTTTTTGGTGAAATTTTGAAATTTTAAAATTTAGGCGTTGTGGTTTTGGGCGATAAGACCGTACGCCGATTTTAATTTTTAGCCCACGCCCATTTAGCTTTGGGGGTATTGCCAATACAAACCGTCGGCATACAATATGTGCACAGCCCCGTTGGCACATATTGTAACATAACCCCCGTATCGTTATGTTTCGAAGGACGAAGGAGATCCGATATGTCACTGTTAGACTGTATCGTAATATTTGTAGGTCTCCTTGTATGTTAAGAATAAAAATAAAACACGCACTGCATGCTTGGTTGAGAAGATGGCCCTGGTTCTATTGATTTATTTATATTCGCTTTCTTAGCGGGATGTGTTTAGAAAAAATAAAAAATCTTTTTATTAAATATCCACTTTTGACACATGTCCTTGCAAATTTAATGAAAACAGCATTCAAGATGATAGCTATGCTTACATGACTTTTCAACAGTATAGCCTTAATTTTAAGGCCTTAAATTGTTCACCGTAAAACAGTCGAACGGAGACAAACGCATTTGATCATACCAACTGTTTAAATACTTTCTTTAAAAGAAAGAGTCTATGCTTATTAAAATAAGATTATGAGTCTCACCCTGGGTAGGCTAATATTTCTAAGACTCCCGAGTCTAGGATCTACATTTACTTTGAACTCACGCATTTTCATAAATATTATGCGGCGGTTGAAATATAAAAACCCTTTTTGTTCATACATATGTACATTTTATTTCTTTAATAGCATACTTTTATAAAAAAAAACTTATAACACAATTTAATCCTTAAAATGCAAAGAATATATATTATTTTACATACATAAATTTAAAAGTCAATGTAAATCAATTTGATTATTATTTATTCCAAAATGTAACTTATAAAATTGTTTCAACACGCAAGAAAAAAAAATAGAAAATGGGAATTCACTGCCAAAATTTAATTTTCATTGTTTTTCGTAGAAGATTTGGTAATAATTAATACAACATCGACATTGTTAATATTATTTCCCACAAAATTGTTACTTTCAATTACAAAATATGCTGAGCTGAGCTGTTTAAAAAAAAAACCTGGAACCTACGTATCACTCGTATACACTTTCCTTAATATTTGAAATATTTTACTGTGATATTGAAGTCGAATGCGAAAGTTAAAGAAAGTGATAATTGAATATAAGTAAGATTATTTGTCACATTTTTCAGCAGTCAGATATCCCTATTCTATGGGCAAATGTGTGTAATGGAACCTTTATCTATTTAGTAATTACTAAGGGAAGTGAAAGAAATGTAGCCACAGCTCATTGATTTAGCTTTTGATCACTAGAATGGAATAATATGTTTCAGTTATGGCGGATGAAACTTAAAATGCTTTATTTGCATTGAATTATTTAATCTAATATTAAAAAAGCTTAAAAAGAACTCTTTTCGGATTGTAAAGGAAAGGTTAGTGAAAAATAAAACTACTAAGTTGCCATTGTATAACCACGCTTTAAACTTTAAATTAGCTTTAAATGGTAATTTATAAACGCAGAAACTAACTATGCGCAAAAGTATTTTTTTAACCAACCGGTAATTTTCTAATTTGTATGTAAAACTGCACTTATCTTATTATTACCTTGCATAATTATTAAGGAAGTTACAAAAAATGCTATTTTAGCAAACTGGCAACAGAATCGTTTAAAAGCCTGAGCAGACATTGCGGGGGAGCTATTATATAGATAAAGGAAACAATCCTTCATATACATCCACGATCTTAAATCACCTCACTATAGCTTTGTTTTTAAACTACGAGTAGGTAGATGTTTAATTTAATCTTCCCTGTTTTCCTTAACTTTATAGAAATACTATCAAGATTCGTTCCTCTCTTTTTCAGCCTTATTGGTTACCTTTTATTTCAATACTGAATTCCAACAGCAGTTGGATTCTGCAATTGAAGTCCGACACATGCAGTGTACACTTTTCGCATTTCTGCGCTCAATGAAGCAAGGACAACAACCTTGCCTGCACTGGATTCGATGAGAGCCCTATTGTATTGTATACTATTATAGGTGTCCTGAGAATTTAGCGGCGGAACTATTTTTCTTGTTTAAGCTGTCTGTTAGGTATGCAGTTGATTTTTAAAGTTTAACAACCATTTTGCTATTTTGCGTTAGATGAAAACTTAAGTTTCCAGGGTTGCATTGAGTTTTTGACAAACAGCTGATCGCATTGAAAGTTTAAGTTTTCTGGGCGGACTCTGGCTTTCTCTTCGAATGAAACTATTTATTATGTGACAAACTGTGTCAAGCGCGTCAAATGCGGTACAAACACACTTTCGTCCTATCCTTTACGCAGGTCTCACAAAGGTTCCGCCGCGGCCTGGCGTTTACGAGTTCAGCCATACGATTTCAGTGTTTTATAACACAATGAAGCTCGGCTTCAAAGTTTTGTTTGGCAAAGAGAACGAGTGCGAAAAGAGAAAACGTAATGTTACGCAATGAGGCTCCAAAGCGAAGCTCTTGTTCAAATGTGCTGAAACTTTGCTTCGAATGACAGCTCAACAGTTGAGAAAAAAAAAATCGAAATATGTATGTAGATTTTTTTTAATGTAAGCTCGGCAAGGATAATTATATCTAGTATTGGGACAAATAAAACTGAAATAAACACTCAAAATACGAATAAAAATACAACACAAATAAATCCCACTTTGATTGCAAGCAAATGGGGGTTGCTTTCGAGCGCATACACAAAGCTATTAAGTTTGGCATTATAGTTTTTTGGTCACAAACAAGAAGTATCATGCAGAATTTCGGATTTAGTCTATATTGCAGGGGCAAATTGCGTAGTTCATGGTATACTTGGAAAACGTAGTGACTACACACTGCACTGATAAAAGTTCTCACTCCCAATGAGCGGAATGTCATTGCAAAGCTGATTCAAAGCTGACGTATAATAACGGAGCGAAGCCGAAGCCAAGGCTTCTTTGTGAACCCCGCTTAAAAGTGATGTACATTTTTGTACTTTTCCGATAAATTTCAGAGTAGAAAAATTTAAATAATGTCTCGACAAAGTTTGATTCATGTTCTTCGTCCTCCTTTTAACAAGTTGCTCAAGCAATGACTAAAAAAATGCTGACAAACTGCTAAGTGAACTTAATTTAATATCTTTCTTTATTTCTTAATTAAATATCCGACTAGCACTCTTAACGCACTTTTTATTCCCGTCATGTCGCCCTTAGGGTAGGTTTTTCAGTGCATAGTAATGCCCAGATTAAACTAAGATCAGTTAATTCCAGAACAAAACGAATCTGGAGTTCACCCAGAAAGCAGTTTTTCAGTGCAAAGATAACCTCGTCAATAAAGTCGTCGACTCTCGAAATAGACTCTCTCAACTATCACTTCACATAAAAAAAAAAGTTCGAACTGTTCTCCAGAGTCCAGAGTTTGATCAGGGAATAACCCACTAAAGGCCGGCTTTCCAGTGCAGATGCAAGCCCAGCTTAAGATAAGACCTGTTAATACCGAAACAAAATGAATCTGGATCTGGAGTTAGCCCATCAAGCAGTTTTTCAGAGCGGAGTTAACCCAAAGAATAAAGTTGTCGAAATCTTCGACTCTCAAAATGATTGGCTCTCCCAAATCACATAGGTAAACACACGAAAAGAAGTTCCAGTTGCTCTCGGATGTAATATTTGACAGAAAAACGTAAAGCAACTGCAATTTCTGTGTGGGGTGCCGTGGCGTAGTGGTTAGTGTGTGTGCTTACTACGCCGGAGGTCTGGGTTCAAATCCTGCCATCGTCACCTGAAAAAAAGGCTTGTTCTTTTTCACGGTCCCCACCTCCGCGAGGGTCTGACAAGCCCTCCGAGAGTATCATTTGTCTTGAAAAAACTTCTCAAAGTGCCGTTCGGATTCGGCAAAAAATTATAGGTCCCCTTGTTTGTAAAGAAATTAACACACCAGCATACAGAGAAGTTGGCCCTGGTTCACCTCGAGCTGTTGCGCCACTCTATTTTTAACTGCAATTTCACACAGGAAAAACATTTAAAGAACTTCATACTGTTCTTCAGAGTTTGACCTGGGATTAACTCACCCAACTTGGCGAATTAAGATGAGATTAACCCCTGATCTTAATTCACTGAAACCCTTTATGGGATCGATCTCAATTTTATTATGAAACTCGGATGATCTCGCACTAAAAAACTGCCTCTAAAGGGCTAGATATTTGCTCAGAATTGGCTTAGCATTTTCGTCTTCTTCCAGACAAAGTCGGCATTAAGGAAGAAAAAACGACAGCAGAGAATAGCAAGAGAATGGACTGAACCTCATTTCCAGTGAAACCTTTTTGTTCCAAAAACACAAACGAAAATCAGCTGTTTTTTGTTAGTAAAATTTTGAGCTATTGATGATTGAAGGCTTCCCCTGGCGGTTAGTTTTAGAATATGTGAAGACTATAAACTGCTGGCCCTGGTTGTCATCATACTTATCGAAAGTGCACAACATTTTTTTGTTTAAGTACACAAGATAGAGTCCGTTTATTTTGCTTTAAATACCAGGAAAAACTATTATACATATGTATTTACAAATCACGTTAAGAATTCAAGCGGAAAAACAGGAATTCATTTATCGAAGGCAGGCCAAACGCTTAAATTTTTGTCAATTTTGACATCTGAGTTGACAGCTTCACATATTCCAAATTTGACCACTAGGTTTAGCATTCTGACTTTTCCAATTGACGATTGAAGGCTTACCCCCGACAGGCAATTTTGGAATATGTGAAGATCTATAGACCTTTTACCACAGCTGTCTAAATCTGACGTCTCTCACATTTATCGACCGCGGGATACCAAGCAAATCGCGTTTTTATATGAAAAAAATCAATATTTTCTGTAGAAATGCGAAACTAATAAACTACTCAACCTAGAGTGTGCCGATAAGGAAGGAAGTTATTGTGCTTATTCCGTTCTTTAACTTGATCCAAAAATTATTTTAATAAAATATGTGGAAAGTATCGAAAAAGTGTTTTTGAAGGTATGATCTCCTTGAATTCGTGTACCCTTTTGTGGTCGTAAACACTGTTTCTACAACACAAACAACACTTTTCTTATCCTTTCCATGTTATACAATGAAAATATTTTTAGCATTACCTAGGATGCAACACAGGGTTGCATTTTTTAAATAGTAATTTACGTTTATGTGTAATTTTTGTTCGTTTTCCATATAAAAAGGTACTTTGTTTGGCATCCCGCACTCGATAATACCAGTAGACGTCAAACTGTTCAGAGCTCTATACAATACACGTCAACGGCTGGCTGTTGTTGTCATCCCATTTCTCAAATGAGTACAAAAATTATTTGTTTAGGAAAGATTACTACTTACTTTTAATTTACTTTTTCTGAAAGGACAAACTACTTTATTAACAAATCAGGTTGATAAATCACACGAAAGAACGCAGATTCGTTCATCAAAGGCAGGTCAATTTGTCAACTTTGAGAACTGTGTTGACAGCTATAGGTCTTCACTTAGTCCCAATTCGACCACCAGGTATCGCATTCTAACTTTTTTAATTCCTTAATTGTCTAAAAACTTGAAAATAAAATTTTCAGTGATACAAATTCAATGATAGCTTAGATTTTTTCCCGGGATGAGTTCTTAACCCATGGTGCTGAGATAGGTATCTCTGTCATTGATTTTTGGTGTAATGACTTCTTTTTTATTTTAGCCAAAGCTGTATGGCACGTTTGAATTGTCTAAGGTAACCTAGGTGCCAGGTACCCTCCCAAAGTATATATGACATGAAAGTGATGTCGCGTATAACAAAAAATCGTCTGCGTTCACTGTGATCATGACGTTTTTCTTGGGACAGCTCACGATCAATCACCGTCAAAAGCAGCTGCTAGGCAGTTTTTAAAGCTTTTAATATATATGTATTGCTTTTATTGCATATGCCTTGTGAAGAACTTGTGTGAGCAATGATGAAAAAAATTGCTCTTCCATTGCCACATAACCCTAAATAATGCAACGATTTGAAAAAAATGATCACGTACACAGACGGAATAGTTTGTTTGATTACATTTATTGTCACTTGTCAGTGTCACATACCTAATGTGAAAATCTTTTATGAAAACCGTTTATCATTAAAATTGGTTCTCGTATTGTTTCAAGGACGATAAGAGTTGATAAGGTAGATTTACGTAAAGAAGGATTAATTCGGAAATAAATGCATGATTTGAAAGGGCTAATTTGGGTGTCTGGTTCTAGTCGTTTCCCACTCATAGTAAGAACAATTAAATTTAAATTTGCGATATTTGAATAGAGCTTTTTGCAAATGTTACTTTTCGTTTCGTCACTTCACTCGCTATACGAACAACTAGAGATAGAAGCACAAAGTTCTGAACAAGGGCATCACACTTGGGAGGAAAAAGTTTGATGTCCTGAAGAAGCTTCTAGCTTCAAATACTGTCATTTGCCTTTGTTTTACTTGAAAAACTTCCAATAAGTTAAATAATTTTGATATTACTTACAAATTCTTAATTTTAGCGTTCTTAGATGAACTAATGTAATATATAAATTCACAAAATCTAACTATAGCTTGGTTTGGAGTACCTCAACTGCTTCACTCGTAGTTCCTTTAAAGGCGCATTTTTTTACATCACAAAAGGACAATTTAAATAGTTACGTAGTACTTAGACTAATAAAATGCACAATAGCGCTACACATTTTATGAAATGTTAAAAGCTATGCTTCTAACCTGTGATGAGTTAATAACTCTACTTCTATCTATACACACGCTATGTAAAAATAAATGAGAAATAAAAAAAAAATATGTATGGGACAGTTACAACTAACATTCCAAAATATACACACAACTCGCTTCCATATTTTAAACAAAAAGTAATAATATTCAAATATACTATAAAGTAAACGGCATAAAATTTAATAAGTATGAAAAGAAAGGAAAGATGTTGATGGTATTTTAAATAAATATGCAAATGCATATAAAAAAATAAATTTAAACATAATGCTGTTTGATACAACTTTATTTAAAAAAAAATTAAATAGTTTTCGAAGTAATTAATAAAGACTGTAGTTAATTTTTTTAACAAAATGAAATATTGACCTAAAATAAATCAAAAATAAATTAATAATAAATTTAAATTATAACTAAAACATCTTGCATGCGTAAAAAAAGGATTTTAAATAATATATTTAATAATTATGATCGACATTATTTGTTTTCAGAAGAAAATATGTATTGTTATAATTATTTTTTTTTTAATAAAAATTATTATAACTAGACATCACTTACCGTTGATATCATAGTGCAACACAAACTGTTAAAAATATTTTGTCTTATTTTAATTTCTTAACTCATTTTCCATTAGATAAATGCTTTGTAGGCTTTCCGTGTACATTGCGTTACAAAAAAAAAATAATTATTTAAACAAAATGGGGAAAATAAAATTTATACAAAACCTATGTATACTGCATTTTTATTTGCTATTTTAGGTTTTCGGCTGAGCAACACAGAGATGTCACTCTACTATCGGTAGTATCGTACTTATTTGAGGTTGTTTAAATTTGCTGTGTAGTTGTAGCATTTGTGGAAAATTATTAAAGTACGTTTGACTTTGGCAAGTTGTACAGAATGTCTTGTACGTAGGATGTGGCTTTAAATTGTATGCTTATTTTAGCCGGTATGCTTTAAAAAAAAAGCATCCCTAATGAAAGGCTCCTTTGTTCGTCGGTCAGCACCTATTGTAACTTTTGAACGGTGAGTCGTAGAAAAATAAAATTCTGTAAACTAATAAAGTCCGTGGACAGAATTAGAAAGCATACAAGGGCAATATTTTCTACGAACTAAAGAAATTTATTAACAACGATTTCAGTATCCACAGTTGGAATTCTGACAAAAAGAGCTTTGGCGCTTACCTGCAAAAGTTTTGAGGTGAGGATACCTACATTCTACATATATACTTGATTAATTTTTATTTTGTGTTAGAACAAAGTGCACAAGTTCTAATATTTTTGGTGTATAATAAGCGCATAGCACACTCTGCGCCATTAAGAAGAGCCAACGGCGAATGGGCAAGAGAAGACAAAGAATAAGCGGATTTATTTGCAGATTACCTAGAAGAAACATTCAAACCGTTTGACGGGGAACCGTTGGTCGAGGAGCTCAATCCTTATGCGGTACAAGATAATTATAGAATAAAAACCGTGTCATTGGCTGAACTTCGTCAAACGATAAATAATCTGAAAAACAACAAAGCCCCTGGCTACGTATTCTAAAGGAGCTACCAAAAAAAGCTGTGGTCAAGCTACTCTATATCATTAACGCCTCCATTAGAATTTTATACTGGTTCCGAAACCAGGAAAATGTCCGAACGACAAAAACTCATACAAACCTATTTCGCTACTGCCGATAATATCTACAGTATTCGAGAAACTGTTGCTTAAAAGGTTGCAACCAATCATTGAAGAAAGACGATTCATTCCGGATCACCATTTCGGATTAAGGAAAAAGCATTCAACAATCGACCGGGTCTATCGAATAACAAACGAAATCGAAAAAGCTCTGGAATCGAAAAAGATATGTACTAGCGCTTTTCTCGACGTATCGCAAGCCTTCGAGGTGTGGCACGAAGGCCTGAAGTACAAGTTAAGCTTAGCTTACCAGAAAAACTCTGTAGAATATTGAAGTCTAACCTTAAAGACAGAATCTTTCGCGTAAGGTACGAAAATGAGTACTCGGAATTCAAAGAGATAAATGCCGGTGTCCCGCAAGGAAGCGTTCTCGGCCCAATATAATTTTTGCTTTATACGAGAGACATACCCCACGATGAGGAAACAATTTTAGCTACGTTCGCTGACGACTCTGCTATTCTCGCTATTGATACGACAGTTGAAGGCCGCAACCGTGACTGACGAGGTAACAGACTTTGCTTGCAGACTTAGAACTCGATTTCACGGACATTGCAACAATGAAATTATCTGAACTTTGGATCAGACAAATCTTACGCGCCGACTACAGCGAATGAGGCCGTAAGATCTAGCAGCATAAGATGAAACCGCATAGATTGACGATATTGTAGGTGCCTTCGTTAGAAGGCAGCCTGCCACACGAGATTACTACAGAAGCTTGAACTACTTGTTAAGGAAACTTAGTCGTAGTCTGACGGAAAATGGGAGGTTTTTTAGTGAGTAAGAATCTCACACTACTATGAGCATGCGCGGCCGGTCCTTGTAGTGCCTATGAAGGTTGTTCCTACCCACGGAAAAAAAAATAAAAAAAAGTGTTTCTTCCGCTTCAGTAACATAGCAGCCCCTTCAAATGTAGTTGGTGTTAAAGATTCTTATGATGTATTCTTTTGAACAACGAACTGTCCCAACGAGCTGTCGAATATACTTGGTGCTCACGAGAATTCCACCGTGGCATACACCCGGTTTCATTGTGTACAGAACGACAAATACTGCACCGGTGCCATCTTCACGTTAAGTGTTAAATTGCTTTGTCTTGATTTCGTTTAATTTTTTTTTCGTAGCGTGAAGTTAACACGATGCACTAAGCCACGAGCTTAGTGCATGACAGCGGACTGTACGCAGTTCGCTGACTCAGCATATGCAGGCTCCAACATGTTCCCACGGGAAAAGGTGCAAATAACTCATATTGCACTGCACGCGCATGCATAGCTGGACAATTGGAGTCAAATGGCATTGCACCGGATGCGCACAGGAGAATGAAACGGATGACCTTCGGACTTGGGCGATACAGACATGCACCTACCTTTGGGAAGTGAATTAGATTTAAGTTTAGTCTTAATCCAGACCTGTAAGTGTGAAGATCAATAAACAATTGTACTATAAAACATAGAAAGCCGCGTTTCCTAGTAAGTCGGAAAGTCGGGTCGGCCCTCAGGGCCGACGTTCGCGTTTTTTTTTATAATCCTCCGCGAAGGATTAGTTAACTGTGATTTTGTTGTTTGTACTTTTTACTAAAAATTAATTTTGATAAGTTTCAGTATCCTAGTTCACACCGGATACTGAAACCGAATTATAACCGAACTATACCTATATACCTAGTCCAAAAATCGTCGGTGTAAGCACACAATACGAGGACTAAATTATTTAGGTCAGTCATCAAATTAAGGTGGACTGGATTAAACAAAAAGGAGAATTTCAAACTAAACATCTTATTCTATGTCTACAATAGATGTCTCTAAACATTTCATAGGAATGTCGCAGAAAAAGAACACTTTTTGAATTTATTGAACGATAGTTGTTGCTGGCTTGGGTCTTGATCCTATTCGATGTAAACGCAAAATAACAAGACTAAAATATATAGTCCTAGACCAAATATAGTCCTCGGTGTTAACTAAGCCAGTGAGATAATTGGTAAGTTTTTATCGATTTCAAACAATTTCAGTCGCATTGTAAAAAATCACAAATGAAAATCAAAGTTACACCCACCCAGCCTCCACCATCAAATACGTCGGTGGCGAAATTTCGAGTTCGGTGTCGACACCGAACGAATTCGGAGTTCAAAAGATAATTTACATAAGCACGATTCGGTTCAGGTGTACGAGAAAAGAACAATTTTTAACTGTTTTCCACGCCAGTTGTGGAATTTGGTGTTGAAAAGAATACGCCATTAGTTTTGCTGAGTATTTTCCCAACAGGTTGTGGCCTGTTATCACTCGTGTGCCTATGGACAGTGATAGCTTATTCAGTGCTATAAGCTTTTTTGACTTGCTGCTGTCTATAGAAGACCATACGGCTTCGTGTGGCCATCGCATTGTCACCTAAAAAAAAAGGCTCGCTCTTTTTCACGGTCCCCACCACCGCGAGGGTCTGACAATATTTTCGAGAGTATAATTTGTCTTGAAAAACTTCTCAAAGTGCCGTTCGAATTAGGCAAAAAATTGTAGGTCCTCTTGTATGTGAAAAGATTATCGCATACAGCACACATTTTTGAGTGGTTGGCCTACAGCTGTTGCGCCTCTTTATTTTATTTTGCCTGTCTCAAATGAGAGCGGCGGACGAGCTTTTTTGTCCGCAGTACTGATACATTGCTTTGAGCCATGTTTCGCTAGCTCGTGAGCGACAGAGTCATACTACATGAGATTTTACTGAGTGTTGCCAGACCCTCAATGGGTGCTTGGCTGACCAAGGAAACGGAAATATCCTCCTGTGATAGTTCCAATACGCCTTTTCGGCGGCTATAACTATTGCTAGAATTTCGACTTGGAAGATACTGCACGAGCTTAGCAGTCTTCAGCATGTTAAGATACCGAGTTTCTCAGAGCTTACATCTGCTCCAGTACCGTCAATTGATTCAAATCCGTCTGTAGGTATAGATTGCTACCTCGGAGTTGGTTATAACATTACCCAACATCCAGTCTTCTCATTAAGAAGTGTGAATGGAGTAGTACTTTCATTGAAATCAAGGATTGAGCTATGCCCAGATCTTACCTCCATTTGCCTGTACCTTTAAGTCTTATCGCGCTTTCTTTTACTAAGAGATCTATAGGCGTAAGGTCTAGGATTGTCTCTAGACCCCATGGAGGAGGAGATCTTAGAGCACCTGTAGTGATAAGAAAAGCCATTCTTTGGATCTTAGTTAAGGCTTCGAGATATTTCTACTGGTTTATAGCTGGCCACCAGACGCAGATGGTTTCTACCATTGCTGTGTAGAGCCAGCTTGTTATTTTAGGGGCAGGACCCAATTTTTTCCACTTTTAAGTAGCTGAAGAGCTGAGCCTTCGACGCAACCTAATGTTTGTGAAGAGGACAACCTTTGTTTTTGAACGTGATACGTGATAGACTGACGTTCTAAATTGATACACAAATTTTATTTCTTTAGAAAGTTTGCGCTGTTAAGTAAAAAATCAACACAGTATTGTCTTGTCAACTGACTCTTTTTCTGAAAAGTCCTGTCAATTGGTGTCTCTAGCAGAAGTTTTTCCTTCATATTGCAGAACTGCAAATAGCTAAGTCATATCTTGACAACTTTCCAAGTAACAAATAAAATAAACATAATGTTTCTTTGAGTCTATTTAACATAATTTATTTGTCTTTTTCTATATCTAACAATATGAAGTACATATCTTAAATGTAAAAAAAGTGTTGTCCTGACATATTAAATAAATTCAATAATTATTATATCACTAAAGTCAAGTCGATGTTAAACTTAAAACGAATAACTTAACGCTATGCATTAAATAAAATCAAAGAAAAACAACTTATTCTACGTCAAATTTAACAAATCAATTAAAAAAGTATAATGCTTAAATAGTCTTTAATATTCAATAGTCTTTTTCTTCATAAAAAAATAATAAATACTCAAAAAAAAAGGAAACTAATGATTCTAGTAGGGAATACGATTATTGCTTTAGCTCCACTCTAGCTAAACTACATAAATTTTTCGACCATTTTGTTTTGCTTCAAATTAAGCTGAACACTTTGCGAGAACATCTTAATAATACCGTAAGACTTATTTGAAAATACTTTCAGAAAGCTCGGTACATTCTTACTGGCTAATTCGGAACAAAATTGCGGATACTTTCTATATGCTGGCTGCATTTCATCCCATATGGTTAATATATCACATTCATCACTAAATTAAAAAAAAAAAGAAACACAGAAAAGTTAAGATTAAATGAAGTTAAAAGTGTATGTTCTTCTTACTTAGCTGAGTTAGAACAGTCGCTGAAGGATAAAATTAAATACTGAATCTTAAGCTGTGAACACTGGTTGTAAATAGCAGATGATTGCTGTCTGCTGAAAACCGAATAAATGCTTTCGGTTCGTTCACTGAAAAGAAATTCATTTAGATAATTAGAATAAATATTTATGTTTAATGGCATATGTTTAATAAATATAGGTTAAGATACTAATTCACATCGTCTTATTTTTCTTTAAGGCGCTTGGTTATGATCACAAATGATGAATCCTAACCCTCCCACTCTACTGCATTCCTTATGTAGTAAGTATATGCAGGCTGCCGGTATATTCTCAGAATATACCTAAAGTCAAATAAATGCTGTTGTCGTTGTATTTATGTGATCCATGCATGTTAAGGCCTTCCTTTCTTTCGCGATTGCGCTGGAATGTTGATTGACATTGCTTTTTGGACAGGATTCGTGCGATCTCTCCTTCTTAAGCTGTGAACACTGAGCAATACCAACTGAGCCGGTCGTATTTCATTTCGCTGGAGTTCGTTTTTTTTTACGTGGAGGCTTCCTCGGGTCTTCTAACTTCTTATTCTATCCAGCTTTGTTACTCCTGCCGAAGCATCTTCATCTCAGCTGCCGTAAATTTGCTCTCATATTTCTTATTTTGACCGTTTTCATTTTTTGTTTGTGATTTTTATGTAATGTGGAATTAGTTTCTTTTTTCGCTCGCCGTTTGCATTTTGGGCTCGGTTATTCTCTGTACAGAATGTAGGTGCTTTGAATTTCCGGTGTCCTTTGTAAATTCATAAATACTGCTTCCTATTTCAAATAACTCGTTTTCCAATCTGTAGAAACTTTGTGCTTTGCAGAGAGAGATAAGCGGCACGGCAATAGTTACCTACTTTAGGTTTACAAAAATTTGACACGGACGAAGTCGCGGTTAACGGCTAATTATATAAATAAGATTGGACTAGGTCTGTTTGACAAAAGTAGCCAAAATCTAAGAAACTCATCATCGTATTCTCTTGATTTTGCACACATTTATGAATGACACTAAAGCCTACAACAATTTGCAGTTTAAGTAATTATGATGTCTGTTTAATTTTCGTAAAGAATAGTGAAAGAGTAACTAAATTCCTAAGTAACTAAGAGTAATTAGTAACTGAGTAACTAAGTTCTGTTTTGTGCTCTACTTTGTCCGGAATAGGCTCGGAAAATACTACTGATACAGATACAAGAGGCTACTTTTTTCGCTCTAACTTAAGATATTTTAAAATAAATAGCCAAAACTTAATAATTCTATGTGCTCCATGGAAGAGTCTCTACGCGCTCACTGGAATGACAAAACAAACATGCGAAAAAAAACCCACCAGCAGATATCATTCCATGCAAAGTAGAAACAAGCTTCAACCGGGTTTGAGTCAGCCTTATAAATAAATGCATGAGTCCATTGTGAGTCGTCTTTTTTGAAGATCGGACGAACAACGCAACGTTTCCATTTATATGTACTTTTCTCCCAGCATATCGAAGGTTTTCGAACGTTTGAATCCTTGATAACTTAAGAACCAAAGCATCTGAAAAGACTTCAGCAACCAGCGAAGGAGCATATTGAAATGCTGCCAAGTTTCGGGCAGGATTTAAGAGTCTCTCTAAATGTTCGCTCCCTCAGCCGTGTCATCTCCAACTTGCACCTAATGGACGGGTGTTGTCTACACAGCTCTCTGGACCTTATTGGTAACCATGGTGTACTAAGACCATTAAGATTACTTATATCCGCGATGACTTGTCTCCGAAAATATGTATAGACGGATAATATCTGATATCACTAATCAGAAGATAATGGGTGTCGAGTATATCAGGCCACAAACTTATATCAGCCGTCCTTCGGTTACTTCGGTACTTAGTTGCCAGCTTGTTTTTTAATTCAGCAAAGTTAGCAATGTTTAATGGCGTGTTTGATAAATTCAGATATTAGAGTGCATTGCCTAGATTATTCTGTAAAAACGTAGTAAAGCTGTCCTGTCTAACAAATTAAGACAAAAGTGTAAGTGCTTCTGCATTCCCCTCAGCAAGTGCTGTAGGCAATTCCTTGTCTTTCCATGCAATTCGAAGTGGCATATGATCTTACTTTATCGTTATTCGATAGATCAAATGTGTTTCTGCAACAGTTTTTGTAATGCGCACTTATGTAAGGCACCTCTTGGCTTTTTTTTCTAACCTTACCTAAAGGCCCACTCTAGCGTCACCGATGGCATAGTCTTGTTTACTAGCGGGTACAAAACAAAATTTGCTTAATTATTGGGCTTACCTTATTTGGTGCATGTCTAAGTGCGCGTGGTTAACAATCGGCCGCTTGGTTGCCAAGTGCACGGTTCCAATTATGTCCACAGGACCTAGAAAGTCAAGGCAGATATTTTTTCCATCTATAATACGAACAAGTATTATGTTTGCTAACCTCCAAATACTGCGCTCTTTTCAGTGTTTATGTTAATCCACTCGAGCATGTTTTCTAACTCTTCATTTTGAGTTTTGGACGGTAAATACTCCTCGTAAACGTTCTGAAAAAAGGAGACAACTCTAAACATGTACTTGAAACGATTGGAATTTCGCCACACTTACCACAACCCCTGGATCTACAATGCTTGTAAGAAAAACGGCAAGCGATATGGACAGAAATAAGTTACTATGTTTACCACTTCGCAGTTTTGAGTAAAGTGTAGGCGCTAGCACACAACCTTGCGTGTAGCACAGGAAAAACAGCTTCTTTACATTGAAACCAATCAACGCAAATACAGCAAACTGAGCCAGGCTGTAGAGATAATGATAGCTGAAGGGACCATTCGCTCTCGGATCTGATTTCGGCTTCGATTTTTTTGTTTCTGTATCCTTAGCTTTGTCGTTGCTCGGTGTCGCCTTGACTTCATCTACCTTCGGACTTTTTGGCTCACCGGGCGGCTGCTCTTCTTTAATGCCCTCATCATTGCCGTTGGCCTTTGTCGGTGGTTCTTCTTCGGCATTCTTTTTGTTGTCTTTGTGCGAGTGAATTTGCCGTTTGAGGCTTTTGATTTCGTTTAAAAACGATTCGTGCTCATTCACCGTATCTTTCTTGAGCTTAGATCTCTCTTCTTTATATTTCGTAAACTCATAGTCGCACTGTTCCAGCAAGGCCAAACATTCGTTCAGGGCTTTTTCGGTTTTCTCATTCGACATATCTTTCATCGAAATGTGATTCTCTTCGAGAAAGTCCTCGAGCACATATTTCTTGGCTCTTTCCACATAATCTGTGTCTTCTGATTTTGGCGATTGTATCCGCCATTTGCGCAGGAATTTAGCCAACAAAACAACTCCATACAAGCAGTATGGCTTGGCAAATAGTATTTTGATGACCTCCCAAACATCGTAGAGATCGACTTCAGCGTAGTCCGAATTACATGCCAGGAGGCATGTTGTGAAATTCGTTTTTCGCTGGAGAGTCCACTGTAGCACAAGATCGCGGTATACTGAGAACGGATTATCCGCCGAGCTGGCATATCCTGACTTTTCCAGCAAGTCAATTATTGTTCCCTGCGAACTGATGGCCAATAGAATGCCAAGGGTGATACTCTTCATAAAATTATCCGATCTAGACTGTGACTTGTATATTCGAACCAAACTGATGAAGAATAACGCAAACGCTGGTCCATTCTGCCAGGCGAAAAAATACTTTTTGTTCTCATATGTGAGGTAATATGCGAGGATATTGGACAGGAACTGTGACACAGTGTAATCTATTGAAAACCGACTTGAAACCAGTCCCAAACTCCATGGAGTTATCATTATGAGAATTTGTGTGGCATAAATCACTGAAGAAAATTGCCAGCAAAGAAGTGATGCCGTCGTCAGGGCGGTCAGCTTAATAATCTAAATTAATACAGTTGTGGGTGACGAACTTTAAATAACTTTATAACTTTGAAATACTTACCATTACTGGATTAAAGTAATGCTTATCAGCCTTTTTGCTCCTCGATGCTTTGTCAATACAAATGCACAGGTAGAACATTTGCCAAAATATCAATGGAAAGGCGAAATTTTCTCTCGCCACCGGTCGCTCGTAGATTTTTGAAACATTTTTGTGAAATATTACGTAAGAGGCCACGGCATAGAGTCCTCCGAAAAGATTTTCACTGCAGTGATATAAATAAGAAAAATAAAATTTGAATTTAACTAAGTTAAATTTTAAATTTATAACAAAACCAGACCGTCAAGTATGAAGACATACGCGGATCAGTCCGTTGGCTTTTGTTGAAGGCTTAGCTCATACTTATTTTACAGTTTGTTTAAAATTCTATTTGTTTATTTATATTATTTCTGGATGTATTTTACATTCTGTTGTATACTTATTTCGTAGTGCAGTCTACTGTTTTAACGTTGGGGGCTTTGGAGAACGTTCATGTGGTTGTACGTTCTCCAATTTGGCTTTTGGCTCAAATTGGAGAACGTTCATGTGGTTGTACTTGCGTTCAACTTGGTTGATGTAAAATAAGTGGTCCAGAAGTTACGGTTTTAGTCAGTCAAATAAAGTGTTTTCAAGCATATCTAGAAAACCATTTACTATTTCAAAACTGTTGTTGTTTTATTTTTATTTTTTTAAGATAGACAACGTCCGTTATTTATTTCAAATTTTTGTCTATTAGAGTTTTGAAAACAGAGGTAAGGACATACGTTTTCTTGGCCTTTTTTACAATATTTTAAACTTCAAATCCATAAAACAGCAATTTTTAATTTTTTTTCAGCTTCTGCTGGCCTTTTTTTATTTTACAACCATCTGCGTTAGCATTGGCCACTTTTCTTAAATTCTGTGGGTATGGATTTCTGAGTAAACAGTAAAATATACGGGTTTTTTGTTCCGTTTGTTTGGATGGGCTTAAAAACCTGAGGTTTAAAAACGGGAATTATGAAACGTTTTTTATGTAATTAGCTTGCGTTGTAAACGTTTCATACTTCAGCCAAATTTAAACAAGATCGTTAAAATTAAAATTCGTTTTAAAATGTTTTTACGGTTTTGAGTCAAATCTTCGACTGAATCGGAAGTTTCTGGGCCGACACACTCCCACCTCGGTTTCGTTTAAAAAAGACACTGGTTAAAAAAAGGCTAGAATTGGTTCTTTTTGGCCAGCGGTTTTCGCGTAAAAGGTAAAACAAGCTCCTTTTTTATTTAGTTTTTTAAATAGGCTTCTAAAGACTTAGGTTAGAAACTTTTTTTTTGTACGGTTTGTAATTTAAGCAAATCTGAACAAGATCGCTATTACCGTTAAATACTAGAAGAATAAAAAAAATGTTTTTGAAAATACTCTTTTTTCTAGTTAAATCTTTAAAGGTTTTAAAACATCAAAATGCGTTATGATTTTACTTAAAACTATGTCGAAATCCATGTTTTTTTTTAAATATTAAGGGTATTTCTTAAAATATTTCCTCTTAATGTGGGCGCAGCCCAAAACTTTGTATGAACAAAATGAAGAACTATAAGTATTTTCTACATTAATGTAGAATTAAGTGAAAATTGGATCTGCATTTGAATTGATTGCATTTGAATGATGACTATTTTAATCGATGCCACTTCGACTTTATTTCTATTTTTTATGGCTAACAATCATCAGGAGATGCTAAATATTAAATTTCAACTTTTCACAATTTCTAACAATTTTGAAAGCATTGGAGGTAGTTTAACCCTCAGACAGATTGCTTCGAATGACAGAGAGCTTACGTACAAAATTTCAGCTTTCTAGCTTAAAATTTAAGGCCTAAAAATTAGTGACATCGGACGGACATGGCTTATTCGACTCAGAATGCGATCATATGCTCTTAAGGTCTTGGGGGTCCATCGTTATTATTTCTCTGTTACATCTTTTGCGTGTATCAAACTTAATGACTCCATTCCTGTGGAATAAGATATAATTAATAAGCTTAGAAGAGTGCCACTACTTGTGGTAAAGTTTGTGAGCTCTGAAGCATTAGCCAAAGTCAGACTTAAGCTACGATTACACGGTCATTATTTCGCGTCATTTAAATGACGCTCTGACATCACAACTGACGTCACAAAACCGTCATTTAAATTACGCTACGTGTAATCACCATTTTTGGGACGTCATTTCGCGGAGCACTTTTAAAAGGAAATGTCAACGGCGGAGCACCAACATGTTTTTTTATAAGAAACAAAAATATATAATAACGCATTGAAATAAGTAAGGCAACTTATTTCAGAAGGTATGCAACTTTGGCCCTGGTTCACCTCGAGCTGTTGCGCCACTCTATTTTGTTGGCGATGCAACTGGCTTAATTGGTACAATGCGGTTTGCTGGTGTTAATTTTTAGATTAAGATATCTGCTACCGAAAATGTGTGCTTTAGTGACAGACGAAATCTATGCATATTTTATTTTTGTGCGAAAACAGATCACGGAGCCTGATGCACAAATTTCAAAGAGGAATCAACAGATGGTGTTGCTGTTTAGTGAAATCAGATTTAGATATTTGTTTCAAATGAATAGTAACACTGTTTTTAAATTTTATTTGCGGGAGACGTAGAAAGAGTATTTTAAAAACTGCAATTCCCGGGAGATGATTAAAGAAAAATCCCGTAGTGTCTCCATTGGACAAACATAAGATTAACTTAACACGAGCACTCTTTTGATTTTGTTTTGGCTCTCCAAAGACAGTGACAGTAACGTTTCCCAGGAGCAAAAAAGTTATTTCTTTGTATAACCTTCCAATAAAATCATTGTGACAGATGTGTCATACGTGGTTAGTTGCTGTTTTCTTTCTTTAGTCTTAAACTGGTTCTAAATGTGTGCGGAAAAAGTTAAAAGTGGCAAAGGCTAAAAGAGAAGATTTTCGAGAAGAATTGTTTTTAATTACTCGCCGAGGGTTAAAATTTGTATGGAAAATCTCTAGATTTGTTGCAGATTAAATCTAGTTGTGTAAATTACGAATTTGTGTCCGGTGGAAACAAAGTATTACTATTTAGTTATCTTACTACGAAAATGGGGGACCAGTTAAAGTAATATTTGCTATCGAATTTTATCTTTTCTGTTAAAGTAAAATTTTGGAAAGATGTGTTTCTGGCAATTAACAAAGTTGTCGTTTTTTTGAACTGGTAAAGTTTTACGAGATTTACCAATGAATATTATGCATGACATCCAAATGTGCACAGAAACGCTAATCTGACTCCTCGACTGCTTGACTCCTCCTACAAGTTTTCATGCAATTGAAGCCGGGTCCGACTCTGTATAAAAACTCGATTTTTAATTTTTAGATTTTTAGTTTTTTAATTTTTTTACTTATCTATTCGCGGAGCACTTGGCCAACGCTGGCGGAGCACCAAGCGCTTTGCAAAACTTTGCAGCACTTAATTATAGCACTTAGAAGCTTCCACAAAGAAAATGTTATTGCTCCATGGTACATTAGAAATAGAAGTCTAAGTCTAGAGATCAGATAAACGTGTAATCTTAGCTTAAGAGAATTCATTGATTCTGAGAAGACTTTAGTTTCAACCAATGAATAGAGACAAGGAAGTGGTGTTTTGGGAGAAATATATATGTTCCACCAGGCATGTCATGAGAGACGATCGGAGGTCCATAGTTTTCAGGGAGCTGGCTTGACTTTTGTTTATCATTCCTGAGTTAAAGTCACATTTAGTACCCCGACTTGTAGCGCATACACTCACTAATCGATAACCGATTTCAGAGGATTAATGTTGAAGGAGGACTAATGCTTCACTCACACGCACTGTATATGTAAAAAAGAGCTATTCCTTGTCTCTTTATTCAGTGGTTTCAACATGGTTTTAAATATTACAGTGAAAATCTCCACATAAAATCGTAAAGCAGACGATTTACTCTCAAGAAAACCCAAAATGCTAGTTAAATCTATGTTTTGGTTCGGCATATATGCATTCGCCAAGCTGCCCCTCTATTCTTGCCAAACTCATCACAGGAGCACTCATTATAAAAGTAACGATTAAACAATGAATGACAAGACACAAATAGCGCCGAGGTTCCAAAGAGCCAAACGAACCCGGCTATGTTTATATGTCGATTAGTTTAAACGCACGATAATGGATCCTATCGAGAAGGTGCAACGTGCGTCGTCTGGATGCAGCTGTTACACTGCTTGAGTTGGTTTCGTTGGGGTTTATTTGGATTTGGTTGTGAAATAAGGGAGAGTCCGACACATGTGGCGTGGAAAAATTTGCCATAAATCCGTTTACAATCAATCCAGACAGCCTTGCTGTTGTTATTGGGCATTTCACAAGACACAGTTAAGCTGAGTATTTGTCAGCGATGGTGAGTCGATAAAAAACGGGCTTTAGTCGATAATTTAGCGCCCCGAGTTAAGTATTGCGAGTTAATCTCGTGACTCTGGAGATTGGGGCTCAGAAGTACTTGTAGTATTTAGTTGTAGTATTTGTATTACTTATAGTATTTAGTATTTAATTTATTAGCAAATTAGGGGTGACGGTTTCAGAAAGTTACTTTTCCAAAAAACCAAGCTAAAGAAATGAATCCACAAAACATGGATTGAGGAAAAACGCCATGAAATAGTATACAGATGGGCTAAGAACTTGAATAGTAATAATGTCAGAGAGCCAGGAAGCTATCAAACCACTTAATGCACACAAATTCAGATTAAAACTGGTAAGGGATTGCCGACAGAACCTTAGGGATCTGGGCAAGGTCAATATAGGGACGCTCTTTCTTACGTGGCTGTGTGGGAAAAGAATGGAATGAGGCTGCGGACTCCTTGGCAAAATTAACTACATACAAGTCATAGGACCTGGTGCATTCTGTTGAATATCGAAACTCGCCCTTAGGTAAGTTGTATTC
Source organism: Neoascia interrupta (assembly GCA_947623515.1). Classification (NCBI taxonomy): domain Eukaryota; kingdom Metazoa; phylum Arthropoda; class Insecta; order Diptera; family Syrphidae; genus Neoascia; species Neoascia interrupta. The sequence continues at coordinate 63,163,159 of OX392463.1, forward strand.
TTAGGGAAAAAATAATTCGAGCAAATACTTAGGGAAGCTTTAAATAAAATCAACATACTTATCCATATGTGAAGAAATTAACACACACAGCATAAATTGTTGAGAAGTTGGCCCTGGCTTACTTCGAGCTGTTGCGCTACTCTATTTATTTATTTATACTTATCCAAGGAGGATTCAGGAAACAATGAAGTAGACTTGGTTTCACAGATGTAGGTTTTGCAACGAGGTCAATGAGAGTCCGAAACAAATTCTGCAATCCTATTAAACACTGAATCACGAAAGGATAAAATGTCTGGGAACTTATCAGACAGAGACTTCTACTTATTCTCAGATTCCAAGACAACTTGAAACTGAACGAAAGAGAATACTTTTGCGTTAACTATATCAGCTAATGAGCACATACCTTCAAATATGATTTAGCAATAAATTATAGTGCAAGGGAGCTCCATCTGAGGAAACACCCCTCTAAGGCCAGTACAAACCCCAATTTTAATAGCAATAATACCACTTACCTCAAAAACGAGCCGTACATGTATATAAGGAAAACCGTAAAGCCTCCAAACATCCACACAAACTCCAAGTAAAAGTGGAAAGGTTCGCCAAGGCCATCGCACGTAACAACAGGCTCCGATAGTGGGTTCTCGTCGTCCGTCCAACACGATATAATTGGAATATCAAAGCTTCTGCTTACCCGCCGAAACTTGTGATACAAGTACCTGCAAGCAGTTATCTGTTGATTACTGAGTAGATAAAAAATGATTCAGCTTCTTACCCGATCACAATCTCAGGGTAGACGTGAAATCGCTGCACAACATTTACGCTGTGAGGATACTCAATTGTGGTGACATTCAGCAGTTTTTGGTAGCCGCGATGGAAGTCAGTCTCCTCAACTATCGTCTTATAAAACGAATAATATAAAGCGTCTTCTTTGCGCAGTAGGGCCTCGCGCTCCAAACTCGATATGTGGCCAAAATTATTCCGGGTCTCAAATATGGACCTTACGTGGTACACGTAGAGGAAGAAGCAACCAACAGCTGGATTAAATTGGAATATAATTTGTTTGGTTTCGCAATGTTAAGGTCAATGTTTTACCGATAAATGCATGCGAAACAATAAGTAGTAAATAATGCTTTTGTTTCATATTTGGTTTGTTTTAATTGATCTTTACACCTTTTGCATTATTATGATGTTGGGTTTTTGAAGTATTTTTATAATTAAATTGTATATTTTAAAGTAAAAACACAAAGAAACACTGAATGAAAAGCCGACTTATCGATGGTACAAGAAAATTAAAAGGATGTGTCAAAAAAACAGCTGACATTTGGACAGCAGATATGTCTCGTTTTTGAATGGGATTGCAAAATGAGCAAGTCGGCTTTTCGCAATTTACGTTCAGAGGAAACACCAGCCAGCAAGCTAAAGCTAAAACGACGAAAAGAGGGACAGTCTCCGTCCAATTCGTCGGGCGTACGCGGAATCGTAAACTAAGACGGAAAAGGCTGCACAGCCGTTAGCAGTGTATACCACTGCTCCACGCCGTTTTCTCTCTCGCATGCTTTGTGTTTGAAATAGTGAAATAGTTTTCTTCTTACGTCAAATATGACAAAATTGCATGCAGTCTATTCTGAGCTTAACACCAGTGCGAGCCGTATTTTAAAGTCAAAGCAAAACGAATTCTTAACGCTTCAGCGTAAAAATAACGCTTGAACGAAACGCTTTTGAAACACCAATGCTAAATTTTTTCTTAAGGCCGAAGCGGAATATTTTCCTAACACCCATACACTTTTGTAAATAAAACTAAAAATGCTTTCAACAATTTTTTAAGATACCGAATATTTACTTTCCTACATGTTTTACATAATATTGTTGAATAAACCATTGCAAAATTTGTACAGTTGAAAAAATAAGACATACCCTCTAAGCAAGGCGAACCGAATGCGAAACGAAAAATTACTCACCTGCCCATACAACTCTTCACTTGAGTATCGCATTGGCGAATTAGAATCTCAACGATTTCCTTTCCTTCGCCATATGTAAATTAGAATCACCAGCGCAACACAAATGCGAGCCGCTTTCTCAACGCCAAAGCGAAATGAATTCTTAACGCTCAAGCGAAACGAATTCTTTACGCCAAAGCAGAGCGCTATCTTAACGTGAAAGCGTAAAAAATGCGTAAAGTTTGAACGAAATGTTTTCGAAGTACTATAGCCACAAATTACTGAATAACTAGATATTCAACTTGCGTCCTTCTTACCCTCCAACACCCATTTGTTTACGTTTTTTATAAAGCCTTTAAAGCTTTTTTAAAGCTTTTAATTTCCGTGTCGGTGAATACGTGTAAGAAGATACAACAACAATTTATCTTTCGCGATCAGCTGATGTAAAAGCTGCAAAACGAAATTGCATGGAAATGACGAATTCATGAATTTACTAACATTTGTAAACAAATGTCGGAGAATGGGTAAATTCATCAATTTTAGCTTGTGGATGAAGCTTTTACATGTCCGAAGTTGAATGTCTAGTTATTCAGTAATTTATGCTATAGCGCAACACCCATTTGTTTTTGTAATTCCCATATAAAATGCTTTAACATATATTAAAAAAACAGAAAATTTATTTTTTTGAGTCTTTTCACAATAGCATAGAAAATATAGCAGTTGGAAAAAAACTTGGAACAAAATAAATAGTTAGTTCTTTTTAAAAATATTATAAAATGTAGATTTTGAACAGGAAGTATGCAATTAATGTTTTTTTTTTTTTGCATTTTCACAAATAAGATTTATTTCTCTTCGAATATTGTAATAATCTTTCTTGTCCATTCTTGCAACCTAAATTTCTTGTTCTAAAACTCACGTAAATCAACAAATTACCTACCATATCGAAGAACGCTTGTGCTTTAACCGAAAAAATTAGCACGCACTATCAGACCAGCCAACAGACTTATGCGTTTATACTTGACATTGTATTTGTTTACTGAAACCAACCCATCATCTTTGAGTTCTATACGTTGTGCTAATATTTGAGCGCAACAAAAGCGTAAAGTTTGCGTAAAGAATAAAGCGATTCGCTTTTTTGGTTGGAGGGTAGAAACAAAATGAATAATTATTTTTTAAAAATGTAGGTTCTTAGGCAAATTAATACCTTAATAAAGAACACCTGCGCTATAGCCGAAAAACACCCATGCACTACCGGCGAGAAGACTTTGTGCCTGTTTTCATTTGGTTGATCCTAACCTGATGTGTCAGAATTACTATGGTGAAGGGAAGCGCCAGTGTGGTGGCCACCGTTCAACCTCAGTTTTATTTTGAGATTTAAATTTTGGGTTAGGTTAGGATAAACCAAATGAAAACAGGCACTTACGCAGCAAACGTGTTAAGTTTGCGTTAAGAATTGAGGCATTCGCGTTTTACTTGGGGATAGATATTCAACTTTGGGCATGTAAAAGCTTCATCCACAAGCTAAACTGGATAAATTTATCCATACTCTGACATTTGTTGAGAATTTTGAGTAAATTCGTCAATTCGTTAGTGTCTTTCAATTCAGTTTTGGTTCTTTTACATTAGCGTAAGTAATTTTACGTAATTTTACGTTCGCGTAAGATAAAGCTGATTGGTTTGCAAACGCCTATCTTTCACCAAGCGCTGTCGTACATGTGTGTACCCTGCATAATGGAATACACGGCAGGTTCGCTGAACGCGAGTGACAGTTCTTTTCCGGCTGGGCTAGAAGATAGATGCTGGTTTGACATCCTCACTGTGTGAAAAGAACTTTTTTGAACACAATGGCGTGGGTAATCAAAATGTTTATAATAATTCTAAAGGAATATTTTTATAGGGTCTTATATTTCTAGATTTATCGCTTGCAAATATTTCTCCTTGCTGCCACATTCATTATCAATCTCGCAAGTGCTTGGGACAAGGAAATGACGGTGCATGTAGAGGCGGGGAAACAAGATTGCTTCTATCACAGCGCCAAGACCGGCGAGGTGATCGACATCGACTATCAGGTAATTGACGGGGGCCATGGAGACTTGGACATTAGCTTCTCCTTATACGAACCCGTAGGCTTGATAATCGTGTCGGACTACAAGAAATCGGAAAACATGCATCGCTACGAGGTGAAAAAGGACGGAGACTATCGCTTTTGCTTTGACAACACGTTTAGCTCCTTCAACCGAAAGACGGTGTTCTTTGAAATAATCGTCGAAAAAGAAGGCGAAGGCAATACGAAACGCGAAGCTTGGTATGATCTCCTTGAAGGTTTAACGCCAGAGGAATACTACGAAATGAAAGTGTCCGACATTCTGGACTATGTTGGACGCATACGCATGCTTATAGCGAAGGCGCGCTCTCTGCAGGATGTATTGCGGTCAAACGAAGCCAGAGATCGGAACATAGCCGAAGCAAATTACTTTATGGTCAACGTGTGGTCGCTGTTTCAGATATTTGCAATGATCGTAGTGGGAAGCATACAGGTTATCATGGTGAAAAGCATCTTCGAGACTGATTCGAAGCTAAAGTCGGTGTGGAAGAAGTTGGGCTTTTAAAGTTGACCAAGCGCACATCTTGAAGACTCGGAAATTTTTTTATTACCAAAGAATCATAATCACAACCTCTTGTTGCCATAACTGTTAATGAAGTTTACAAGCGAATCTCACATCGAAAATATTTTATTTTATTTTCGAATATAAAAAGTTATAAATACATAAAAACAATGTACACGCGTTAGTTCTTCTTTTTCGATATTGAGACACCGGGTTCTTTGTGTGAGCTGCGGGTGAAACGTTTGATTTTTCTTGGCTTCCTCTTACCGACTTCTACACTGGTTGGAAGAATGTTTCGCTTCTGGAAGTTCTTAAAACGGTCAACTAGGAGACTGCTTCCAATTTTAACGTTTCGTAAATTGCCACCAATTTCTTCAGGCATATTTACGTCTACGTCGGGCTCTTTGAACTTGAGCCGTCCTAGGCGCTTGGTTTCAAATTTCTTCTTTTCCTCAACCAACTTACGGTGCTTCTTTAACTGGTTCAGCTGTTCGGCCTCTTCTTCGACCTCAGCAGTAATTTTTTTAATTCTGAAAGCATACAAATAAGACCAATGTATTCGCTGTGGAAAAATATTTAAGAGTCAAATGTAAGTAAAATTACTGAGACGGAAGATGTGGTGGCGTAGGAAACCGGAAGTGTGTATTTGCCTGCCAAATGCTGCTCAAAGTGACCACATAAGAGTTCGTAATGTGATGTGTATCTCTGATCTTTGCGCGAATTTCTTGTTCCCGAGCCCAAATATTAGCAGAAGGTTCTTGTTTCCGAGCAAAACAACAGAAGGTTTTTTAACTCCAAGGACTGCAGAATTTATAATGATGAGAGACAGCTAGTTGTTAAAGAAGAAATGTTTAGTGTAAGTTGGACAATCCGGAAGGATCGACGTCTTGTTGGAAAGAATTCAGATTCTTTCCCATCTTTCGGTGCCATAGTTTTTAATCGGTTAAAAACTATGGCACCGAAAGATGGGAAGCCTTGACATGGTAGATGTCTTTACAGAAGGTAATAGTTAATTTTCCGGGAAATTATTTTCTTGAAATACTCTCAGCTGAAGACGATTCAGTGGGGGAAGTTATAAATCAAATACAAACAAGAATGTTGAAGAAATAAAAGCCGATAGTACAAATGAATACTTGAGTGCAATCCAGAGCTAAGATGCAAGTCAATGGCAACAGTACTAACGAGCGCTTGGACGCAAATTCCCACGAAAAGCCAGCAGGAAGATTATATTGCATAGTCCGTGACAATAGGTTTAATGCATGTTGGGTTAATATTGAAAGATGATGATACTGAATTGTAGTGACAAGCAAATAGGGAAGAATTTGACACGTAAAGAGAAAACGGTTCTTTAAATCTAGCGGAATCGCCTGTCAACAAGGAAGCTATCAAGAATGTTAGATTAGACTGTGCATACAGTCTCATCTCGGCAATTACAGCAAATAATTTTCCTGTATTTCATCCTAGCAATAATGGTGGTATGACACTACATTTTTTTCCCACTGTTAATTAATTTAAAGGAGCAACACAATTCTGTAAACAAATTTCCAATTAGGTAAAATAAATAGAGTGGCGCAACAGCTCGAGGTAAACCAGGGCCAACTTCTCCAATTATGTGTGTCCCTAAAAAAGAAAAGTACAAGTTTCACGAGTAGCTATAGCTAACACCTTAAGTGTCCACCTAATCTGCTGTTGTCCAACTTAATTTCCGCCGCTATGACACTTCACAATTCTGGCCAAAGAAATTTTTTGGGCTAAATTTGGTAGGGAGGTAAAAATTACTCTCTCATTTTGCTCTCTCTTCTGTCCAAAGCTACACAAAAACCGTGTACGGGAACAGGATTTGGCTATTTTTTATCATTTTGCGTAGCTTAGGACAGGTACATGAACAAACCAATTGTGTAGCAACATGACGTAACGTAATAAAACATTAAGAAAAAATAAGTGCGAGTTATCATTTTCTTTCAAAGTTCCTCATTTCTTCAATTTTCGCACATGTGTCGCACACGCGTGGAAAAAGTACAATTTTTGGCGTTTTTTTTTTTTTTTTGTTATTTGTTTACATGTCTTTCGTAGTTGTCTTTATCACTCAACACCTATTTTCCTTCTTTACCTACCGATGACATTTTTATCATTTTATCATTTTTAATGAGTTACAAAAAACGAAGTGTCATTTTTCTGAATGCCTTAAAATGCCAACCTGTCAAAATCAAAGGTTATGCCAGAGCAAATAAAAAAGCCAACCCAAGCATTCAATGTAACGATACCTTAACGCGTTTCAAAAGACTGACTGCAATCCTGGAAGCATACCGATAGAGAGTGTGCTTCCAGGATTGACCAGGATTGAAGAGGAGTAACCAGAGGCTAAATGTGCCCTGTCAGAAGAAAAGAAAAGTGACTTTATGCATATTCCTGAAGATTCCATATGAAGAAGCAGTGTTAGGCCCATTTCACACATTCCCGGCAGCCGGCTAACCGGCACCCGGTTGCCCATGCAAACAACCGGGTAACCGGTTCCGGTAAGCCGGCTGCCGGGTATGTGTGAAATGGACCTTAAGCATCATGTTTGCGGCGCAAATAGTTGTTAAGAGTATTCTTTGTTATCTAAAAGGAACATCCGAAGAGAAATCAGAATTTTCTAAAACAAAATCACTATAACGTTATTGTGATGCAGACTGGGTACACTATGGCGATGACAGAAGATCGGTCACAGGGTACGTTTTTAAATCATATGGAAGGGCAGTATCCCGGAATACGAAAAAAAAACCAACAGTTGCCCTCTCATCAACCGGAGCTGAATATATAGGGCCTTTCCATAGCCAGTCAAGATCTTTAGGTCCAACCATATTGGGCTTAAGTGGGATTAATCTAATGTGCAAACACAACGAAAAACCCGCTCAAGTTCTGCCAAAAGATTGTGGTGCCCATAAAAGGCTTAAACAAACGATTTAAAAATCTTATGAGATTTCACTGTGTGCAATGCCTTGAGAATTTAAAATCAAATTTGAAAATTATGCCGTTTTTTTTTTAATTTGAATGGAAATATCTCCGAAACCGATTGTCCGACGTGCTCAAACTTTTGACGTCAGCGTACAATTCTTAATATATTCCCTTCTTTCACGAACCTTTTGGAGCATGCTAAAAAATAAATATGGGCTTAAATATGACAAGCAAAACATTTAGGTTAAACAAGTTAACAAAAACCTGACGAACTCGAGCAATATTCTATTATGGTCGAGGCATACGAATTGTGGACATTCCTGAAAGCTGACTTGAGCTGACTTAAGTCTATTATGGTTCGACCTTAAAACTGTGTCTCCAGCGGCAATTAAGAGGATTAAAAATTTAAAATAAATCCCATAATGGCTCCACCGGACAAATAATGGATTAATTTGAGGTGGTCTGGGATTTCATGTGATAAATACAAGAAGAACCACTGCGGATGCCTGCTTGTTTAGCATGCAACGTATTTTCGAGTTGGTCTTTTCGAGACCACAACCAAAGCAGAAGCTACATAGCTACAACAGATGTGGTGCGCCCGATTGTCATCCTGTAGATCCCTAGTAGTGGTTCAGATTGAGGGTTTAGAAAATAATCTTACAAAACTGCAAAGAACAGTCGGTTGTAAAAGTTTGTTGAAGTCACAGAAGTTTGGGTCTTTTGTTATAGCAACATTTCCAATCTAGACCAATAGAAAGCGAGGCACATTTTTGACAACCCTTTTATGGACTTAAAAGCTGCATCCGAAAGCATTGATGGTCAGAAGCTATACTTTACTATAGGCGAATTAAAAAATCCGATATCGAAATCATTTTCTGTGTAGTCGTGATTGTAGCATTCATTGTGATTGAATGTAAAGTGAGAAAAGGCCATTCGGCTCTGACTTACCTATGTATATCGGCCCGTTGTTTCTTTAGCAGCTTTTTTTTCGCCAGCTCGTTGGATAGGACTTTCTGTTCCTTTTGTTTTCTTCTCGTTTGCTTGCTTTTCTTTTTGTTTTCTACTGGTGGATTAATTGTCCTATACGGGGCATCATTATTTTCGCTATCATCCTCTCCTTGATCATCGCCTCCATCCTCCACGGGCAAACCCGATGACATTTCTTTTAACCGCGTCCTATCGCGCTCTTCTGGAGTTACTTTAGAGAACATTTCGGTAGTGACTCTCTTCAAATGCTTCTCCACCTTGATTATATCCTCTTCTTTGTTTACAACGCTGTCGATGAGCTCCTGATGTGCCTTGAGTGAGGGATTGTAGCTCATTCCAGGATGCGGCGGTTCGAAGGCTCTAAAATAGCAAATTCAAGTACCAGTCACGAAGAACAAACTTAGCTGTGAACTTACTTTGCTTTTGTTGTTTTATGTCTGATACTGTCGTGTACTTTGATTGCTGCCTTCCCGATGTTTCTCAGCGTGTACAGAGACAAGTCCTTACTAATCCAATCATTTTTTAACCCAGGTGCGCGGTCGCGCACGTCTTCTTCCTGCCAAATGTCTTTAGTAAACGACTTGTCGAGTTTGGATTTAGACAATTTCTTTTCTAGCTTCGCTTGGTATTTTGCGCGGTCCTTGTTTGCTTGAATTTGCTTATTGGTTTTAGGATTCAGGATTTCTTGTTCGATGCTTCGTGGTTTCCTCTTTATATTAACATGATTTCTAAAAAGGGAATTGTGAGAACAGAAATGATCAGTGCAAATAAGAGCCCGTACCTTTTTACTATTGGATCCTGCACTTTGGATGTGTTCTCCAACGCCGCAAATGTCTTTAAGGGTTTCAATGCATTTAGCTTACGTTTTTGCTTCTCCGACAGAACCGCCCTTTTTGCAGGCGCAGAAACATCAATTTGGAAAAGATCTTCGTCCTTTTTGTCCGAAACAGTTCTATATAGGTAATTATGGGGCAAATAGAAGTCAGATTGTTTACTTCGGCAAATTGTGTTTTCGTACGAACCCAATGCGCTCCTCTTGACGCTTTTCTTCAAGGAACTCTTCTACATCTTTAACATTTGTGTGTTTACGCCAGGCTGCTCTATTTTTCTTCGAAACACGTTTTTTCTTTATTGAAGACATGAAAATTTGTAAATTTTGCTTCCGATTCCAACACTGTTTTCTTGAATAGGAAGAAGAAAACACGTGCACTGCAAACAGCTGTCAATGTCAAAGCCACAAGTACAGTAAAAATAGAAGAAAAATATGCAGTTTAGCCTCTGCGTTTACATTTGGTTTTCTGTTTCTGTTATGACAGCTATAAACTTAATACTGGGTGGGTTTCTTTATTCATTCCCTAGCATGGATTACTTAACTAGATATTCAACTTCGGACATTTGAAAGCTTTGCACACAAGCTGAATTTGATGAATTCATCCGTGCTCTGACATTTGCTTACAAATGTGAGTAAATTCGTCAGTTCCATTCAATTCCATTTTGTAGTTTTTACATCAGCTGATTGCGTAAAGCCGCGTTGTCACAAGCAAAGTAAAACAGGAACAGAAACAGAAACAGAATCCCATACATTAGCAACTGAAACCTAAATTCGCTGAATGCTTTTTGCGTTACTAAGTGCCTGTTTTCATTTGGTTGATCCTAACCACAAATTACTTAATGAATTAGATATTCAACTAGACTGGAAAGCCGGGGGGCCTACAAGCTGTTGCCTTGGTAATGCCTGGAAATCCTTGCATACTCTCACATTTTGTCAATGTATTCCATACTTGAAGAGATTCACCACGAAGTTCAAGTGATTCACCACGAAATCATGGCGGACTCAGCTTTTTGCTCCGTCTACCGGAGAAAAATTGTAACGAATTCCAATATCTGGAAGTCGCAGTTTGGGGTCGTGTTACATGAATGTTGCTTTCCGTGAAAACTTAAAATAATTTTTACCGTAATCGGATTTGAGTTTTATGTACATTAAACCTCTAATTAATACAAACGAAACATAAAAAGTTCATATAAAATTTAGTATCAGCAATACTTAATTCCCTTTAGAGTTTATTCTTACGACAAGTTTAAGTTTTAAGTTATCTTTGAAGGCAAAAAAAATCTTCCAGAAATAAATAAACGCAAAAAACCTGTATCAAAATACACAAGCGTGTGATTACCAATACTGCAAGCTACCGACTGCAAACTCAAGAAACAAGAAAGACAATGATAAAAGAATTTTATGAAAAATTAAAATACTGCTGCAGTTTTTTGGTCTTTCCCTCCATTTCTCTCCAGTTAAAAAAAAAAAAAAAACTAGAGGGAGGATTACAATCCGCCTAGGCGAATCATTGGATACCCCATCCCAATTGACCACTGTCAAGCTCCAAAATGCGTCAAAAATCTTGGTTGTTAAATTTCAGTTTCTATCAACTTTAATTGTGTTACTAATTTGTTAGTGAAGAATCTTCTTTTTTTAAAAAGGGACGTGGAATCAACCCCTTTTCAATAACATAAACTTTTTTATCATATTTTTTATCAGATGCAGTATACACGTATTGATTGCAGTTTTATATTCAAAATTTGATGTTTACTTAAAAACGCCCCAAAAAGTGGGCGTGGCAAAAATTTATTTATTTGAGTTGATAGCTTACGCACATACCTGAATATTTTATAGTGCAAGTTTTTTTGGATTTAAAGCAAATATATCAAATAAAAGCCGTTTATTAGAATGCATATTAAATATGACCACGCTTACAAGAGGGCGGTTTTCGCTTTTTTTTAAATGCCAATCACAATACACTTAAGTGAGGATATTGCATACCAAATTTCAGCTTGCTACAACAATTTTGATTTTTCATGCTATTAAGTAAAGTGGGCGGAAGTCAAAAAATTTTACACTTGTACTGCTTCGGGACCTAAAAAGAACAGATATCAAGTCTCACGTTCTTAGCTCAAAATTTAAGGCCTAAAACTACCGACAGACGGACGGACGGATGGACGGACGGACATGGCTCATTCGACTTACAATTCGGTCTCGATCATATGCCCTTAAGATCTTGGGGGTCTACGGTGATTATTTTTCTATGTTACAAACTATGAATCAAACTTAATATACCTCCTATCCTATGGGATGGGGTATAAAAACAAAAAAAAAATCATATGGCCAATTGTTGTTTAAGCACTTTCTTAAGAAAATTCTTACAAACACATTGATACAAGAAAAAGATCAGAACCGTTTTCGGACAAAATAACTTAAATAAATAAATAAAAGTCGAAATCCTTTTCCTAAGATGGAAGTTTTCTCGATTGTTTCCTAACTGTTGCTCTTGTTTTGCTGAATAACTAATATTTTCTGCATTCCTACATAATTAAAAACTGAACATCAATAACACATGAACGATTCTGGAGAAAAGAAAAGCCCCACTGCGTAATAATAATAATGAGCGTCTCGCACGCATTCACCGTCGCAAAACCGAAAAGCATAAACAACAAATAAACAAATAGGTTTTGGGGGAAAGGGGACGCACAAGTTGAATATTTAGTTATTAATTAATTTGTGACCCGAACTATATTGAAAAAAAGACCAAATTCGTAAAAATATCCAATTACGTCATAAACATTCCAGTATTTTCAGGCACATTCAAATGAACTAAATTTTACTATTTTGTAGTCTCAATGTAGGCTCACCCCAAGTGTGGGCAAAATTAAAACAGAATTGTCATTTTGACTTTAATGACTTGTGTGTTATCTTTAATGACTTTTTTAAGATATGTATTTCAATTTTTCAAATGTCAGTGTGAAATTCACCTCGCTATTTTGGCGGGCTCTCAAATTTTTGTTTACTTTTCTCACACATATTCACCGACACGGAACTCAAAACAACAACAACAAATAAACAAATGGGTTTTGGGGGGAAAGGGACGCTTTAGTTGAATATCTAGTTATTAAGTAATTTGTGATCCTAACCTAACCCAAATTTTATATCTCACAATAAAACGGAGGTTGAACGGTGGTCACCACACTGGCGCTTCCCCTCACCATAGTAATTCTGACACATCAGGTTAGGATCAACCAAATGAAAACAGGCACTGACGTATGAAATTCTGTTTCTGTTTCTATTCCTGTTCCTTGTGAGACCGCGGCTTGCGTTGTCACAAGCAACGTAAAACAGGAACAGAAACAGAATCTCATACATCAGCAACTAAAACCTAATTTCGCTGAATGCTTTTTAATGTTGCTAATGTATGAAATTCTGTTTCTGTTCCTGTTTCTGTTCCTTGTGATTACGTGGCCTTAAGGTAAAATGTTGATGTATTTACGGACACGGACATTTTAAGCTTTAAGGGCTTTATAAAAACGTAAAAAAATGGATTTCGGAGGGGGAGAGGGACGTAAGTTTAATATCTAGTTATTCAGTCATTTATGATTCATTCCGTAAAAGGAATAGAAAATGAGGATTACAAAGGTTGGAGGTGTAATGGAAAGAATGTATTGTGCATAATGGACTTGTGAATTATGAAGTTGTGTGGGAGCTGGCTCTAGTTTCGTTTACCATACCTGAGTTAAAATGACATTTGTACCCCGATCCCTAATACATTCGATACATTCACTTACAAGTCGATACCCGATATCAGGCGACTAATGTCAAAATTAATGCTTCACTCACACGCTCTGTATATGTGAAAAAGAGCTATTGCTTGTCTCTTTATTCAATGATCATAACCCAGAAGCTCCACTTGCAATGGACAAAGCAATCAATTGATTAAAATATTTCCATTGACTGTTTCATTACTAGTGTAGACGCTTTGGCAATTAGCTTTGCAATATTGATTTTTAAATGGCCATCAATGATTGATTTCCATTTGAAGAGTAATCATTGCCATAAATCTACGTGGCAATGAGTTTTAAAATGACAGTTGAAACTTAATTTTAATATTTTCTGCTTCAACGGCTTCTATGCAAATAAAAATATAAATTTCAAACCTTCAAATAGACATAGAAAATTTCAAAACTTTTATGATTTTCTTTTTCGTATTAAATTTGTATTTGTAGGCAATGAAATACCCACATTGAAAATTATTGAAAATCTAATTGCCAGTTATTTTTTCATTGCTATTGCCATGTTTATTTCCATTTCATTGGGCATTGAGAGTGAAGCCACAGCGTAAGCGGCATAAGGCTGAAATGTCGAGAGTATTCCACACCACTAAATACAGAAATTATTTAATCTTTTCATAAATCTTATTCGCCCTTGCATCAAACCTCTTTTATGCCATTTTTAACAGTTTTCAAACAGCTTTTGAATAGATTGTGACTTGTCAAAGGAAACGGGAAGCATCGCTTTATGACAGATCTGGCACAAACACGTTTTCAATAGGTATTTTTTTTTAACTGAAATCTTTTTTTTCGCATTTGGAAATGATATTAGAAAAAGATGCTCATGTCAAATTTGTCCTATGTTTGTCCGGTGGAGCCACTTCGAGTTTATTCTGAATGGTGTCCTGTTAATCGCAGTTTTATGGCCGGTGGAGACAGTATAAGGTTAAAATAGACTGCATGCAATTTTGGCATTATCGAGGCAAGTATAAAAATGCAGCAATTGCCCATTAAACTGCATGGGTCTCTGGTTGGCATTTATCAGAAAGTAAATACCGGCAAGCAAGTCACCTATTCTTGATTACCTTGAGTGACAGCTGCCATCCTTATTTTATAAGCCAAAGAGATTGGCCACGGCTTTAATATTTCACATCACACGAGCGAAAAGAATCAAAAGAAGAGAAAAAGGATGAGCGGTAGCGGAACACTCTTGTGTATTCGACATTTGGCGAGTATAACGGTTAAACGCCTTTAGCAGCGGAATGCAATCGACTATTTCGCTTATCGCACTACATGCCTACGCAATATCGAACCACCTCGTTTATCCTTTGTATTTCATTCCTTCTTGCAAGTTGAAAACCCATTCGCCTTTTTATGCTCAAGTGGCGTAATTTTATGTTCTGGGATTTGTAGAGGAACTGGGAAATTGAGAATATATACGGTCTTAGAAGACGAGGATCAAAAGACGATTAAAAGACGATGATAAGATTATTGATTCAGAAAGTTATATTTGTTAGTTATGATAAAGCAAAAAATAATTTTAATAATACATAATTATAAATATGGAATCACGCTTGATCATATGAGTCTGGTTCAGTGTTCAAACATCTGATATGCATACACTTTATGACTAAACTGAGGTAGATTTGCAGGGGGATGTCTCGGGTAAGGTAAAAAAACCTTCGGTACGATGTAACTCACGACTTTTAAGTAGAATACACTTTCAAGCTGGGTTGGGAAAAATAGCCTAACGTTAATCAACAGCAACCTGCAGCTCATTTGGTGAGGACTGCTGCCTCCATAAAATCTTATAGGTCAATTTTAAAGTTGTACTTATGTAAAAACAGGCATTACAAGCCGGGCACAACGTGTGTCTGTGCCTATGCATGTTTTCACCTAAAATCAGAGACACATCGAGATACGCATTGTGGCGCTATGTACGTGTTCCCGTAAGCTGAACTGCGAGACACGGCCACAGACACAGACACAGATACTCATTGTGCCCCAGCTATTAAATGCGTTTTTCTTGCGTTTATAATCAAAGCCGAAAGCACGATAGCGATGAAGTTAAGACAAATCTTCTTTTAATCTCCACTTAATCTCGAAGTTCACCGTAACAAATTTTATTTCTTATCTCTCACAAAATAATATCTCGTAACAATTCTCTTCCAAGCATGACTTCTCAAACCGTACAAAACTCCACAAAAGAATATAAGATTACGCCATGCGCATGTTGTGACATTTGTACGTCAGATCTAGTTCTAAATTTTTACTTGTCGATTTGTTGTGATTAATAAACAACGTGTTTTTAGGTTTTACTGAGAAATTGGCAAGCGGAAATAAAGTGTCTCCAAATTGACATATAAATTCGCTTAAGTTTTGCCAATTATTGTGACTTTAGTTGATAAGAGAAGAACTGTCAATGTTTGTTAATAGATCGACAAGTGGAAACTTAGCATTACTGTATGTAAACACTTTGTGATGAACTTAATCTTTTTTTATGGGTGGTGGAAGAATTCTATAAGGCTTGCAGGGCATATGGCCTTTTATACGGCTTTCACACCGAGCCAGAATCTAGATTCAGAGTAAAAAAGTCCCAAATCTAATGAGAATCTATTAGATTTCCCATACATTTGTAGAATTCAGAATCTAAATTCCAACAAAATCGAATACAAATTAGAGCTGTGTCAATCGTTCATTTTCCCGGATCGAATCGATCCAGGATTGATTTGAAAAAGAACCCCATCTTTTCAGTCAATCATTCATTCGTTCCTTTTGGATTTCGTTTTTCTTTCAGTCATCGATCCAAAGTCAATCACCGTTCCTCCGTTCAATCCGGATTGGTTTAACACGTTGGCAGCAGACAGAGCCCGCGTGTGCGCGGCAAATACACATTTTTCGAAATCTCGTAGCAGTTTCGCTATGGAATGGAACGTGTTAATATTGTAAATGATTGAAATGACCCTTTCTCTTTCGTTCCGCTCATTTGACCAGCGATAATGGAGAGAGAAAAGTATTGGTTCGTATCGATTTCATTCGTTTCGTTAATTTGAACGGGAAAGAGGATTGATATTAGGAACGATTGGTTTGCCCACCCGGGATTGCAATCACCAATACTTTTAGAGGAACGGGTCCAAAGGATCGAATAAATCACGATTGACACAGCTCTAATACAAATGTAATAGATTGTATTCGATTTTGTGGGAATCATAGGAAAATAAAAGCAAACACACTTTTTTAATTCAATCAAAACAAGACATGACAGCCGATGGTTAAAATAAAAAAGAGAAATATTTTGTATACTGTTTCTTATACTGTTTAATTGTGCGGTGATTTACATGTATTCTCCCAGTGCTTCTTTAGATCTCAACAATTGTTTTTTACTTATTTGAAGCTGTTTAACTTGTGACAAGAGTGAAAAATTAGACAGTTGGTATTCAACTGATCGAAAAGTCAACAAAATCTAGATTATTTTCGCAGTGTGAAAGGTTCAATTCGATTTTGAAATCCAATTGCACAGAATCTAGATTAGAATCTAGACTAGAAAACGATATTAGATTCCGAGCATTTGTGAATAAAATAGTTTTTCCTCTTACAAAAAGCAAATTAAAAGGAAACTATCTTTCCAAAACAAATAATGGCCATACTCGTTTGACAAATGGAATGTCAACAACAGCCAGCGGTTGACTTGTATAACAGTCTTCACATATTCTAACATTGACCGCCAGGGGTAGTTTCCAATCTTCAATTAATTTCAGTGTGAACAGAGCATTAATTTGTTTCCATCCTCTAAGCTTGCCATAACTAATTTCCTAAGTCAAACACACCTAAAAAGACGGATGCACTTGTCGTTGTCAGTTTATCAGCTGTCTGACAATTTTTCCAATAAATCCAAATCCACGCACTCGTGTTGTTGTAATCAAGCTCATCTCCACTCCAGACGGTGAATAAATTTTTCGTGTCACGGCCAGGTCATCATCACATTGTTTGAAACTTGTTGGTACGTGGCACGCGGATGGAAACGGCCAACGTGAGCCGGCCACGGAATTTGTTCTCGCAATAGTAAAGTGTAATAGCTGGCCACCGAGTGATACGGCAAACATGGTTTCTGCGAAGGTAGCATTTTGCATTGTGGCGCTGATGCCGACCTTGTGTCTGGGTCTTCTCGAAGGATTGTACTGCGGCAAACAAGACTGTTATGATGTGCTTGGTGTGACAAGGGAGTCGACAAAGCAGGAAATAGCCAAGGCGTACAGGTCCTTGGCTCGAAAATTTCATCCCGACTTGCATCGTGGTGAGGAGGCAAAGAAGACGGCCGAGGAGCAGTTCAAAGCAGTTGCAACCGCATACGAAATCCTCAAGGATGACGAGTCAAGGACTGACTACGACTACATGCTGGACAATCCCAACGAGTATTATGCCCATTACTACAGATACTACAGACGACGTGTCGCGCCTAAAGTGGACGTGCGAATCGTAATTGTTGTCACTCTGACTATAATCTCGATTATACAGTACTACTCGGGCTGGCAGCGCTACGATTCGGCAATAAAGTACTTTGCCACAGTTCCCAAGTACCGCAACAAAGCGCTGGAAATGGCCAAGGACGAAATCAATGAAAAAATCAACAAAAAGGGAAAGAACCGCCTGCCAAAAAGCGACCAGAAGGAGGAGCTCGAAAAAATCGTCCGCAAAGTTATCGAGGAAAAAATGGACGTCAAAGGTGGCTACGCCAAACCCTCTCTATTCGACGTGATATGGATCCAGCTGTTGATACTGCCTTATACTATCGTCAAGTATGCAATTTGGTATGCAAAGTGGACCTGGAAGTTTACGATTCTCAAACAGCCGTATGGTGACGAGGAGAAGCTGTACATTATCCGTCGGCACATGAAAATGGGGCAGAACCAGTTCCTGTCTTTGGAGGACAAGCAAATAGAGGAGTACTTGGATCTAGAGCTGTGGAAGAAAGAAAACTTTGTCGCCTGGAAAGAGGAGCAGGATGAAGAAATGAAAAAGTCTCTGGCCGAGAACGCAAGGTACAAGTCGTATCGCCGGTACATGAAAAAGCACGGTCCGTCGCGCTTAACCTTCGAAGACTAATCGTCGTCGTTGATCACCGATTACCAATATGTAGTACTTCCTTTACACTTATTTATTTCCATTTGCGTATTTATTATGAACCCGTGTCCAACTATCTTTTATAACGTCTTCGAGTACTAAGACCAAAATCAAGTTTTATTGATTTTCTGCGGATCCCGTGGAGGCGATGTAATACTTCTATTTTATCGTTCTTTTTTTTCTTTCTACTAACTTTAATTTGTAAATAACTGTAATGGTAATAAATATGCTCAATTTTGTACTTTAAAAAACAAAAGGAAACACGTCAAGTGCACCTTTCTTGGGATTTCATGATGCCGTTGTTGGGGCTGGCTGTATTCAAAATGACAAGGTAGGTAATCTCATTATGATTTGCTTTCATTGCTTTAAAGGTGCACTTGGAGTGGGTAATATGCAATTAACCTTGTTTATGGAGTGGTGGTGTGCGGCCTTTGGTGAAGTGGCGAATATGTACTCAAAGGCCACTCTCGTGTCAGTTACCTATGCTAGTCGAAGAGGCACGCATAGCTATTGCGAAGCCAAAGAAGACGTCACGACACAAGTGTCTTTTGACTGCAATAAAAACTAGGGGCGCGTTACAATAGTCCATCTCAAAGAACTGTTAAGCTCTGGATTGCGTTATAAATCTTGATTGTATTTATATTAACTTAAATTGCATTGAGTATTTATCAGTTGTAAGTCTCCAATACAAAAAAGGGCGTGGCTGTGGCATCAACCCATTTTCGACAAAATTGTATTTTTTGTTCAAATTTTTTATCATGTGAAAATTTAAATATTCTCAGTTATCAGAAGGAGAACAAGTACTGAAGTCACAGCCTTTTGACTTAAGTGACAACGTTTTATCGAAGTCTGCCAGAACTTCATCATCAGACCCATTAGAAATCCATGTCCGCAGAATTTAAGAAAATTGAAAAAAGCCTAACGGTAATTGAAAAAACTATCGAAGTTGTTGTTTTATGGACATCAAATTTTAAAAATGATAAAAAAGGCACAGGTATGTCCTTTCCTCTATTTTCGAAATGGCAATAAACAAAAATTTATAATAAATAACGGACGTAGTCCAATTGAAACAGGAAATGGTTTCCTAGCTTGAAAAGCAATATGCTAGCCAAGTTGACTGACTAAAATGATGCTGCTAGCCAATATGTATCTAGTCCTGGTAAAAATTTTGTTACAAATACAAAGCTTTATAGAAAAAAAGACCGTCAAGTGTGGAGTCATACACGCGGAGCGGTTCATATTTAAGGTGGAGCTACAGTCCGGGGTGGACCTGGGCCTCAGCCAACAATCTTCGCCAGCCAGCTCTGTCTCTAGCTAGCCGTCTCCAGTTTCGCGCGCGAAGTTTGCTGAGGTAGCGGAGCGGTCTGTCGTCTATTTTTTGAAGGCTTAGCGTACAAATATTGCTAAATTCGCATACAAAATGTTGTTAAGTAGGTATATTTGCTTTGTTTTTTATTTTCTTTCGATCACAACTTCAGACTTTATGGCATTTTAAGCGGTCCGTTAGGAAATGGAAAAAAGATCTTTTATGATATCACTCCGTTGTCCGTCCGTCCGTCCGAACCTGTATCTTTTTGACGGAAAGTCGTAGAAAGATCAAATTTGGTACACTTATAAAGTTCGTGAAAACGATGAGAGGACATTGCAGACAGAAGAAAATTGCAGACAGAAGAAAATTGAAACATGCACTAAGAAATTCTATTTTCAAAAAACTTTTCTATTTTCAAAACTTTTCAAAATTTTCAAAACTTTTTAAAAATGTATTTACAATTAAAAATATTGTATTTTTATAATATAATCGAATTTTCGCAATACATTGAGGAGCTTTTGAGAAATAAGGAATGGAAAATACATAGATAATCATTTTCAACGTGTTTACAACGTGCATAACTTTTTCATCACTTTATTTAAAAACACGATATTGGGCTTACATACAAAGCAGCCATAGGCCAAGCAAGGGCTAAAATCAAATTTTGGTTAAACAGTCAGTTAGAACTACAGTTTTGGCATGTTTTCGAAAAAAAAAAATCGTAAAAAAAATTTGTCCCCACCACTATCTCCCATTTAGAATCGGCCAAATGATTTTGAAAAAATCACACACATCAAGAATTATTTCTTATTTTCGGGAAAACTATAGAAATTTGGGAATATTTAGCAGATTCTGAAATTTAGCTCGAAAGCTTCAAAACCATTTCAAATATTAATTAAATTTCCTGGAATCCTAACGGTGATACCGATTTCAGTGAAATTTTGTTTTTATATTAAACGTACAAAGTGAATTCTAAAATCATTAAGATCTTTCAAAAATGCCGTTTCTAACTTAAAACTTTCAAAAACGGTTTAAAAAGCAAATTAAATAACTTGTTTTTATAACCAATAACTAAACACCCGGTGCTCTGAGTATTGGCTAGCGCAAAGTTTATGAGCATCAAAAAAAAATATAACGGTATTCAACAAAAGCTCCGAACAGACGTTTTATGGATTTTAAATCAAAAAATGCAGAAAAAAGCTAAAAAAACCACACACAGTCCCCCCACACTATCTCGATAACGGTAAAATATACCGTTTTGAAAAAAATATCAGACATAGACAATTTTTTGAGGTTCGAAAGAAAAATACAGAGGGGCAAATATTGAGTGTTTTTCGAGATATGCGGAAAATTATTAAAGTTGATTTACTAAAATGGCTGTGTTAAAAATGCCCATAACTTCAAAGTGGTTTCTATCTAATCCACTTAATTTTACACAAGCACAAACCACTGGAGTAGAACGCAAAATACTAAAAAAAATTAAAAACAAAAAACCTGTTTGTAATTTTTTTTAAGTTTATTTTTACAAAAAGAAAATCAAAAAAATTATTTGTCACCCTGCATTTCAATTAAAATTTTAGTACCCTAACTCAAGACTCGGCTAAAATAAGTACAGAAGACTTGTTTTTTTTTTTTTTTTTTTTCCGTGGGTAGGTAAAAACCTTCATAGGCACTATGAGAATCGAACGCGCGTGCTCATAGTAGTGTGAGATTCTTACTCACTAAAAAACCTCCCAATCTTTGTAAGACTACGACTAAGTTTCCTTAACAAGTAGTTCATGCTTCTGTATAGTAATCGCGTTTGGCAGGCTACCTTCCAACGAAAGCACCTGCAATACCGTCATTATGTGCGGTTTCCTCTTACGACGCTAGATCCAATGGTCTTGTTCGTTGTAGTCGGCGTGCAAGATTTGTCTGATCCAGAGTTCGGATTATTTCGTGGTTGCAATGGCCGTGAAGGCGAGTCTGAAGTTTGCGAGCAAAGTTTCTTACTTCGTCGGTCACGGTTGCGATGCCTAGATCCCGATGTAAATCGCTATTTCTTACATACCATGGAGCATTTACGATTGCTTTTAGTGTCTTATTCTGAAAAGTTTCTAAAATAGATATGTTGCTTGGTTTGGTACGACCCCAAAGTTGTATACCGTACGTCCAAGATGGTTTTAGCACTTGCTTATACAATAGCAGTTTGTTATATACGCTTAGTTTCGAATAACGTCCGATAAGCCAATTCAGTTCTCGTAGCTTGATTTCAAGTTCATCGCGTTTCTTTTTAACGTGTGGCTTCCACTTAAGTTTCGGGTCATGTCTAAATATTTCGCCTCGTTTGCGTACGGAATTTGTATCGAGTTTATAAATAGAGGTAAGTTGATTACCCTCTTGTAAGTAAAATTTACATGCGTTGATTTTGTCTCATTTAGGAGGATTCGCCAGGCCTTTGTCCATTCGCATATTTTATTCAAAGCGCGTTGGAGTTTTCCCGTTGATTGTTCGACTGTCTTATCCGTAGCGAGGATAGCCGTGTCGTCAGTGAACGTGGCTATAGTCGTTGTCTCTACTTGAGGTACATCTCTTGTAAAAAGTAAAAACAGTGTTGGACCGAGGACGCTACCTTGTGGAACGCCGGCTTGTATTTCTTTGAATTCTGAGTATTCGCTCCCGTATCTCACTCGAAATAGTCTGTTGTCAAGATAAGACTCTAAGAGTTCATACATTTTTTCCGGCAAAACTTTCCGTAGCTTATATTTTAGGCCTTCGTGCCAAACTTTATCAAAGGCTTGGGATACGTCAAGAAAAGCGGTAGAACATATCATTTTCGCTTCTAAGGCTTTCTCAATTTCATTAGTTATTCGATAGACCTGGTCAATTGTTGAATGTTTGACCCTAAAGCCGAATTGGTGATCCGGAATCAATCGTCTTTCTTCAATTATTCTTTGCAGTCGTTTGAGCACAAGTTTCTCGAAGACTTTAGATATAATCGGCAGAAGCGAAATCGGTCTATATGATTTTTTGTCGTTCGGGCATTTCCCTGGTTTCGGAACCATTATTACCTCTGCGACTTTCCATTGCCGTGGAACGTATGAAATTCTCATTGATGCGTTTATGATGTAGAGAAGCTTGACTAACGCTCTTTTCGGTAGCTCCTTCAAAATTTTCCCAGTAATTAGGTCGTAGCCTGGAGCTTTGTTATTCTTCAAATTTCGGATTGTTTGACGAAGTTCAGACAGTGTCACGGTTTTCATTCGATAATTGTCTAGTTCCGCATTGCGATACAGTTCGTCAACCAACGGCTCCCCGTCAAACGGTTTGAATGTTTCTTCTAGGTGTTCTGCAAACACATCTGCTTTCTCTTTGTCGCCTTTTACCCATTCACCGTTATCTTTTCTTATTGGCGCCGAGTGTACTATGGGCTTTTTAATGGACTTCACGGCTTTCCAAAGTGAATAGTTTGACCCTCTATCGGCAGTCAAGTTTTCGAGGTAGTTGGTAGTCTCGCGACTTTTAAAATCTTGAAGTAAGTGCTTTAATTTGTTAGATAGCCCATTCAGAATGGTTTTATCAGGAGGAGCTCGAGACAAATGCCACCTCTTTCGAGCCTTTCTCTTTTCGCGTATGAGCTCTTCAATTTCGCGCGGGTAAATTGATCCGCTTTTCCTTACTCCAGTCTTCCGGAAAGAAGTATTGTTCCAAGCAGCGTCTTGGATAGTTCTAACGAGTTTATCGACTTCGTCTTCTATTTCTAGAGGGGTTGTAAGTGGTACATGTAGAGATACATTTTCTTTACAGTATTTCCTAAAGCCATCCCAGTCGGTGTTGTTATTCGTTAGCCTAGGCGCTCTCTCATTTTTTGCTAGACTTCCGCCGATTTTCAAAACGACTGCCGAGTGATCCGAACAGAGATCATAGCCTTCTTCTACATTTGTGAGGTGGCGGGGAACCCCTTTTGCGATAAAGAAGTCGACAAGGTCAGGTACTTTGTTTCTGTCGGTTGGCCAATACGTTGGCTTTCCCGTCGAAAGGAAAACCACGCCACGTTTCATGCTAGCTTTGAAGAGTACTCTACCTCTTGTTGAATTGCACCGTGATCCCCCCGAAGACTTGTAAAAAGATATTAACAGTGCCTAGAGTAAAATTATTGAAAAACAAGTGGGGAAGTGCAACAGTGGGTATGCAAAAGCTTCAATCCATCTACGACGGATTGCAAAATACCCGACCA
This sequence comes from Neoascia interrupta, assembly GCA_947623515.1. Classification (NCBI taxonomy): domain Eukaryota; kingdom Metazoa; phylum Arthropoda; class Insecta; order Diptera; family Syrphidae; genus Neoascia; species Neoascia interrupta. The sequence goes on from OX392463.1 coordinate 63,186,862, forward strand.
CACCAAAAAGAAAACTGCCACGCCTCCAAAAAGTGGGCGGGATATAAAAATATAACTGTTGAATGCTTTATGCTAGGTGGTTGCATACACTTCGGCCTAAAACTCTGCCTTTTTAACTAAAAAAATCACTTCTTTTAACGCCAATACAATAGGAGGCGCATACAATATATACATAAAAGTTAGAAAATGCTAGTATCTACGGCTTTTGTCATATAATTTATTGTCAAATTTCATATATATTTATTGAAAAACAGTAATTTTAAGCTAAAATCCCTTAAAAAGTGGGCGTGGTCAATGAAAAAGCTTATTTTTTTTGGCTACCTTAAAGACAATTATAAGGCAATGTTACGTACCAAAAATGAATGCGCTAGCGCCATTTTAACATAGCTAAAATTTGCAAAATGTATTTTTTTAAATTAGAGATGGTCGCACATACAGGCCTGTAGTGGGCGTGTCTGTGGGCGGACTCAGCTTATTTTCAAACTTGATCTGAAGGACTGGACTTCCAACCAACCCACAAAAACTCAGCTCTGTCTTAAAATTTAAGGCCTAAAAGTTGTTTACATACGGACGGACGGACGGACATGGCTTAATCGATTCTCCTGTCGGTCCCATTCATATCTTTAAAAGATCTTAGGGGTCTACGGTGATTATTTCACTGCGTTGCAAACTATACATCAAACTTAATATACCCTGGGTCGGGTATAAAAATATCTATTTTAGGAATTTTTAGCCCGAAACCGGGCAAACAGTCAAAAATCTCCCCTTATTTACCACACTGCAATGACAGCATTTAATAACTTGTATACACAGATCTTTTGCATGTATCTTCTTACAATATGCACTCGAAATATTAAAAAACGGGAACAAATGAGTTATAGATGCGCTTGAAAAAATGACCTAAAGTCCAAAATCATCATTAAAAGAAAAGAAAAACAAAGTCGCAAACAACTAAATAACAGTTTATACGCAAATTAAGCAATAGTTCTAAGCTAAGCCTTAAAAAAACCGACGGACCGCTCCGTGCATGATTACATATTTGACGGTCTTTTTTTCATTTGCAATACCCCATACCGAGTGAATGGGGTTACATTCGTATCGTTGCTGTTCCTTTTCTTGTTCCTTTCCTTATAAAACTTGTCCGCGCAGTACCTGAGAATTTTCTTTCAAATACCTCGCTCAGTCTCCCTCGCCATCACCAACGAAGGGGAGATCGCAAACCATATTGGGAAAGCATAGGTAAGAATGGTCCGGACAATCGTTTTGTAAAGGAGTTTAGTACGTATCTTGAGGTTCTTATGTCTGAGGAGAGGCATGAAAGAATATGATACCTTCCTGGCTTTTTTTTAGGTTGACTCTGGCGTGATCATTTAATTTGAGGAGGTTGGAGGAGTCTATTCCATTCATGCTGTTCTTGACATGCATGTCGCAGCCATCAATACTCATTCGAAGATTTCGACTCTCTCTAACTACCCTTTCCGGTCCTTTTCCACTAGCGTTCCTGAAGCAAACCATTTCCGTTTTTGGGTGGTTTCATGGGTGGGGGAAGTCATGGATGAAGTAGTTGTATAGAATATGACCGGACTTGGAACCCTGTGGAACTCCGCTGGCACTGGCGCAAATGTTAGACGTAGAGGCACCTAGCTAAACATATATCGCTCTATCACTAAAAAAAAGCTCTCAAGTAAGTATAGTGAATGGTGTGTAAAATTGAACTGCAGTAGCTTAAAGACCAACCCCCGCCCCTTCCACTTTCTCTACGTCTATAGAGCAGGCCACAGCACATTTTTTCTCCCTTAGGTTTATCATTTTGGACTTTGAGAAGAGTATGAATGGTTGATGTGCCTTTATTAAAGTCGAATTGAATGTCCGGGACATAGCCAATTGGAACGTTTTTGTTGAAACAAGATTTCGGAGCAGAGCATAATAGTCTCGAGTATCTTACCAACGTTGGAGGGCAGATAGATAGGCCTGTAGTTGGTGATGTCATAACTGTTCGGTTTTTTCCGGACAGAATGCCATTGGAAGAATTTCTTTCTTCCAATGGCATTGAACACTTCTTTAACGGCCGAAGGACTAGGCTAAATTCTAGCCTTAATGCCTGTATTATTTTATTAAGAAGTTTTGTTCGTAATGCTAAAACGGTGAACTGACTGTTTATGTGACTGACTCTATTATGTGAATTATGAAATATTCTCTTAAGGATTTTTTCCCATTTGTGCTTGGTTTTGTAAAGGGGAAAAAATATCACTGGGCAGATTATTATACTTGCTATGGGTGACTGAAACGGAGGTCGAGAACTTTCAAACACCTGAGCTGAAAGTGGTAACATATTCGTCAATCTCCGTGTTAGAGAGACTCCTGTTGCTTGGAGGGCAGTAGTGGACAAGAGAAGCTTCTAACTCGTTACAAAAGTTTTCTTAGTTCGTAGTTATGATCGACCTATGACCCGGGGATACCCACTTTCCACTGTCGATGGATAGCAACACTGAAAAGTATTCCGTAAATGTAGGGAGCGTTTGTAAGGACTAATTGACAGAAAAATTGTTCACCAGATGGCTCGAAATAAGAAAGTGATCCAAGAACGAAGCTCCTCGTGGAAAGGTGGGAGTCTGAGTCGTGATGTTCATCAGCGATGGAGCATATGAGTTTGACCAGTTCACCAGGTTTCTACCATTTTGCTTTGGGGTTCTTCGCGCTCAGATCTCCTCCTATGATGGCCCCATCAAAGGAGCCAGTTAGCGATTCTATTCTGTTAAGCACGTTAGGGACTTCGGAGGATTGACAAATTGTGGGAATGAATATTTTTCTGTGTATTATTTATAGTATTGTTTTCTGCACACCATTATAATTTATTTTGATTGAGATTCCGCAGGGCAGACCGACGAGCTGAAGGACACTCTTTGGAACGAGAAAATTGCAACTCCTTGAAGGTCGTTGTTAGGAATAATTACATAAGGGTAGAAAGCAACATCAACTTGAGTCTTAAAGTGAGCGTCCTGTGTGAGATCTTACTGACAATTGTTCGCAAGGTGAATGTTTCTTGGCTCTATTCTCCTGCTGTGAGCAATTAAGGACGTAAAGCTTAAAGCTTAGTATTTTTAGCATCATTATCTCGAAGCCAAGAATAATTGCCCCGCCAGCTGCAGGAGGCCACTTGGTTCTCCGCTTCGGAAGCAAAATTGTTAAAATTTATCATGAAATTTTCAATCCTTTTCAGGAGAGCGTTAAGCTCCATACCAAACAAAGACTTGGAGAGGTCGGAGAAATCATTGAGTAGCCCGATGCCAGGACTCTCGATGTTGTTAACTTCCCTTGTGGGATCCACTTGGTGAAAACGACCAGCGTATGATACCTTGAAGAGGCACGCGCCGTAGAAACTGCCCGAGAGTGAGCCAACGCTTTTTCCTTACGAGCTAACGCGTTCGCGAATAGGGTTTTTTTTTCTTGTCTTTATAAGACTTGTATTTCGGGCATCCCCTATAGTTTGTTGTGTTCTCGCCCCCGCAGTCCACACAAGCAGGATTAGATTCTGGCGATTTCACTATAGCACAATTTCCAGGCTTGTGGTTTTGGACGCGACTGAAAAGGATGCGATATGACAGAAAAAGAGTCGAAGTGACCGAGATAGCGGAGCTCGTCTGTTCTGAACGACTGAGTTCACTGCAAATGTCGGAAGTTCTTTTCCTCGCTCTTAATCAGGCAACCTTCTAAAAAACTTTATCATACAAAAAAAACCAAAACAGACGTTATTCTACAGCTGGGCTTAGGCTTTACTACCTGAAAAGGACTAACTTTGATTTTCAGCGCCGTCATTATCCACCCTTTTATAGAGTTCCATTGCGGCCCATCCTTTGTTCTTCATAGACTTCAAGACGGCTTTGCATAAAGAAATGTTTTCGTAGGAATTCAAAATTTAGAGAGCTTTAGACAAGGCTACATCCTTAACTTCGTGTTTCTTGCCCATAAGGCCTCACTTCACGAGCTACAAGGCTCACTGGTCAGTGATTTCTGGAATATCAAATAAAAGATGATAGATTCTCATGAAGTAACATACAGAAGAATTTATTAACGTTCATCTTATTTCCTTAAAATATACAATCGCTGTGCAATGAGCACTGTTACTGCTACTGTTAAAACTACTTATACAATCTTACGTATATCCTTATCAAACTACCGCCTGGGGTTCCAGCATTTATCATTGCACACTTGCAAATGTGTGATAGTCCTCTACCATGGCATTGTCCGACTCTTCCTTTGGCTTGATGTCCTCGCTCGGAACTGCAAACTCTTCCATATTCTCGTCGAATTGCTGGACAATATTTGCAGCCGCCTCTTTTGTTTCGTAGAGATCTTCATTTGCTGCGCCACCTTTATTGTGGTGGGTCAAATGATTGTCCAGGTAAGCCTTCTTTGTGAAACCTCTTCCACATTGGTTGCAAATATACTTTTTCTCTCCCGTATGTGTCCGCATGTGGACGGTCAGAACGTGAGCGTAAGCGAAGGTTTTGTTGCAGGTTGAGCACTCGTAGGGTCTTTCACCAGTGTGCGTGCGTTCGTGCTTGATCCGACTGCCGTAGTCGGAGAATCTACGGTCACAATGCTGACATGCGTATGGCTTTTGGCCAGTGTGAACTCGCATGTGGCGGCGCAGTTCAACAGCCGAGACGAATGCTTTTTCGCAGAAATCGCAGTTAAAGGGTCGTTCGTTTCTATGACGCCTCATGTGACTGTTGAGCGCGTGCTGGTACTTGTAGCTGTTGCCGCAGATCTCGCAGATTTTTTGCGGTTTGGGTTCGTGTGGAGACTTGTTTTTCTGAACTAAGGCGCGTTGGTATGCGACGCCTGGTTTCTTTGGGCTGTACTCAGGGTCGGATTTCCGGCTGTATACAATTTTAGGGCGTCCTCTTCCTCTTTTTGATGTTGGCTCTGAAACCGCATCTTTGTCCTTTTCTTTTTTGACCGGCTTAAGCTCTTCAAGCTCGGGAATCAGTTCGAAACTATGAATTTCTTCAATAGCATCCCTCAAAACATCTGGCTCAATTCCGTCGTCATCATCTTCTAGCACTTCCGTGTTGTCCAAATAGTCGCCTGCGTCAAAGGTTTCCGAATCAGATGTTTTGAATTCGTCATCTTCATGCTTTATTGGCTGCTCTTCGTCGACTGTCGTTTCAGCAGCGGAAGCAATCTGCACAGGAGACTTTATACAAACTCTTTTCACATTAAGCGCAGTTGGCAGCTTGATCCGGAGGTCGCCTATTTCCAGTTCGTTATTTTCTTTTCTTAAAATCGCACTTATGATCGAGTGGGATTGATCGCAGTTCTGTCGGAACTTGAATGCAACATTGAGGTCTTCCAAGCACTGCCCGCAGATGTCATTGGGATGATCTGTACCTTCTTCTATTTTAAAGTCAGAACAACGCATTATTTTCGCAGCGATGGACAACTCGGAGTCTCCATCCGTTTGGAAGATGTTACTGGTATCGCCTTTTTGCAAACACACTAAACACACACTTTTCCAATCGACAACGTAGCTCATTTTGAATTGTTTTTAGATTTGTTTAGGTATTTATGAAAAGATTGCATCCAAAACACAATTTATGAAAAATATAAAATTAAAACAAACGCGAAACGCCAAACAAGACAAGGCTTTGACAAATCAAGCCCAGCGTATTTCTCATTAGGGCGGCTACACATGAAGAGGTGTTTGACATTGAAAATCGGAGTTGATGCATAACTTGAAATTTAACCAATAAGAGTTAAATTTCACCTAAAATTTTGAAAAAAAAATTTTGAACATAACTGGGACTTTGGTTTTTTTGTTCAACGATGAAAATTATGGTTCTCACCACAATCTACAGAAATCGATCGCTTGATGAGTTAACCACAAAAAGCTTGCAAACTTTTTTATGAGAATTACAGTTTTCATCAAAATTGACAGGGACTCAATGGGAATTTATTGTTTATGTGTCGGGTATGCTTTCGGCAGAAAATTGAGTCGTTATTCATCTAACATTTTCTTTTGTCCTGTTTCTCATCAGGCCTGATTGCGTTACAAATACAACCAGTTGATTTTTTGAAGACGATTTGATCGCGGTCGTTCTTGACGTCACTGGTTGTGATTGCAGTTAATTAGAAAAAGTTATAATACTTTCGCCTTGGGGTCGTTGACTAAAACTCAATTTCAACTTTATTATTACACAGCAAAACACTAACCAACCGAAAATATAAGCTTTATATTTTTCAAAAAAGTGCTTTCAATAACAATTAAAGTACTGAAGCTTAGATTAGACTGCATGCCATTTTGGCATTTTTGACGGACCTAAGAAGAAAAATGCAGCAAATATTTTTCTTCTTACGTCAAATATGCAAAAATGGCATACAGTCTAATCCAAGCCTGAGCGTGTCGCCTTGCTGTTCCGTTAATTTAAATGCTGAGAATGTATGCATCATTTTTTAATCGTTTGACATTAAGAAGTTGAGAGTTCCCGATCTACAGATCTAGAACATAAATTACTGGATAACTAGACATCCGACTTGACAATTATTGTGTTTCTTCTCTCTGTGTAGCCTCACATGCATCCATGCTTCAAGTAATGCATCTAAATACGTACATGTGTACATACCATACCATAAGGCTGCGAGCTTAACTCTCCCACTCCCATAGGTTTCTGCATATTTACATACACTGTGCATAGTGCACAACTGTCGCAATTCGCTTATAACTCTTACTTCAGCTGAGCAAATGGCGAGGATGACAATCTACTTTCTACTCACGGTGGCGTCAACGTGTACCATTATGGTGAATTGAGACCTTTTTCCTGCGAGAAGAACTGTAACGACTTGCCAAAAGAAAACCATCTGCCAACTTCGGATTGTCATTCAATTTGCTTTGTTTATGTGCAATGGCATATCCTAATCCATCCAACCCTGCCTCAAGGCAAATTCCCATCTAGAGTCCAACAGTCATGAGACCACCCTCTCTCCAGGAAGTCTCCCACTGACCCCCTCAATCCTGCTGACAGAGGTTCACACCGAAACGGCTACCTCCAGATCCAGATATTTGTCCGGTGAAGCCACTTTGAGATATATTTTTAACTATCTCCCTCTTATCCTCTTTTAATTACTCTTTTAATTGCAACCTTCAAGTTTATTTGATTAATTGTCATTTCAGACTCAGTACACACCCGTAACAACTTGTTTATACAAAAAAATGTAAACGTCAATACAAAACAACAAACGTTTATTTTGATTAAATTTGCCAAACGTAATCTGGTGTTGTCGGTTCGGAAGCGTTTCTGGTATAAGTAAAACAACCTGCAAGCTATGTATGCTGCGCCACATCATAATAGAAGTATTGAGTCGCTGGTTAAAACCAATTCGCGGCGAAGGTGTTGTTTTTTGATAGTTTTCTAGGAATGGCTAGAACATAGTTCTCGGATTGTGTATTACTATACAATCCTTGGAGCTCCACTGGCAATGGAAAAGGCAATCAATTGATGGAAATATTTCCATTGACTGTCTCGTTATGCTAGCGAAGACGCTTTAGAAATTAGCTTTGCAATATATGTAAAGGGTCATCAACGATTAATTGCAATGATGAAATTGAAACACATTTAAAATTACATTGTGAAATCGGCTTCAACGCCTTCTATACAAACAAAAATATAAATTTCGAATCGAAAAACAACGTAGACGCAGAACGACGAACCGAAAAGGCCGTCAGTTGGTATTTTTTTGTTTTGCACAGTATATGTTTGCCAGTTCCAAAACAAACAAAGCTATCTTTGACACTTGCGGCTGTCATTTTTTTTCCTGTGACTGGGATTTCCTTTTGCAGCAACTCGTCACAACCGCAGAAGAAAATATTTTAACTTTTGCTTGCGGTTTATCTGCGAGTTTAATGAGTTTTAAAAGACAATTTTATTAAAAACACCTTAATCCATGGCTCTGTCAAACGACAATATCTTAAAAGCTATGCTTGGTATGTAAAAGAGAAAGGAATCGCCCATAATCCAATTGCCTCCTTTTTCCAGAGCGAGCAACCAATCCCACAAACGAAGATGCCGATGAACTTGCTGTGCAAATTTTCTGCGTTACTGTTCGCAACGATCCAAATCTTATCCACACGTCTTTTACTTTGCTCATTTCGAAAATACAGTCTTCTAATATAACAGAATCTGTACGGGCCATATCGGTAAGTCGCTCGTAATCAATCAACAGCACAGTTCACATATTCATTCTCGCAGCTCCTCGACGAATGTATGGCCAAGTGTGGAAGCAACTTCCAGGATGAAGCTGCGAAATTCCGATTTCTGAACGATCTAATACGCCTAGTATCGAAAAAGTACCAAGGCGACAAAACGCCGGCACCAATACGTGAAAAGATTATGGACAGCCTTCTGCTTTGGACGACGGAATACCCACACAAAACTAAAATTCGCGAAGCCTATGATTTGTTGCGCAAAGAAGGCAACGAGCATACTTCTGTGATAAACCCGGTGATAAGAAAAGACAATATAATGGGGGCAGACGAAGACAAGTTCCGCAAATTGGTCCAAAGTAAAAATGCTGAAGATTTGAAAAAGGCCAATCTCTTGTTACAGTCGAGAGTTAATCAGGTTGGTGGAGGACAAAGAGACACATCTGTTTTGTTTCCTTTTCAAATTTCTTGTCATAGGATGCCCGGCGAATGGAATTAGTCTATCGTCAAAGGAGTGAACTCGACCAAATACAAAATACCGTTGTGCTTCTAAGTCAAATGCTGGACTCGTATGAAAGCAATCAGGAGCACACAGGGGACGACACGGATGTTATTAAAGAACTATATGATTCATGCAAAGGATATGTGCCAATTATGGAGCGCCTGCCGGAACTTATCGATAACACAAATGAAGATCTCGTTGGTAAGTATAAAATTGTTCATATTACCGATAAGAAAACATATCTTGTTAGACAGTGCAATATATGCAAAAAAAATTAGGAATGTGTTGAGTCACCCTAGCCGCAAAGACATCGTCGATGTTTAATCGCGTTTGTTTACTCAAACAATCACTCGTATTTAAAAAAGCGCAGTTTATTTTTCCCTTTTTAATTTTTTCGTTATTTGATATAGTTTTAAGAACAGACAAAGCTCTTATGGCAACCCAGATTCACTAGCTAATACACCCCCTTTGGAGGCAGACTCTACGGACAGACATTTATTGCTCTCAAATCATTTTTTGAAAATCTTTCAAAGTGTAACTCAATTGCCACCAGTACAATCAAACGTCTACGGGAAAAGGAGTCCGCCGGTATATAAAAAGACTCAGCGAAAATTAAACGATTTGAAGCGGGAAACAACTATATCTGTGCTAAGTTAAATGAAATGAAGTGACATTCACCATCAACAACTTAAAAACGAAAAATTCGTTACGAAAAAAAAACAACGCTGATCCTACCGAAAGCGAGGACAAACCGAAACGTCAATGAGAAGGATATGAAATCTGGTCCTCGAGGAAAGATCTATCAAGGAAATATCGAGGCTGGCTTTTCACCCGAGTTGGAGGCCGTATAACAAATAAAAGAAGCATTTTTAAGTTGATTAGTCGAAAACCCCAAAGTCGGTCGAAAGTATGGGACTGCCAAGGGGGGAAAAAAATTCTGCGTTCAAGCGCAAAGGGAAAATAAAAGTTATTGGTTCGAGATGGACAACACTTTGGCTTCGTCGAACACCATCGATGAAAACATGGGATCATTGTCGGTCTCTGTTCTCGGTCCTAGTGAAGGAAACGCTGCGCTGCTAGTGCTCTAATTCATAGAGATTTGCTTAAAAAAAATGTTTCTGTGAAGTGGTCAAAAAATGAATCGCATTCAAAGAAATTGTTGGAAACTTAAAGTAGACTCCAACACTCTCCTGTTTTAAGCTTGCTCGTACAGGAGCTAGTGACGAAAAGCTGCCTTACGTGAATTTGAAAATCGGAGCTCCATTTGAAAGTGGAAAAAAAAATTTCAGTCCAGATTTATGGTCAGTCTCGGTACGAGTTAGGCACTTCGCGTCGGTCAAAAAATAACTCCATGATCGCCGAATCTTCGAAGATACCATAGTGGATGCAAATCATTGCACGTGTGTGTCTTCTAATATAGTTGTTCGATCTCAATTACGGATGCTGTTACTGCTGCCACTGTTCCCGATACTATTGACAATGCTGGTGTACTTAGAGATGGTTTGCCGAAGGTTTGCGGAAATGTTTAATGAAACAGTATGAGGTCTTGTGCAAAGACCGTTTTCATGTTATGACTGGTCTTTCAAAGGGCGGGAGTTCTTGTAGGTAATAGCAAACGACTACCTGTCTTACTTAAGGTGGCGCTACAGTCCGGGGTGGACCTGGGCCTCAGCCAACAAGCTTCGCCAGCCAGCTCTGTCTCTAGCTAGCCGTCTCCAGTTTCGCACGCGAAGTTGGCTGAGGTCCCCTTCCATTTCGTGCGCCACCTGAGTCTCGGTGCTCCTCTACCGCGCCGTCCCTGCGGTGTGGATTCGAAGATTTTTCCGGGCCGGGGCGTTGGTGTCCATCCGCTCTAGATGGACCCAGCCATCGTAGACGTTGAGTTTTGACTCTTTTGGCTAGGTCGGTATCGCTGTACAGCCCGTACAGTTCGATGTTTTATCTCATCCTCCACTCTCCGTCTATGCAGACGGGACCGTAAATCGTCCGAAGAATTTTCCTCTCGAAGCAGCCTAAAGTGTTTTCATTCGCCTTTGACAGGGTCCATGCTTCTGCACCGTAAAGCAGGACTGGGATGATGAGGGTCTTATACATGGACACTTTATTTGCTCGAGAGAGGGCTTTGCTACTCAATTTCCTTCTTAGCCCAAAGAAACAGCGGTTGGCAAGAGTTATCCTTCGTTTGATTTCAGCGCTGGTGTCATTGTCTGAATTGATAGCGGAACCCAGGTAGACAAAGTCTCTAACTACCTCAAAGTTATAGCTGTCGATGGTGATGTTTTGTCCATTTGTTTTGTTACCTGTCGTGGAAATCAAATTGAACATCGATTTGCCCACTTATGATGTGGATCTTATTTATCTTTAAAGTGACTTTAGCCGAGCACACAAACTTATTTATAGTTGTCTGTTACATTCGCTCGGGAAGCTCCATAGATATGTATAACCTATTCTAGATCCAATCTAGTTCCATTTTCTTAGTATATTGAATAATAATTATCATGTGTCTGTTTTGGGTCTTTAATGTGGGAAACACTGAATAGAAATTCGAATTATAAATTTTAAATATTTGGTTCATTTTAATGTCAGTTCATCCATAGAAATTGCTGTAACTGATCTATTTAGCCCGTTTAATCTCGTTCGAATTAATCACTATTGTTACGGTCTTTAGGCCCAAACATAATAGACTTGAGCGGGATTAATTTTATGTCGAAATACAACGAAAATCCCACTCAAGTTCTGCCAAAAGATTGTGTTGCCCATAATAGATTTAAGCAAACGATTTGAAAATCTTATGAGATTTCACTGTGAGCGTCTCGAGTATCACATTGCCTTGAAAATTTAAAATCAAATTTGAAAATTATGTCACTTTTTCTTCAACTTTGGATATTAATATCTCCGAAACCGATTGTCAGATCTAAAATGTGTTTAAACTTTTGAGGTCAGCGTACAATTCTTGGTATATTCCCTTCTTCCAAGGATTTTTTGAAGCACGTTTAAAAATAAATATGGGCTTAAATATGACAATGAGTGAACCAATGACAAGCAAAAACAAAACTTTAAGCCAACACAAGTTAACGAAAACCTTACGAAACCCAGCATAAGGCTATTATGGTCGTGGCATACGAAGCTCATCATAAACTTGAGTTCACCGAGTGGCGGATGTTGCGTTGTGTCAGTAGCTTCTGTCTGTTAGAAGCAGGTAAAAGCGTTGTCGATTAGTCAGTAGAAAACGATAAAACGATAAGAACAATAACATTTTGGTCAGAATTGCTTAGCATAATATGCGGAAATCCAAGTCGGGTCATGAACCACATTCGTATCTTTTTCTAACAGACGTCAAGTGTGCCCTTGAAAAGTGTCACAAAAATTTAAGGCATGTGAATGGCTTAGTAAACCTCACAGCTTTGATTTCAAGTTACGAGTCGCAATGTTTTCCAAATACGAAGTGTACTCTTTTCGAAGTAGAAATAGTTCGTTGCTCTAATCAAAAAACGTACTCATTTCCGATTAAAAATCATGTTGACTTCCCGTAAAAGCAAAGCTCATTTCTCTAAAAAAAAAATAGCTCAAATGCCGACTACGTATTACAATTTCAATTCTTAAAGTGGCGTAAGTTCCATAATGCATCAGTCATCATCATTGTTTCTCGCTCTAAATTTCGATACCCTGAAAACAATAAAATGTATTCCTTTAATTGCAATTTATTCAACATTTTTGTTCCAAATGGAAAAATTTTTACTTAGGATATTATTTAGAAAATACTTGGTTCTTCATTTTGTTATTGACAACAACAACAACATCACAGCGGCAACTGGTACTAGCCATCTCTTTTCTATGGAGGAACTGAATTCACTGGTAATGGAAATGATTTCCAAATTAAGCATTTGTAAAACTAAAGCAGATCAATTCAATGCTATCGCGCAGTTAGCCAGTAAATTCTTATATCGTAGTGCTAAGTAATATGACAACTAACAATTTAAATATTTTAACGTGGAATGCCAGAGGCATAAGAAATAAATATACTGAATTCGTTAACTTTTCGAACACAAAAAACATTAATGTAGGGTTAGTTACAGAAACATAGTTAAACTCCAGGACACGACTATGTTCCTCGAATTTTAAATGCTATCGTGTAGATCAGTGTTTTTCAAACTTTTTGAATGCGCGACCCCTTAAACAATAAAAAATCTCTGGCGACCCCCGATCTATTACAAAACTTAAAGACAAGCCACTAAATAAACTGGTCTGAAGGCGGAGACCAATAATAAGTATGTATTCAAAAGTTCAGCGGTTGATATGTAATCATTTGGGCGAGTTTCATCAAAATTCAAATTGTTCGGCAATGTCAGTTGAGTACGGAAGGACAATTTATTGAGATTATAAAAAGTTTTTAAAATTCTTGAACTCTAGAAGCTGAAAAAGAGCCATTTTTTGGATAATTTTTTGCTTTTAATTTCAAGCTTATTAAAAAGAAGATTAAAATGCTCTCTTAAAATCTTCAAGGGAAAGATGAGAATTGTCTTATTAAGAAGATACGACAAACGATTCCTCTTAAAATTTCGTTTGTAGTCAGAGTTTTCGAAGAAATTTTTTCAGATGAATCATAACGAGTAAACCATGACATTATTTGCGTTAAGAGAAACCTTTTGGAACTTGATTCTAATACCGCAAGGACCGTTATGGGAACGAAGCTAATGTCATTCCAACTAAAACTTTTGAGGCTTTGGCGGTGATTAATCTACATTTGGAAAGTTTTTAGGATATATCGCCTACGCACCGTTACAAACTGCGTAATGCTAATCGCCCATATGGAACTTCAGGCAGTTTCCCGGTGACCACGCTCAATGAAACTTGAGCGAAGCGTTCGGGGTGAGTACGCTTAAGATCTCACTTTTAATTAAACGCGGTATATCCTTAAATCTTTAACAATGTAATTCCGACTGATCGATCGACCATCCATAAAGATAAAAATGAATAAAAATCCGCAAACCATCCATAATTACTCCATGAATAGAAGAAGAGACGAGCATATTCTGATCTCAAAAAGAAGCCTAAAATTGCTTGTGGGACTCGCCATTTCGTACATTTTTAGGCACACATATCCTTAGTGTGTTTTGAGCTCACGACCCCCCTTGTTTTTCTTGGTGACCCCCCAGGGGGTCGCGACCCACAGATTGAAAAATACTGGTGTAGATAGACCTAATAGAAGAGGTGGAGATGTGGCAATTTTTGTCAAAAAATCCATCCAGCGCACATGACTTCCGATCATTAGAACTCGCTGCATAGAAAATGTGGGTATAAAGATGAGGTTAAGTGATGGAAGGGGAAATAAGCATATTGTGTTTACTTTCCAGGTAAAGCCGCAACTGTTGCTAAGCGAAGTAACTTTTAAAGCGATTTGAGAAAGTTTTTAGTTAGGACCGATGATTACGTTATTGGCGGAGACCTAAATTGTAGGCATCGGGATTGGGGATGCTATCGAGCAAATGCGTGGGGCAATATTCTCACAAATTTTTCAAATTTGTTTCCGTTTTCTGTCCTCTATCCACTTAGTCCGTCATATGTCGCGGCTGGTTTAAGGGGTCGTCCGTCAGTCATCGACTTCTTTATGTCAAATTTGGCCCATATATTTTCAAAGCCTATGGGTCTAATCATAGCTATCATCGGATAGCATCATTGGAACAAATCAGTGGAACAATGTCTGCGGTTTTCTGACAAGTCATTCATAGCAATCATTGAAAATTTTTATCAGTGCCACCAACAGCTACAGGCGTTTGAGGTTGGAGTTGTTCAGTGAAAGAAAAACTGACAGTTGAGAATAGAAAGAGAATGGAATGCTTATTTTGTCGCAAAAACACAAATCAAAATCAGCTGTTCCTTGATATCGATTTCTGTGAGTGAAATAATAAAAGCGAGTTTACATAAAAGTTTTAACGCAATTTATGTATTTTTGTTACGGAAAAAATTCTGCAACTTATAAGCTTCATTTTGATACCAATAACAGCCAACATTGTTTTCTCAAACGTCTAAAAACATGAAAACAAATTTTTCAATAATGCAATCCGATGATAGCTATGATTAGACCCTATGTCAGTCCAGGAATTGAGCTCAGATCACTATCCTGCTTGTTGCACAATATCTAAATCTGCTCAAATATATGAGCAGTTTGTTCCAGACTTTCAAAAAACAAATTGGGTAAACTTTAAATCAAAATTAAACCGTATTTATAAGAATGTGCCAACAGTCATAGATGATGTGAACACGAATGAAGAAATCGATGAGATATTAAAAAGCTTCACAGAAGAAGTATTGGAAACAATGGAAACATGCACCCCCAAAAAAAGAAAGCGCCAACACTGTTCTGAAATGCCCGAATATATTTTGGAATTCGTCTGCATCCGAAATGCAATTAAAAGACAATGAAACCTCAGCTGGAACACGAAGCTTTCTTCCCTAGAAAAAAAAAAACTCCAAGCCCCTTTGGAAAATTGTTAAGATTGTTAAAAATAAAAGTAAACAAATACCTGCTCTGCAAGACTCGGGAAATGTGCAATATACAGACGAGGATAAGGCTAATTTATTTGCAACTACTGTTCTTAAAAATCATACAGTCTCAACGTCTTGGTGACGCTGTTACCAACCAAATTGTAATCGCAAACACTAATAATTTTATATTGCAACCCACAGAAATGCCTCGAGATCAGTTTGTATCTCAAGAAAGTGTTGAAGACTTTATGAGTTGCTTGTCATCAAGGAAATCTGATGGTATCGATGGTATCAAAAATATAAGCTTAAAAAAACTCCCCAAAGAAGCCATTAGATATTTAACATTTATACTTAATGCGTGTTTAAAGACCCAAAACTTTCCAAATTCATGGAAGGTTGGAAACGTTATTCCTATCCCAAAACCAGGAAAACCTCCTGATATGCCAACTAGCTATAGACCAGTGAGCCTCTTGAGCAGCATAAGTAAAGTTTTTGAGAAGGTTATAAGAGACAAACTGCTAAAAGTAATCGAAGACAAGAATATTCTTCCGAGCGAGCAATTCGCAAATCTCACCAAGTGCTAAGAGTTTGCCATCATGTCAAGAGGCAACGTTCCCTAGGGAAATCCACTGGACTTGTCTTACTTGACATTGAAAAGGCTTTTGACTGTGTCTGGCATCTCGGACTTATCCATAAGATGTTGGTACTGCATTTCCCCGCTTATCTCATCAAGGTTGTGTTAAATTTTTTGTCAGATCGTTTGTTTAAAGTGTTTGTTTATTATTGTTTTTCTGCCTGACAAAGTGTGGTGTCTGGTGTACCTCAAGGTTCGGCATTGGGGCTGATACTAAATAATATTTTTTTGTCAGACATTCCAAGACTTTCTTATTGTGAAGTAGCCATTTTTGCGGATGATACGGCAATATATTCCTCGCATGAGTTAAGTCTGAATGTGGAGACTAATTTAAGTCATGCAATTCAAATGTTGCTAAAGTATTATAACTGCTGGAAGATAAGACTTAAGATGCATGCTATCTTTTTCAGCCGAAAACGAAAGTCTTGTTTCCTTCCAAGCATTCCGTTGGAAGTGAAGAACTCTTCTATCAACTGGACTACATCCGTTAAGTATTTAGGTACATCTGGACCGAAAACTTACATTCAAGGAGCATACTGCTAAAACGATACACAAAGTAAACATTGCGATAAACATGTTATATCCCTTCATAAACCGAAAATCCTTACTGAGCAACGCTAACAAAATAATAATCTTTAAGGTAGTCTTCCAGGCCATATTACTTTATGATTCCCCAGTCTGGGGAAACTCTGCGAAGTGCCACCTTAAAAAACTTCAAATTTCCCAAAACAAGATTCCGAAGATGATGCTTTATCTTCCCTCCTATCACTCGACCGCTGATCTGCATACCAGGACAAATATTGATTTAATCTGTGATAGAATTACCAAACTTAATGAAAAATTCTTCCGCAATTGTCAGTTATCCGAGAATCCACTCATAAGCCAACTAAATGTTTAACTCTGTTTCTGCTTCTTACTGACTATTATCTCCTATTTATTAATTTATTTTTTATTTATTGTTTATTATTTAGTATTTATTATTTATTATTTGTTATTTATTAATTATTATTTATTTATTTTTTATTATTTATTGCCTCTATGTACCTGCTTAGCTTAAGTCGACTTAGTTTTTTTTTGTTTTTGCTTTTGTATTGAAGGTTTTAGTCGTATTTTCCTTCAAAGTTTGTTATTTTTTCAAATTATGTATGTTCCTTATCTTTTGCATTTTTAAAATAATTGTTCAGTAGAAAGATGTAGTTGTTATATCAAATCTCTGTATGTACACTGCGCGGTGGCTCACCAAATGTAAATTACAATACGAAATAAAGTTACTTACTATTTATCTATCTTCATTTTGTTTATACAAAGTTTTGGGTCACACCTACATTTAGAGGCAGAATTTAAGAAAAACCCATAATTTTTTGAAAAAACATGGATTTCGACTTCTTGTCAGCCTAACTTAGGGAAGAATAAGAAATAAAATTTATCTTAAAATTCCCGTTAGACTCATTGCAATAGCACAACCACCTGCGCTTGCATTGGATGATTTTCTTAAATTCTATGGGCACCGGTTTTTGCCAGTACACACGTTTTTTCGTGCATTTTTGCGATTTTTTTTTTCGAATATGCGTCAAAACGGCAGTATTTAAACTTTTTCCGAAAAATATGACTTAAGCGCTTCGAATTACTTTATACGTGTGTTCAATATTGATTTTGTGCACTAAGCGGTTCAAAAACGTCATCTATTTTCATCTCTTGTCATCTCGAAAACTTTGTAATATTTTCAAAAATAAAAATGGATTTTTTCATTAAAGTTTAGTATTTACTAAACCTTAGCTTAGGAGAACATTTAATCCATTTTCCCATTAAACTTCATACTGTAATTAAACCGTTATTCGGTTATATGATAAAATCGCCCTCGTTGGGTTCTCTGACTATTTCCGCAGTTTAAAATCACACCAAATTTAGTGTTTCTACGACATACCGTTCAGAAGCTATAACGCGATTGGGCGGACGGATGGATGGACAACGTAGTGATACAATAAGAGATCCTATTTCCATTTTTAGATGGACCGGCAAAAATGGCCCATGTCCAGTCCATAGCCTAAACCGCTATGCCTTTCTCAAGTTAGCGTAACACTTCTCTTGTATCGTGGAATTCAGTTTCTCAGTTAAGTTGCAGATTGTAGGCCTTAATGTTCCTCATAAATGTGTGCAATGGGTTAGGGTGAAAATTCTGCCGGGGTCAAAATTCTTTTTACAAAATTTTTCCGTTTCAAAATTCTGGAAATGCAAGTATTGGGGGGGGGCGGGTTACGACGCTCCCCTGCACTCCTCCTGTCTGTTTCTTTCTTTACCTTTGGCCTTTAGCCAATTCTACCCTAGACCCTAGACAAACAGAAGGTTGCCCCAACTGAAGTCTCATTTGGAAACTTTTGGTGCTGGTATTCAGAATCTGCTGCTGATAAAAAAAGACATACTTCTGGTCGTGAATATAAATTGTGTGTGCCTAAATCGCTCATTCGAATTCATATAGCATAATGAAAAGAAAGGCTTATCTTCCCTCTTTTTAAAAAGAGGTAAGAAATAATTTATACCAAAATCTTTTAATTGGTGCCACAAAAACCGATTACATTTTTTATTAGTTCGATTCGCCTGTCTCCTTCCGTTTTCCGATTAACTTTTATGCGCTCGTATATTCTTTCTTTGGGTTTTAACCCAGAGTTTAAAATTATTTTAATATTTTTTCCTTCTCTGTGTACAATCAGCGGAAACTTTGGACATCAGGCAGCGATTGCGTGCAGTTTTAGAACGATATAAGACATCTTTACCGACAAAGAAAAATCAAAAGTCGATTCCTTCCCAAAGGTCACCCTTAAAACCAACAGAAGCTGTAAAAACATCAGATCTTTTGGCAGGACTCATTGCACAACCAACTAATCCAACTCCAAACAATCCGACTGAGAGCCTAAGTCCCCTCGACGAGTTGAGTGAAATATTTGGAAAATGCAACGACACTACTGCAACTATTCAGAGAACTTTGTTCGACAACATGGATCTGCTGGAGCCCACCACAGTAACTCCTCCAGCAGAGCTCAGCGAGATTAAAACAAGCAATGAAATCAATACACCCAAAAAATACGACTCAAGCAGACTGAAAGACATCGACTTGCTCAGTGAGGAGCTACTGAAAGAAAACCTCAAGAGTTCAGAGAGAATAGGCAGCTTTAAAAAGTAAGTATAAAGAAGTTGACATGTTTGAATAACATTAAATTTTCCACTACTTGCTATTTTCATAGGGAATCCGAGAGAGTATCACTTAACGAACTGGCCAAAGAGAAAACGATTATCAAGCCAGCAACACCGCCGGAAGAGTTTGATGCAGATTGTTTGATTGCAAGCGGGCCGAATCCTGAAGATGATACACAGGCCGATGATGACATTTTAACTGTGCATGACTCGAAGCATACAATGACTACGGAACAAGTGCAACTGGAGAAAAGTGATAAAGTATCCGAAGTAAAGGAAGCTGCAGCAGTTGTTCATTTGACAGATATACATGTGGGCCTCGATGATGTCGACCCCACCGAACAACAGATCCTGTTGCTTGATGACGACATAAAAATTACGTTGAACTTCACCAATAATCGGCCCAGTCCAAATGTTTCGGTCATAGTTGTGTCGGTGACAAATCAAAGTAAATTACCTGTGACCAGTTTTCAGTTTGACGCGAGTGTTCGAAAGGTAAAGTTTTACCGTTTTTCCTCCCGGTTTTCTGTTGATCCTAATGTTTTTTTTTAGCCAAGCAAGGTTAGATTACTGCCTGCAACTGGCGATTCCATGCCAGTTACTAAGCCTTTTCGACCTCCAACGCTGATCAATCAAATAATGCTGCTTTTGAATCCAACAAAGACAGCCGTGGATGTCACTTGTATTGTCGGCTATAAGCTGGGCGATGATCCAGATCCAATTAAAGAGTCAATCGTAGCAAATAAAATTGCTTACGTTGAATAAACTGAATGATTCCAATTGCAACTGTTAACATTTAGATATATAGATCATAGTTTATTGTAAGAAAGCTGTAGTTGAATGTATGTTTATTATTTAAATAAAGCATGGCTTGTAATTAAATTTGTTTGATTTCGATTGGACTGTGTTTAAGACGAGTACTCACCAAAGTGGATTCACCGTGCAGCTTTGGGCGCCATTAAAAAGAGCTGGTAATAAGAATTTTAGACGAATTTTAAAGTCATCAGTCATGCTCTCTCTTTACTCAACGTCGCGTCGCGTCACTTCTTTCATCACTTTGAACTACTCTATAACGGTACGGAGGGTGTCGAAAAAATCGGCATAGTAAAAGATCTGCAGAGTAGGAAACAAGCATGAATATTTTGAATTGCATATTTTTAGGAGGGATAAAATGTCAAAATCCATTTTTTAGAATAATCCCATTTTTGTCGCCGCATCACATTATTCCCCTCTTAATTTGGTTTGTCCCGAACAAGCGATTGTTCCCAATAACGATGTTGAGGATTAGTTCAATTTCATTTTTCGCTCTTGGTCTTCGTTGGATTCGGAGGAAGACATCACTACTTTGCGTAACAACTTCGCAGGGACCTTCCCAGTCCTGCTGCAGCTTGAGCCATACTAGATTTCCTTGGGGGTAGCAGCCGGGAGAAGTGGGGAGGATTGTTCCTACTAAGGCACTTCTCCTTGCATCCGGACGGCAGCGAAGGAATTCCCCAGATGGAATCAACGGTGGCGTCCACAGCTCCAGTCAGGCCGCGGAGCGGGCTACCCGGCTCTCCGTCCTTAGAGCTGAACAAAGGATCTGGTCCTCCAGGTTGGGGGTTGTGCTGTCGGGGTGACTTCCTGGCCACGAAACAAGCCTCGAATTTAGAAGGATTTACTGTTGACGGCCAATGCAAACGACAAAAGGACAACGAGCTCCGGATCTGCACGTGGAATGTTAGGTCCCTTAACAGACCACGTGCAGCCGAGCAACTAGCGGAGGCCCTTAACGACTGCAAGGCAGACATTACTGCCATCCAAGAAATGCGGTGGGACGGGCCGGGCAAAAGAAGGATGAAAAACTGCGACATCTACTACGGCGACTGCTACCGGCATCAAAGACAGCGCCTATTTGGATGTGGTTTCGTTGTTGGAGGCAGACTTAGGCAAAAAGTCTTGAGCTTCAACCCTGTAAGCGAGCGCCTCGCAACGATCCGCATCAAGGCTAAATTCGCCAACATTAGCCTGATATGCGCACATGCCCCCACAGAGGAGAAAGATGACGAGACCAAAGATATGTTCTACGAGCTCCTGGACAAAACTTATGAGCAGTGCCCTAGCTACGACATTAAAATTGTCCTAGGCGATTTTAATGCCAAGCTAGGAAGGGAGGGCATCTTTGGTCGTACTGTCGGAAAGCATAGCCTGCACGACACGACCTCCGATAACGGATTCAGGCTGATCGACTTTGCTGCGGGGCGACACGTTGTGGTAGCTAGTACACAGTTCCCGCATCTCAATATCCACAAAGGGACATGGAGATCTCCCGATCAATCAACCGTCAACCAGATTGACCATATTGCGATCGACGCAAGGCACTCCTCCAGTATCATGGATGTCCGAACTTTCCGAGGGGCCAACATTGACTCGGATCACTACCTTGTTGTAGCCAAGGTAAGGCTGCGGATATCCCGACCATCGCCAAGTAATGGAAATACTGTGAGGAAGTTTGACGTCGGCCGACTACAATCGCAAGAGATCGCCAGGTCCTTCTCCAACCGAGTCTCTCAAAACCTTCTACGAAGTCCTATGCAACCAGCATCAAGTATTGATAGCCAGTGGCAACATTGCCAAAATGCCATCAGAGACGCCGCCTCTGAAGTGCTGGGTTTCACACGGCGACCACAACGAAACCCCTGGTTTGACGATGAATGCCGGCAAGCACATGCAGCTAAACAGGAAGCATACAAAGCGGCGCTGCACAGAAGGACTAGAGCTGCTCGCGAGCTCTACGAGCAGAGGAGGAGAGAGGAGCACCGGCTTCTCCGAAGGAAAAAGAGGGAGCACGAGAAGCGCGCGGTTGAAGAGATAGAGAGATGTTACAACAGGAATGAGGTTAGAAAGTTTTACCAAAGGATCAAAAGGTCCTGCCAAGGGTATAAACTTCGAACTGAAGCCTGTAAGGACCATCAAGGGAACATCGTTGTAGAATCGCAGTCGGTGCTGAGGATTTGGAAAGACCACTTCTGCAGACTGTATAACGGCGAGGAAGAACCAAATACCGCTGCCAGGCAGAACGAACCATTCAACCCGGGCGAAGACGTTACCGACGAAGCATACGAACGATACCGCCCACCCGACCTGGAGGAGGTGAAAGTAGCTGTGTCTAAGCTCAAGTGCAACAAAGCAGCCGGAGCAGACGGCCTAGCTACCGAACTTTTTAAATCCGCTGGCGATGAGCTGGTTAGGAGCATGCACCAGCTCATCTGCAAGATATGGTCGGAAGAAAGCATGCCCGACGAATGGAAGCACAGTCTGCACGACGCGACCTCCGATATAGGATTCAAGCTGATCGACTTTGCTGCGCTGATGGACTTTGAACGCTCCGAGGGGCCAACATTGACTCGGATCACTCCCTTGTTGTAGCCAAGCTACAACTGCGGATATCTCAACCAACTCGAAGTCCTATGCAGCCAGGATCAAGTATTGATAGTCAGTGGCAACATTGCCAAAATGCTATCAGAGACGCCGCCTCTGAAGTGCTGGGTTTCACACGGCCTTCACAACGAAACCCCTGATTCGACGATAAATGCCGGCAAGCACATACTAAAGCTAAACAGGAAGCATACAAAGCGGCTCTGCACAGACTAGAGCTGCTCGCGAACTCTACGAGCAGAGAGGAACACCGTCTTCTTCGAAGGAAAAAGAGTGAGCACGAGAAACGCGCGGTTGAGGAGATAGAAAGATTTACAGCAGAAATGAGGTTAGAAAGTTTTACCAGAGGATCAAAAGCTCTTGCCAAGGGTATAAAGTTCGAATTGATGCCTGTAAGGACCATCAAGGGAACATCGTTGTAAAATCGCAATCCGTGCTGAGGATTTGGAAAGACCACTTCTGCAGACTGTATAACGGCGAAGACGCACCAAATACCGCTGTCAGGCAGAACGAACCGTTCAACCCGGGTGAAGATGTTAATGACGAAGCATACGAACGATACCGCCCACCAGACCTGGAGGAGACGAAAGTAGCTGCGTCAAAGCTCAAGTACAACAAAGTAGCCGGAGCAGATGGCCTAGCTGCCGAACTTTTTAAATCCACTGGCGATGAGCTGGTTAGGAGCATACACCAGCTCATCTGCAAGTTATGGTCGGAAGAAAGCATGCCCGACGATTGGAATGGAGTGACCCTCTGAGTTGTGCCAACTACAGAGGCATAAGTCTTCTTAACATCGCATAGAAGATCTTTTCTGCTGTACTGTGTGAACGCCTGAAGCCGTTTGTCAACAATCTGATAGGCACATATCAGTGTGGCTTTGGGCCAGGAAAGTCCACCATCGATCAAATATTTCAAATCGATACACACCACCTTTTCAACGATTTTAAGGCCGCGTATGACAGCATCTATAGAGACGAGCTATAAAGCGCAATTTCTCGTTTTGGTATCCCTGCCAAACTCGTCAGTCCGCGCAGGATGCCGGTGGAACATTCACACTGTTCCGTCAAGTCGACAAATACCGCACCGACCCCTTTGATGTCAAAAAAGGATTTATACAAGGCGACGCGCTGTCATGCGACTTCTTGAACATCATACTTAATTGTTCATAACTCCCGCGCCAACACCAGAGGTACAATCTTTCAAAAGTCTAAGAAGGCAATTGAGTAGCAAAGCCTTTTCTCGAGCAACTAAAGTGTCCATGTATAAGACCCACATCCCGGTCCTGCTTTACAGTGCAGAAGCATGGACCCTGTGAAAGGCGGATGAAAACACTTTAGGCTGCTTCGTGAGGAAAATTCTTCGGGCGATTTACAGTCCCGTTTGCATAGACGGAGAGTGGAGGAGGAGATATAACATCGAACTGTACGGGTTGTACAGCGACACCGACCTATCTAGAAGAGTCAAAACACAACGTCTACGATGGCAGGGTGATCTAGAGCGGATGGACACCAACGCCCCGGCCCGCAAAATCTTCGAATCCACCCCGCAGGGACAGCGCAGTAGAGGAGCATCGAGACTCAGGTGGCGCAAGCAAGTGGAAGAGACCTCAGCCAACTTCGCAACTGGAGACGGCTGTCCACTTAACTAGTTTACTAAGAGCGAATTGCATTATGTGAGGGAGCGGTGACTCGCCTTATACTTCTATCGCGACATCGTCAGCGTAGGCTATGACTTTAAAGCCTTTCTCCAGGATCAGGAGTAATTCATAACCTACGAGTAGCCATAGTAGTGGCGACAATACTCCACCCTGTGGGGTGCCTTTGCACACCGACCTGTTGGTTGGACAACTGCTTTTTGAACATTTCCTCGATCCGATGGCAATGATAATGGTCAAACTTCAGGTTTCTCAATGATTCTAACCAACGTGTGTAGGACCGTCTCTACTAATTTTCCCTTGCGGTATGGATGTCGGGAACGCGAGAGAAGGCTGCTGTTTATGTTGGTTCTGATGTGAGCGTCGATCGGTCTCTAGGGTCTTTCACAAGAAGGAAGACAGAATGATCGGGCGAAAGTCTTTCGCCGTTGTGTGGGTGATCTAACATGCTTTTGGTATAGAGACTGATTTGGCCTTTCTGCAGGATTAAGGGGTATAGGTAGGCGAAGTTCAAGCAACTTCAGACGAGAATGTGGCGCAAAGGACTCAATATACCAACCCCTTGCTGTAATTTGGACTCTATGGCAAAATGCCATAGAGTCCAGGTAATTTGTACGGAAGGAAGCTATGATGAACAGCTAGAATTGAACAGTGTTATGATTTACTTCAGAGTAAATTGTCTCTGCTTGGCTGTCAGGAAAGTGGGTATCTATAAGAAGGTCTAGAGTTTACTTACTGGATGCTGACCAGTTTCCATCAGGCTTTTGGACATAGCTACGAGCGACTGGAGATTTGAGTAGAATCTTCCTGACTAGTTTTCTCCATGTTTTTGCAAAAAACTGCCAAGAAGCACGTTTCGATTTTTTTATCTCTGTCTTAAATTTCCTGGCAGTGCTTTTATAGAGGTCCCAATCGAGTGGGTCCCTACAGCGTTTTGTTTGATTAGAGCTTCCTGCTCTTCCTTGGAAGCATGCTTGTTTTGGCCTTCCCTCATCGTGGCTTACCTCCATTTTTGTGTCTGCTGATTGATTGGACGGGCATCGCGTGCCAACTACGATCGCTTTTCTTCAATTAAAATCAAGAAATGTTCAGTTAAGAGTTAGTTTTTCGGTGCGCGATCATTCTAGTTTTGAAAGAGCTTAACCTCAGAACTTTGTTTTTCAGTCCGTTTTGATTTGGGGCTAATCTCGATTAACTTCTTCTTTACCTGTTGCTTCCTGTGTTTCTGTGAGAAATAACTTTTGGACAGCGTCCGGAATACACTTCGAACATCCTTTCCTGTTTGAACAGTTTGACAGTAGTTAATTACTGCGAGAGTCGCGGATTTTTATAGCTGTATTGACCGAGATGTCTGTGCACAGAAAAACTGCTTCTTGCTCTAATCGCAGATGCCAGCCTCATTTTACTCCGCAATTTAACTCTGGCTTAACTATACACTAAAAAACTGATCCTAATCGGTTTTAATTTGCGAATAAAAGAGCTTTTTTGATCGTAATCACTGAAACGATCTTAGCAGGAACAGGGTTTTGTCGTTAAAAATATTAAAAAAACATTTTATTGAATGACATTTTCATCTTACTGTACCTACCTTAAGAATAGATTACTGCAAAACTAGATATTCAACCTCCGACATGTAACGGCTTTGCTCGTATTTACCTCCGACATTTTTTTTACAAATGTGAGAAAATTGTTCCTTCCTTTTGAATTTGGTTTTGGCGGTTTTACATCAGCTAATCGCGTAGGGCAAATTGTTGCTGCATCTTCTCACACGTATTTACCGACACGGAATTTGAAAACTGCATGAAAACGTGAACAAATGTGTGTTGGAGGGCAAGAGGAGCGCAAGTGCAAGTTGAATATCTAGTTATTCAGTAATTTATGCCTTAAGAGCCTCACCTATTCGGAAATGATTTCATCTTTGAATGACAAAGCCGTTATCGCTTTAGTGTGTCCAATGTACTTCCTTTCAGGGTTTTTAGTTTCTAGCTTCCAGAGCCGGGCAATTCCATCTGACGAAGCTGTGAACAAGTACTTGGAATCGGCACTAAACTCTGCATCCCAAATCCAGTAATTGTCCACCGACAGCTCTTGCCACATATGGAAATCGTCAGCCTTCCAAATGCGCGCTGTTCCATCTCCAGAAGTCGTCACAAGCAGGCTAGAATCCGGGCTGAACTTACACCGCAGCACATACCGCTTGTGTGCGACAATTTTCTGTTTTGCTTGAAGCGTACTCAGCTTTTGGTTACTGGACGAGGAGAGAGTCCAGATGTAACAGTTGCCTTTGTTGTTAACAGCAGCGAGGTAAACTCCGTTGGGACTGATTGCAATATCCTGAATAGAGGCGTCCACCTCGGGAACTAGCTGGTCGTGGTTCTCGGACTTTACGTCCCATAGGAAAACTCCACCACTTTGTGAGCCTACTGCGATTTCCACTTGGTTTGGGTGCAAGCAGGCGGCATTAATGGGCGCTTGACAGTCGAACACTCGCGAGCACGAAGGTGTATTGAAGCCATATGTCGTGTCCATGTCCCATATGCGTACCCGGCAATCCTCACCAGCTGTAAACATCCATTTGAAGTCCTCCTGAAAGCCCAGCCGAGTGACGTTCTTTTGTGCACCATCGAAGGCTATCAGGGGGTTGTGGAAGTTTGAGTCCATGTCGTACATGCGTACGCATTGATAGCCGCATGCTGCCACCATGCTCTTGTCCGGAGAGAACTCCAAAGCATTAACTTGCTACAATAAATTTCTTTCATCGAGAACATTTGTACACTTTATTAGAAATAATAAACTTACCGAAGATTCGTGAAACTGAATGGTCCGGATGCAGTTCCCAGTGTGGGCCTGCCAAAGCCGTATCGTGTGGTCATAGCCACCCGTGGCAAGAATTAATTGATCTCCAGTTGTTTCCATGATTGTTGTTTGTTTATTGCATTATGTTATTGTGTACACGGAATTTCAAAAAAAAAATACAAAAGAATAGAAAAGTCGGCAGCGAACGAATTTTATTTTGCGGTGTGACAGTTCTTTTCCTTGCTTGACATTTAAGAATTTGTTTACACCACAGAGGGGTTAGGTCATTCACAATAGCACATAGATGGCAGGTTCTTGGTTTTTATCGTGAACTGTTTTTTTTGTAGTAGAATGGAGGACTGGAGGGTGTACCCTGGCGGCAAAATTCCGCACTTAATTGGTCAAATGACTTTGATAGTTCGAAAGCTTAGCAGTTAATTTTTTTTTTTTAAATTGAAATCTTGCCTTATTTATAATAAACCACACTAGATGTTTAACTGGTTTAAATGCACTTTTAACCCTTTTCGCTCACCAGTTTAAGAATCTAAAATGGAAACTTATACTATATTTCCACCGGCAATAAAACGAGGATTAGCGGGAGATGATTAATAATAAATCCCCCCGTGGTTTCACCCGACAAATATAGAATAAGTTAGTTTGACATTAGCACTCTTTTCCTGTCATTTTGGTTCTAAAAAAAGGTGGCTATGTCATTTTCCGAGAGCGAAAAAAAGATTTCAGTCCCCTTTCCGATTCTCAAACGTTAAAATGGTGTTTGAAAAGTGTTGAAAGTGGTTTGTAAAAAATGTGAATGAGATAATTGAGGTGATTTATTTTTAATCGCTTTCCGAGATGATTTGATTGGCAAATCGGGTATTTTGTGGGGATTTTCTGAAGATTTATATTAATCGCGGATTATTGCTCTGCGGAAACATGGTATTACACTGTCCACGTACAGTGACAGATCTGTCACAAATATTATTTCGATTGGGATTTTTACAACGAAAATTTCTTTCGCTCCTGGGAATGTGAAGTGACATCGTCACATGCGTTAAATTCATGAGTTTACATACGTACATATGTCTACGTATAAGATAACACTTAAGGATTTAGTGCCAGTTTTCTAGTGTGAGATCCTTCGACTTTCCGAGCCGAAACTAATGGCATATTCTTTTCAACATCGAATCGTGAAACTGGTGTGGAATACAAAAAAAACTTGTTCTTTTCTCGTACACCTGAACAGAATCATGCTCATGTAAATGATGTGTTGAACTCCGAATCAGTTTGGTGTCGACACCGAACGCGAATTTTCGCCACCGTCGTATTTGACGTTGGAGGCTAGGTGTAGCTTTGTTGATTGTGTATGTGTGACGTTTCGACTCAATTTTTATTCGTTATTTTTTGCAACGCGACTGAAATTGTATGAAACCGATAAGAAAGTTACTAAATAACACAAACTTAAAGCTATCAAAATTCATTTTAAGTAAAAAGTACAAAAAACCGACGCCAGGAAAATCACGCTACCAAATGAAGATAAAGTAAACAGATTGAAGTCAAAGCGATTTGACATTTGACAGAACTTAACGTGATGACTGCACCGGTGCAGTATTTGTCGTACACACAATGAAACCGAGTGTACACCACGCTGGAATTGTCGCTTAAACCGAGTATTATTTGACAGCTCGGTGTGGCAGTTCGGTGTTCAAAAGAATTCGGAATAAGATTAACCCCTGAAGTTATTTTTAGGTGAATATTGATCCGGGATAAATTTCAGCTTAACTCGCCAAAGTTGGTAAACTAGTCCGGCTCAACTCTGGCGAAGAGTATGAACTTCTTTGAATGCTTTTTCTGTGTGAATTGGCAGTAGCTTTGCGTGCTTCTGTGAAAAATGAAATCTGAAAATGACTCGAACTTGGTGAAGTGAGAGTTGGGACTTGGTAGAGTAAGTAAATTCGAGAGTCTTATATTTTGAAAACTTTAGTGACGAAGTTATTTCAGTGAAATAATCATCGTAGACTCCTAAGACCTTTTAGAGATATGATCGAGACCGACAGTTGAGTCGATTAAGCCATGTCCGTCCATCCATCCGACCGTCCGTCTGTTCGTCTGTCCATATGTGTGAAGTTTTAAGGTCTTTAAAATTGAGCAAGGACGCTCAAACTTGGAGTATATCTTGGTTCTTCTTTTGTTCAGACAAAGTGTGAAAATTAGTTAAATCCGCCAACGGCCACGCCCACTACTGGCCTAAGTATAAGACAACCTCTATTTAAAATTTACCGCCCACAACATCGACCATGCCCAACTTTACCATGTTAGATCTTTAAAACCCCGATTGCTCGGAAAGTTTACTCTAAATTGAAAAAAATTATATTACAAATATTCAAGATATTACTATTTGCAAGGTTTGCTTCATACAAAGCTTTGAGCTCCGTCCACTTTTAAGTTGCGTGTTTAGGAAAAAACGGTTTTTTCTGCAATAATTTTCGGTTTTAATGCATTTTGTCATGATTATAACGAAACTACAATTAATTGATTTTAATTTTTGGCCCAGACCCACTATTGGGGGCGTGGCCTATACAAATAATATATGAATTCAGGACAAAAAAATTAAGTTTTGGTGTTGCACGGTATATAGGGTCGGGTATATAGAAGTTTGTCACAGACGAACTCTTGCACTTACTCACTTGTTCTTCCCTAACTTAATAACCCCTAAAGCCGCACAAGGAACAGAAGCAGAAACAGAATTTCATACATTAGCAACGCAAAAAGCATTCAGCGAATTTAGGTTTCAGTTGCTAATGTATGAGATTCTGTTTCTGTTCCTGTTTTACGTTGCTTGTGACAACGCGGCTTTAGACAGGATGTTGCTATAGTTGTTATTCCCTGCTGAATTGGGTTGTTCATGCTGAATTTCCAGTGATTTCGAATCTGTAGAAAGAAAAGATCAGAATACTCTGCCAAAAGATGTCACACAGCTTATTTTGCTTTGCCATAGTGTCTAAAGATTTCAGTGCTGCTCATGCACGTATGTAACGTGCAGCACCTGTTAGAGTTCCACATAACAGCCTTATATCAGATGTGTTGAGATCTAGGACTTTAGATTTTTTTTTGAGTATTTGAGTCTCCTCAAAATATTTCACTTCTGTAAAGTCCAGATTTTATACGATGGTAAATATCTGCCATAATGAAACCAAAGAGAAAAAAAGGTCCGATAAATGGAATTTTCGCTTCTCATTTGGCTTGCATATCGTGTCCTAGCATCCTAGGTTAGGTTAGGTTGATGGATGCCCTTTCGAAAACAGTCACGACTCACTTAGACCAGCAGTTGGGTCCATTGTGTCCATTTTGGGAACCTTCTTACCACCTGGAATGAAAACAGAAATAAACCACTATTAGAAGCTTAGAGTTCCGCCCTCTTGGACCCATCCGGATTTGTATACAAATCTTAAGAGGTCCTTACGAAGATCTACATTATTTATCTTTGAGCTCGTTGAAGAAATAACTGCCGAGGGTACTACGCCTGATGCTGTTTAGGGCTGGGCATTAGCAAAGCAGGTGACGAACAAATTCAATTTCTCAACGTCCTTGCAGCTCTGCAGTAATCGTTATGCGGTATGCCTAGCCGCTCAGCGTGTAGACCCACAGCGCAGTGCCCCGTGTGTACTCGGATATTCCTGCGGGCTGGTCTGATCAAAAAAAGTGATCTCTTTTTGCTTACCGCTGGCCATAGCTCCCTTGTGTGCCTGCACGTATCAAGTTCTGTCCAACGTAGGTTGGTTCTACTTAAAGACTCAGTTTCTATCCTACGTGCTTCCCAGCATCCTAATTAACCTTTTTTTTTCTGTTCGTCAAAATAATTAGATTCGTCAAAATAATTATATTCTCAAACAGATTTTTAGACTGCCTGGCTATCAAAGAAATGTAAAATTTTCACGTCGGTGAAATTTCTATTAAGCCAGTGGGCTATTCCCTTAATTGCAAAAAGTTCGGCTTGGAAAATTGTGGGTTCTTTGCAGAGGGGGCTATGTGCTTAAAGCACTTTGTTCCTACTAGTTTACCTATTAGGGTCCAATTTCCACTGCTTAACTTCGAACTGTCAGTATATCATTTTTGGGCCAATGTGAATTGCTGGTTATTAGTCCACTCTTATTTTTTGGATTAATTATAATTTTGTAATTTTTGTTAAGCTTACTTAAGGGTCTATGAGATCACCGCATTGCGTCAGGTTTTCAGCTAGTATCTCTAGATGCCCTCGTAGATTTCCTTCTTTGATAGCATATTTGTGCTAAAGGCTTAAGGCCTTTTTTAATGCCTCTGCTTGAAAAGCTATTTGTAACTGCGGGGATTTTAGTAGGACTACCATACAAGCTGTGGGAGCCATTCTCATAGCTCCAATGGTACAGGTGCATGCTAGTCTTTACCATGGCCGGCTTTAGGGTGGGTCGAAGCCCCGGGCGCCAAATTCTTAGGGTATCTTAGGGTATATAAGACCAATTTTGATCTTTTTTGTTTAAAACAAATAAACCTCCTGGTCAAACATGCATATTGGCAAGCAATAGTTAATGTGCATGTAAAACTTTTACATTTTAGATATTTTGTGCTGGTCCTGACAAAAAATACCTTCACGAGCCATTGTTCGAACTGAACTTTCGTTGAAGGATCTTATAATTTACATTGTGTTTGCACAATGAAAGTTATAAGGTACTCACTCGGCCTTTGTCGAGAAAGTGTGTATGGGTATGGAAATCTTGGTAAATACCCACTGAAGATGCTCAGTGTCAAGATTTCTCAGCGAAACACACGACCAAAAAACGGAGGTTAAGACCAATTTTGATCTTTTTTGCCTAAGGGTATTTGTTTTAAAGGTTACTTTTTCAAAGGTTTGACATTTTTTGGATCAAACTCCTTTTTCTTTGTCTTCTCTGTAGCCTCCTGTGTTGTGACATCATTTGTCCATACAATCATCATTTGTCCATAGAGCATCAATGTCACCATACAATCCATATTTTAAACTTTAAACACGGCCAAATTGTCAAAAAGAAGCTGAATTTCTTTCCACCTACAGGAATTGAGGGTTCGAATTGCGCTTTGCAAGATGCTAAACCACTTGCTGATTGAGTCCCCATGTTTAAACAACGAGCTGTCCTAGGGTCCATAAAGCTATAGTTACTTATTTGCATATGGAATTTATATCTGCATTCCATGTGAGTTTGTTTTCCAGATCTACCCAAAGGGTCTTTCCATTGCTTCTCTATTAGCGAGGGTAAAGGTTGTGTGTGTAACCCTTTTTCTTAACCCTTCGGATAACCTTTTCTTTCTGAGGAGAACATAGTTCTTATATTGGCGGTTTTTGAAGAGCAACACCTTTGATCTCTAGCTTACTAAGCTTCTCCTAAACTTTAAGAAGACGATATCTTTTGGCCTGTGATTTGTGCAGTTCGGATCGTTTGATTCCCCCTTTCGGAATAAATTCTTACTCTATTCCTTACTGCTCTCCATGTTTGAGGAATATATCCTGACATTAGGTATGATCTAGTAGTTTCAACTAGACACCTTTAATCTATTGGGGGAACAGAAGAGAACTTATTTAAGGTGGCGCAATAGTCTAGGATGTAGCAGGGCCTCAACCAACAAGCTTTGTCAACTTCGCTTTACACACGAAGTTCGCTGAAGTCTCTTAATCAAAACCCTTACTTAAGTTTCTACTTTGAAAGAGATATAACACCATTAAAGACCTGAAAATGAAACAATAACCCTGTTATTCTTAAGGCCCAACCATAATAGACTTTGATTATCTTAAGCCGGCTTTCCGAAATGTCCTACTACACGCGATTCGTATGCCACGACCATAATAGCCTTTTGCTCGATTTCATAAAGTTTTCGTTAGCTTGTGTTTTTGTTTTTTCATTATTGTCACATTTAAGCCCATATTTATTTTTTAACGTGCTTCAAAAGATCCGGAATATACCAAGAATTGCACACTGACCTCAAAAGTTTAAACAGATTTTAGATTGGGCAATGGGTTTCACAAATTCTAACTGCCAGAGTTGAAGAAAAAGTTACATAATTTTCAAAATTAAATTAAAATGCTCAAGGCAACGCGTGTGACTCGAGATAATCATAGTGAAATTTTATGATTTTCAAATCGTTTGCTTAAGTCTATTATGGGCACCCCAATCTTTTGGCAAAACTTGAGTGGGATTTTCGTTGTATTTTGACATTAGATTAATCCCGCTTAAGCCTATTATAGTTGGGCCTTTAAAATATTTTTACTTCTTTTGAAGAAAATGCAAGAGGTTTTAGGTTCATGAGTTTTCGATAAATACTTATGCCCGGTTTCACAGTGCAAGTTTAAACTCCGTTTAGCGACATTCAAAGTTTAAACTGACATTCAAAACAAAAAAGTGTTTTTCAGTGCTAGTTTAAACGTTAACGAGAGTTTATACGGCAATTTAACTTGCGTTTAAGTTGATGGTTTAAACTGCCGCCGTTGATCGTTTAAACTGCTGTTTAACGTTTAAACCGACGTTAGAAACGACGTTTGATGAAAACGGGAATGAAGTTTTGTTCAAAAATACTGTAAACGTCACAAGTATCACGTTGCCTTGAGAATTTCAAATTGAATTTGCGACGAATGTCACATTTGTCTAAACTTAAAATGAAATGATTCGCAAATATCTCCGAAATAGAATACCCGATCCGAAATCGGCTTGTAGTCTTAAGAACACCGTACAATTCCTAATATTTTCCTTCTTTTCACGGATTCTTTAAACCAATTTGAAAAATAAATATGGGCTGAGATATGACAATTGATGTTTAAAGTGGCCTACAAAACTAAGGAAAAACAATAACCGAAAGTTTAGCTTAACGTTCGATCAATTTCTACTGAGAAAAACCAACGGTTTAAGCACTGAGTTTAAACTTTCGTGAAAGTTCAACCAATCTTAAGTTTAAACGTTCACAGTGAAACCGGGCATTGCACAAAAAAATACGATTGAACTTTTGTTACGTATACGCCAGAGTGTGTCAAAACTTTTTCTACATATAAAAATATTGCTGATCAAGTGTTTATTATTATTATAAGACACGATTTTGCGGAAGTCCCTTAGAGTGTTTTAGAGACACCAACTGCTAAATATCTGCAGAAATACCGTGACTGCTGTGACAATTTCCCAAGTATCGCACACAAGAGCACCCTTGATGCCACTGTTCAATGGAGCCACCATATTGCCGAGGCCACCCAACAGCCGGGGCCACCATACTGCCCCATGGGTTGGGATTCCATATACTTTGGTTGTGTGAATTCACAGGTTAGTTCCTGGAACTCTAAGTTTAACTCCAAAATCTTTTAAAGATACCAATACGCCCACTATAGCATGTACCACCCATTTTTGAGAGACACTATGAAACTGCCAGAACGCACTTCATAGTAGTAAATTTTCGCTCTCTCATAATACTTATTAACTACAACTAAGTTAGTTTAACAAGTAGTTTACGCTTCCGTAGTGTTTATCGCACTGGGTAGGTTGCTATCCAGTGAATGCACCTACTGAAGCCGTTCATTCGTGCGGCTTCACCCGACGTCGCTAGGTCGAAAGATCTTGTTCTTTGAAGTCGTCGCTCGTTGTTTACATCGTTAAGAGTTGTTGATAGTACGGATCATTTCATTGTTGCAATGAACATGAAGGCGAGCATTTAGCTTTCGAGCAAAGTTTGTTACTTCTTCGCTCACGGTAGCTATTCCTAAATCTCTTTGAATATCGCTATTCCTAATATGCTATGGAGCATTCACAATTGCTCTTAGTGTCTTGTTTTGGAAAGTCTGCAACATGGACATGTTGCTCGGCTTGGTACAACCCCAAAGTTGTATACCGTATGTCCAGGAAGCTTTAACACCAGGCTTTAACACCTGCCTGTACCAGAGCAGTTTGTTATATATGCTTAATTTCAAAAATCTTCCGATAAGCCAATACATTTCCCCGAGCCTAATGTCGAGCTCGTCACACTTCTTCTTTACGTGTGGTTTCCACCTTAGTTTGGCGTCCAATGTCATCCCTAGATATTTCGCTTCATTTGCATAAGGTATTTGTGCAGAATTTATGAACAGAGGTAAATTGTTAACCCTTCTGTAAGTGAAATTCACATGCGTAGACTTGTCCTCGTTAAGAGCGATTCGCCAAGTCTTCGTCCAGACACAAATTCTGTCCAATGCTCGTTGGAGGTTTCTCGTTGATGACTCGATTGATTTACCTGTTGCCAGGATGGCCGCATCGTCTGCAAACGTAGCCACGACTGTCTCGTCATCTAGAGGTATGTCTCTTGTGTAGAGCAGAAACAGGGTCGGACCGAGAACGCTTCCCTGGGGTACGCCAGGCCGAATTTGCTTGAAACTCGAGTATTCACTACTACACCTAACACGAAAGAGTCTTCCTTCAAGATAATTTTCCAATATTTTAAACATGTCTTCCGGCAAGTTTTGCCGAAGCTTATATTTCAAGCCTTCGATTTCAAGCCTTCGAAGCTTATATTTCAAGCTACATCGAGGAAACCACTTGAACATATATTTTTCCCTTCTAAGGCGTTTTTCAATTTCATGCGTTATTCTGTAGACTTGATCTATTGTGGAATGGTTAGGTCTGAAACCGAATTGATGATCCAGGATCAAACGTCTTTCTGCAATTATTGGTTGTAATCGCTTCAGCAGAAGTTTCTCGAATACTTTCGATATTATCGGCAGAAGCGATATGGGCCTATAAGATTTTTTTATCATTTGCACATTTCCCCGGTTTAGGAACCATAATGACTTCTGCAACTTTCCATTGCCTTGGAACGTTTATCATATAAAGTAGCTTGACTAGTGCCTTTTTCGGTAGTTCTTTCAATATTCCGCCAGTGATCAGGTCTTAGCCTGGGGCCTTATTATTTTTGAGATTGCTTATTGTCTGTCGGAGTTCAACTAACGAAACTTTTTTCATTCTAAAGCTATCAGGTTCCGCGTTGTTGTTTAGAACGTCAGCCAACGGCGGACCGTCGAAAGGCTTCAATGTTTCTTCTAAATGTTCAGCAAACAAATTCGCTTTCTCTTTGTCTTCTCTTGCCCATTCGCCGTTAACTTTTTTTATTGGTGCCGAGTGGATTATAGGTTTCTTGATAGACTTAACTGCTTTCCACAGCGAGTAGTTTGAGCTCCTATCAGCCGACAAGCCTTCAAGGTATTCGGTGGTCTCACGATTTTTAAAATCTTGCAACATTCCTTTCAGCTTGTTAGAGAGGTGGCTCAAAAGTGTGTCCTCGTGCCTTGCCATCTTCTACGCACTCTTCTTCTTTCACGATTCAATTCTTTGATTTCGAGCGGATATTTTTTACGTACATGCCGGTCGGTGCTAACTGCGTTCTTTTGGGACGAAGTGTTGTTCCAAGCAGCGCTCTGAATTGCTTCTGCGATTTCTAACTCGAAAGGAGTTTTGAATGGCACATTCAAGCCAACACCCTCCTTACAGTCCTTTCTGAAGGCGTCCCAGTTCATGTTTTCGCTAGCTAATCTAGGAGCTCTTTCTATTTTCGCCAGTCTTCCACCCATCTTCAAGATTACCCCTGAGTGGTCTGAGCAAAGATCATAACACTCTTCGATTCGCGTAAGGTATTTGGGGTACCCTTTAGCGATGAAAAAGTCGACAAGGTCAGGCTTTTTATTCCTGTCGGTTGGCCAATACGTTGGCTTACCCGTGGAGAAAAAGTCCACCCCACGTTTCATACTGTTTTTGTACAGTAATCTACCTCTTGTTGAATTGCATCGTGAACCCCAAAAAGTCGCGTTAAAGTCACCCCCAACGATAAAATTTGACCCAATAAAGTCATACATACGATCAAGATCGTCTTCCACCAGTCTATATCCTGGCGGGAAATAACAAGATGCCATGTTGTAGTCTAAGCAGTCAATTTTTATAGAAACTGAACTGATCTGAGTCTAGCTCAACCTCTGTGTTCTTGAAGTGCTTTATGCAGTTCTCAATGTAGAGGGAGGATTCTCCCTCAGAAGTTTTTGGACGTCCTTTTCTTAAGAGGTTCTCGTCCCTTTTGCAGCTCTATGGCTACTTCGCATCCTCGATAGTTTGCGGGGTGGTTTTTGTGGCAATTGGCGCAAACTGCTGGAGCCCTTATGTCAACTTTGCACTCTGTTGAGAGGTGTTTTCCGGCTCATTTCACACAACGTGGTTCTTTTTGGCAGTAGGCACTTGTGTGCCTGAATTCTTGGCATCGCTTACACTGTGGTATCCGACTATTGCCCTTTCGCATGGGTTCGATTTTAACCCTGTTGTTAAGTATCATTTTCATTTTATAAATATCGTTTATGCTCTCAGTTCTTTCAGAGGAGAGCATAAGAATTGAAAAACCGCGTCTGATCACAGTGTCACTTTCTCCTTCCGTGCGTTGCTTTTCCTTTTTTTTTGATATTGACGGCATCAATAATTTTAAGGCCTTTAGTTTTTACGTCTTTTACAAAGTCTTCTTTTGTGCATGATGGGTGGAGCCCTCTTACAATGACTCGCAATGGTTTTTCGTACTAAGTCTGCTTTCCCTACGATGTTTATTGCGGGAGGTGGACGAATTTTCCCTTCTGGTGTAGCTTTAGTTAGAGAGTCAACTTCCATTTTAAGATCGTGAAAGAGTCGCTCCACTTCACTAAGCTTAGCTCGGAGTTCACTATTCTCCTTTTCTAAGCTCTTAATTTTCACTGAGCCCTGGTTTACCGGTGGACTGCTTTTTCCGGATAGGTTCGATCTAGGTGGTGGTGATCGATTTAGTTTTGTCTAAATCGATCACCACCAGGGTCTCTAAATGAGTAATGAATGCTGCTGACAGACTAGCTTCGGAGACCAGCAACATTTCACAGAATTTTCAAATGAAGGCCACTCCAATGTGCATGTTATATAATTAGGTTTGTACCAATGATCAAGTATGAATTCATGGGTTTCCTAACTCTACCACCTTCTCATTTTTAAATAATTGTTTGGAAAACTTCAGTTCTTATAGGAGATTATAAAAAACATACATTGTCGCCACAATTAATCCATACAACAGCGTCGTCTACTTCTCCATACCCATCATGTGATGCAACACATTGTCACAGAAGCAAAAGACAAAAGTCCAACTAGCAAAGGTTAAAAGTGTAAAAACTGCGCATGTAGCTTAATTCGAAATCCATAGTAAATATGGGAATCAATTCATAAATACAGCCATCAGCCAACATATTCGCCCTTAATCGACCCATCAATTCAAGCATACACTATGACCGATTGTCTAGGTCCCAGTGGAAGCGTCTTGATGGCTTATTGGCGCGCCGTCAAGTACATGCAAAAGTCAGTGTAATCAATTTACTGAGCTCCCAGGAACGCAGAGCTCCCCTTAATTCGACAGCGCTACTAAATTGAGGCCTTCCACATTTGCATACACTATACTCGGCGGAGGCTAGTTACCCTCAGCACCTCGTCGTCAATCTCGTCGATTCATCTAATTCGCCATAGATAGAACACACTCTGCGTCTACTTCTTATCGGGTTATTGCCTGTCGACTTACTTCAATTTTATCAACTTATTGCGAAATATCTTAATGAATGTAATTGCTTATTCATTCCACGAGTTGAACGAAAGAAATCAAAAATCAAGATGAATTGTCATGTCCGCGAACGCGAATGCAGTGCAGTCGACTCTGTGGAATGCTGGACAGACCTCTGACGACCATTGCTCGGTTAATCAAGTAAAGCCGAATGGTTAATAACTGATACTCCGCAATATTACGCCATGCAGCTTGGTTGACATAAAAGCCTAAGAACGCAGTTGTCAATATGAAGCGGTGTAGGACTGACAAATGGCGGCGCCAGGTTTTGTATTTTTGCATTTAGATTTTTCTTCAAATCGATCTGGTGTAGATAGTCACACCAGATCGATAGTATAAAATTTATTTTCCATTTCGACGGCGGCGATCGCCACTAAGTGAGATCAATCTCTTGCTGATGGCTTCCGAGGTCTGGTGGCCAGTGTCGAGAGCCGGCTACTTTGCAAACGACAAGTGGCCTAATTGAATATTGACATTTTGATGGTAAAAAACGGTCGTGGTAACGAGTTCAAATGACAATAAATTAGGACTAGAATGGATGCACATGGCTAAAGTACATATTATCTCGTCGACAGTGAGTGAGTTTATGATCGTGAACTGCAAAGTGTCCCTGTGGGTTTGACGATTGCGTCTTAAGCTGCATACTCATGTAGCGCCACTCTGACGCTGGCGCTCATTTGTTGGTGATAAGCAATTGAAGATAAAATTATAATCTATGATGGCAAAGCTGCGATGCTGCTAAGTGACACCCAGATTATGGAGATCTTGCGGATACAATGTCATTCAGCTTAGCACTTGAAATTAGAAATAGTTTAGCCATACGTCATAACGAACAAAACTGCCTTCAAATGGGAGGCGACTCGAGCTACCATGACTGTTGTTTGGGTGTGTAAGGCAATAGACTTTAAGATTCACTGACTTAGGAATCAGTAATTCCCTGGGCAAGTAACAAACGCACATCAACTTTGGTTCTGCATCAACACAGTAGAACAATAAATTGCACGGTTTCCAAATTATTTAGGAGCTAAGAAGAAGCTTAAGAGAAGGATGATATCATCTAAAACAAATTAGAAATCAGCGACAAGATTTTTGATGATTCAGATGTCATTTAATGAAAATTTGGGTCAAAAAGAACATTTCAAAGTCATGTCTGCACGTTTTTACTGCAGATGGGTGTAAGGCCTTCAGCCCAATGAATCCGTTGCGTCCGTCTGTTGAAGTACACAACCTGCTAACTGAGTTAAATATACACGTTCTTATCAGAACTTAATGCCTTACGTCGCTTCCCATAAGAAAGTGTGTATTTTACTGAGTTTTCAGTTGCATACTTTAATGTAATGGATGTAACGGATTCATTGGGCGAAGGGCTTAATGGGTGTCAAAACGGACTCTATAGACAGAATAGTTACGACAATCATACAAAAGAAACACTTCAACAAGTAGAACTGAATGGCTGAAATGGTGCCGATAGATGTCAAGTTGAAACTTTGACAATTTTATTTAATCGGAGTATTGACAGTTTCTGTTATCCAATGGAGCAGTCTGACACAGCTATTGGGTCCAACCTATGTTTCTACCAATTCGCTATCGAAATCATGGAACATGGCGTTCTAAGGATAGCCACTGTGTATCCCACACAGCACAAGAGGCAGTGACAAGTTTTCGCGAAAGCTTCTTCCACCCTCTTCGATGAGATCATGAAGAACCCTTCATGGTATAAAGAACCCTTTTCGATGAGGTCATGAAACGAGATGAGCCCCAAGGTGTACCATAAAGATAAAACGCCTGTTCACTGCCAGAAAGTTGACAGTGCTTTTCGG
The DNA here is from genome assembly GCA_947623515.1 of Neoascia interrupta. Lineage (NCBI taxonomy): Eukaryota > Metazoa > Arthropoda > Insecta > Diptera > Syrphidae > Neoascia > Neoascia interrupta. The sequence goes on from OX392463.1 coordinate 63,227,179, forward strand.
TATTGGACTAAAGATACTTGAGAAACAGATATTATCAGTCTAGGATTACTATCGAAGAATTTTTATTTCTTCAGAATGGGATTGTGACACATTTAAGCATGAGTTAAATCAGAAGTCTCATCGCTTAAATGAACGATTGAACGACGATATCGTTTTAAACTTCTCGTTTAGTCAAGATAGTTTTGATGATTATATTTTTGCTTCACAGAAGCAAAGAAATTTAGTCAAATATTTTTGATTTGTTGAACGATATATTATTGATTTATTGAACGATATCAAATTTGATATCGTCTTCATAGTATTTAATCACCAATTCACAATTTTTTAATAATATTGTGAATAAGTGATTAAATATTACTTAATATTAAATATTACCCACTTCTTACTAACTTCCTTACCTACTTAAGCTAGCGCTACAGTCGCGGAGTGGACCTGAGCCTCAGCCATCTCCAGCTAGCACGCGTCTTCCACTTCCACGCCATCTGAATCTCGGTGGTCCTCTACTGCGCCGTCCCTTGGGGATTGATTTGGTGTCTATCCGCTCAAGATGACCCAATCGTAGTATTTTAACTCTTCCGGCTAGGTCGGTTTCGCTGTACAGCCCATACAGTTCGAAGTTATATCTTCTCCTGTACTCTTCGTCTATGTGTCTATGACAGGACAATTAATTATTAGAAGAATTTTCCTCTCGAAGCAGCCTAAAGCGTTTTCATCCGCCTTTGGCAAAGTGTATGCCTCTGCACCGACAAGCAGAACTGGGATGATGAGGATCTTATAAATTGACACTTATATTGCTCGAGAAAAAGCTTTGCTACTCAATTGCCTCCTTAGCCCAAAGAAGTCTTGTTGTTTACCAGGGAAAGGGTAAATCGACCCTTTAGAACACCAAGAATGAGGGGAATGGAGTAACCGATGTCCAAATGGGACAGATACCTGTTTTTCATATTGGAGCTGGAGAGATAATATATAGACGATCATATCAAGCGGGCATACGTGGCATTATACGCCTGCCGCAGAACGTTCAGCAGCATGTGTGGACTGCAACCAAACATGTAGCACGAAATGTATGTATATATCGGTTGCAAGACCCATCCTAGCTTACGGTGCAGTTGTATGATGGAAGGCTACAGAAAGAAGGCGTCGTCTCTCTAACGTCACCAAGATTCAAATGGCAGCCTGCATGGGCATAACAGCGTCGCTGAGGACCACACCCACCGCAGCACTGGATTGGTACTATTCAACCTCAAACCCCTGGAAATATATTGCAACAGCAAGGCAGCTAAAACAGTTGTTCATCTAAGGGAATCCCGGCTGTGCTTCTCAAGATCTTATGCATGCGCCTCTGTGGAAACTCAATGGGTTACCTCTATAGATACGCCAGTCACGGATTACCTTCGTATGACATTCGCTTTCAACAGGAGATTTGCTAACTTAAAAGATGTGAATGGGAAGAAAAGACTATCCCTGGGGATGTCCAATCCCCAGTGAGCTGCCCATGAGCTGAAGAAACACAGCCCCGTAAACGAAACCATCCCCATATACTCTGACAGCCAAGCGGTAATTAAAGCCATGGAATCATTTGTAGTGAAGTAAAAGTCTGTAAAACTATGCAGGGAAACTCTAAACAATTTATCTCTTGGTACCACTGTAACTGTGTTGGGTGCCGGTATCCCAGGAAACGAAGAAGCGGACAAGCGAGAGCTGGGTCAAAGATCTCATCTCTATCCCTCAAATCTATAAGAATTCCGCTGAGTTCGATAGCACGCAGGATGGAAACTGAATCCTTGAGTAGAACTAACCTACGTTGGACAGAGCTTGATACGTGCAGACACTCAAGGGTGCTATGGCCAGCGGTAAACAAAAAGAGATCACTATTTATGATTGGATCCAATCCGATTGCTCCCGGGAATCCTCACGGGGCACTACGCTATGGGTCTACACGCTGAGCGGTGTGCCTAATACCGCATAACGATTACAGCAGAAGCTACAGGGACGTTCAAGAAATTGAATCTGTTCGTCACCTTCTATGCGAATGCCCAGCCCTTAACAATATTAGGCGTAGTACCCTCGGCAGTTACTTCTTCAACGAGGTCGAAGATCTAAGTAATGTAGATCTAAAATACCTCCTAAGATTTGTATAGAAATCCGGATGGGTCCAAGAGGGCGACACGCTCAGCTTCTAACATCGGTTTATTTCTGTTTTCTTTTCAGGTGTTAAGAAGGTTTCCAAATGGACACAATGAACCCAACTGCTGGTTTAAATGAGCTGTCACAAGGGCATCAATCAACCTAACCTAAACAACCTAACCTGTTCCTTACTCGAAGTGTTGGTATATCAGAATATTTTGATTTTTCACGAGGCAGTCGTTGTTAGTTCCACGCACAACGCCTAATTTTGGATGATAACGTTTTTTTTTTGTACTTGGAGTACCTTAATCTATTTCGGCTTCTGATTGGAGGTCTGGTTTCTTGCTTGAGTTATAAATACTTATTCGCCAGGGTTCCTTACTTGCACCTTTAACTGTGTGTTCATTCTTTTCCTGGTCTTTTGTTCCGGCTTCAAAAGCTTTCAAAATATTTTCTCTATGATTCAAAATATTGTGTTTTAAAGTAGATTGAAACGAATGAAACGCAGTGTACTATCCAAAGATAATAAGTCTCGGAGATTGAGTTTTTCCTTTGATGGAACTCTCTCACGCAATAGGTACACAGATTGGCTAAGAAATTGCAACATCAGTAGGTCACCTCACAGCACAAATCATTCTCAATCAATCAGAAGAGAACGGAACTTAAATGTCAAAACAGATCAGTTTGAAAGAATCCACGTTGGGAATTCTTAAGATTCTATTTGATATTAATTGAAACCGAATGATTCTTGTATCCTGCTGCATCCCAAGGCGAATTATTTGTGCACTCAACAGATGCACTTACTCATGCAGTTTATATAATCTAGCTACGTGCTGTACACTGAGTTTTCCATTGAATGACTTTACGAAAGTGCATTCGAGTCCACACCCTCGCGTGCACATGCACAAGTCATCGATAAATTACAATTCATCAGGTGTCGTCATTGTGCACATTTTTCGATCTGAACTAATTAAGTTCTTATTCACAGATATAAAGTTTCCATTGAATTTTAAGTGAGCGCCTACGTCAGTCCCGAACCCTCTACTACGTCTCCCTCTGTTTTTGAAAATAATTATTATTTCACGCCGCAACGAAAAGTGCAATGCATAAAGTGACGGGCGGAATTCCTAATGTTTAAATCTGCATAACAGACGGGCGTTTTTCCACGAGAGACTCTCTGTCGCCAGAGATCAGCCAGCTCGGTGCTTTTCTAAATGGGGCGTAGTGCAGCTTTTAGTGTTTCATTTTTATCTTTCCGTTCGCAACGACTTACGTCCTTACCTCGCTCACACCCTGTGTTCATTTAGCTCACGATTCGAATGCGAGTCGCTTACGTTAAGCTTTGTCGCCACGGTTGTATTATCTTTTGAATTAAGAATGTGTTCCTATTACGTTTCAATTAATTAACTGAATGATTTATATCTACGTATGCTGCTTATTGGAAGAGCCCCAGTAACAGCATCAGCATCCCACATTCAGTGCCGATATTTTAATTACTCCGCTTGGTGCTGACATTTACGTTTACAACGCTGCATTTGCGGCTTGATCGATAAGCGCTCCAACGTACCTATTGTATGCATTGGTACGGGTAACATTGTCACACTAAATTGAACAATTTGCCTTTTAATGAATGCTGGACAATCGATGAAATCATTTCTGTTATCGATTAGAAAGCAGATCTTTTTTTTGCTTCTGATCTCATCAACAAGGAGCTTAATGGTTAAGCTGCTATCTAGATCACGTTTTCCGATTCAATCACGTTTATGAATTTTTTAGCTGTGGGTGACTTGGTGTAAGAGGGCAGATTAGTTTTGGTAAAAGTTTCGAACGACTCAACCTTGGTGTTTTCACAACTTCATTACGAATTAAAAGAAAATTGAGGTAAGATTGTGTTTGACAAAAAAGGAGCAAACAATGTAAAAGAGCAAAAAATAAAATCAAGCTCGAAACTGCGCCGTTAAAACCAGTTCAGGTCGGGAGAGGTAAAGAAGTGCCATGGTAGAGCAAAAACCTGATAAAACTGAGAGCCGAGATGCGTAAGCTGTTCCACACAGCAAAGTGGAACGGAAACCGGCAGTGGCAGAGCTACAAAGAGGCACTTACCAAATAGATACAGTTAAAAAAAAGGAAAGCTAAAAAAGTAGCTGTAGGAATTTTTGTGAGACAATAAGAAACACTCCCTATGCTTCACAAGGCTCTTGCAAAATGTGGGCAAGTGCCTACGTTTCTCAAGAAAGTGGATGGAAACTGCACTGAGAATGAGGAACAAAGAGCACAGGTGCCCTTAGAAACTCATATTCCCGGAAGCTCCCCTGATGTCTGGAGCAGGACCAACACATCAAGACCTCGGAGGGAAGACTGGCAGACAGCGAGAGCCATTTACTCTAGAGGCCGATTGAAATGGACAATGAGCTCCTTTCAACCTTTTAAGTCACCTGGTGTGAACGGCATTTCACCAGCCCTATTACAGAACGGGAACCAGTCCTATTACTACCACACTTGGTGAAAATAGCAAAAAGTAGTCTTGCTCTGGGCGGGCAAAGTTTGTATTAATTCCAAAGGGGGGAAAAAAGACCCAACGCAACCGAAGTCCTATAGACCGATCAGCTTAACAGATCACACATCACAGGAAATTATCGGCTGACGGAAATTATTCAAAATGTTTTTGACACCAAAGAGACAGTAATCAGTGCCTTCCTGGATATCGAAGGGGCATTTGACAACACGTCATGCGAAGCCATTAGGCGAGCCCTAGAAAGGAAGGGAGTAAATAACAGTTTCCCAAAAGACGTATGAGCTGCTGAGCACAATATCAATGGAGACGCACACATCACAGGAAATTATCGAGATCAGCATAACAAGAGGGTGCCCACAAGGGGTAAAGGGGGTGTTATCACCCCTTATGTGGAGCCTAGCTGTTGATGAGGGGCTGGTGGTCAATGAAGTGAAAACAAAGTACAAGAAGTAGGAAGAGATGAGTGAAAACGGAGGGCGGAAAACATACTGGCGGAGTTGGCCAGTTCAAAAACTTGTATAAGCATTAGCATCAGCAACAAAACCAACGACTGCATTCAGGAGCGAATCATGGCTGCAAACAGATGCTTCTGTGGACATGCCAAAATTGTCACAAGCATTTAGTCCCGTAAAGCGAAGCTAGGAGTTAATAAGGCAACGATTAGAAATGTGCTCTGCTATGCAAGGAAGTATCTGGATGCAAGGAAGAAGTGCCTTAGTGGGAACACTCCTCCCCCCTCTCTCGTCTGCTACCCCCAACAACCTTCCAAAGGGGTTGGAACCCAATCTCCAGTTTAGGTACTAGGGACCCGGTGTTCACCACGGGGAGGTGAGAGTAGGAGTTGATAGACAGAGGTGGGTTTAGAAAAACCTGTGGATGCTTGTATCCTCTTGAGTGCACATGTCTATCCTTGACCACCCCTATTTCACTTCAGCTGCAGATAAATCAACTAAAACGCTTTTGTGAATTGGGGGGCCTTATAATCAATGCTTCCAAATCAAAAATACTGATTTTCGAAAAGCGCAGTAGTAGAAGAATCACTCGCGAGCACTGGCTACTAGGTGACGAGCCTATTGAAGTTGTGAGTGATTTCAAGTATCTTGGCTTTCTGATATCCTACAACCTTGACGTCCGACCACATATCAAGGAGAAATGCACCGTTGCTAAGACGGCAATCAATCTCCTGTGGAAACAGTTTTTCAGTAACAGCCATAAACACCTGCTTCTGTTATGCTAATCAGGTTTTCGGATATGAGCAGTTTGAGGATATTGAAATGGTCCATCGCTTGTTTTTCAAACGGATTTTCAAACTCCCCACAACAACCCCAAACTATGCAATCCATGTCGAAGCAGGACTCCCTCAAATCTACGTTAGGAATCTTAAAGCTAATGCGGACTACATTTTAAAAGTGTTGAGTAGGCCTGTGTCCAACCTTCAAAGGAGAGTGATGTCGTACGCACTGCAACGTAGGCTATCACCCTTTAACCAATAGTTCGACCTTGCTGCAACACATGGTGTAACACTCAAATTCGCCAATATTCCGACCGCTCACCTGCGGAACAACCTATATGATTGTATTGCGAAGGTGGATGAAAACTTCTTCATGCAGTGCCAACGTAGAGCTCTCACGTCGTCATCTAGGTTGCTATACAGAGAGCTTACGCACTCTCTGGGTCCTGCCAATTATTTCAACAATATCCGGTCAGCTAACCAAATAAGTTTAATTTTCAAGCTAAGAACTGAGATCTTAAGCTTAAACTACATACCACACAGACCAGATCTTCAAACAACTTGCTGTCTATGCAATATGAATGCAATCGAGAATGTCTTCCACTTCCTTGCTGTGTGTCTTATTTTGGTTGAAATTCGCCGCTTATACTTTAGAAAGAACCACCTCTCACTCGAAGAGGCGAAGCTTATTTTGAACGGAACTCTTCTCCGGTATTGTAATCAAGCTTTGATTCCGTAACAGTTTTCTAGATTAATCTAGATTTTTTTTGTTTTTCTCTTTTTTCATTCACCGTGTCCTCCAAATCTGCTTTCTTCCCATACCTTATTGTTATTAAACTTTGGATGTTTATACACTTTTTATCGTAATAGATTTTTTTAAGATTTTGTTTAATTCTGACAATTAAAAAAAAAAAGAAAAAAATAATTTTGAAGTTGTAACAGTTCAAAACTAAGTAGTAATCTGTGTTGTAATAATTCAATGTATTGTCAACTCACGGCAGACGGCTTTAAATAGCAAAAAATAACTGAAAAAAATGCCGGACTTCTTTAAATCAAATCGCTCTAGCTCAGCTCTATGCAACTTTATGCACCTAATTTTTTTTGATTATTTAAGTTGAGTTTGGTTGAGTTTAAGTTGAGTTTGGTTTGACGATGGTGTGCACCTTTTTGGTTCACTCAACTTAAAGTCAAAAAAGGGGCAAAAAGTTGTGTTTCAAAAAACAATTTATTAAATAATTAAAAAAAAAAAAAATACATTTTTCTACTTTTTTGTATTCAGTTATAACCATGTCTAGTCATTTGAGAAAAAACGAAAACGTTGCTTGCCCCCTTTTCAAAGGATCAAACCTCAAAGTAAAGGAAAAAATATAAAAATATACTCTTTTTTTTCATCTAAAGCATTTTCCAACTTTGATCCGCTCTACCAGCTAAGCCAATTATCAAAATGAAGTAATTCGGTTCCTAGAGCTATAGGTGGTCAAAGGATAGACATGTGCACTCAAGAGGATACAAGCATCCACAGGTTTTCTAAACCCACCTCTGTCTATCAACTCCTACTCTCACCTCCCCGTGGTGAACACCGGGTGCCTAGTACCTCAACTGGAGATTGGGTTCCAACCCCTTTGGAAGGTTGTTGGGGAGAGCTGACGAGAGAGGGGGGGAGGAGTGTTCCCACTAAGGCACTTCTCCTTGCATCCGGACGGCAGCGGAAGAATTCCCCAGATGGAATCAACGGTGGCGTCCATAGTTCCAGTCAGGCCGAACTACTAAGTGAACACCTTATATGGGCAACTACGACGTATTCGGAGCTCAGGCCTATAAGGAGCGGGCTATCCGGCTCACACCAGTCACGAAGCGGAAACAAGCCTCGGATTCGGACGGATTTACTGAGGGACACCAACGCCCCGGCCCGGAAAATCTTCGAATCCACACCGCAGGGACGACGCGATAGAGGAGCACCGAGACTCAGGTGGCGCACGCAAGTGGAAGGGGACCTCAGCCAACTTCACGTGCGAAACTGGAGACGGCTAGCTAGAGACAGAGCTGGCTGGCGAAGCTTGTTGGCTGAGGCCCAGGTCCACCCCGGACTGTAGCGCCACCTTAAGTAAGTAAGTAAGAGCTATAGACATTTGTTTAGCGAACTCAAAATTTTTGCATTATAGAACCACTCGAAAAATAAATTTCACCAGCACTTTTCCTAAAAAGGGCCACAGTGCGGCGCTACGCGAACGTGTCCGACCGCAGCCATTGAAGTACTTATGGAACTGACACCACTACACATCGTTGTTGAGGAAATGGCTAGGAAAACGATTCTTAGGATGGCTAAAGAGGGGACTGGGAGGAGAGGTTCATTGTGCCGAAGGAATTTGACGCACTTCTTGATAAACTTCCCCTTCTGGCTATCCCTAAGAATGACAGTTTTAAGAAGTTCAGCTCCGAAAAGAACTTCATCGTGAAGCTCAGCACTAAAAAGAGCTGAAGCAATGAATCCACAACATATAGAATGAGCAACAGCACCATCAAATGGTATACAGATGGGCCAAAAACTGATGATGGAACTGGTGCAGGAGTATTTGGGCCAAGAACCAAATACTCTAAATATACGAGCATCTTTCAAGCGGAAATATACGCTTTAGACAGATACGTATCCAATTCAGTATTGACAGAAATTACAGGAACTGCAACATAGCAATAATGTCAGACAGCCAGGCAGCTATCAAGGCGCTAAATGCCCAAATCGAAACTTGTAGTAGGAGAGCCGACCGCATATTGTCTTAAGGCATAGAACAATAGATAACGCTTATCACCATTCGACAGAGGGCGTTGAATAGTTCCCAAAAATATTGGGTTGGCAGGTACCAACTGCCCACTAATACCTAACAACCCTCGTTTAAGCCAGGCTTTTTTTCGATTAACCATAGGCATAAAACAATAGAATGAACCATATACCAAATTAAAGGTTAAAGCATACCGTTTAGTAATAGGGTTGCAGACAACCCTATACCAACCGAATATATAGGGTTGTCTGCGGTAAATTGTCCAGGTACATAGACAACCCTCCACTATAAGGCTAGCTACACAGGGATTTTTAAAAAAGGCGGGTAGTTTCCAAATGCAATAAAACAAGTTGTGTGTAAGATATTAACAATTTTTTATTTTTTAATTGAAAGGCCATTATAAGCCAATTCAGCTGATATTATTTTTTCCCCCAGCAAAAATGTACTTTGACGCCAAATATGATTTTTCGGGCAAAATTGGGTAATTTTCCATTTTTTTTTACCAAAGTTTTATCATTTCGACGTGTTGTTTAATACTGTTGCTTGCTATGGTACTTTGGCTGCAGTAAAATTATAATAACCAACAGATAATACATTTGCTAGAAAAAACAACAGCCGCGCTAGGCCGCCGAAAACCACCTCGCCATTGAAAAACCATATAAAAAAAAGAAAATGCTTTCTATGCAGAAAAGCATTTGCATTCACAACTTATAAAAAAACTCATATATTTTGATCTATATACTATGAAAAATAAATTAAAAATATAAATTCATAACACTTTTGTAGTAAATTTACGTAGGTAGATACAATGCTAAAACCCGACCTAGTCTGAGTACGAGTCTGAATCGTCAATAGTATTATTTTCAAAATCATCACAGTCTTCGTCTTCGGCTGTATTATTATTTACTTATACTTATTATTATTACTTATTTGTAGAATATCATCTACATTTAGAGGCGTTGGGTTACCTAAGAATCATAATGGTTCTAGCCTGTCTTTTAAGACCCATCCACATTCCTGCGGATTAAACGTATTACAAGTGGGATTCGTAGCACTTTGCCACATTGAAGCTACGTTGCGCAAGATTTTTTGTCTTAATGAGCTCCAGCACGGTGGAATAAGACTTGAATCAAAACTTTTAAGTTTGTTTTTAATTAATTTCTTATTTTTCCGCTTGTTGAAATAAGTCTTTTCAAATATTTCATGTCTTGCAACGTTTACACTCTTACAGTTCTTAACTCCGTACATCAGTGAGGTATACTCTTCTATTAAATTTGTTTTTTCACCATTGTTTATATCATTAATATCACTCAATGAAGCAAAAACATCTTGGAATTTTTTGTTTTTCCTAAGAAGCTCAAACGGCTTAGTTTTTCCTTTGCGAAAAAAGCTTGACGTGTAGTTTAGTTAATGGCTTTCTTGACTGCAAACATTTCAACAGGTGCAAACGTATCCATCCGTTACTTTCAGGCGCGTTACATTTGTTGCATTTTGGCGCATTCTTTGCGCAGTATGAGTCGATTCCTGAGACATTAGCTGACGATTTATACAGTTTATTCGAAAATCGAATTGAAGCGCATGTCCCTTTGGAGCCACCTTGCTCGTTAAAAAATGTTTTGAAGGCTTACTGGAAGTTTCGATCTGAAATACTTTTCAATACTATCAATACTATATGCCAGTGTTTTTCAATCTGTGGGTCGCGACCCCCTGGGGGGCCGCCAGGACAAATAGGGGGGTCGTGAGTTCAAAACACCCTAAGGATATGTGCGCTCATTAAGGTAAAAAGTGGCGAGTCCCACAAGCAATTTTAAGGCTTCTTTTTGAGCTCAGAATATGCTCGTCTTTTCTTCTCTTCATGGAGTAATTATGGATGATTTGCGGATTTTTATTCTTTTTTATCTTTATCGATGGTCGATCGATCAGTGGGAATGACATTAACTTCGTACCCATCTCTGTCCTTGCGGTATAAGAATTAAGTTCTAAAAGTTGTCTCTTGACGCGAAAAATGTCATGGTTTACTCGCAATGATCCATCTGAAGAAATTTCTTCGAAAACTCTGACCACAAACGAAATTTTAAGAGGAATCATTTGCCGTATATTCTCAATAAGACAGTCCCTCATCCTTCCCTTGAAGCTTTTAAGAGAGCTGAAATATCAAAAATAATTAAGCGGGAAATAATTAAGCAAAAATTATTCAGACAATGGCTCTTTTTCAGCTTCTAGAACGCAAGAATTTTAAAAACTTTTCATAATTTCAATAAATTGTCCTTCCGAACTCAACTGACATTGCTGAACAATTTGAATTCTGATGAAACTCACCCAAATAATTACATATCAACGCAACCGCTGAACTTTTGAATATACATACTTATTATTGGTCTCCGCCTTCGTTTGTGAACGTCGATCAGAAAGTTTTTTTTAGTGGCTTGTCTTTAAGTTTTGTAATAAATCGGGGGTCACCACAGATTTTTCATTTTTTAAGGGGTCGCGTATTCAAAAAGTTTGAAAAACACTGCTATATGCAATACGTAGAGTTCGATGACACTTTCTTTCGCTTTTCTCGAAGCATAAGAACAAGTGATTACGAATTGTATATCGATTCTACTTTCAACAAGTGATTACGAATTGTATATCGATTCTACTTTCGAGCTTGCTAATTTATTTTTTGCATTTAACCAGCCAAATTATGCAAGGTGGTCTTTGAAGCAGTTGAGTGATTTGATAAACTTTAAACTAAACGAATCTCCTCTGGTAAATGAGTTCAAACGATGTGCTTTTGGTCTGAAAAGGACTAAAGGAACTTTAGCGCGATCTCCTTCCGATTTGGCAGCTGAGCAGACAGTTAATGCTGATGCTGCTAGTTCTTTGACAGGCATAAGTCACTTTACCTCAGCCATAGCATTAGGACAAGAATCATAACACGTTTACAAGAGGATATTCAAATTATTCGGAAAGACGATATTGCGACTGAATTGCAGAAGAGTAGGATAGAGAAAGACAGGAAAGCTCTTGACACTATTGCAAATGTAATAAAGTAAAACATGAATCCTTTTAACACAAATATCAGTAAGTGTGATTTGTACAATATTGCAACAGGCAGGGCAGTCTCTCCTAAGGTATAGCTGATTTTCTCCTTAATGTGAATGAAATGGGGCGACAGCAAAAGCTCAATTTTATAACTGAATGTGAGACAATAAGCGATCGGTTCCAAAAACCGATAAAACGCAATGTAATTTTAAATTTTACATCGATTGCATTAAAAAAATTCAAAGTAGTAAACAAGCATTAATTAAAACGGAGCGAGACATTTTTGGGCGCCTTTATGGGATTTGCCCTGGAGAAGAAAATTAATTTGGAGCTTTGTCTTTCCTATTCTTTAGCACCTGCACCGCCAGCTCTCTGTCAACCCACAGGAGAGATGTATAAGACCGATAAATCCATTCTTGCAAAAAACTAAACATCTCTTATTGAGCCATCAAAGCCTGCGCACGTAGATATAGAGATTGTCGATGGTTTTTATATCTTACATCTTTTGGGACCAGCTGTACCTCAGACTTTTGGTAAATTCGCTGAAATTATTTTAAAGAAAATATGCGCTACAAATGCATCTGAAATACACCTAGTATTCGATGGATATATATTTCCTTCTATTAAAGATTGTGAGCGTTCAAGTCGGCAGTAGCTAGATGCTCCATTCTTTATTGTCGGAGCACAACAATCAAGGCCTAATGATTTTCTTAAAAGTTTAAAGAATTACAAGTTTAAGAAAGCCATTGTGAAATTCTTGGGTGATTACTGGGAAAACTGTTGGATGCCACAAATTATCCAAGATAAAAAAAAGATTTTAACTGTTGATGAGCGTTGTTTTTTATATTGTTTGGAAAATAATATTCGCATTATAAAACCCATTGAAAAAGATTTTGAGTGTAGCCACGAAAAGGCAGATGCAAGGATATTGTATCACATTGGTAAGTATGCTGAAAACTCGAAAATCCTTGTTAAGGCCTCAGACACTGATATTTTGATAATATTGCTGGGCAACATGTTTACATTTTCCAGCAATGAAATTTGGATGATAAGTGCCACTTCCAAAAATGCAGGCCATTGCAATATTATCAAAATATCAGTGTCTGAGGCTTTAACAACGATTTTCGAGTTACCATAGCAAAGGAAAAACTAAGCCGTTTGAGCTTCTTAGGAAAAACAAAAAATTCCAAGATGTTTTTGCTTCATTGAGTGATATTAATGATATAAACAATGGTGAAAAAACAAATTTAATAGAAGAGTATACCTCACTGATGTACGGAGTTAAGAACTGTAAGAGTGTAAACGTTGCAAGACATGAAATATTTGAAAAGACTTATTTCAACAAGCGGAAAAATAAGAAATTAATTAAAAACAAACTTAAAAGTTTTGATTCAAGTCTTATTCCACCGTGCTGGAGCTCATTAAGACAAAAAATCTTGCGCAACGTAGCTTCAATGTGGCAAAGTGCTACGAATCCCACTTGTAATACGTTTAATCCGCAGGAATGTGGATGGGTCTTAAAAGACAGGCTAGAACCATTATGATTCTTAGGTAACCCAACGCCTCTAAATGTAGATGATATTCTACAAATAAGTAATAATAATAAGTATAAGTAAATAATAATACAGCCGAAGACGAAGACTGTGATGATTTTGAAAATAATACTATTGACGATTCAGACTCGTACTCAGACTAGGTCGGGTTTTAGCATTGTATCTACCTACGTAAATTTACTACAAAAGTGTTATGAATTTATATTTTTAATTTATTTTTCATAGTATATAGATCAAAATATATGAGTTTTTTTATAAGTTGTGAATGCAAATGCTTTTCTGCATAGAAAGCATTTTCTTTTTTTTATATGGTTTTTCAATGGCGAGGTGGTTTTCGGCGGCCTAGCGCGGCTGTTGTTTTTTCTAGCAAATGTATTATCTGTTGGTTATTATAATTTTACTGCAGCCAAAGTACCATAGCAAGCAACAGTATTAAACAACACGTCGAAATGATAAAACTTTGGTAAAAAAAAATGGAAAATTACCCAATTTTGCCCGAAAAATCATATTTGGCGTCAAAGTACATTTTTGCTGGGGGAAAAAATAATATCAGCTGAATTGGCTTATAATGGCCTTTCAATTAAAAAATAAAAAATTGTTAATATCTTACACACAACTTGTTTTATTGCATTTTGAAACTACCCGCCTTTTTTAAAAATCCCCGTGTAGCTAGCCTTATAGTGGAGGGTTGTCTATGTACCTGGCTAATTTACCGCAGACAACCCTATATATTCGTAAACGGTATGCTCTAACCTTTAATTTGGTATTATGGTTCATTCTTTGTTTTATGCCTATGGTTAATCAAAAAAAAGCCTGGCTTAAACGAGGGTTGTCAGGTATTAGTGGGCAGTTGGTACCTGCCAACCCAATATTTTTGGGAACTATTCAACGCCCTCTGTCGAATGGTGATAAGCGTTATCTATTGTTCTATGCCTACGAAAATCACTGGAATACCGTCCCGGAAGTGGCCCGTTATTTCCACCCCTGGACAAAAATTCCCGACAACCCTTAGTTTTTTCTCTTAGTTTACTAGCAGACTTCCATATTTTACTCAACTAATCCTATTGTTTTATGCCTTAAGACAATATGCGGTCGGCTCTTGGACTATTGTATGTCATTGCCTACACAAGCTAAATGATTTGGGCAGGGTCAATAAAGTGACCCTCTATTGGGTACCTGGCCATGTTGGAATGGAGAAAAAAAAACTGTGCAATTCTTGGCAAGACAAGGAGCAGCAGAACCCTTCGTAAGACCTTTACCTTTCTGCGGGATAGGGGAACACATCCTTAGGGAAGAATTCAGGAAAATGGGGAAGGTAAGCCCCGTAAAGTCTGGGTTTTAAGGTAAACCCAACAAAGCCTTCCAGGGCTGGGGCAAGCTAAGCAGCTTCTAGGAAATACAACCAGAAGATATTAAGGCATGCATTGGCCCTAGTTAAAATAACTTACGTATCCTTATAGCGCAGGATTCCTCATGGGGCATTGTAAGCTCAGGGAACATTTAAGGAAAATTTGCGTAGAGGAGGAACCCTTCTGCAGATTTTGCGATGAGGTTAGTGAAACTGAACCACAAAAGGATCAAATTTCTGGGAAAATACCAGATACCAGACAGAGAGATAAACACCTTAAACCCATTACTTATTCTGAAACTCCTACGTGAAACTAGACTAGAGAAAGTGCTCTAGGGTGAGTTCTCAAAGCCAAGGCCAAACATGAGCACATGTCCTCGATATTATTTCGTAATAAATTAAAGTGTGAGGGAAGCTCTTTTGAGGGCATTAAACTCTCCAAGACTTAGTAGGAGCACAATGGGCCAACCGGTCGCACTTTAAATCCCAACTAAAATAATAATAATAATAATAGTTCAGATCGCCCGCCATTTGTAAGCTCATTTGTTATCTGTTAAGTAATGTATACATTCTGAAAACGATGATGATCCAGTATGCTTAAACTATCGTAAGCCCAGGAAGAACAATCTGGCAGTCAGAACAGTCAAGCAAAAGTGATGGAAAAACTTTGGTTGGAGCACGATTACAGATCCGAAAATAAGATGTTCTGACAGATCATTCACCTTCTCACAGAAAAGAGGTTGAATATGGTACAAGGAACTTAACTCAAGGACGAAGAGTGATGCGGAGAGTGATGCCTTTGAAGCATCAAAGCGAGCACTTTTCGGAGTTTTTCAACTCCTTCGGCAGGGCATTGAAGATGGCCTACCGCTGACAAGATTAGCGCAAAAAGTATAGTCCTACAGTAGGTGGAGAAAATTTGGCAAGCCTACTGGAGTCGACGATATTCGAACAAAAAACTCAAGGCAATGGGTAAAGAAGGTTTTAAACAGCTTATACGGATACCATTAAGATACGCATACGCATAAAATACGCATCGCATTAATAATGCGATGTTAACGCATGATCAACATTAGCCTCTGACAAAGAAAGGACTGTGTCAGGGGATGCTGCAATCTGGTTCCACTTTTTAAATGGCGAGGTATTAGTACGCAGAAGTTTGAGCATGATGGATCTGTTAGGCAACTATGATTTCTTTTCATTTCACTTGTAACATAGTTCGAGTTTGCTTACAAACTTTGAACATAGATGGGCGTAATACCTACCTGACTCAACGTTAATAGCGTAATACCGTGTTGAGCTAGGGAGCTTGAATAGGCGCTAGAAAAACTGCCTGTGGACTACTTCAAAGGCTCCAAGGGCAGTAAGTCCGAAAAATTGAACTCTATAACACATGCAGGCATTAACAGTCGCATTGAAAACCCAGTATTTTGAGGCCAGATCAATTTTTTTTAATTTGTGAGAAACTTAGCCCACATCATGTTCAGAGCAAGTTTAGCCTCCTTACTTTTGTTAATAGTATGCTAAGCAAAGTTAAGGTTGTGCGTTAGTAAGTAAGACGTCCAGGTACTTAAACCCCTTAACAACTTCAATGTGAGCGTAAATAAGACAAAAATTCTCACCTGGTAGTCTTCTGCTTTTTCGGCCCTCAAGAATAAGAATCTTCGTCTTTTGGTCATAAAGGTCCCAAGTATCGCAAAAGGTCATGAGTCTTTTAATTAGCAGTTGCAGCGTAGATCGATTGTCAGCGAGCAAAATCAAATCGTCATCATAAAGCAATACTTTCATCAGAAGTAGATGACTGACTTTATCAATGAGCAGGGCAAAGATAACGGGACTAATGCTTTCAGCCCAATGAATCCGTCGTGTCCGTCGAAGTTCACAACTGACAACCCAGTGAAATACACACGTTCTTATGGGAAGCCACGTACGTCGCGCATTTTTTCTATGGGCCGCATCCCATAAGATAGTGTGTATTTAACTTAGTTGTCAATTGTGTACTTCAACGTGACGGATGCGACGCATTCATTGGGTTGCAGGTTTAGGATACACCCTTGAGGAACACCTCCTGCTATTTCGACCAAGTCAGAGAACTCACAACAATCCCAAGTAGTTACATTCGATAACGCAAGAAAATTTGAATACATCAGGAGAAATTTTTCGAGACACCCCTAAGCAAGATAGTTTGTACTTTGCAACTTGCGTTTCTTCTCTTTATATTTTTTGGCGATCGTCGATAGGCCTGGACGAAAACCAGCTTAGAAGTTCTTTAGAAGATTGTTCCCTTTTATCCATTTCGAAATTCTTTCACACATAATAGAGGTAAAATTTTTGTCTTATTGAATTCAAAATAGAAATATCCCTTTAGTTTTCTGCAAAATTTGCATCTCCCTTCTTAAAAATCGCAAAAGTAACTGCTTTTTTGAAACTACTAGGATACATGCTTCATTATAAGCCCTGTTAAAGAAAACAAGAAAATCAGTTTTCACTTTCGGAGTGCAGTTTTTAAAAAATTCAACAGGGATACCGTCATCAGTGAGAGAAATTGGGGCATCAAGCTCACAGACAGAAACATTGTCTGTGCAATGCGTAGTCAAGGGTGCGAAAGTTCTCATCCGCCAACAAAAGAGTTTTGGCGGATGAATGTTTCAGTATGAAGAGCGTTCTTTATACCTTGACAACGAACACCCAATGCACGAGCATGAGAAAAGGCTTGGGAATATGCCAAGCCGATCTACCGGTCTACGTTTTTTTTAGCGTATTTGGAAATGGGTTATGTTCAACTTGCGACGCTAGATCCAACGGTCTAGTTCGATGCAGTCGGCGCGCAAGATATTTCTGATATAGTTTTCGGATTATTTCGTGGTTGCAACGTGAAGACGAGCACGGAGTTTGCGCGCAAAGATTGTTACCTCGCCAGTCACGGTTGCGATTCCTAGATCTCGGTGTAGATCAAGATCAATGTGCAAAATGTTGTGTTGACTCTTGACTTGGGCTTGTAACGGGTACGTGATAAGCGAAGCGGCTCCCTGTAAAGTGAAAAATTTTAATAATAATTTAAGATAAATAATAACAAAAAAAAAAACAGCAGCAAAATGTTAACAGATCGACACGACACCCTCGCCGGCTTCGAAGGTCGGTATGACAGTTGGGTGACAGTGGTGCCTTGTGTAGTTGCGCCAGTGATGCCAGGTGTGACCGACGAAGATGCGCTGACAAATCGCCATGTTGGTACACACTGTTATTATGTTACTTGGGTTAACGGAATGACGAGGTGTGCTAAGCAGATTCCGAAAGCAACGCGAATGTATACACGAAAGATAAGTGGTGGGATATTCGAAGATTGTAGTGGGTTGTTTCCTTGCCTCTGACTTTGGCTAACCCAAAGTAATCTAAAAAAAAGCATATAGGTACTTAATACATTTTTTTTTGCAAAAAGTGCTAAATAAAAAGAAAGTGCAAAAGCTCAATAGTCCGACAAAAAACGGCGAATTTGAAATATTAAAGATTTCTAAATCCAAACAGGTGGATCTCCAGGCGGCTACCGACTGTAAAAAAATTAACTTCGGGGCCGCTGTATTTGACCAAAAAGGGCCGGTAGCACTATACGAAATACGCATGGCCTCGAAGTTTTTAAGTTTATTGCGGGGGAATCCTAATCCTCCAGGTCCAGGATTGAACTCGATTGACATGCAGAATCCCCCACGCACATCAAGACCTTTGATGCTTAGGTCCGAGCAGCCTCGGACGGTAGTATCGCATTTTAGTTTGTTTTTGGATATTTAACATTGTATGTAATAAGAACAAAGAAATGAAAAGGCGACACCTTGAAACTAAAAGAAACACATAGCAACGTAATCCTTAGAACTATACTTTCAGGCCCATATTCAAAAATTTTTTTTTATTCTTTTAGTTCTTTAAGGTTATCACTTTTTGCTTACATAACCAAACTCCAAAACCACCTTATAGTCTTGTTCTCAAAAAGAACAAGACTATAAGGTGGTTTTGGATCAATTTTCGCTGTTTGTAACATTTAATTGAAGTCTTGTTGGTCGAACTTCCTTAACCATCATAACCAAACTCTATTTGTATTTGCTTACCTCAAATATATGTAAAAGTGCCAAGCAGGCGTAGAAAAACTCTTCGTTTGCTTCGTTTTCTCTTTTTTTTTGGGTGCCTGATTATGCTACTAAGACGTGGTAACATACCGATGACGTAGGTGTCGACTGTCAGGAAGAGAAAAGGGAGGACCGGATAAGCTCGACGCAGTGATGATGCGGTAATAATCCGTTGTTCGGAGTTGTGAAGATCAGTTTAGCCATGGTCTTCATGGAAGGATGGGTTAATGGCCACGCTGAAGAAGAACATCAGCGCCCCTCGATGTGGTAAGCGTCCGTCCGGTATGACCCTTTGGTTTATTTTTTTTGGTTCTAGTACTTGGCATGATATGTGTTTTCGTAGTAGGTAGGCAGATCGAGAGCGGGGACAAGAACCCTCGACATTTTCCGGCGAGCTCAGTCGTGCAGAGCAAGCATGCCGCGCTCCTCTCTCTCGGTCTATCCATCCCTTCTTCTGTCACTTCCCATCCTTATGGCGAGTCCACATCCTGATTTCCTGTCATCTTCTCCATTCCCAAAATCCCCGTAGCCTACACCTGCCTATTGAAGGCTCATTGAGAAAAATTTGCCAAATCTTTGCCAATTTTGTCTCGTCGATAACTCACCTGATTTACATGTTGCCAGAATGACGGTGTAGCCCCAGCCCAATGAGTCCGTTGCATGCGTCATATTGAGGAACTCAACTGAAAACTGAGTTAAATCCGTTGACGTAACGGATGCAACGGATTCATTGGGCTGAAGGCTTAACGTGGCCATAACTGTCTCGTCATCATGAGATATACTTCTTGTGTAGCCGTATTGATGTATCCAAGTAAGGATAGTAAGAATTTAATTTTTTACACAAAAACCTTATTAGGCTTAAATTTAATTGTTTTTAAAATCGACCCCTTAGATTGAGCGTGGACAAAAACTAATAACAATAAGACATTGTTCTAATAAGAACAAATAAGAATAAATTAAACTTGACGGAAATGTAAATTTACGATTTTACGGAAAAATTAACGATTTTTTTAAATACTTCTGCCTCCAGACGTGGACTTGGCCCAAAACCTTGTATGGGCCTTACATGGACCTATACTTTAGGATTGACTTCCTTTAAACATAGTTCCTAACACTTTTTAACTCCAATTAAAAAAAAATAGAGTAGATACCTAAATAAATATTCATTGTTTTTGAAATCTGTAGATCTTTAGCTGGACCCTCCAAAATCTTTAACTTTGGACCCATCAACATCCATTTATAAAAACTCGATTTCTCTGAAAGTTCGTATTACTTGTAAGGGCCGGTTTTTCGGTGCTGAGTTAAGCCCAGCTGAAGCCAAGATCTGTTAGTCCCGGAACAAAACGAATCTAGAGTTAACCCAGTGAACAGTTTCTCAGTGCAGAATTAACTCCGTCGGTAAAGTTGTGAAAATCTTCGACTCTCGAAATTATTGACACAGTTGAAGAAGTTCGAGTTTCAGATGTCATTTTTAACAGCAACATGCAAGGCAAAGCCACTGCCATTCAGCTAGAGCTAACATTAAAAGAGGTTCTTACTGTTTCCGAGACTTGATCCGAGATTAATTTGGCGAGTTTAGACGCGATTAATTCCGGATCAACATTCACTGAAAAACTAATTTTTGGATGATCTCGCCCTGGAAAACTGGCCCTTAGTCGAAAATTGGCAATTTTATCACAAATAACAAAAATAACTATATTCCATCTTCCATCAAAAGATCATGTATACTTATCGAAAATGGCCATAAAATAGACAATCGCAACTAGTTCCCATATGGGTTTCGCTCATCATATTGGTCAGATTCAATTTATTATAATAGAAAAAAAACTTTACCGTTAGCTTCATAAATATGTATTAACTTGTCAATACGTAGATATTTTCGCAATATCCAATGTCCCGTATGTCAAACTAAATTCTTATGCGACTTAAAATGTAGCTTGTCAGATGTTACCCCTCAATTATAGAGCATATTCACCACCCACCCGTTTAGCTTGCTCTACACTAACCTATAATTATTAAGGAGGAGCCTGTTTGCGAGTGACTTGTGTTTTCTGCTGAGACTTCACTGATTTACGCTGCGGCATAATAATAATAATTAGTTCTCGCCGTTGCCGCCGCCGTTGAGCTTCTCGCTTTTGCATATAATTGCACAAACAGTGGGGCAAAGCGCCACGATCATAATCCGTAATAAAAGTTGCCAATCGGTCACACCTACTTTGAGATTAAGTTTTCACTAATAAATAGATACTTTTTCGTTTTGACTTTTTGACTTGCAAAAACACACACGTCGCGACTTAAACAATCTACGCACACTAGGCGACAAGGTCGGGAAATTGCAGCTAGCAGATAATGAAGAAATGTTTGTGAACATGTCACATGCAGGCGTCAACTGATTGTGCAATGACTTTTAGAAAACAAAGTAATATTATTTCTTAAAATAGATTTTACTACTTTATTTTGTTTTTAATTGATATGCGAAAATGTCATGTGTAGCATTTATATACAATGTGAGGGTATATGGCAAGTTAAACATTAATAGTGCTGATAATGGCTTTTTAAGTATAACGGCGCCAACGCAAGATCGAAAAAGATCAGATGCGACTAAAACTGAATATTAGAAACTAGATAGTGAGTAAGTTCTGGTAGGAAGGAATGCTATGCCAGTGGTTGAGTACAAAGTAATAAACATTAACCGATCACTGCAATCGGTCATAAAGCTCAGCAAAGTAACATCTTGAAGACCCACCGAATTTGCGTCGACAGATCAGGTAGCTTTAAATAGCCTCACATGAGTAAAAAAAATCAGACTTTGTCGTCGGCTCATTAAGTCTTTTTAGAGCTCTTACAAAAGCAACAATTATCTTCTAATGTTGCTCCCTTAAGATCTAATGCTATTCAGAACAATCCCCGAAAGCTTTCAGATGTCCGAGCTCGTTTGGCCTTTCTGTAACCATCGATTTCACGCCAAGGACATTGTGTTCAGGAGAAACCCAGTATAAAAGGCACAAGTGATAAAAGATGCAGGCAGACCCAGCCCAGGTTCAGGTCATATGGAAACCTCTTTTGAACCTTTCCTAACAAGCTCATCCAAGAGCCCTTTTTCTGGGTGCCATTGTGACCCGAGTCCCAAACCAGAATCACTATGCGCCCCAGTTCAGGATAAGCTGATGTCGAGCACTAGATATCTTTGAACGGGTAATAAAGTGCGGCTTGGTTATTACTGCAAACTCAATATAGAGCATAGCCATCAGGATAAGCAATACCTCCGCCTAGAACACTAAGGCATATTTAACTAAGCGGAAGTGAAGTTTAAAGTTCTCGCTGTCCTCAGACTCCAGCACCAGGCACTTGTCTGCTTGAGCCCTCTGTGAACATATAATGCCATTCTTCGCTGACTCAGAGTCTAAGTAAAGCCATTCCGTTGCCTGAGGAAAGTCGACCTCGTTTGTCACGCAATTTCGCCATTGCGTCAGAGGGTAGTCTATTAGACAGGGGTCGAGGAATAATTTTCGTGGAAGTTCTTCAATATTTCTGACGTTCGCATCGTAAAAAGGTGGTTTTTCACTCTGCGGGGGTTCGTTAGGGTCCTTGTATCTATTCTGATCTCAAAAGAACAACTGTGGTCCTTAGAGCATTTACTGAAAGCCCAGCAGACTAGATTCCTAGGTGGCGAAACCATCTGCGTACAAGCTTGTATGTGAAAATTGAGAGGCGTTAAGAGTCATCAACATTGTGGACTCCACTTGGCTGAATTACTATTGTTGGGCTGAATTACTTACTTAGTCCAGGGTGGCCTCGGTCTCAAGCTCAACCAAGAAGCTGCGCCCGCTAGTTCTGTTTTTAGCTAGCCGTCTCCAGTTATACACGCGATGGTGGCTGAGGTCCCCTTGCGTACGCCACCTCAGAATAGGTGCTCCTTTTTTACGACCATCTTTTCAACGATTTCAAGGCCGCCACAACAATTAGAGAGACGACACAATGTATTGCTTTGACAACCCTGCCAAACTCGTCAGTTTGTGTAACATGACGCTGGAAAAGTCACGCTGGTCCGTCAAGGGCGATTAAGCACCGACCCCCTTGATAACAAAAAAGGATTTAGACAAGGCTACGCGTTGTCATGTGACTTCTTAAATTCAGAGAATTACGCAGAACTCCCGCGATAACCCAGAGGCACAATTATTCAAAAGTCCGTACAATTACACGATATTATTATAAGTCAAGTCCGTTTACGCACACGATATTGTCATGATCGGAAGGACAGAGCGTGATGTCAGTGAAGCCTTCGTAAATAGCGGAACGGAAGCGGCGAATATAGGCTTAGCAATCAACGGGCGCAAAACCAAATGTTGCTGCCATCAAGAAGAGACACCCAAAACCAACGTTTTGAACTAATGATCGTCAAAGACAGCTATAACCCAGAGGTATTAAGAGACTTCGTCTACCTGGGTTTCGCTAAAAATTCAGACAATAACACCTGCGCTGAAATCAAACAAAGGTTAATTCTTGATTATCGCTGCTTTTTGTAGCTAAGAAGGCGATTGAGTAGCAAAGTTTTTACTCAAGCAACTAAACTGTCATTTAAAAGACCCTTATCATCCTTGTCCTGATTAACGGTGCAGAAGCATGGACTCTGTCAAAGGCGCTTTAGGCTGCATCAAGAGAAAAATACCTTGGGCGCCTTATGGTCCCATTTGCATAGTTGGAGAATGGATTAGGGAATATAACACCGAGATTTACGGGCTTACCAACGACACCGACCAAGCCATCAGAAGAGTCAAAATAAAACGGCTACAATGGATGGGTTACATAGAGCGGATGGAAGTCATCGCCCCAATATTCAAATCCAGCGCGAAGGAATGATGCAGTAGGCAAGATACTTAGGTGGTGTAAGCAAGTAGAAGGGGACCTCAGGCAACTTCGAGGGCAAAACTGGAAACGGATCTGGAGACGAAACTTGCTGACTGAGGCCCAGGCTTACGCGCGCCGGACTGTAGTGCCACGGAACAAGGGTACGGAACTAGGAATATCCGAAACGTCTTACTGTACTTAATACCATGCTCGTTAGAGAAAGCAGTCACCTGATCATTTACAGCTGCGGTGGGAATGAGACCCAGTTTGACTACCATTTGGTTCACAGTTCCCTAAAACCATGGGTCAAATATTGTAAAGTGATTTTGGGTGGGGCAGTCACAACACAACACCGTCTGCTGCCTACCATCATTTTTATGGAACCATCAAGGAAGAAAACCAAGGAAGTAAAGGAATCTAGGAGAATCAACTGGTACAATTTGCATAAGGAAAGAAGCGAAGCATTTCTAAACAAGATCGAAAACTACCTTTATCAGATTATTGAAGAAAATTAGGATCTAGAGTGCAGAGCACAAGATATGTTGGATCATAGGAACTTCAAAGGGCCACTTCAAACAGGTCCACGAAACATGGTAGTTGAAAGTTGAGGTAAAACTAATAATTAGTGATTTTAAAGCGGCATTTAACAAATAGAAGGAGTGCTCCTCGAACAAGAGAGATGAAAAGCTTCGCCTTGAATTATTGGGATATAGACACCACAGCAGTTTTGCTAAAAAGAAGTGAGCTCAGGTCCAAGCATAGATAATGGTGATCCTGACCTGTATCGGGAGTCGGAGGAAGTATCTTTTTTGATTGTTCATAGACACCAGCCCACATAGGAGCATCGACAAAGCACATGGAATAAGGAGGCCAAAAGAAACCACTCTTTAGTGGGGAAAAGTACCAGACATCACAGTTGTAGAGGCTGGGAAGGCGTTGGACGGCAAAAAGCGAAAAGCTGTTGGGCCGGATCAGATATAGGTACCCTCTGAGTTCTGGAAAAAGATAAAAAGTTTTGGAAGCAGACTGCGCATGAAGATAGCTTACAACCTTCATCGCCAAACAAATAAGAAGTGATTAAATGCCTAATCAGTGGAGGGAAACTAACGTTCTTCCTTTCTCCCGAGAAGCGTCTTGCTTTTCGTTGTAGTCCTTGATTATCTGCTAAAAGGAAAACTGGAGGACGTTAAAGTACATCAGTCGATATTCGCTGACGGGGCTAAGAGAAGATCATCAATTCCTGCAACGAGCATATGGGTGGATGTTTTGGAGGGGAATGGGTATTGCATTTGCCACAAGAAGACAGAGTATCTGTGCTGCCCATTCTCTGATCTACCCGAGCTAATTCCAGACATTCAATTGAATGGAAATGTCTTCCCAAGCGCGAAAAGTTTAAATACTTTGAATAGCAAAGTAAAACGTGAAGACGACGTCAATCATAGCGTAAGCGAAGGGTTGATAAAAATGTGACCAAAAATGCCCCCATAGCTAAAAGGAAGGCTTCCTTCCTTTCTACAAAGAAGGATAGAATAAGAAGTATGAAGTTCCGAGAAAGCCTCTACGTAAAACAACCTATCTTCAGGAAAATGGAGCACTATCGGCTCAGTTGGAATGGCTATGTTTAAAGTAGAAATCCTATACAAACCATTGCAACACAATCCGATTGCAACACAATCGCAAAAATGTAGAAGGTTTAAACATCCATTTATCGAACAAATGCGACGTAAACAGTATTATGGGTAGCCTGCTGGTATATCGTGAGGTCGAATCGGTGTGCCCCACAAGCGGACCATTAGGAATACAGTAGAATGGATGGTGATGATCCGTCCATTCAGACCATAACTTTGCGTCTAAATGAAAAGGAAAAGAAGTTTCAAAGGGTCGGTTCTGTCAAAGACTTGCTCTAGCTTAAATAACCTTTCTCAAGTCTTAAGTCTCATTTCAACTGATCAGTTCGATCGTTTATTCACGTTGCGTGAAACGTGAAGTTTTCCCAGTACAAGAACGAGATTGAAATAAATTACTCTTTTTGGACAGTACGCGTTGGACTTCCTCAGCAGTGTACTTTATCTGAAGAGGAGATAGTGAGACATACACTTCCAGGCTACAAAGCTCGAACTTAGAGACCTGCAACGATGGCTGAGAGATCATTGTATAGTAGAATCGCCGTATTCGAGCTTGAGTCCACGCTGCCTGCTGGTATTGATGGCCTAGCTACCAAGATCTTCAAAGCGGCAAGCAATGATTTGCTAAGGAGCGATCAACTGAAATTAATGGTTGAAGAAACCATGTCCGATGAATGCAATCCCTGCAATGGCTGTCCGAACAGCCTTCTAAGACCTGATCGGTCTTAATCTTTTTAGCATCGAGCTAGAGAAAGAGCTGCTATCCTACGCCAGAACTGGAGCAAAAGTAGCAGCACTCAAAAGACAGCCAAATTATTCAAAAAACGCTATCGAAATGTGCAGATCCGAAGGAACAGAACGTTGATTTAGTGAAAATTTTTCTCAATAACGGCTATTATGGGTTTAACAAGAAGGCAAACCCAAAAGCCTTATGATATCACCAAGAAAGGGTACTCAATTGCACCCAGCTCTATTTTCGCTTTTACTTTCTAAAGGCTCGTAATTGGGGATCAAAACATTTTGCAAACTTTTGGTTGATGTGGAATCCTAATCACAAAACGTAGGCGCACGTTTCCCTCGATGTGAAAGACTTTCGTAAGCATTAGACTAAGGCGTCTTCAAAAAAGTACTGATTTATATGCATTGCCGCACAGTCCAACGAAAATAAAAATTACTATTGTAAAACCTGGGTGGGTAGCTCGTTTGCACGCTCAGGTCTTGTGACAAGATTTGGGACACCGGCCGACGACTGACAGTTGAAATTTTTTTATGGCTGACAGGCAAAATATTACCATAAGTTATTGAACATAAAACAGTGCCGAAAATTATCTGTAATCTTCACTTGAAAATGTTGGATATTTATGCGACAGGTGATTAAATATTTCTGCACATTTTTTTAAGTTATTAAAATCGTCTTGCCGCAGTCGGCGGATCTAACGGTTTACTTTCCATATAAGAAAAAGCTTTATTGCGTTTAGTAAAATTGTTGCAGGGAAGCAAAATATTTTGTTTTAAAAAAAACTATAAAGTACACGACACTTGAGAAAAAAATATTTTTTTAAATACTTAGATACTAACTTATTTAAGCTAACAAGCATCGCAAATTCTGCCTCCAACTAGCCGTCTCTCCTTTGGCACGCGAGGTTGGCTGAGGTCCAAGCTCACGTCGTCTGCTTCCTCTGACGTCCTCTACTGCGCCGTTGTATTCGGGCTGTTGTAGCAAGGTCGGTGTCGCTGTACAGCCCATACAGTCATTCAGTGTTAATACCCCTCCTACACTCTCCGTCTATGTAGGCGGGACCAAAAATCACCCGCAGGATTTTCCTGTCAAAACAAGCTTAAGCGTTTTCATCCACCTTTGAATTGAAAGATTCCATGTCTCTGCACGGTAAAGCAGAACTGAGATGATGAGGGTCTTTTATAAATGCAGACTTTAGTTGTAGTCCAACTAACGAAGAAAAAATAGGGGAAAGATTTCGTGTAGAATAGATTTTTTGCAAATTCGGTGTAGAGAAGGGGGTCCCTAAAAACATCTCAAAAGCACTGGTGGGTAAGGGTGCAGCCAACTGGTGGACGGCCTAAATGCACAGAAAAATGCACACACAGTTTTTTGGTTCAAATTAAATAATTTTGTAAAATCAACCCCCAAAAAATGGGAGTGGCCAAAAAACCTCTGCACTAAATTCACGGGATTTGAACTTTATCCAATGGCGTGCAGGGGTAACACTCTCGCACTCTCGCGGTGAGCTATCAAGCTATATAATTTGGGTGTGGTTGGGTGTGAGATATTTACATTCCAAAACTGAAAAATTTTCGGCTTCATTCATATCTTTAATTGACATCATCAGAGCTAAAGCATTCCGTTACAGGCACCGGGATCGGAGCAGACAATGCCTGCTTTTCATTTCGTAACATTCCGTAACATTTCTTCCATTGAAAAGTGAACAATTAAAACAATTTACAATTCTACAAATATTAGGGACCGCTCCCCATTATAAGCAATAATAAGGCTTTAAATTAATTTCTTTCATTTGTTCCACCAAACAAATACAGCTCTAAACACCTTACAACAGATCGCAGCATCTGCATGTAAACTTGAGTTCACGGTTGGGAACATTTTTGTAAGACTTGATGTGTGCCAGTCTTTTATGGTATGGATTGGTCGCAGAATCTTGACTTTAAGATGGCAGGATTTGACAGGACACCGCTACAGCCAAGTTATTCGAGCACATCTTCTTGTTGGGGCGCATTGTTGGGGAAGGAGCTAATCTCTTAGAGGAATAGAAGAGGGCTATCTCTAGGTGGATAGTTCTTCGGGGAATAGTTCAACAATCCCCAAGCGTACAAGAAGCTTGCAGAAAAGGGGTACTACACCATTAATCGCACAGGTAGTATTGGGCTCCACCTAGGGCAGGAGCTTGGTGGGACATCATTACCGAAGAAACTCTCTTGTTCGCCGCTTGATAACTTTAGGCGGCTTGACGCGAGCAAGAGGAACTACTGATTCGGCACTCTCAAAATTGGTCTGAAAAAATTGGCTTCATTGAAGAGGATCGCAGGGGTGTTGGCAGGGAGGAACACATTGATTTTCGGACACCATGGAAACAGCAATATTTCCGAGATCGACCAAAATTTCAAGATCTGTTGCCTCAATTTAAAAAAAAAGTGGGAAAGTGCAACAGTGCCTATGCAAAAGCTTCAGTCCATCTACGACGGATTGCAAAATACCTGACCATACCAAAGAAAAAACTGCCACGCCTCTAAAAAGTGGGCGGGATATAAAAATATAACTGTTGAATGCTTTATACTAGGTGGTTGCATACGTTTCGGCCTAAAACTCCGCTTTTTAACTTAAAAAATCACTTTTTTTAACGCCACATTTTACTTTTACTTTTACTTTTACTTTTTTTAACGAGACACATACAATATATACACAAAAGTTAGAAAATGCTAATATCTACAACTTTTGTCATATGATTTTTATTCAAATTTCATATAAATTTATTGAAAAACAGCCGTTCAAAGCTAAAATCCCTTAAAAAAGTGGGCATGGCCAGTGAAATGGCCAATCTTTTTTAGCTACTTCAAAAACAATCACAAGGCAAAGCTACATACCAAAAATGAATGCGCTAGCATACCTCAAATTTGGAAAAAGTATTTTTTGAAATTAGAGATGGTCGAACATACAGGCCTGTAGTGGCTGTGTCTGTGGGCGGATGCAGCTAATTTTCAAACTTGATCTGAAGGAGTGGACTTCCAAACAACCCACAAAATTTCAGCTCTCTGCCTTAAAATTTAAGGCCTAAAAGTTGTTTACATACGGACGGACGGACGGACGGACATGGCTTAATCGATTCTCCTGGCGGTTCCATTCATATCTCTAAAAGGTCTTAGGGGTCTACGGTGATTATTTCACTGCGTGTCAAACTATACATCAAACTTAATATACCCTGGGTCGGGTATAACAAGCCTGATGTACTTGCTCACCGAGAAGATGACAGCAGCAGGACTTCAAATAACAGTTGCTACAGGAAAAGCTGTTGGCACCATAATTTTGAGGTGTCCTCCTGGTAGGCCTCCTTAGAATTGGCGCCACCAAAAAACATATTCTTTATGATTTCAGGGCGTGGGAAGGTGAAGACCAAAAAAGGTTTTAGTACAAGAACTCCAACAGCGTCTATTCACACAAATGATCCTCTTCCTTTAAAATCTTTTTAGGATGCGACACGACAGTACCTTGGTGAAACTAAGAATCGCTAAGTTTCTTGCATCGAAACCTCGCATGAGCAAAGAATTATCACAAGTTTTTTAATAAGTATTTGGTTTTTTTTTAACACCGACCAAGTCAAAATCTGACTAGGCCACTCTTCCTGTAGCCCGCGGGGCTTCGAAGGAGCACTTTCTTAGGCCAATTTTACACATGCCGGGCAGTCAGCTTACCGCGTACCGAGTACACGATTGCTGTGATCATATTCCAGAGCACTTTTTGTACATATGGGCCAAACAACACTTTAAGCAAACCAAACAATGCTTTAAGCATTGTGCGACAGCCCCTGACTATATCAGATTTGATGTTGATCAATTCCATTGCCTTGATCGAAGAATGGATATCGATGTAAATGGCGATATCTCTTCGGGATATCGATCTCATCTGCATAAGCCTGGCTGTCCTAAGTACAGCCAGAATCTCTGATTGGAAGACACTGATGCTTGTATCCGGTAGTTTTAAAGGATACTTTTAGTTCCGGGTCTTTTGAAAATATACCGGAACCTGTTCCTTACCCTGTTTTCGAACCATCTGTGAAAATTGCAATTTCATTAGGCCTGACAATTGCATTTTTTTTCTATTCCTCCCTCACTGGATAAATAACGTCATACGATGTGTCGAAGTCGCCCAAGGAGGGAATTTCATCCATGAGAGTTGGATTGCCTGGCAGTAGTTCCATCAGGATCGTACCGTATTCGTAGCTCCTGTTCTTCAAATGATTTAAATTAGTGAGTCATAGCGCACTATTGCCAGCCAATTTTTTGATCTGTAGATCAAGAGGTGTTAGGTGCAGCAGAGAGTTCAGAACTTCCATAGGTGTAGCATGTAACGCACCTGTTATGGCTATACAAGCCGTTCTTTGAACCTCTGATAGTTTTTTATGAACTGTCCCTCTCTTTGTTGCTTTCCAACAAAATACGGCACCGTAAGTAAGTATGGGTCTTACCACCTCAGTATACAACCAAAGGAACCATGGCAGGTTTTAAGCCCCAAGTTTTTCCTCTCGTTCTCTTGCAAATAAAAAGAGCATTTTACGCCTTTTTGATTATTTCCATAGCTTGAGGACGTATTTACCCCCAAAAGTATCTCTTGGTGTCTCCTGGACTCTATGCAAAAGTAAAAAAAACTGAGCCTTTGCGTAGAACTAACCTATGTTGCACATCAAAACTTGAAACATGCGGACAAGAAGAGCTGAGGCTGGCAGTTAACTAAAAGAGAGCACAGTTTATGATCGAAGTAGCTCCCAAGGATATCCGAGTGCTTACGGTCACTGTGCTGTGGCTGTACACGCAAGGCGCGAAGCCATCAGAATGTAGGTTGAACAGCACACCTGACCAAAGTTGAGTTGCAGGAGGACAAATAGACACATTTCCCTTAGCAAAAACACTCGAAAAGATAGTTCGGGCCTTCGCAGGCCACTGCCTGGAAGTCATACTAAAAGAATTGGTGCACCCTCCGAAGCGAAGAGGACCAAGAGAACATGTTCCATCTTCACACTATAAATACTTTTCGAAGATCCAAACGATCTAACCGTATCGTAATGTGGGGTGCCGTGGCGTAGTGGTTAGTGTGTGTGCTTACTACGCGCGCCGGAGGTCTGGGTTCGAATCCTACCGTTGCGTCGGTCGTTCACTGAAAAAAAAAACTCGTTATTTTTCACGGTCCCCACCTCCACGGGGGTCTGACAAACCCTCTGAAAGTAACATTTGTCTTGAAAATCTTCTCAAAATGCCGTTCGGATTTGGCAAAAAACTGTAGGTCCCCTTATATGTGGAGAAATCAACACACGCAGCAATCTTTGTTGAGAAGTTGGCCCTTGTTCACGTCGAGCTGTTGCGCCACTTTGTTTTTTTTATTTTTTTTTCAACGATCTAAACAGACTCGACCTTAAGAGAAGAATAAAGTTTGTTTGCGGACCAAATTGGCCAACACTTAAGGGGGGCCAAGCCAAATTGGCCAACACCTAATCACATCCTGTCGGAAAAGGATCTCTTTTGATCATGATCGGTTAGGTAGTATGGGCTCTCTAGAGCCGGTGAACCGCTTTGAGCAATGTTACGAATAGATCCACCTTCCCCAAGTGCCTTCATCATCCTTTCTTTTTTTTTAAAATGACAAAGAAAATGCATATGTGAATATGGTATTCTTGGGTTTCGTAAAACCAGCAAGTTATGCTCATGGTTATCCCGCACAATCGCAAGAAGACTCTTTTCTTTCTTTTGAGGAGACCCAATTTCAAATCGCTTCTGAAACATCGAGGTTTTGGTAAGTACACTCATTAACATGATATAAAAACTGAACAGACTTAATAAATATTTGACGTACCACCGAGGATTAGAAGTTAAACAATTGCATCTGCAGGAACCTTGATGAGCGTCAAACAAAGGACTCATTTAAATATTTGGCGCATATGTTGTGTCCGTTTGAGGGAAAATCCCGACATAAATCGATCGCAGTGCCACTGCCTGAAGCAGGTTCATAAAAGCAGTAATGTGCCCTTTACATAATAAAAAGAGGAAGGCTGCATGTAGAACATTTTAAATTGGCTTTTTGCCTCGTAGGCATGAGCCTTTCTACCTGTTGTAAAGGTGACATTTTATGGATTAGTGGGTCTTTGCGCACCTTTGCAAAAATATAGGTACTCGGCCTCGTATCAGGTGAACTGTTGGAAAATACTGAAATGTTCAAGACGGTTTTTGGGGAATACCGAAATTTAACCAACATATGGATGTAATAACTCCTCCGCCAAAGGCATCGATTCGGATTACAGTGTAAAGATGAATTCCATCGAAAATGTACAAATGTTTCAAGGTGTGATGGAATCGCTTTGAGACGTTTATTAAACAAACGACTGATCATAATTTTTTCTTCCCCGCATATTTTCCAACAAAAAGGCAATAAAAACTTCTTTTGTACAAAATTAAGGACATGCAATGGAATCTGGACGTGTCAAATGGGGTGATTGTACAAACAATAGAATAGTCTTGTCGGAAACACTTAATAAGGGCTGAGAAAAGTATTTTTCTCGAACATTCAGTGGTTGTTGAAGAGTATTGGAAGTGTCAATTGATATCCTTGCTTGAATTTTACATACAAATAAGTGTATTGAATTTAGGAAAATTGTTGCCAGATAAAATCTAGAAGTTGGGTGATGGAGTAAAATATCTGGGCTGCACTTTAAACGCTTTAGCATTGTAAGTGATAAAAGCCTTAAGTACTAAAAAATGCCAGATTTTTTAAATATATCAGGTAATGGAATTAATTCACTTAAAATGATTTTTTTTGTAATTTTCTGAGTGAAAAATATTATTTTACTTTAGGGGCGTTTTTATTTTACTTAATATTGCATATAATTATGACATTTCCAATATCCGTCATTAGTTATTTTGTCGTTTTTGTTAGCACATTGGGCAAGGACTTGTTGTTGTTCCTTAACTTAGATTAGACTGCATGCCACTTTGGCATATTTGACGTAAGAAAGAAAATATTTGCAGCATATCTTCTTATGAACGTCAAATATGCCAAAATGGCATGCAGTCTAATCTAAGCCTTAGGACTTCGCATGCATTTCTGGTACAAATGTTTGGATTGGTGCACTTTAAAAACATTCGGAGATTGCATATTTTTAAACCCCATAAGATAGGATCGAAAGTATATTAAGCTTGATTTATAGTCTGTAACATAAGGAAATAATCATCGTAGACCCGCAATACCTTCAAGGCATGTGATCTCATCCAATTTGTGAGTCGTCCATCTGTTTGTCGGTAGCATTAAGGCCTTCATTTTTAAGCTAGGAACTTTAAACAGATATCTGTTCTTTTTAGGTCCCGAAGCAGTACAAGTGTAAAAATTTACGCCCACGAAATTTACGCCCATGAAAATACAAAGTTGTCGTAGGAAGCTGAAATTTGATACGCAGTATCCTTCACCCTGCAAGGTCGCGTTTTAGAACAGCCTTGAGGTAAGGTATGCGTGTCGTAAGAGCCGACTAAAATCCACTGGAAGGAAGCAGTCTTCAGCATGTTATAAGTGACCCGGATCAAAACAGGAACAGAGGGAAGTTGTAAGACTTATGCTGTGCGTATGGTTTGGTCGTCATGAATACCCTTTCTCGCACAGTTTAAATCAGAGGTCACTGATTGATTTATTTGTTGTACCATCGTGTGTTCAAAGAATGATTTGTGATCTTTTAGTTGTCATAGAAGCTGAGCTGTCAACTGATCAGCACTTGGTGCTATGTAAATTGTTTTTCAACGACGGTATTCCTATGCCACCCAAGCAAAAACCAAAATTGGTGACCCGCATACCGTGGGAAAGGTTGCAGGATGCTGACTCTGACTTCAGAGAGAGCTTTGCACGGCGTGTGTCGGAGAAGTTTAAGCAAATTCCAAATGACCTTTCGAATGTAAAGGAGGAATGGCAGCTGTTTCTATCGGCAGTCATTGGCCCTGCAGCAAATGTTTGTGTAGTGAAGCGGCTTGGGGTAGCGGCTGGTGGTGAGAAAAGAACTGCGTGGTTTAAAACGCCCGGAGTTCAAGAAGCCATCAGAGAGAAGAAGAGAGCCTACATTGTGTGGATCCAATGCAGAAACTCAACTTCTCGAGCCCGTTACAATGACGCGCGAACGCAGATTATACGCAGACTATTCGCCGGCTCAGATGAAGGGAGTTAAATACCGTTCAAGGCATTAAATCCAAGGACGGTACCTTCTTTTAAATGAAAGCGATGTCTTTCGCAGATAGAGAGAACTTTTTGGAGTTGCTTTACCCCCAAACAGGGCACTGAAGATGGTATTCCCACTGCTGACTAGATTAGGGCAGAGAATAGTCCCACAGTAGACGAAGTCACTCAAGTGATTAAATCCCTTAAAGTGAGTTAGTCTGCTGGAGTGGATAAAATCCGGCCAGTAATGGGTGAAGAAGGTGTTAAGGCAAATGCACAACTGACCAGCTTTTTACTCTAAGGGTTATTTTTGAGAAGGCCTGAGAATATGCCAAACCAGCCTAAGCATGTTTTATAAATCTGGAAAAGGCTTATGGCCGAGTCCCTCGGGGAACACTATGGAGAGTTTTGCAGGACTATGCGCTGAGTGGACCTCTTCTGAGAGCTATCCAGTCTTTGTATGGAAACTGCAGAAGCTGTGTACGGATAAATAGCGTCAAATCCCGTCATTTTGATGTGCGTGTTAGACTTTGCCAGGGCTGTGTTCTGTCGCCGCTCCTTAACATAATAACTGGATGGCGAAGCGCAGTCTTGGCGAGCAATGTTTCGAATTAGCAGGCATCAGGAATGAGCCATCCGCTTTTTGCAGATGATTTGGCCATCCTTGCATCATCCAAGGAGGAACTACACCGAGTACTGGATAGGTTTACAGCAGTCTGTGGTGATGCTGGGATGTAGGTTAACCTGGACAAATCGGAAGTGATGGTTGTTTCCCGAATTCCTGTGCGGTATATTGCACAGGAATTGGAGTTCCATTAAAACAAGTGGAGAAGTTTAAATATCTCGAGATCTTTTTCGCAAAAGATGGGAGGTGTGCTTTTGATTTGTTTTGACAATACTAAAGAAACTGCGCTGGACGGTCATCAGGAAAGCTGAGCTTGGAGTGAAAGCAAAAATTTCAGTTTTTAATTCAGTGTTCATTCCAACCCTCATATATGATCATTAAATTTGGACAATAACCGAAAGAATTGCTGGTGCTACTCTTAGGGATGCCGTGGGGTGCCGTGGCGTAGTGGTTAGTGTGTGTGCTTACTACGCCGGAGGCCTGGGTTCGAATCCTGCCATCGTCACCTGAAAAAAAAGACTTGTTCTTTTTCACGGTCCCCACCTCCGCGAGGGTCTGACAAGCCCTCCGAGAGTATCATTTGTCTTGAAAAACTTCTCAAAGTGCCGTTCGGATTCGGCAAAAAATTGTAGGTCCCTTTGTATGTAAAAGAAATTAACACACCAGCATACATTGTTGAGAAGTTGGCCCTGGTTCATCTCGAGCTGTTGCGCCACTCTATATATATATACTCTTAGGGATAGAGTGAGAAACGTCAGTATTCGTGCGAATCTTAATGTTGAGCACCTACTTCTCCGAGTGGAATGATCGATTCTTCGATGGTTTGGACACGTTGTTCGCATGTCTCCTGGCAAACTTCCTAGACAGGTCATGCTAGCCGAGATACAAGCGCGTCGCCCGCCTGGTAGGCGAAGAAACAAGTGGTGAGAACATTTCCCAGATCCGTGTGGGGATCGCACCTTTGTCTATTGAGTTGATGGCGGAAGATCGAAAACGGTGGGAGGACCATTTAGTCGCCCTCGCTCCGCGACCCTTCTGAGGATAAGCGGTCACCGAAAATGATTTGATTTGATTTGAGTACACATCGCAATCGAGTGTTAAACTGTGCTTATGGTCCGATTAGATCTAGACGTGGTTTTTTTTTATTTAAAAAAAGTATGAGGCACCCTGTCAGGCTCCATGAAAAGCTGTGGGTTTCCTACAAAACTTGGAAGCACAGCAATTGCGACGCTTTTTGTTCTGTTTTTTACCCTTAACTGTTCAGAATCTGTTTAAAAAAAAAAACTCGTCCTTGTGTAGAAGATAGTTTCTTTGATTTCAAAGTTAGACTCCGAGTTTGTACCAACACTCAAAAACTGTAACAAAATTGTAGTATACTCCTTCCCCAAAATATATGCCAGTATTGTAAACCAGTTCGCTTGGCAGCATTTGAAATGATCGCAGGACTGGACTAGCCATTATTAAGTATTTGTAGAATAATTTTAAATTTTATGTAATTTTTGTCTTTTCAAATTTTGTGTAAATTTGTATTGATCCATACATTTCAGAACTTCCTAGTTTTTTTTATCAAATAATTGGAAAATATAGTTTAATTTTGACAATGCACTTTCGGCACGGATTTTTAAAAGAGGTCTTATGACCCAACAAAACATCTTGGACAATGCCAAACTCTTCATTCTTCACTTATTACCGAGTGTTTGTTGATTTAAGTAATTTTCTAGAGTATGTAAGTATTACAACACTAACGTAATTGTTTACGTAAATAAAATGAGAAGCTGCTAAAATTCAAATTTTTTTGTTCTTTTGCCCTTGTCAAACTAATGGCTTTTGTACGACTTTCATATAACGATATCCCAAACTAAAATGCATTTGGACATCGACAATATACTAACAAATGTTCTAAATTTTATCCTTTTCATCACTCAGTTTGTCTAAACAATTACTTTTTGTTTATATTTCTCATAGAAGCAGTCGAAAGTGTTGAAGAAAACGTCCCCGAATATCTAGTTCAATATTGAGTGCGATTCGATGAAAAGTATACAAAAACACCGTCACTGTTTATTTGCACATTCGCACACAATGTAAATATATAACAATTTAAAAAAAAATTATAATTCCACAAAAAAGTAGGTACTTAAACCCATAAGCAAAGGCTATCACACGCCTGTGTGCGAAAATGTGCTCTCAATCCTTGGTTCGTCAGGTTCGTTTGTAAATTTTCCTCGGAATCCGATTTATTTAATCCGCATTACGGCAAGCCCTTTGTGTGCATTGCGACGTGTGAATATTTGGGAATCGGGTTTTCCCTTTTTCTTCTTTTTAGCATCTGGTGCAGTGTTTTAGTTGGTGCATACCTATACCTATGGGCACAATCTGGAGGACCTAGAGTCCTGAGAGCCTGTCGCTTGTTTGATTGGAAATAATAATTTCGTTTCAAATCGCAGGTGATCATTTATGATGGGAAAGTTCTCTGCTGAGTCATTATGTCGCTTAGAGTGTATTGCGAAATAAATTTGTATATAATGTTCTTAGTTAGTCATAAATTTAAGCCATGCTGGGCAAGGCTGTAACGCCAACATCTTTGAAACATAAGAGATTCAATTAATGACGCCGAAGCCAACAAGGAAACCGAGCAATATTGAAAATTTAGAAGGGCCACGGGACACCACCCACAATCGAGCCCTACGTTTGTACATTTAACCTCGTCTAGATAATCACCCAATAAATGTGTGTGTGGCTGAAAGCCGGCAGGGGGCTGATATCCTGTCAACGCGTCGTTGAGATGTGTGATAAGGCGCCCATATATTAAAAAGTATTTCACCCCCCAAAGGGCTTTTCCGTGTAAAGTTAGGAGCAACAATGGACTCAACCATGCAATGTTAAAACATGGATCAGACAATTGCAATGGCAATTGTAAAAGATCGGTGGATTGCCAGTTTTCAGGTGAAACCATTTTCGAGCACAAGACCTGCTTCAAGCAATCTGCCGAGCAAACCTCAAATTAAATTTACTAGTTTTTATTATTTCGATTTACTTTGATTCAAAGACAGACATGGCAAAAGCACTTAATATGTTATGGTGACTTTTAGACGTTATCTTATAGCTTCAAAGCTACACACAAAGGTCTGAATATAATATTATATCAGATCCGTATATTTTTTTTCCCCAAGGTTTACTCCTTCTGGTTATTACAACCGAAGCACCAACCATCTCGGTCATATATGGCTTCCGGCCAGGCAATCTACCATAGACCACATCTTTGCACTAAATCCTGGAAAAGACCAACAAATTTCAAGTCGAGACGAACATCTTTTCTTCGATTTTAAGGCCGCATATGACAGCATTCAGCGTCAGAAGCTCAACCTGGCAATGGCCGAGATCAAGATCCCGGAAAAACTGCCCGGAACTGTTCCAAACATGCACCGAATTTCGCCAAGGTGACGCCTTGTCATTTTCATGCATTCGTCAATCTTGTTGAACTTAGATAAGAAAGTGCGCAGGACAAAGGTTAACACGGAAGGCACGGAAGATCTTCAACAGATCCCTGCAATGGGGGTACATGGACAATATTGACATCATCGCTCCAGTCGTGCCATGGTAGAGACTTTTACGGCGATTGGTCTGGAAGTAAATGAGGATAAGACCAAGTAAATGTTATCAACAAGCAAAAAACATCCCTCCGCTGCTTAGGACAAAACGCCACTGTCGGTGACTTCGAGGTTGTTAAGGAATTGAAGAATATTTGTGTTTTGCAAAACAAATGGGTTCAAAACTATCCTCAAGAAAGGCAAAGTATTAGCTCTAAAAAACCCTTATGCTGCCAGTTCTGCTTTGTGGCGCCCAGCACTGGACGATTAGTAGAGAAGTAGAACTTATAGTTGGTTCGTTTGAGAAAAATAATGTATGGTCCTGTGAGCGAGGAGGGCGAATGGAGAAAAAGATCTAACCGCGAACTCTATATGTGGAGTCCCATCAAAACAGGTACAGAATTTTAGGTACCTAAGGGTCTCTTGCACGAAACATGGGAGGACCGATACTGAGTTATCCTGTAGGATTGGGCAACTTGGAGCAAAAGTAAAGGAATTATTCCGGCCGGTCATCAGGAAAGCTGTGCTCGGAGTGACAGCAAAGAACTCAGTTTTAAGCTCAGTGTTGGTTCCAACTTCCAACCCTCATCTGTGGTAATGAAATTTGGGTAATGAATGAAAGAATTAGATCGCTGGTACAAGCTGCCGAAA
Organism: Neoascia interrupta; assembly: GCA_947623515.1. NCBI lineage: Eukaryota > Metazoa > Arthropoda > Insecta > Diptera > Syrphidae > Neoascia > Neoascia interrupta. The sequence continues at coordinate 63,266,140 of OX392463.1, forward strand.
TGAGATTTCTAAAGTGCGTTGCTGGTGTTACTCTTATCTTCCATGGTTTGAACACGTTGTTCGCATGTGCCGCGACAGACTTCCTAGACAGCCGTCTATGTCTGCAGCGGGGCGTCTATTTCTAGGCCGTCATTATATTCTGCAGAATAGATGAAAATTAGAAACAGAAACAGAATACCAAGCTGCCTCCGAGCTGAAGAAACACAGGTCCGCGAACAAGACCATCACCATATACTCTGATAGCCAAGCGGCAATTAAAGCCTTGGAATCAGACGTAGTGAATTCAAAGGCTGTGAAACTGTGCAGGGAAATTCTGGACGAGTTATCACTCGGCAACACTGTAACTGTGTGTTTGGTACCAGGTCACACCGATATATCGGGAAACGAAGAAGCGGACAAGCTTGCGAGATATGGGTCTGGCATGAATGCATCTCTAGCCCTCAAATCTATAAGAGTCCGGCTAAGTTCGATAGCACGTAGGATAGAAACTGAATTCTTGAGTAGAACCAACCTACGTTGGACAGAACTTTGATACGTGCAGACACACAAGGGAGCTATGGCCAGCGGTAAGCAAAAAGTGATCACTATTTTTGATCGGACTAGCCCGCAGGAATATCCGAGAACTCACGGGGCACTGCGCTTTGGGTCTACACGCTGAGCGGCTAGGCATACTGCATAACGATTACTGCAAAAGCTGCAGGGACGTTGAAGAAATTGAATCTGTTCGTCACCTGCTTTGCGAATGCCCAGCCCTAAACAGCATTAGGCGTAGTACCCTCGGCAATTACTTCTTGAAAGAGCTCGAAGATCTAAATAATGTAGATCTAAAGGACCTCCTTAGATTTGTATACAAGTCCGGATGAGTTCAAGAGGGCGGAAATCTGAGCTTCTAACAGCGGCCTATTTCTGTTTTTGGTTCCAGGTACTAAGAAGGTTCCCAATGGACACAAGGGACCCAACTGCTGGTCTAAGTGAAGCCGTGACTATTGTCAAAAGGGCATCCATCAACCTAACCTAACCTAGAAACAGAATAGTGAACTACGATACCGACGACGGGATAAAGGAATATAATGTCAAAGGCAGCGTCCCCCAAGGTTCTGTATAAGGGCTTCTTCTGTGGAATCTTATGTACGAAGACGCACGTACTCAAACTCCGGATACCCACGCTATCGAAAATAATTGGACTCGCTGACGATGGAGCGATCGTTGTTGTGGCCAAATTTCTTAAGAGCTAGAATATGACTCCATTGAAGCCATAGGAATAGCATAGCATGGACCTACGACTAGCAGAGGATAACACGCAGGTGGTACTATCCAGCAGCAGACGAGTTATGGAAACGATAAGAGTGGGCGACTATGTCATAGTTTCTAAAAAAGAGTTATAGTACCTCAGCGTCGCAATATATGTGAGGTTAGCCTTTAAGCAACATCTGCATCATGCAGCGGAGAAGGCAGCAAGGCAACTACCGCTCTGGCAAGGAACATGCCAAATACGGGAGGATCGAAACAGAAGAAGAAACTTCTACTGGCAAGGGTTGCAATTGCAACATCAACGACACTCTATGGCTTCCAAACATGGACCACTGCAATGAAGACTAAGCAATACAGTCGGACGGTCTATAGAATCAATGCATTGAGAGTAGCAGCGCCTACCGAACAGCATCATATGATGCTGCACGCTTAGTAGTCGGAATGATGCCAATGCCAATAGACCCCCTCGTTAAATAATCTTTAATAAAACATCCTGTCGGAAGGACAAGGCTATCGGCATCAGCGGTCCGGAAAGATTATGAAGTACCGCTGAATAATGGCCCTAGAATAATGGCAAAAAAGATGGAGCTCCTTCGACAAAGGTAGATGGACTCTTGATCCATAGAAAGCATGGGGAGCTGATCTTCTACCTAACACAGATGCCCACTGGACCGGGATGTTTAAGAGCCTTGCTTCACAGATTTGGGCATGAAGACAACCCCTCCTAAGAGCACGTAATCCTTTACTCTTCACGATACCAAGAAGAGCCTAATCAGCTTGTGATCAGACTCGATGAAAGCTTAACGCCAGGGATCATCATCCGACATGTGTCGACCAAGCAGGAAGGTTGGGAAGCAGTAAGTATAACAGTGTCTATCATCATGAAAGAGCAACGACGACAGGAACGGAAACGAAATGCAGCGCAGTTTGCAGCCATTGTAAATGAGCCGAATGTACAAGGCTGAAGTCCCCCCTCACGATGAAGTGCTAGACGGGGGTGCCACGAGGATCAGGCATAGAAGGAAAGATGGGTTTGGTGGGTCGAAATCCTACACTGTTGCTGAGTACGGGCTCAGTTTCATCTTTAAAAGATTCCCACCTCCCGCGCAAAAAAGAGACTTCCTGGAAAGGTCATCCCCCTGGTAGGCCAAGAAACGGGTGGAAGCTTCAGGTAAGGAATATCTTCCAGAACCACACCTATGTCCCTTGAGTTGGTGGCTGAGGATCGAGAACGATGAACCGACCATTTAGCCGCCCTTGCTCCGCGACTCTTTTAAGGAATAAGCGGCACAAGAAAATGATGATGTTGATGGTGATGAACTCTATGTGCTGCACCAAGATGTTGATGTAGTGCAAATAAAAGAGCCGAAATCCGAAGACTACATTGGTTCGGTCACATGGAGCGGATGGACATCAACGCTCCAGCCAAGAGTGTATTCGAATCCAAGTTCCCAGGCTCGCATCCCAGGCAGGAATTCCAATTATCCTTTTCAGGACCAAGTCATCGCGGATGCCAGAGGGCTTGGTCTGGACAATTGGAAGCAGAGTGCGTAGTATCGCAGAGGATGGAAGGCTACTGTGAACCAGGTAGAGACCCTAAATTGGTCGAGAGCCCTATAAGTAAGTAAGTATTATATTGTTTTTATTTCTATTAGATTAGGTGCAAGTTATTTAACTACATTAAACAAACTTAAAATAAAGTCGTAAAAAGAAATGCTTAGGGTCTAATCATAGCTATCATCGGATTGCATTATTGAAAGATTTGTTTTCATGTTTTTAAACGTTTGAGCAAACAATGTTGGCAGTCATCGCTATCAAAATGAAGCTTATGAGTTGCAGAATTTTTTTTCGTAACAAAAATACATAAATTGTGTTCAAACTTTTATGTTAGCTCGCTTTTTCTATTTCACTGACAGAAATCGATTTCAAGGAACAGCTGATTTTGATTTTGTGTTTTTGTGACAAAATCGTTCCACTGAAAAACATTCCATTCTCTTTCTTTTCTCAACTGTCAGTTTACCTTTCTCTGATCAACTCCAACCTCAAATGCCTGTAGCTGTTTGTTGGCACTGACAGAAATTTTCAATGATTGCTATGAATGACTTGTCAAAAAACTGAAGACATTGTTCCATTGACTTGGTCCTATGATGCTAGCCGATGATAGCTATGATTAGACCCTTAGAATAATATTTTCCGCTCCGGGGTTTTCCTTGCCACTTTCTTAACTTGTTCCTTGTTAAACATCAGTGGAGACTGGGCATGGGCACCCATACTTTCGCAAGCACATACGACTGATCGCTGAAACAGAAATTAGACAAACCTTTAGGCATTAAGGATTATTCAATCAGTGTTTTTTGGTAATTCTTCAAAACTATTAATTGTTGTATTAATTACTTTCTGAAAGACGACGTGTCGTTAAGTTATGTTTAAGTGGTTTATCAAAAGTGGACGGACTAGGTTTATAGGTTCATGTTTATTGTGAGAAGTTATTGAGTAATGTGTCTACCTCCCTTGTATCGGCTTTTACACATTGAAGAAAACTGTTTCTAAGAAAACTGATTAAGCTAGCTTAATTTTTTGCAAGCTTCAAGGTAATTAAGAGGTTTGATTAAGCGTAAAATAGGCAATTTACATAAAGGTTGGCGTTTTATTCTGAAATCCAATTAGGTCAGACTATGCTTTTAAATAATGTTTCTTGTTCGATTGGAAAAATATATTCGGATTGGACTTATTTGTTTATTGCTTCTCGGAAAGGCCAACTCTGATGCTAATTTCTTGTATAGTCACACTGGTAGCCAATACCAGTTTGAAATGAATGGGAAAGTTTTGACTTTGGAGCTGAATTGTATTAAAAAGCTTAACCCGAAACAGGTTTCTGATGATAGAAATTTGTTTGAAATTTGCAAAATGAATGGATATGGAAGGACTCATAGAGGGGGATTCTGTTTCCTTTATGCGGACTACCATGGTGCAGTTTCTGATGACGTAGGTAACGATAGACGAGCCCATGGATTGCTATTTTGTTATTTTATAGCAAGTTTCAAAGCGAGATTTAAGAACAGCGTTCTCGTATACTCGTTTATCAGATACTTTAATTGCTTTAAATGATATCGTGCTCTCGAAAACTGATAGCATATAGCTTAACTTTGCGACACCGATAAAAGCATTCGATTCGCTTAACACAAAATCTGTTTCCAAATTGATATTTTCAAATTCAAACTTAAGCCTCAATCACACGAGTCAGGCTCTTATTTCAAATCATGGAACACTCATTCTGTGATTTCGTCCATTGCAGCTTCCTGAACGCATAACCTTTGCCGTGATGGCTATTAGTGTGGTGATGAGCCTTCTTTGCGAGCACAGGATAACAAAGTCCTGTTTAGGAAAAAACACGAAATTCAAGACGCACCCGATTAATATGCACATTTTTGTTGCAGGTTGCTACTATCCGATGGAGCACTCAGACACAACTACTGGTCCATTGTACTACTATGCAGACACCTTACATTAATGCACTTAGTTTACCCGTCTTTCGAAGAAAGATGGGAAGGAGCTTCAGTGATGAAGACCTTAGGTGTTCGGCACTCACCACTTCAGCCCCAAAGATCCGACACCTGATACGAGTAAAGACAGGACAACTATAGAGGAAATGTTACGCTGTTTCGTCGTCCACTCCACAGGCAGGACAGGTGGTGGTTTCGCTTAAGCCTAACACATTCAAAAGTCTAGCAAAAGCTTGGTGGCCAGTAAGGACGCCTACAAGAAGTATGCAATCGATTCTCCTAAGAGATAGAAGAAAAGACGTTGAATCCCCACAGATGTCTGGGCGTAGTCGTTTAGTCTGTCTGCACCCATCGCAGTCACGCCAACGAGCCCTGTGCTCACGAGAAACCCAAGTATCAATGGCAGACGTGACAACAGATACAGGCAGGCCTTAAGCAGGTTCGGGTCCTGAGAAAACCTCTTCTGAGGCAAGTCTGGCAAGCTCATCAGAGATCTCATTTCCCTGGATACCAGTATGACTTGGAACCCAAACAAGATTCACTGCATTTAGCCTTCCGACTAAGTTCAACGAACTCTTGAGTTCAAGCACTATCTTGGACGAGGTAAGAGGGTTGAGCAACGCATTTAGAGCGGCTTGGCTGTCACTGCAAACGCATATGCTTCTTGCCCTCCACCTGTTAGTCACAATATAGCGCATAGCCATTAGGATAGCGAAAATCTCCGCTTGGAAGACAGACGCATATTTAGCTAAGGGCTAGTGAAGTCTAATGTTCTCGCTTTCCACAAAGACTCCAGCACCAGACCCCTGTCCGGTTTCGGAGCCATCCGTGGAAATACGATGGCATTCTTTCCATGGCTCAGAGTCTGGCTGAAGCCATTCCATTACCTGAGGAAAGTCGAGTTGGTAGTTTTGTCGCTAAAGGATTTTTGGGCTCATTGCGTCAGAGGCCATGTCCATAAGACAGGGGTCGAAGGACAACTCTCGAACAAGTTCTTCAAAATTCCAATGCGTGTGGTACCAAAAACCGCCTCTCTTTAAGCGAAAGATGGTTTTCAGCGTACACCCCATGATCAATATATCAAGGGGGGGAGGTTCATCAAAGCACCTAGAGCAGAGCATGCGGGGAAGGCCCCTGTGCAGCCAAGACAAGCCGTTCTTTGGAGTTGGCAAAAGAGGCAGTAACACGTTTCAGCGAAAGTCTGTTTCACCAGACAACCGATGCGTATGAGAGGAATGGTCTAACCATGGCCGTATAGATCCAGAGGACCCTTTTCGGAGATAGCCCCATGTCTCGCCTCTGCACTGCCAGAAGGTGGACACTGCTTTTTCGGTTTTGAATTAAACATGCTTGGACCATAGAAGCTTTCTCTCAAGGATTCCTCCCAGATATTTGACTTCATCGGATATCGGGATAGTAACACCTTTAAGGACTAGTTGAGTCAGACCAGTGACCTTCCTCCTTCTCGTGAAAAGAAGAACCGTAGTCTTAAGAGGCTTCACTGAAAGCCCATTCCAAGTGCACCAATCATCGATCAAGTCCAGGGATATCTGCGCCTTAGAGCACACAGTCCCTAGGTTTGAGCCGACAGAAAGAACGGCGATCATCCGCGTAGGCTTGTGTGAAGGTTCCAGGAAGGTTGAAAGCTGATAGTAGAGAGTCTACAACCATGCACCATAAAAGGGGAGACAGAACACCACCTTGCGGGCAGCACTTGTTTACCCCAGTTATGATGCACTTGCCACAATCTGCTTCGGTTATCAGCGTCCTGTTCATCTACACCATGTTGTCGGGCTGAGTTGCACATGCTATCAAACGTCGCGCTATCAAAGGCACCCTCAATATCGACGAAAACGCCCCGCACGTACTCCTTCTGGAGCACATTCAATCCTACCAACAAGGTGAGCCAGCCATTCTTCACATAATTGCTGTCCAAAAAAAATTCCTATACCGAATGCTACTTTCGGAGCTATTAAAAAAAAGATTTTTTTTTCTCAGAGGATATTTAAGAACCTTGCGAAAGTCAGAACCGTGAAAAAGTACGAGTCTCTCAGATGGCAGAGGTAGGAATCGAACCTAAAACTAAAAAAACTTAAACTAGTTAAAATTAAAAAAAACTAGTTAAAATTAAACCCCTAGAGTAAAAACCCCTAGTATAACAAATTGGCTCTACACAGCTATAATAAGATGCAGCGTCTGGTTTCAGTTATAACTAAACAGAAAAATCTCAAATCCTAACGCCTCTTGATCTCTTCGTTAAAGAAAGCGCTGCGAAAAGCGCAATAAGACTTCAAGGGACAGGCAATTGGCAATACAAATCCAAAGGACACATCTCAATTATGCACACCGGGTTGCTGTGCAGGTATAACAGACCACATCACACGTTATCTTGACTTCAACCAAGAGCACACTTTTCATATTCCTACCAGAGAACAAGACTGGAGGCTGGATAAAGTTTTTAACCACTCCATCCAGATAGTAATCTACACAGACGAATGCTCTAAATCAAGTGAGTGTACTGGAGCAGGTGTATGGTCTAAGAATCTCGGTGTGCTAACAAGCAAAAGACTGCTGAACTCCTGCAGTATCTTCCAAGCCGAAATTCTAGCAATACTGAAAGCCGCCGAAAGGCCAGAGTATTCAAACTATCTCAGGAGGATATTTCCATTTACGTAGACAGCCAATCAGCCATTAAGCCCTTGGAAAAACCAGCAGTAAAATCTCGTGTAATAGACTCTGTCGCTTAAAACTTAGGGCTCTAAGCAGACAGGATAATGTCCGCATTGTTTGGGTACCATAGGCCAAGGCCATAGTGAATTTATCAGAAATAAAAAGGCTGACCAGCTAGTGAAACATGGCTCACATCTATGTATCACTACAGCGGACAAAAGGGCTCATCCTCCGCTCTCTTTTGAGATAGGCAAAATTTCTCCAACTTTCAAAATAAAACTTTAAATATGTGGGAAAATCTGCAGAATTGCAACCATACAAAGGTGTTATGGTCATCCATTAACAGAAGCAAGTCAAAAGCTTATAGCACTAAAAAGGCCATCATTGACCATAGTCACAAGAGTTATAAGAGGCCACAACCTGTTGGGAAAACAGTCAGCAAAACTAAATATCATTAACCCCAACTATACATTTGCAGGGGCTGTCATAATCCCAAAGCGGAAGAAGATGTGAAAAACCTTCTTTGCCAATGTTCAAGAACATTAGAGGCAAACAGGCAAAGTTTCAAACTTCTAAGCCAATTATTCTTTGAGAAGCTGGACCAGCTTGAGAGAATACCGGTGAATATCTTGAAGTTCAGCAGGGACTCCAGCTGGCCCAACTTTCTCTTCGCAGCTCAGGATACTTGAACTATGATTTTTATTATTTAAGATGGGTTTTGCACTGCGAGGGCATTACATCGACGGCATTTGCCCATATTTGGCCTTGGCTGAGAGAACTCATCCTAAAGCACTTTCTCTAGTCCAGTTTTACTTAGGAATCTGAGAATAAGAAGTGGGTTTAAGGTTGGTATCTCTCTGTGTTACACTTTTACATCAATTTTACTTAAATGGTCCCCCAGTTTACAATGCCACGTTAGGAATCCTGTAAGGATACTTAATTATTTTTACAAAGTCCGATGCATTCTTTGAATATCTTCCGGTTGTAGTTTCCTAGAAGTTCTTGCCTCAGGCCTTAAAGGCTCTTCCAGCCCTTAACTCGGTTAACCTTTTCTATATTTCTGAATTCTTCCCTAAGGTTGTGTTCCCCTATTCCGCAGGAAGGTTCAGGTCCTAAGAAGGGTTCTGCTGCTCCTTGTCTTGTCAAGGAGTCCACAGCTTAGTTTCCCTCACTTTATTGACCCTGCCCATCATTTAGCTTGTGTAGGCAATGCCATACATGTATCGATCTGACTATGTGGGCATTTAGCGCTTTGATAGCTACCTGGCTGCCTGACATTATTGCAATTCCTGTAATTTCTGTCAATACTGAATTGGACACATCTACATATAGCGTATATTTCCGCCTGGAAGACGCTGGTATAATCTCCGGCGCATTCAGCGTACTTGGTTCTTGGTTGATGGTGCTGTTGCTCAGCCTATATGTGGTGGATTCATTAAACCAGCTCTTTTTAGTGTCGAGCTTCACGAGAAAGTTCTTCTCGAAACTAAACTTTCTTAAACTGTCATCCTTAGGGATAGCCACAAGAGTAATTTTTCCAAGAAGTGCGTCAAATCACCTTCACCCTATGCACCTCTCTTTCCTGATCCCCTCTTTCGTAGCCGTTTCCTCAACCACGATGTGTAATGGGGTTAATTCCAATAGCACTTAAATAGCTGCGGTAGGATATACTCGCATAGTCGCGGTTATGCAGAGGCATGTCAGTCTTTGCACTCTATTGAGTGATTCCCGCGTAGTGTTTAGACTGGTTCGTTTTGCCCATGCTATTACTACATAAGTGATCTTCGGTCGCACTATGGCGGTGTACATCCATCTTATGATGTTCGGGCTACATCCCCAAGACTTACCCGTTTCCAATGGGAAACTGTGCTTTTTACTCTATTCCTTTCTGGGGCTCGCCTAATGGTTTCGTGTGACGTGTTGTCAAATGCCTCTTCGATATCCAGGAAGGCATAGACTACTGTCTCTTTTGAATAATTTCCGTCAGCTGATATAGAGCGATCTCGGTAAATCTGCCCACTCTGTTGTATGCATGCTGGCAGCGGTGAAGAAGGAATTTCCCTAGCACTTCTTCTCTTATGTAGTTGTTCACAACTTTTTTCATTGTTTTCAGAAGAAAGGATGTTAAGCTGATCGCTCCATAGGATCTCGGTTGCGTTGGGTCTTTTCCCCCCTCCTTTTGAATAAATATAACCTTTGCCCATCTCCGTCTCCACTGGCTCGGAATATATAACACAACAAGACTACTTTTTGCTATTGGAGTAGCATTTCTTGCACGTTCTAATGCTGGTGAAATTCCGTCCACACCAGATGACTTAAAAGGTTGAAAGGAGCTGCTTGCCCATTCTAATCAGCCTCTAGAGCAAATGGCTTTTGCTGTCTGCCAGTCTTCCCTACGAGGTCTCGATGTATTGGTCCCTCTCCAGACATAAGTGTCAGGAAAGCTTCCGGGAAAGTGAGTTTCTAAGAGCAGCTGTTTTCTCAGTTCCTCAATTTCGGTGCAGCTTCCATCCACTTTCTTAAGAGACATATGCACTCCACCTGATTTTGTAGCTCTACAAGTCTCCGTTCCGTTTTGCTGTGTTGAACAGGAACAGCTAGCGCGTCTCGGATCTCGGTTTTAACAGGTTGTTGCTCCACCATGGCACTTATTTGCCTCTCATATTCGTAGGAAGGATTTCTTGGTAAACGATGCTTTCAAAGAGTTTGGGTGTACATGATAGTTTTGCGATTGGCCTGTAGTTGCAAACATCATTCTTATGACCCTTCTTATGTCTGGGAATATTGTAAGAGTCTTTCTATAGAAATGGGAACACTCCTGTTGTGTAAGACAAACGGAACAAGGCGGTAAGAGAGGCCACCAAACTAATCATGCATTTTTTGATGACTATAGCCGGGAGACTATCGGAGCCGGGAGCATAATCATCTTTTAGCTTTATTTAATTGTCTCTTACCAAGGCTTGGGTTATATTTACAGAGACAAGAGATGTCTGGGGACAGTTGCTCATATAGCCGAAGTAATCGAGATCAGGTTCTATTGTGGATTCGGAGAATGATTGGCAGAAGAATTGCGCAAAGAAGTTCGCAATTATCTTTGGGTCTGCTGACGCATTATGGAGATATTTGAAAGTTGGGGGAAAGCCGTCAGTTTTATTTTTAGTATTAACAAATTGGTAGAAACTTTTTGGATCAGATATAAGCTTAAATTGCATACGGAGATCGGAGAAGCGGCTATATAAATGTTGGTAATTCGTGAAATCTGATTCGGATCGAGTTCTTAAGAATGTTTGCCATGATTTGTTCCTGTTGTTTCGAAGTGACCGTAACTCGTTTGTAAACCAGGGCGGGGCTGACGTGCAGTCTTTATTGAGAACGGAACCGATTTCTCAAAACAGAAAAAAATTGCAGAGTATAATGTTGCGGGGGCTAAGTCTATATTTGTAATTTGAGTAATAAAATCGAAGATTATGTTACTAATTAGGTTATTAAGTTCGGTAAAATTGGCTTTACGAAAATTATCCGTATCAGATGTAAAGACAAGGTCGAGGTGTCTATTCATTGAGTTGGGGATACCATTCATTTGGTATAAACCGGAGTTTGAAACACAATCAATGAACAACATTTCTTTTTGGGATGTGTTGGATGTCACATTTGTTGTCACGAAGTGAGACTCATCCTCTGATATAGCCCATTTTAATGCAGGAAGATTTAAGTCACCCATGAAAATAATTCTATCATCAGGATTTAACACTCCGGTTAAAAAGTCAAGTGCATCAATAATGGGGCGATATGACTCAATTGGTTGGGATGGAAGAATATAGCAACATAATATGTACAGGCGGCACTTGGGGAATGTAATTTCGGCACAAACCAATTCTAGAAAGTTTATGTTAGGAATCTTAGACTCATCGGAATCAGGGCGCTTGTGAACTGCTAAAAGAACACCTCTGCCGTCGGGGTTTTCAAATCTTTTGAGTCCATCTTTACGGATTACATTAAAATCGCTAGTGAAAATTTCAGAATTCTAAATTTTTGGAATTAGATTGGTTTCGGTTAGGGCAAAAATATCGTAGGGAAGCTTTTGGGAATTTAAGTAAATATTGGGAAGCTTAGAGCGGAGTCCTCTTACATTTCGATAATAGAGTGACCAGCATTTGGCATTTTGGTTAGGACCGATAATAGTTTTTGTGGTTATTACGGATTCGCTGAAGGTGTGAGAGACGTTTGGAAGAAACGTAGGAAGAGAAGGTGGACAGGTCAGTTTTAACTTGATCAGGGGGGATGTCGAAGCTTTCGTGGTATCGAACAAAGATCTGCATTAATTCATCTGGCTTAATCGGAAGGCCCTCACGCTGAACTGAAACTAATATATTCGTTTTTGTGATACTATCGACACTGATTGTATTGGGCTTATCATGCAGATAAGCTAGATATAAACGCACGTTCTCGTAAATTCGCTGATCTCTCATGCGAGATAAAATATATCTATTATCATCGTTCTGATCTGCCGAAAGCTGCTTTGTTGACTTTACCGTCAGAGGAAACAAAGGATCGATTAAAGACGAATTTTCATTGACGGATGAAGGAGGGGTGTTTGGGCGTGTTGGGTAGTTAACAATGAGGGTTGCTGGAGTTTAATACGCGTTTCTGATGCTCTTGTGTTGCCTTCTAATGCGCCTTCTAATTCTAAACGATGGGCTGGAGCTCGTGCTCCAATTTGGACATCTTTGTGCTCCAGATTGCTTCCTAAGGTTTCTTTGAAAGCTTTCCAGTTTGTCCTCCTTGGATTTCTTACCGAATTTCTCATCAAACCTGTGTTTTCAAGATCGAATAAAATTATTCTTTGATCCGGCAATGATGGCTCATTTGCTACTCTCCAGTTTCTTATTATCCTAATAATGTTCAGGCTGCCGAGCATGAGATCATGTAGCTCTTGTCAAAAAGTGAGGGACTTTCCCACATTGTAAATATCAAGGGAAGAACTAAGTATAAATTCTAGGGAGCGCTTACCTCCTCAATTGTTGAGGTTTGTGCTGCCCCAGTCAGTATTGTGTGAGTTCGCGTCAAACCCAATCAGCGGTGGTATGTGACGCTTATTACAATGCTGCACTAGGGCCTGCAGTTAGGTTGGCGGTGCTGGTTTATCCCCAGCACAAAACGCGGAAGCGATGATGAAAGTGCGGTAAACTCCTTCGATACACAGGGTCACCTGTAAAAGCACCAAGTCACGCAAAGCGTATTCTCATAATTTTTGTACTTATTATGTATAAGAATGTACCGCTAGTCCCCTAAGTAACCCTTTCAGAATCCATGGCTCCTGAATTAGGGCGAGGTCCAAATTTTTGGTTGAAAACATCCTTGCTATTACGGCTGATGCCGCAACAGCGTGAAGGATGTTTACTTGGGCTATGCTAACTTTACTGGCAGCAGCCGCAAAGTTTTTTTTAGTGGATATACTAGCGGATGCCCGCCCCACTAAGACCCCTTCTATGAGGGTCGTCCGTCGCTTTTGGTTTTTCAGGGTAAGGCATTTTGGGGCGCACCCGTTTCTTAGTTGAACGCTTAGCAAAGGACGGGGAGATTCGATATGTGCCCGGCCTTCCCACATTTGGACTTCAGTCACTTTCAAGACGGAGACGGCTAGAGCTTGGTTCTCATCTCCCTCCACCGGCTTCTTGCCTTGTAACGTACCCAGGCCTTGCTTCAGGGTGTTGGTGATCTTTTAGCTAGTGCTTGGTTGCACTTGTCGCAAATCAGCCCCTTGATTGATCGGGCATTGGTTCTGTACCACTGAATTATCAGCACAGAGATCCTGCTTCATACGATCAAGATGATCTCCTGCGGTATGATCCCGCATTTAAATTTGTCTGAGTGGTTTTCATTCGCACGACAAGCACAGGAAGGACTGAACGCCACGCCATAGCCTTGCATTAGCATGGTAAGGCCAAAATTACTCATCGAGCACGCGGTATCAGAGAGGCTTCGTTAAAACACAGTCGGCACATCCCTGGCTACAAACCGTCCAATAGGCATGGTACGCATTACAGCCTGGATTAGGGGGGTAGCTTAGTTCACCATTTTCATAAGTCTTTGCAAGTCCACCAGCCACCACTGGTAATGCTAATCCATCAAACAGTTAATATAAGCAGCTTAAGCCCTCACACCGGCGCTCTCGTCAGGATTTACCCGTTGCGAGGGATAGTTCAACTAACTAAGTATCATATTTATACTAAGATTTCTATCCCTTACAGATTTTCCCCCTAGAGTGACGCTAAGGGCCCTCGTGGCCTCGTAGGCCTATGCGAGCTGGTGGCTTTGGCTGCGTGCAATCCTACCTAACCTAAGTCGCAACTCGCAGTATCCCTATAGCGTTTTTCGGCTTCAAAATACTGAAAGCCCTGCCCCATATGAACTCTTCAATCTCGCAATAAACGTCCTTGAACAAAATGTGACGTAAGTTATTTCTAGACGAATTTTAAAAGATATCTATCAACTTTTCCCAGAGAAAAACAATTCGTTTCATATCCACATACGAGTCTATATATATACATAAAACTTTTACAAATATAGCTGCATGTGAGTATATTTAGGTAGCCTTCGAGCCGCTCATGGCTCCCCTTCCGCAAATTTCATCCTTCAAACTTTTTTTTTTAATTGTTTTTTCATTGTCCATCGGGGCAACACAGCATCAATGTTCAGACATACGTCAGCCTCAGTGTATTCTTCCACAAATTGAATGATGTATAAATGTAGGTACGACAGTGTCTACCTATTCGTAAAAAAAGTGTAGAAAAATTCCATCATGGTGCTGGTAATAGCAAGAATGCCTGTTAATACATGGAACTGGCATGTTATACACTCGGCATTGTGAAAACATATGATCGCACAGCCAATTGTCAATTGTCTACATAACTGCTGCATGTACCCTGTGTCACAGGTCCCAGCAGTTGTAAAAGTACCTAACCTGCAGGTATCCACTAAAGGAATTTCGAGCTGTCTTGGGGAAAGTATGCAGCGTCTCCCCTAATTGCAGAATTCGCCATAACTTGGAGGGAACATTCCCCTCATTCTCTCGATCGAGAGCGAACCGTGTGATCTATCGGCACTTTGCTTCCATGCTTGCTTCGTCGATTCGATAGATACCTAGAGACTCGCTGCAGTGGATGCTGCCTCATGCACACAGACCTTAACCCAACTCCGATGACGGTAATTGTAATCATGCGAACCAATATGAGTAATGATAGAAATGTTCGGGCTCCAACGTTTGTCATTTTGGACCGACGCGTCTATTTCTGCTCCACCAGTTGCCAACCTACCCAGTATGTAGGCATCTCTCTATGGTGTGTGGCGGCCGCCATTCAAAGTTTTCCTTTTAATAATCTCGCAATTTTCTTGAGACCATCGTCGGTCGCCTAAGCTGTCTCGCTTATTTATTTATTGTTCAAAATATCTACACATTCGTCGGTACCTATCTGATGGGATTTGTATTTCAGTTTTCACAGATATACCCACAATTGCCGTCACATTGCGCGCACAGCTCAAGCACCGAATCATCATCATCATCATCATCATCGAACTAGTCCTCATTTTTCATAGCCGCGTCGTTGTCGTCGTTCTGTACTTTTCTAGCTTTTTTACTTCTATCTGCGTTGCCGTGTGTGCCATTCTCGAAGTACCTACCTAACCTATACGCTGTGCGATTGCAAAGCAAAGTAAGCAGCCGCCTGCCAGCAGCCACCATTTAGTCGTCGTCATTGCTGACTGTTTTCGTCGATTTTTAGCTCGCCACCCGACCGATTTTCTTTTTAGCCTTCCCACTCGATTCAGTTCGCCAAAGACTGTCAACGTTGAGCGTTGAGATTCCCATAGCTCAAGCAGCACAGCGAAGCACAATAAAACGTAAAAGAATAAAAATTTAGTATTCACCTATACTCGCTGCGCGACGTTGATCACTGCCGCCGCCGTGCGTCGCCGCTGCCGCAATTGTGGAAACAAATTACAAATCACAGCAAAATCTTTCTATATTTGTTGTTATTTTTTTCTTTTCTAAAATAAATACAAAAGTTTTAAAATAGATACATGCTCGCCAGACGTTTCAAATCGATCGCGCTACTGTGTACGAGTAGTAAAATACATCGAGCTTGCGTCGAGGCAATCGTCCCCGTGTTGACATCGCCGCGACCGCCACCTCCACCTCGACGCCGCGCCGTGGTCACCTTCGCGGTCGTCGCTGTCGTTATACTCTGCCATCGTCATCGTCGACATCTAGGATCGATCAATATTACATACGCGTACAAGCACTTGTTTGTAGATGCCCCGACAGTGTCAGTGCAACCAGCGGATAGGTACCTTAGCTTTGCTTTATCTGCTCCGGTTTTCGCGTATCTTTCCTTTTCACTGCGCTCATCGATCGCCGCTCATAGGGTGCCCTTTTGGGGAGCTGAGTGAGTCCGTCGGCGTGTTTGCCCCTCGAAGTGCATAGATCCGTGAAACAACCTGCGAACAGTTGTTCTGTCAGTAACGTCATGCTCGCTCGTTTGAAAATACAAAAATACCCATCAACCACCGACAGAGGGTGAAAAAAAACGTATTTTTGTTTGATTGTCCCTCGGATATAACTCGAAATTGTGTTATCAAAAAAGATACAGTCCGGATGAGATATGCGCGGCTAAGGTGTAGCGTAACTTATCAGTCCAACAATATTATGGCGATCATAAAAGTGTAGCCCCCGTGCTGATAAAAACAGAACTCATACTCGCTGAGAGGTTTTTTTTGTGTTAAGTGCTCTTCGTCTTGTTTTGGATTACGTATACGGGTAGACAAATACTTTTTTTTTTATTTCAAAGATTCACCTATTTTCGAATTATACACCTCTAGGTGCAATCCATTCAGGCAGTGTAATCCATACTTACTCACATCGCATATGTATCCCCGAGTTGTGGATACATAATGATCAGTTGATAAAACGATCAATCACCACCACCACAATGTGAAATCTTATACACCGCAACAAAGCTGCGGCTAGGCGGGGGTTTTGGGGGAGGGGTAATCGCGTCTGTGTATACTTATGCATCGTATGGCATTGTGCACATGACTTCACTGTGCAACGTGTTGTACTGGTATAGTTGCTTTCGATAAACGACAGATTGTACGTGATGAATTACTAGAGACTTTTGGGTTGCTCCACCATTCCAAAAACGAGAGCAGTTTGCTACCGAATTTGTATATATCTGAGAGCTGAAGGGGGGAAAGCCCCACTGAAACACCCACAAAAAGATAGTGCGCGCCTGTATTTCGTACCCGCATTTGTGTGTTTTTTTTTCGTATATTGATTGAGGCAGGTCGGTGCGAAGCGGCGCGGCACAGCGGTAGCGGAAAGCATAGAAATTCACGCGCGCCGTTCGCCAGCCGACAAACGTCGCCGCTAAACCCGATACAATCGTCGTTAAAGCCCTAAAATAGCAAAAATAAAACATAAAAGCTCAATGAAAACGCCAGAGCGACACAGCACACGCAAGGGGGTGGGGGTGGGGAACTGCCGCACCCGGTTGATTGAAAACGGGCGCCGCCGCCGCCGCTGATTGAATTCGTAACAAATTTTTGTTACAAACGAATAAACACAACCAGTTAATGGTTGCGGGTGTTTTGTGTGTTCGATTTGATTTATTAAGTCAGCCGTGCACCTCTGCTGTTTATTGATTTGCTGGTTGTGCGACCGATCGAGTGCAGCCGAGCGTGTATATATATCGCTATGCCTGGAGGTGCATGATTTAGATGCATGTAATCTAAATGCTTCTTTGGCGAGGTTCGATCTTGGCGTCAGACGACACATCAAATTTTACCTTGGACACGACATTTCATCGGCATCAATGTATTTGCTAAAGGCCGCTCATCCTTTAAAAGTGTCGCGGAGCGGAGCGAGGGTAGCTCAATGGTCTTTCCATCGTTCTCGATCCTTCGCCCCCAACCCAAGAGGCTCAGGCGCAATCCCCAAGCGGGACTCGCCCCCAGGCCCTCGCATCTCTTCTTACATGACCTGTCTAGGAAGTCTGTCAGGCGGCATCCGAACAACGTGTCCAAACCATCGAGGTTAAGTTAGGTAGGGCTGCTAGCAGCCAAAGCCACCAGCTCGCGTAGGCCTTCGAGGACCTTTAACATCACCCTATGGGGAAAACCTGTTAATTGAAGTTAATTGAAGTACCCTGAGCTTCGAAGAAAAACTTGACATAGCCGGAGTCCCTGCTGAACTTCACGATATTCGCCCCGGTACTTTTGCAAGCTCGTCGAGCTCCTCAAAGAATAAGTGGACTAGAAGTTTTAACCTTGCCTGCTGGCACTTGGACAATGGCAGAGGAGGTGTTTCAAATCTTCTTCCGCTTTGAGATCATGAGTGCCGCTGCAAATGTAGTTAATGATTCTTGATGATTCGTGTTAATGATTCTTAATTTCGCTGAGTGTTTTTCCAACAGATTGTGACCTATTAAAACTCCTGCGGCTATGGCCAGTGATGGCCTTTTTAGTGCAATAAGCTTTTTTGACTTGCTTCTGTCAATGGATGACCATAACACCTTTGTATGGCTGCAACTCTGCAGATTTTCGCACATATTTTAGGTTTTATTTTGAAAAGTTGGAGACATTCTGCCTATCTCAAAAGAGAGCGGAGGATGAGCCCTTTTGTCTGCTGTAGTGATACATAGATGTGAGCCATGTTTCCCTAGCTGGTCAGCCTTTTTATTTCTGATGCATTCACTATAGCCTATGGTACCCAAACAATGCGGACATTATCCTGTCTGCATAGAGCCCTAAGTTCGGAGCGACAGAGTCCTTCTACACGAGATTTTACTGTTGGTTTTGCCAGGGCCTTAATGGCTCCTTGTCTGTCTACGTAAATGGAAATATCCTCTTGTGATAGTTTCAATACTCTGGCCCTTTCGACGGCTTTCAGTATCGCTAGAATTTCGGCTTGGAAGATACTGCAGGAGTTCAGCAGTCTTTTGCTTCTTAGAATACCGAGTTTCTTAGAGCATACACCTGCTCCAGCCGTACCTATGTATATGTAGATTGCTCGGAGTGGATTGTAACTTCATGCAGCCTCCAGTCTTCTCTGCTAGGAATATGAATATGAAAGCTAGGAGTACTCTTGATGGAAGCAAGATAAGGTGTTATGAAGGTGTACATAATTGAGCTGTGTCCTGTGGATTTGTATCGTCAATTGCCTGTCCCTTGAAGTCTTGTTGCACTTTTCGCACCGCTTTCTTTAATAAAGAGATCAATTGGCGTTAGGCTTAGGATCGTCTCTAACCCATGGTAGGAGTGGACGTGAAAGCTCCTGTGGTGGTGAGGCAAGCCCTTTTGTGGACCTTTTCTGTTTTTCTGATTTTTCTGTTTAGTTATAACTGCAAACGACGCAGCGTCCATACATGAGTATGGTTGTTACTATATCTGTGTAAAGCCAATTTGTAAGACTAGGAGAGGAACCCCATTTTTCCCGCAAATTTGGTTGCACGTATATAGGGCTGCATAACTCTTTCTTTAATGTTTAGATTCCAGCTGAGCTTACTGTCTAGGATGATACCCAGATATTTAATTCTTTTATATAATTGAAGAGTCGAGCCTTCGTCTGTTGGTAGCTCTACATCCGGGACTGACCTCTTGTTTTTGAAAAGGACAAGATCCGTTTGACGGATTGATGCTAAGGTCGCATGACCCTGTCCATCGGCTGAGTCCGTTTAATGCATCTTAAATTAAATCAACAAGGGTTGGCAAGAATTTGCCACGTACTATGATCACAAGATCGTAAATTTTTTTTAGCCTACCAGGGAGGCGCCGTGTTCAAATCTCGACTAACATGACCTGTCTAGGAAGTCTGGAGGGGGGCATGCGAACAACGTGTCCAAAACATCGAAGAATTGTTCGTTCCACTCGGAGAATTAGCTGCATCAAGATTCCTACAAATGCTGACGTTTCTCACCCTATACCTTAGAATAACACCTGCAACGCACCTCAGAAATCTCATTTTGGCAGCTTGCACCAGCGATTTACTGCTTTCGGGCATTACCGTACTTTTATGTCCATAGGTTCCAAGCTCAGCTTTCCCGATTACCGGCTGGTACATTTTCTTTACCATTGCTCCACCTTTTCCAATTCTACAGGACAACTAAGTATCACTTCTCCCATATTTCGTGGAAAAGACCCCGAGATACTTAAATTTCTCTACCTGTTTAAATGGGACTCACTTGCGATTTGTTCACATTTAACTTCATCCCACTATCAGTACAGACAGCTGTAAGAAGTTCTTCCTTTGGACGATGCCAGGATAGCTCAATCATATGCGAAAAGTAGATGGCTGATCCTGACGCCAGCCATTTCGAAATATTTCTCACAAAGACTGCGCTTCACTATTCAGTCCATATAAGCTATAAAAAGGAGCGGCGACAGAACACAGCCCTGGTGAAGGCCATCTCACGCATCAAAAGGACGGAATTAGACGTCATTTATCCGAACACAGCTTCTGCAATTTCCATACAAAGATTAAATGGCTCTCAGAAGATGCGCACTCAGTGCATTGACCTGTAAGACTCTCCATAGTGTATCCCGAGGGAACCGGTCTTAAGCCTTTTCCATTTCCTGATCTTAAAAACACGCATTGAACGGTTTGGCATATTACTAGACCTTTTCAATAATAACGTTAAGAATGAAAAGGTGTGGGTTGCACCTCTGCCAGGCCGAAAGCCGCACTTGTTTTCCCGTAACAAAGGTCTACAGCTCTAGAACGCGTTTCATTCCAGCACCTTCACGAATATTTTTCCCAAAAGACTTGAGAGAGCTCCAACAGGTGGAGCAATCTTTCCTGTTCTCTTTTTTGAAAATTACCACATTAACTCCTGTTTGCCAATCGCTACGTGCCTTCCCGCTATCCCAGGCCACCTTAATGACACGTGTTAGCCATTTAGCACCTTCTTCACCCATTGCGAAATTGTGCTCTACTCCGAAAAGTGCTCGCTCCATCTGCGTGAGACGTCCTTCTCATTTAGAAGAAGTGTACCATCTTTGGATTTAACCCCTTGTATGATAGTTAACTTCTTTCCTCTGATATGGCGAATAGTCTGCCAAAACATCTTGTTTGCAGATATGTAATCGTGCTCTAACCACTCACCGAACTTATTCCAAGCCTGTTCTTTGCCTGTTCTGACCGCCATATTGGAAGTTCCTTGCACCTCAATGTACCGGGCTCGAGAAATAGAGTTCCTACATTGATTTCACACAATATAGGCTGTAATCCGATATAGCATCCTGTAACATTTCCCACCTTGTTCGGATCGCCTGTCTTGGTTTGCCTGGGTGCAAATGAATACTGTCGCCAAAGTGCAATTTGCAATACACTATAGGTGGTGATCAGTTGAAAGTTCAGCTCCTATCAACACGCGAACACCACAAATCATTTTTTGAACACACAATGGTACCAAAAAGAAATCAATAAAAGATCTCTGCTTTAAACTGTGCCGATACCGAGTGTATTTTGTGGAAAAAGGTGTATATGATGGACAAGCCATCCGTACAGCAAAAGTCCAAAAAGTTCCCTCCGTTCCTGTTTTGATCCGGGTCACCGTGCCTCCCAATCACACTTCTGACTTCTCCAAGTACTGTTGTCCTTACCCACATGAGCATTGAAGTCCATTTCTCCCACACTATCCAGGGCAGCATGAACTTCAATCAAAAAGGCCGCATAATCTGACTCTCGACTAGGTATTGCACCTGCACTAGAGCCAAAGTCGATTGCTCAAGCTTAAGCTTGAAGATTCAAGGCCCTTCCTCCCAATGGAATAAGCTCAAATACGTTTTCGACAGCAGCCGGCGCTATGTTACGTGGGACGCCAGACCAGAAAAGTCTCCTCTAATCGGCGAGGTCTATTTTTACTTAGTTGAGAAGATGCAAGTACAATTTGTAGACTGACCATCTAAGCCCTCATTTTGACTTAGCGCTGCTCCCCTCCACCTCCCTTAATGGTTACGTCGCCATTGCCGGGCTGCTCTTAACTTCTTTGGGTTGAACCCGGTCTGATGCCGAGCGGGACATTCCAACCACCAAGAGCTCTCATGCTGACACCTCTCAGGCCTAGCTCCAAGGGTTGCCCTGGGTTACCAGGATCGGCACATATCCGAGGCTTCTTCTTTCTTATCTTCATAGTGGGGGGAAGGTTTGCATTTTATACCTAGCTGCCAGGTTTCTATTCGGCCGATCCTAACATGGACAACAGATGCCGACCAAGAAGCCACTCATCCTGAGACAGACATAAATAAAATAAATAGAGTGGCGCAACAGCTCGAGGTAAACCAGGGCCAATTTCTCAACAATGCATGCTGTGTGTGTTGATTTTTGTACATACAAGGAGACCTACAATTTTTTGGCGAGTCCGAACGGGACCTTAAGAAGTTTTTCACGGCATATGCTACTCTCGGAGGGCTTGTCAGACCCTCGCGGAGGTGGGGACCGTGAAAAAGTACAAGTCTTTTTTTTTGTCAGGATTTGAACCCAGACCTCCTGCGTAGTAAGCACACACACTTACCACTACGCCACGGCACCCCAATCCCGAGACAGACGCTCTTGAATTTTTACTGTTTAGAGTTCTATCACCCCTGTGGGATCAGACGCTGACCAGTTTGCCGCATACTATGTACCAGGCACTACTGGATTTTATTTAGACCCTCAGGTTCATTTCTAAGTTATAACTTTACTGCCAAGGGTGACCCCACCAGGAGTATATGCTCCTGAAAGGATCACTTACAACATGCTGAAGACTACTTCTACCAGTGGTTTTTATTCGGCTCTTAGGACAGGTATACCTTACCTCAAGGCTATTCTTACCCCGACCTTGCAAGGGTTAACCGAATCCATTGGGTGTTGAAGAAAATACTTCCCTCTTGACAGCGAAAAATTCTGATTTTTAACTCTCCATTTCGAAAGATTGATATTAATTAAATCACTCACAAAATTATGTATGGGTAGGTACTTTCATTTGTCATCTTTGGCTATGACAGTTGGTCTTTTTTGCCTTTATTTTTTTTGAAGAGCCCACGAAAATTTGTGCCGACAGGAAATGGCGTTCAGATTGTGAAACCACAGTTTGGTTTGCGCTGGCTGTCTGTCTGTCTGCTCAGAAAAAAAAACGGGTTTACGCGACGTCTTTTAAGGTTCGCCCACAAAAACGATAAAGGCCCACACTCAGCCCCAATACGCCCATTGATACTGCCTGCATCCAAAACCAAATACAATTACGCCTTACCACACACCCATGGATGATATATAAATACGCATACGGAATAATTGCAATTATCGTCGCGTAATAAAAAGTTTAAATTCGAAAATCATTCCAGAGCGAATTTGCGTCCTCTGCTTGTTGGCATGTTGGCATGCTTGCGACAGCCGAGTACGCACATTTATTTTTCATACGCGCCATCCGATCTATCTTGTGTCAAAGCACTTTCCTCCCTCTCCCGTTGTAGTTATGGCAAAGCATTGAGTCGAAGGCCCCCATCAACCCCACTGGCCCACACACACACACACTCATATGCGGGAAAACAATTGTCGCATATGTGTATGCAGTGCACAGCACACGATCTCGTACACGATCAAATGGTGCTGTGCATTCACGCAAATATTCCGCATAAGTGTGTTGCATGTGTGCTTGAATGCGACCATCATCATCGTCATCATCATCAGCGCAGCGCATATCGAGCCAGTGAGTATCTGTGTGAATTGAACGCGCGACCGACTAGGCAGCCACATGCGCACAATTCGTAGCTCTAGCGCAGCGCATAGCTCCTCATATTATGATTGTGACTCGCTGTGTGTAGTGTAAAAAGTCGCCGCAATTGCTGTTGCGCCCGTTGCGAGCGATCGTTTGTCGTGTGTTCGATTCGTTTCGTTCGTGTGCCTTATGTGTACGGTGCTCTCTTTCTCTACCTGGCGTCTGTGTGTGGGTATGCGCATCTGAGAGCACTCCTCGATCTGATCTGGCACTGGCTCTGGCTTGCTATAGAAAAAGAGTTTTCATCAGTTTTTCGTTTATTTATTCAACGACCGATCCCGCGTGTGGACACTATTTTCCAAACGCTGTTCTAAGCCCTCAGCTTACCACATAATTCCAAACAAAAATAAAAATTCGTATCTTGCCGCATTGTACTTTAAATTGTTGCACTGCACAGCGAGTTGAGTTAGTTTGGCCATCGATCTGGTTACTTCAAGTACAAATTGTCTCGTTCTTATAAATTTATTAAATTATTTTCGTTTTTCCTTAATTTATTTATTATTTTTAATTGTGCTGGAAAAAAATTAAAAGTTTTACAATTTCCTTAAGAACTTATCCAAGGAAATATGTTAAAATAAAATCGAATACAATTAAATTAATTCAAATGTGAACGAATGTGTGATTACGTTACCAAATCTAGAATAAATGTGTATAATTGGCAATAAGTGAAAATAATAGTGGAAAAAAATTATTAAATCGAAAGTAAAATAACAAGAGAATAAAGTGTAAAAATATTTAATTTTTTTTGTGGAAACTAGCAAAAAAAAAATCCCAGCCTAAACAAAGGAGACTGCTAAGATGGCATTGTTGCTTAATTTATTAGCAACATTTAAAGTGTTTCTACTTTTGTGTGTTTTTCTCGTCACAATAAATGCCCGGAGACACTCACCACTGCTCGTCGAGGATCCTGAAGCAAGGCGTCCAAATCGACAAGGAGGTAAGCGATTTTCTTAACAATTATTATAAATGTTATATTAACGGCGGCTAATTGTTTACAACTTGTTAATGTCTGATTAATTTATTTCGAGCTTAAATCGGAATTTGAATCAATGTCACGACACGGTCAAGACTTGTTTTGGGAACGTATTGCTTTGGCTTTCCGTGACAAGTGTGCGAATTGGGTAGAGTTTATTTAATACCCATACATAAATCCGATCGTTTGGGTAAGGAATTTACATTATGCTCCTAGTAGTCGGTAATCGGTATAGGTATCGAGCTTAATTTATTCCTTTTAAAAGACCGGAAGTAGATTTATTTTTAACGCGCCTAAAGTTCAAAGATTTTCTTTTCGTAATTGATTTGGTGGCTGGAAACTTTATGTTCACCCGCACCGGCATTATTTGTGTTTATTGCTGATCGCGTTGTTCATCTGGTGAACCATGGTTTTTGGTTCGAAAAAAATTTCCTAACCTCATGAAGTGGCTACATATTGGAGGCACTCCCTGCTCCCAAGACGCCATTGAAAGAAATACGTGTCGGTTGCCAAATGATGCATGTCGCCCAATAAAAGCCCAATTCGGCTTCATTCAAGGTTGAATACTTTTTCTTCTCGAAATTGTTTCCCAATTTTCGGTTTTAATTGGCCCAAATTCACCTTCTACGACTGGGGCTTTTTGTGACTGGGATTAGGATCAACTATATCGAGTTAAGTTGCTGTTGAAGTTAAGTCAAACTTACGGTCTATGGTCTACAGGATCTTTTGGGCTAGTCCCCAAGGAAATAAAAGATGTATTGTTTGAGGACTAACTTGACCTTCCATTTAGCCACTTCTGTTGTTCAGAAGTATCGATATTCCTGGCGTTAGTATTTTTTTTTTTAATTTTAAGGTCGCTTAAGGGTAAAATCGAATTCATCAAATGGTCTCGTTAGTGTTAAACTTTGTTTAATAGTTTTCCTACTGTTCAAGTTTACAAAGTTTTATTTCTGTGCCAAAATATTTATATCAATCTGTCTAAAAATATTGAAGACATAGGAAGGTTATAAAGGCCTAGCCATAATAGAGGGAATTATCGGGAGCGGGATTAATCTTATTTCCAAATGCAACGAAAATCCTACTCAACTTTTGCCAAAAGATTGTGGTGCCCATAACAGACTTAAGCAAACGATTTGTAAATTTTGTGAGATTTCACTGTGAACGTCTCTAGTATTACCTTGCCTTAGGAATTCAAAGTCAAATTTGAAAAGTATGTTACCCTTTCTTCAACTTTGCGTATTTATATCCTTGAAACCGATCTAGAATATGCTGAGAATTTTGAACTCGTAAAATTCTTGACAGCGTAAAATTCTTGATATATTCCCTTTTGAAGCAATTAAATAAATAAATACGGGCTTTAATATGAGAATTAATGAACTTATGACAAGCAACAAAAAACTTTAAGCCAACAAGAGTTAACGAAAACCCAACGAAATCGAGCAAAATTCTACTATGGTCGTGGCATACGAATTGCGTGTAATGGGACACTTCTGAAAGCCTACTTAAGCTTATCTAAGTCTATTATGTTTAGGCCTTAACATACTCGTACAATATTATACAAAATTATTAATTTAAAAATGACAAAGTGCGTTGAGTTCCCCTTCTTTGACAGTCCCTTAGAGTTTGTCAGTCTCTCGAATAGGTTACTTGTATTCGCACTCATGCCATCGAGAGTTTTGCAAGAAAACTAGAATCCAAATATAAACCTTCTATATTTTTGGTTTTGACATTTAAGAATTAGAAAAATTAAACTTAATTTTCCAGAGCCAAAAATTTGACCGGCTTAAAAGGGCCCTGTTATACCTCAAACAAAAAAGGATCCGTAAAATTTTCTCTAATTTTTAAGAACACTTTCTCTAGCGCTATGGCCTCAGAATTGTATTCACAATGCTACCTACATTTGACTTAATAATTTATAAAAAAAAATTATGTAAATCGAAGATAAACGTCGTTCGAAAACAATTCGTATACGAAAACTAAAATATAAAAAGGTTTTTCTCCGGAAATCACATAATAACTTCGAATCACATAATACTTTTTTTACTGGTTAGGTTATAAGCAGGATTTTAAACATTATTGAAGTACCATAAAACTAGTAAAAGTGTTGTAAAAAAAAGGAAACTTTTTACGGATTTTTCGTATGAGCTATAACAGGCCCTTATCCAAAAATTGTGTTCAAAACTTACCTACTTGTTGTAACTTGTCATAAAAGTTCTGTCAGTTTTATACAACAGTCATAGGCTAAAAAGGCTTGAGTAATCGATATGTGTCACCGTTGAAAAAAAAAAACTTCAAGCAGTGACCTCCGTAAAAGTTCATAATAATTTTAGTTTTCCAAAAGCACGTCATAATAAACGTCACAATATTCCCCCTTGTGGCTATGGAAAATCCCCCAGACATTATCATACAAAATCAGGGATTAGTAACATAATTTTCTTCCATTTGAAAACTACAATAATTATTGTGCCTCAATTAGTCACATTTAGCTTACAATTAACTTTAAAGTTACTTTATGTTAGTGGTAGTTCTTACGTCAGCAACGAGAGTTTACAATAAGGGAAATTAAGTTTAACGTGACGATGTTGGATAAAGAGCCTTTTTCCATGGTATTTTCCAAGTGAAAATATGTTCATAGCTCTAAGCGAATTTAGACAGTCAAAAAGAACGCAGGAATACTTGAAGATTTTGTTAAAATCTCTATTTAAAAACTATTCCGACCGCTGCAGTGCCATTTTCCTTTGAATATGGGGTGATTCAACTCGTGATTTCATATTTGGCAGGCCTTAAAATGAATACACCTGATAAAAATTAAACGTGCTGAAAATCTAATTGTCCAATCACTTCAGGTAAAGTAACGCCTGCGTGCTTTGAAGCTTAGGACAAAGTGACAGCCCGTTTAAACGTCAGCCTTTGCCAACTATTTAAGCTGTAGTTTAAAAATTTACGAGACTAGACTAGGGATAATGGAGTGCCACAATTTTAGCCGAGAACTCTTCTGTTGTAATTTTGATGCCAAAGCTCCGGAACTATCATTTTACTGCCGCTTCTTGGGTTTCTAGGATTCTAGGGTTTTTTTGAGTCAAAAACTCTAGAATCCTAGAAACCCTGGAAAAGTATTTTGGACCGACATGAACTTCGAAAAACTTTTAAACTTCTAACAAACGTTTCTGTCAAAGAGCTTTCAAAGTTTTTCCATATAAATCGACAAGTTGAAACTTAGCATCAGACTCTTATGCAACGTTCTTATGTCGACTTATGTGCAATACATAAATCAGATCATACAAATCTTAAAAATGTGTCAAAAAAAATCTAAGCAAGTCTGAAATTTTTAATTTTTAATGGATTAACTTTTTTAGTTTTATAAATTTTGAAAATTTCATTTGTGAATACTTTCCATCAAAGTGAATACTCGTATTTTGTACCTTTACGCAAAAGCTCAGACCTCGCAATCCTTTTAGACTAAGGAATCGAACCTGTGTCCTATTGACAGGTGCCAACCGTTCTAGATGTTGGGTAAATTTTGAGCGTTAATTTTTCACACATACATTTCTTCAATTTTTACTTGTCAAATTTGGTCCTCCTGGACAAATATCGTCGGTCAAATTTGCCATAGCTAAATTATTTATTTATTTAGGATCGTCAACAAAGCAAGCTTTAGAATAGTATCGCTCACGCCCCTTTCAAGGAAAAAAAATCCCCGATCCAACATTAAACAAACGATGCCTTTTCTCAGCCCACAATCGCGCAAGTTCATCCCCGTAAACCGTTTACGATGAACATTTTTATTATTTTTATCGTTTTATTGGTCTTCCGCCCCCCGAGATTTACCTGTCATTACAAATCATAATATATCATCCCTAATCGATTGCGGCAAATGAATGGAAATCCCATCGCTTAGGACACGCAGAGGCAGAGCAGACGCACACACATATTGTGTAGGTTCCTCCGGAAAATGGGAATTCCCAACTGAGTGCTCTCATTTTTCGGGATATCATGGAGGAGGAAATCAGTGCGCATCTTCCATATAACACGTTTTACCTGTTGAAAGAATTTTTCATAATTTTTTGTCTCTATAGTAATTTACCCCTGGATGCCTTGTAGACAGGTAGTCTAACAAAACCCAAAGAAAGGCGCGAGAAGGCGACTCGGAAAAACTCGTAGGAAATCTGTAGAAATTCTATTTATGGTGCTGCTAGTTGGTGGTGCCAATTTGTCTACCTGGGGCGGTTTACCTTTGGCTTAAGCTCCTCAAGATCGGTGCGCAACAAGGTTTGGGTAAATATTTCCCTCTAGTCGTTCCCATCCATCCATCCAATATGGTATTAATGAAACACGGGTGCCTTATCCCATAATGAATAGGCCCGAAACTGCACGCACACACAAGGCGGTGTTCCCTATTCATTGTTGGTATCAATGGTACCGCAGCTGTGTGTGGGGATCGCCCTTCCACAGGGCGAGAGATAACAAACAAAAATGTGTTGAAGAATGGATAAACATTAATTTGGCTTAGGAATTTAAGGAAATGATGAGTTTTCTCCCTGCCCTGGAACACCAGGTGGTCGACGATCCTGTATCTCATTGTTACCGATCATGGAGTGTGAGTTTTTCATTCTTAAAAAAAAACTATCTACGATTGGTGATAAAAAAAAATCTACAAACTCAACTACCTCAACTTCTGTTGAATGAGAAGCGTATATGCAAATTAAAAAGCAATAAATTTATGTATACACATTAAGTCATATTATAAATTTCCAATCTCGGGAAAACATGAAACCGGCTAAAGACTCAACACGAGACTCTGTGGGCATGATGCACGGTACTTCGTCTGCCCACACGTGACAATGTGGGCGAATACTACGCCAAAATTCAAAGACGATGTGGTTGAATCTGTGTTTTTTTTTATTCATTATCGTGAATGTGAATGAACGTGGAGTCTGTTGGTACACCTTTGCCGTTTTCTCTATCTCTGTATCTATCTATCTTTTTCTTAATCTTCAGACGAAATAAAATATTCCATTAAAACATGCATGGCCAGGCCAGGCCAGGCCACTTCCATTCATGAGTGTCGAGTTAGACATTTAATTAATGGTAAAAAACATCCACAGAATTAATGTCGCCATAAGTTTCCATCTAGCTACAGATATACCCACCTTCCTACTATGCTGTATCTTATTGTGAGGGAAGTTGGTCTTAGTACTTTGGTTTGTGGGCATTTCAATTTAGTCAACGTTCTGCGCGCGCACCCCGAATTCTTCTTCATTGTTACGAGAGATCGCCCCATCATCTCATCCGTGTGGTGGCTTAGCTTGGTTTGGAGCCGCCGCCACCGTAGGATTTTTTGAATCGGATCTGGTGGGCGTTCCATTCAGTATCGTATGGCTATTAAGAAAGCAAATCTTGGACCTTTGCATGGGCGATGGACAAATGAACGTGGGACTATGGTTGGCAGAATCTGCACTTTTTGACTTTTTATTCTGGTTGTGATATGGTCACATGCAGTTATGAACGGTGTTTGTGTAGCACCAAAACCTACTTTGACCAGGGTCATTGCTCTTGCCTTGTCTGTCAACGCAAAGTCCTACTGCAAAGCAACTGACGCATCACTCTGGTACAAACTAATGTGACTTTTACATACCAATCAACGTTGTCGTTCGTTTTTTTTTTATGTTGGCTTGGTAGTCCAGTCTAGTTTTGTCCAGAACAAATCCCATTAAGTATTCCACAGAGGGAGCTGTTGTAGGTATAGGTACGACAACTATGTGTTTCTCCAAGTGAAAACCGACAAAAAAAGAAGAAATGTAAAATACAAATTCCCCAAGCTTTAATCACTCCTTCGCTCCTCTATTGTGTCTCTAGTTGTTGTTGTCATGTCGTCAAACTTCATCATCATCACTTAGCATCATGATCAAAGTGGATCGATAGCGATCAGCTCGCAGTAGTTGTCAGTTGATCGTATAAATTTTAAATTACTCCAACTTGTTCGTATGTACACATAAATTTTACTGCAATAGTGAATTTCAATTAAGAAACCCTCATCGCACATTCAACCGACAGAAGGTGCGGGAGGGGAGGCACTTTCGACTTTGATATACACAAGATCGCAAAACTTGCATGACGCACTCCTGGCAAAGTATTTAGTCATGTGAAGATCGCTCTGAAAGAACAAGAATCAGCAGCGATGAGAGTACGAAGCGGCGATGATTGCCGGCTGTGTGTAGTACTTTTGGTGAAAACTTGTGTAGAATATTGAATTTGTTTATTCAGCAGACGGAACGGCGGATTTAGAAAAAGAAACAAGACCAGAGTGGGCCGATGCCCGAGGTGGGAAGGCATTCTTTTTTTACGAGGAAGTAATTTAAACGCCTCAGTTCCGGTTGTTCTTTTTTTACATTGCCGATGAATATTTTAGGAAAAATCGTCTAAAATATTTTTCTTATAAGTGTCAGATTCTTTTTACATTTCAGCACAGTCACTTCCGGTTGAAATGGAAGACTTTTCGCACGCTCTATTATGCTTTACGGTAAAACGTACAATTCTTCCAAAGAATCGTGTCAATATCCTTACGTAAGTCTTTTCCATGACGTAAGTTGCGCAGCTGTTTAAACTTATTTCTAATTTAACCCAAAAGGGTAAGGAAAGGATATTGTTTCTGTTCTGTTCTGTTCTGGAAAAAGTTAATCCATATTGTTTTTGCCTCCTGCTGATTGACATGGTAACAACTCTACTCTGCGTTACGAATTCCGCACTCTTCAGCACTCTTTTCTATTAAGTTTTCACTAAGGCTAATTGCCCGCTTGTAACTTTATGAAGCAGCAATAGTTTACCCACGATCCACGAAAGCAGAGCTCACATGAGCAACTTTTCTATTTGGACATACAAATATAGATGAAACATTTAACCCGTTGCTCTTTCAAATGCCGGCGACGTAAAAGAAATTAAAGGGTTTCACGTGCACTCTCGAATTTAGAGCTGCCTGTGCTAAAAATTCATTTCTGACAGCGAACAACTAAAAAATCTGTGACAAAACAGATTTAAAAGTTGCACGAAATTGGTTTCATGTCGGTTGCTCGTATGCAAGCATTCCCATACAAGTCCATGGGACGCAAGAAGGTAATCAAACCCTTGCGTGACTAAAAGTGTCATGTGTGCGATTAGCCAATCAATGAGATCTATTGGAAGCAACTTGGCGTCTTCATTCGACAGATTAATTCCTTGCAGATTCCCACGATTGGAAAGCGAGGCATCGGTTGTCAAGACTATTTTCAGTCATTTTCCAGTTTTCGCAACTCTACCTGTATCATATTCAGCATCCCTGTAATCTTTCCCACTGTATCTCGCATACGGTTTCACAAGTCTTGATTTTCACCTGGGTGTCAAAGGAATACCGTCGCTAGAGTGCATTTTGCCACAAGGCGATGATCAGTTGACAGCTCAGCTCCTTAGATAGCTATCGCTTCACAAAAACAAAGCCAAACAAACTTCAAAATCAAGAAGAACGTTTTTGGCTGCTCGGATGTTACCCCCGATCCGGCAAAAGAACGTCCTGATTCGGGATCGATAACCGAAAACGCCTTATGTCTTTGCTGCATTTGTGCCATCCTGCGACTTTTCCTTCGTCACGTGCTTGTTCTGGGAACGGTGATCGCCCATATGTCAACCTAATTTAAACCCATTAATTTTGCAAAAAAACCGTTGGTTAAAGGCAAAAAACAATTGAAAGAATGCAACAACTTAATCGCGTGATCGTTTCGGCCAGCGCAAAATGTCTTGAAGCTTACATTCGCTTTCACACCTTGCAACATGTGCAGCAGAATATAATAAAAAATACTAAAAAAAAGTCTAATCAGACAATAACAAAATGCCAAAAGTCAATTTGTAATTCATTTATAAATCGCAGTCTTCTCTGGGGTGCAATTCGTCATTTCCGTTGCAGAACGTTCCTATGTAGCACCGATCGCACTGGTCGTCGATCGTCGCGATCAATGGCCAAAAATAAATTGAATCACCTGAAAAGGATAAATATATCCAAATGTCTGAATGCTGATTTAGCTGCTTGCCGAGCCCCCTTTAGAATGATCGCTCGCTGCTACTAGCCAATAAATAAGTTTCGCTAAAGTTTGCGTATGAGTAATTCGCGCTGATCTTGTTCAATTGAATCACGTGCGCCTGCTGTCGAATGGTTGTTGGCTTGGCTTATATCTTTTTCATCGCGCTGCGGTTTGTTTGTTTCCAAAATATAATCAAATCGTTATCTCGTATCAGGGTGCATGTAGCCTGCCTTCTTTTTTGGGGGGCTTTGCCGCCACCATGTCTTGCATTGGGGTGTGAAGTTAGCCATAAATCATCATCAAACTCACTAACATACCTCCTCAATGAAATCGGTTTTGGAACCCTCTTGTCTAAATGATGTTATCCAAGTTTTCTCTTTGACAGAGCGCCACATTGCGCACACACCGTTTGGCTTTAAGGAGGACATGCAATGCATATCGTCGATGTTCAAAATCAAATGTAAATATTTGTCCGTCGAAAGTGATGTTTGAAGTAAATCTTAAAAGGCATGATATATGACTTGTTAGGCGATTGACAGTTCAACACTTTTGGCTGTCAAATTTACTTCAGTAAATATTGGAAAAACTCAAAGTTTCAAATTTGTTTGCTTTGTGCAAGAAAGACGCCATATGCCGCCCTGCACAAGCGCGCTTATTATTAATACACACAGACTCTGAACCCTTGTATTATTAATTCCATTTTTATCTAAAAATTTCAATCTTTCAAGTACGCTGACGTATAAATTAAAAAGGAAATGTAGGTACCTACTAAATGGACAAGCGGATACTTTTGATACATAAGTGTAACGCTTAACTTTTTAATCGTAACTATACACAATGTTTGTTTTTTTCTTTCATTCCTTAATTTTATTGGTATCGTAACGAACAACAAAAATTTTCCTTGAAGTGTCTCGAACGTCATATCTGTCTTCTGGGATATTTGAACGGTCAGTCGCGCCGCAAAAGTAGGTGAATTGTCCGACATTCGACATGGATTTCCTCAATGAAAACAGAAAAGAACGTAGTCCATACACACTGGCTGACTGAACGATAATTGATTCTGATTCGTTTTTTTCTTGATATCGCCTTGGCGATATATGGGATGACGTGTATGCGTCCACATAATTCCAAATGTACTTGCACTCGCAGCGTGATTATTTTCATAAAATTTATTATTATGTACATGAATATTCACTTCGTCGAAATTTGTTTGTTTTAAAATACCAATACTGAAATTGAGTCCGAAAAAATAATGAAAGAAAAACAAACAACATTTTTGGGCGATCTCGCCACTGAAGGGTGGGATTTTAAAAGATTAAAAATAAACGCCTTCAAAAACAAAACAAAAAGGGGAATAATTGAAAAGCAAGTGAATCAGCAAATAAGAATTATAGTGTGAGCATACACGTTTTAGATTCACCTGTTTAGTAAAAATGATAAATATTTGGAAAATGCGTTTTTGAATTGAGTAAAAATGAAGCTGGGATTGTACTTTTGACCATGGCTCGATCCGAGTTGTATTATCTTATAAGTTCCTTTGGGTTTAAGAAATGTTTACTTATCGAAAACTTACGACTGAGGAGTGCTTAATCTTTATCAAATGTGCCCTTTGCTGGAATGATAGCTCTTTAAAAAAAAAACTGCTCATGCCAATAGTAGGCACCTATAATGTTATTCTAAAATAACTTTAAAGTAACTTAAAATCACTTCGATTTGACCTACCTATCAGAAAAATTTAACCCTGTTAAGAGCTGCTGACTGCGATATTGCAGCTTCCGTGATCTGGAATCTTGGACACACTGTTACTGGGTGTACCCTTTGATCAGCGATAGCTTGAGTCGATACTGAACGTACTCTTCTTTTCAGGAGAGGAACTGTCAAACGAGTGACAAGAAACAAGTTTCAGGAGAGTCCAAAATGCTCCCGGACGCTTCCGGTTTCAGGTTAACTCGGAAATAAACCCTGAATAAAATAATAGTTACTTCGAGTGTTTTGTCAAAAATTACATTTGAGCACCCTGGAAACACCCAACTTTCTTTTCTGTTTTGTCTATGAGAAATGACATTTGGAAAAGTCAGTGATTTCGAGAGTCCATGATTTCGATAGGTTGGGTCGTTTTTTTTTAGTTCAGAGTAGAGCACTAAACAGGGCTCGAGCACTCTGATCGAAGTAAGCTCAGAGTACTCTGTTCTGATTTTGAAGAACAGTTTGTTTTTGTTTTCTGTCAGAATGCAAATTAGCAAAAAATGACCCGAGTCATCTGATTACTGTGAGCCCAACAAGGAGCACAACTTTTGGTTTGACACTTCGAACTCCGCTCGAAACGGAAAAGGAAAACCGCCCTTTGTTTTTCGGAGGAAGCCTTGCGCTGAAAAACTGGTCCCTATGTTGCAAATATTGGTTTAACCGGAGTTTGAGTTTGCATTCAAAAACTGGATCTAAGAATTCCAATTTTAATAGGCTCAATACTCTTGTTCTATGTTCTAGGATATTTATATAGGTTGTAAAATGTCAGTTTGGAAGAAATCCGCCAAGTTATAATTTGCGCCAGTGAGGACATCGAGACTTTGAAGGCTTCTTTACTTTCATCAGCTTCTGTATTGTCTAGATGGCAGTTGATGAAAGCTTCTAATAAGATGTGCGGCTAAGGTGTTACATTGGGACGTTCTACTCGGGATGTTAACAAATTGCTTCTTGATTTGCGGTAAAGAGCGAGTGCCAGATTTAAGTGGTTTAAAAGTATAGATCTCCAGTAGCTTTGGCATTGTAACAGAGGAGTCGTCACTGTGTCCATCAAAATGCTAAGGTAAATCAAAATGTTTACTTGGTGCGACGGTTTTCGAGGAAAGCTATTTAAATTTTTCCTCTTCAACTAAAAACTGCTTGAATAAAGCTGCTTTCGCAGGAAAATGACATCAAACGTTACTAGTGAATTGAACTCGGTTAAGGCCATGTACAGAATGAACCGTCGCGTTTAAAACGTTTTCTTTTCTCTTTAACGAAATAAATTTGAAACATATTCATTCAAAGAACGCAGCAAAGGTGAACGGCAAATTACTATACATTCCAAGCGGGCCTCGACACATTAGTGAAAGTCCCTATGAGAAGTCTTCCTGCGCTATACGGACACGTAATATCGCGAAATAAAGGCAGACACAAAATCTAAGAATAATTTTTTTGGCATACGCTCGAGACAAATGGTCTCACTGAAAAGGAATTTTAAACATTATACGCTAAAGTGCTGCAGCCACACCCCTTTTGAAATTGCTAAAAAGCATATGGCGTTCCGCAGGGCTTACATCTTTCACCCATCATTTTCAGCAAACTCTTTAAAAACTTAAGATCCCAGCTCACTTAAAGGCTGACCCACAATCGTTTACCTCTGGTTAACCGAAGTACTGCACCGGAAAAGGTTATTTGCCTTTGAAACATCAATTTCTAAAAACAAAATCTCCTAATGTTTCAGACATATAATAGAGCGCTTAAAATAGACCGTCCGCAGGAACTACGCAACCAAAATGTGGTATTTTTCTGCAATGAATGCATAATTTCGTCGGGCGTTTTTGTGCTGTTTTTTTTTTTGGTTGCTGTTGCTGTATGACTCGCAAACAGCCAACACATTGCAGACAAAGCTGTTAGATACTTTTACACAAAAAACCACAGACATAGTTGTTCCCTTTCGTTTGTTTTTAGATATTACCCTATTAATATTATTGAGCGGCGACAATATGTATATTTCTTTTTTATTTTATTTGTAAAAAATTCTATTTAAATGTGTTCGTGTGTGCCACAAATAACCCAGAATACGTTGCACGTTCACCAGAATGGGGAGTGCAATGCACTTATAAATGTGCAATTTTTAACTTTATGTGGATGGCCAGACAGTCAGGACGGATATTTGCGCCCGTAACTTACTCTATTTTTGCGCGCACATTTTGATGCCGAACGACGACGACGATGCGGCAGATTTTCGAAGATAAAAAAAAAGTGATGGCGATGCCAGAACCCCAATGGAAACGCAAGTCTTATTTTCCTTTCATAAAAAAAAAATTAAGACAAATGTATTGTGTAGCCCACTTAGAGCCACCCAAAGGCTCCCTGCACTCGGAAAATGCGTCGTGTAGACAGTCTACCGAGCAACACAAGTGCTGGTAATTTTTTTTTTTAACCCAAAACCAATTTAGATAATTTAAGACCCAGGCATTATAGAATGTGGGTGGTTCATGACGATCTGCGCCTATTCGCCTTCGATGTGCGTCTAGACAAAATAATATGCGCATGCGTTCGCGTATCGTTCGCTTTCGTATCTCTTAATCCAAATGACAACATGACATTTAGATGACAGCCAAAGGGTTTCGATTTCCGTACGTATGTCTGTATATACCTGCTGGTTAATTCTATTAGGTGTTCTTAATTTGGGCGCACGGATATCTACTGGATATTAATTGAAAGTGTCAGATTACAACCACATAAACACACCATCAATGCCGACTTCAGGGAAACAACAGAAAAGGAGGATGTGTTCAAAAAGTAAGAAAAAAACAAAAACCAAGAGGAATTTAGCGCGGTAACCTCAAACCCAACCAGAAAGGCAGCAAACAATAAACAAGGAGTGCGAAAAATAACACCGAAAACAGACATACGGACTACGGTAAGGCTTATAAGCGGCACACGGATTGGACGGACGGACGGACACGAAAACAAAGCAGAAAACGAAAAGAAGATATTTATCGAAATTCTCATTCGAAGAGGTGTTCCCTTTGATAATAAACGGCTGCATAATATTGTAGTTGGCAGTTTCTCTTTGGGGAACAAATAATACGAGTGTTTCCTCACGTTATTTTCTTCTTCTTCTTTTTTTTTACAAATTTTCGTATGCGAGCTTGTATTCGGATGCATGTATACATGTGTGTAGATTTGTATAGATGCATCGTTGTTTTTTTTTTGGCCTTTCGTTACTTGTGTTCGGTCACTTCTTTTATTTATTTCCGGCTGATGGCGTTAAACCGCATTGCTAGCTGGCTGCGCCAGCCACAGAGCCGCACTCCTGTAGTGCTCCAAAGGCGAACATGAGACGAGGCGCAGTGCTAGGTAGGGATCCACGTGACAAGAGCATGGAGCAATGGAGTAAAAGATCAATGTTACCCTTGTTGGATGGCGGCGCGGCGGTTCCATGAAAGCCCGTTTGAATAGTTGCCTTGTCTTGCTCGAGCTGTGTGATGCAATGCATGTTGTAGACCATGTTCTGGAGGTACCCATACGTGAACGTACCTAAATGCCTTGCCAGAGCTGGGATTTGGTTACAATTTTCTTGAATTTGTTTACATAGACGGCAAATTTTTGAAAATGTTTGATCGAGTGATCTATAGTGATCTTCAGGGTGATCTTAATAAGCTTCAAGAAACTGTTTTAGTTGATCGAGCAACAAAGCTAAGCTGTTATTAAACAGTTGGGTCCTGTAACTTAGAAAGGAGTTCAAGCCTAATAGGGCTGATCGTACCTGTAGAGCAAACTATCATTCTGGACGTTTTGGCATTCCTAGGCCTCAACCTCCTGGCTTCGCGTCAACATGGTTTCTAGCTAGGTTGGAGGGGTTGGTTGCATTGGGTGCAAGTTTACTCGGTGGCCATATTGATCCATTGTTACTCCTTAAAAATGTTTGTCGTCGTTCTTTTCTTGGAGAGCTTGACAGTAACAGAGAAAGCTTCGACAGCTTCTACAGAAGTCGTTCGCAAAGATTCCCATTCCTGTAGCCATGACACCAATGGTGCAGCGTCTGGTGACTATACCACCGAGTGATCTAACAAAGTTTCTCTACTGAGAGATTGGAGGGTCGCTGTTCTTTTTAGGTCGAGCACTGGCCATAAGCAGTGAGTTTTGATACAATACTAAGCCTGTTGCCATCGTTCATCGGCTAGTTTCACCGTGTCTTGATCTATGAAACTTTCGGCTGTTTTGAAGGGAGGAAATACCCGTCAGTCAGCCAACGTTATGTCCATATCAGAAGCTTATTGGTTAGTTCGTCCCACATTTCATTTCCGGCCACGCCAACGTGCCCAGGAAACCTGAAGGGTTATTTCTCCTAGTGCCATAAGTCAGTCCTCGACGTACTTGGAGTTTTCGAGGTTGCAGTCCAGAGCTTCAAGTGCTGCTTAACGGTCAACTCATATGGTGAATTCCATTGCCGGAAGATCCATAGATTGAAACGTTTGTGCAGCTCTTGTCGCCACATAAATCTCAGCTCGATAAACACTGCCACAGTCATTTCGTCGATATAAC
Source organism: Neoascia interrupta (assembly GCA_947623515.1). NCBI lineage: Eukaryota > Metazoa > Arthropoda > Insecta > Diptera > Syrphidae > Neoascia > Neoascia interrupta. The sequence continues at coordinate 63,304,673 of OX392463.1, forward strand.
TGGTTGATGTGCAGTGTTCCCGAGAAGACTGGTCCGAACCTGGTCCGTTTCTAGCTTACCGTCATCAGCTTTGTACTCGAAGTTGACTGAGGCCCTCTTCTAGATACATGCGCCACCTGATTCTTCATCAGAATATCTTATATACGTCTATTAATAATAGGAGATGAACTATCTACTGCCTCTACTGCGTCGTCCTCCGAGGTAGGATTCGAAGATTTTCTGGGCCGCGGCCGGCGTTGGTCTCCCTCTGTCCCAGATAACTTGGCCATGGCCGACGTTGTTTTATGGCCTTTTTACAGTCGTGTACAGTGCGATATTATACTTGCTCCTCCACCCTTCGTCTTTGCAAACGGGAACAAAACCAACCTAAGGGATTTTCCTCTCCAAGCAGCGTAGAGCGTTTTCTTCCAACTTTGGCAAGGCAAATACTTCTGCATTGTAAGGCAGGACTGGGATGATGAGGGTCTTAGGGCACATCTCCTCAGGTCAGCTTCATGACTTACCGATTTCCAGGGTTGGAAAATGACTGAAAATAGTCTTGTCAATTGGTGTCTCCACTAGATGTTTTCCAGTCGTTTCCCAGTCACTTTCTAACAGTGAAAATCGGCCAGACATATCCATGACTAAAGGGGACGCTAGGTTATGAATGGACACTTTAGTTGCTGGAGATAGAGCTTTGCTACCCGATCGTATTCTTAGTCCAAAGAAACAGCGATTAGCAAGAGTTATCCTTCATTTGATTTCAGCGCTGGTGTCGTTGAAAGATGTTACAGCAAAGCCTATGCGTGGATAAAGACTCTAACTATCTCAAAGCGATTGCTGTCTATGCGGTGATATTTTGTCCAAAACATCGGTGTTAGGTGTCTCTTCTTGGTGACAGCATATGTTATATACTTGGTTTTGCCCTCTTAGACTGCTAAACTCATACTCCCACACGATACAACTTTTTTTGTGGTACAAAGCATCCTCAAGGTTAAGTATTTTCCTTTATAACTCCACATATAAAACTAACTACGCGCTAACCATAAGCTTATAAAGTAGCAAATTACAATCAGACACGAACAATCTTTAAAGAAAAAAAGAATCACATGCGCTTAGATTGAACGAGGAATTCCTTCACGTAACAATCCAAGTGGTGATGTTGTCAGAAGACTTACTGTCTGCTGTACCATAAATTGACAATTTCTAGTTGGGAATGGGTAAAGTTTTGTTCTAAGTTTCAGTTGAGAGCGACAAAATTGTTTTACCAAAAGGTTCATTAAGTCTTATGGGCATGAAAGGTGCGAACAGTTTTTCCATGAATGTCATTTTCGTATGAATGGCATTGTGAACTCTTCTGTCGCAGGGGACATTCCTGTGATTATTCCCTGCTCTGTAAGCTCTTTTATAAATCACAATGAGCCCGGAATCGATAACTCATCAGCTCATCTATTTCTTGTATTTGAATTCATATTTTTAACGTCTAATTTCCTGCAGCGTGGGTAAACTTTTGAGGCTTCAAAAAATTGTTAGTGGTGAGCCTATGGCCCGCCTGTACCCAACATTGGCCGATTGCCCTATTTCTAACACCACTGATTTTTATTTGTTTTAATCTTCAGGGAGAAGAAATCTTCATAAAAAAGGATTGCTGCGTGAACCCTGTTACAAAAATCGAGTGAGATAATCGAGTGATTACCAATCGTTAACAAATTTAACTTTTAGATTTCATCAAATAATAGAACAAATTTAGAAAGGTCCTTGAGGTAGGTCACAGGTTCTAAGAATCCTATGGATCTGCCCAGTACCCAGCAACCAATCTTCCCTTGCCATATTAACTTTTCGGTTTGTGCGAGGAAACACCACTGCATTTTTCATCAACAATTTTCATCCATCCATAGACCGGTTCGTTAGATTCCTGTAGAACTGCTAAGACCCCATCAATCAATCTTCCTTACTATATTGACAGCTTTCGCTGTATATTATTTATTGCCTTCTGATTTTTACGAGAAAACGCATAAATTTCCCACTTCTGACACCATTGACATTTTTTATCAACAATTTTCGTCCCTATGAGTCAAAACTAGTTTGTTAAATACCCTTAAATTAGTTTTCATCGTTTTTAGCTCATAACTTTAGTCTTAAATAATGAAACTCTGGGTTTTTGTTTAAGTGTTGAAAAGTAGTAAATAAATTTAATTGATGAAAAATGTAACACAGAAAGCACGTAGGACGTTTCCATCCAGACAAACTGCCGCAACTTTAGTGGGTTTGGATTCCCACAAAACGAGCCAACCTGCGTAGTATCTTCGTGCTTATCCAAAAATTCAAGTCGAGTGGGCATATGTAATGCCCAAAGTTTGTTTTCTCTAGGATTAAACTAAACTGCCTACCAGCAGAGGTGCAAATAAACTACTTGGCACAGCATCCGGTTCGCAACTTTGTGTATGTATAAACTTGCCCACAAGGCCTACCCAAATCTGCGACAGCAACGAAAAGAAAAAATAAAATAAAGACACACTTACACTAGGTACAAGTAAAAGAAAATAAGTTGGCAATTTAAAAGGCACTGGCGCCACATGTCATGTCGCACCGAAATTCATTGCCCAAAAGTGTTGACGTATATTTGATTGGTTGCTCAACGAACGGAGTTAGGCCGAGTTGATAACAAACGTACGTAATAAAATTAATTAAATTCAAACTTACAAGAGACATCACTCATTCTGGTGTGTTTTCACAGCCAATATTAATGAGAACATCAATATGTCTGAATTACCATTTTTAGCGCCGCGAAATCTATTAACTTATCGCCGATATTCATCCAAAATAATTGGTAGTAAATTCTGTTTCTTTTTTTTCGTTTTAGTTCAAAGCCATAAACCAATATTATACGATTTCCCCCGCAAAAGCGAATTAATCTCCAAGTCTTCACGATCAAAATTCCAACTGTCAAGTAAAAAAGTTGGACGAAAAGAAAAAAAAATCGAAAATCATAAATATGTATAAAAGTATGTATAATACGTGTCTGCGTATTTTATGGCGCCAGAAGCTTATTTGTTTATCACGAATATACGAACTTGTACTTATGCCAACTTTCTGATAGCATCTTAACGATTGGGTTGGTTATATTGTGCCTTCTTTTTGGTTAATTTTACAAGACATTGTTTTTTTTGTCTGTCTTATTTAATTTGTTTAAGTCCCCATGTGACATTTAAAAAATTTTTAAAGCCAAAAAGTAACGATTACACTTGCCTGCGCCAAAATGTAGTACATAATTGGCCTTATCGTCTGGGTATATTCGGCGGTGCGGCGGACTAGCCTTACAAGGTGTGCCCAAAAGTGGATGTGCGCACATTTCGCTGCGTTCCAAATATCTGTCTGACAATGGCAAATTAAATTAAACAAATCCGTTCGCTGCGCCGAGCGCCGGCCATCCAATTGTTGTACTCAATTAAGAGTGCACTGAGGAGATCGCTGAAGCTTGCAACAACGGTCGAGCGACATGGGGATGTGTTCGTAAACTATAGCCGACAGTAGCGCCGAGTGAAAATTTTAATGAAAATTATATACAAACTGAGTTTTCGATTAGTTTTTAATGGCTGAGGTGAGCAGTGAAAATACCTCGTTTGCCATCACAACAAACGTGGATAAATTGATACGCGTACGAAAAGATACTTCTCGTACCTCCTACAGACAGCTACACTCGGGGAATTGTGATTGCGATGTGAAACGCGAGTGAATAAAGCGAATGTTTTGAGTTCTTTGCATTTCGTTTTGATTCGCGCAAAACGTTTTACACATTATCTGAATGGCGCCAAAGTATTTCTCACCCACATTTTTGCTGCATTTCTTTATTTTTTTTTCTGCTGGCTGTTGTTTTTGCGCACAACGTCGGCATCGGCAGCTTTAGTTTTTTGTTTCCTTGTGAATGTATACTTAGTTCAGTACTGGTAAATTTAAAGATATACCTACAAAAAAAACTTTATAAAAATAATCTCAGCGGTATTGAGGTCACCGACCGTGTTTACTATTTTACTACATGTTTGCTACATGACTTATCAAAGTAGCACCCGGTGATTGTGTAGGGATGGTGACGGATTGAGAGATCGCTGTGAAAAGGTGTTTTGAGATTATTTCTGGAAGCTACCGATCTCATTAGTCATCGTGACGGGGGTTTGAACAATTCGTTCAGGAATGGAGTATAAAATTGGATTATGAAAGTGCTCCTTAGGGCCGCTTTTTCAGTGCGAGATCATCCGAGTTTCAGAGTTAACCTGAGATTTACCTCAGAAATGGGTTTTTCAGTCAACTTAGATCTGGGGTTAAATTCACCTTAACTCACCAAATTTGGTGACTTAACTGACGATTTCTGAACTTTACTAACAGAGTTAACTCTTCACTGAAAAACACACAGTTGTCAAAATCTTCGAAAAGAATTTCGAGTTATTCTCAGATGTCATTTTTCACAAAAACACTCAAATATTCTGCCATTCTACACTGACAAAACATTCAAAGAAGTTCATACTGTTCTCCAGGGTTGATCCGAGATTAACTCACTAAATTTTATGAGTTAAGCTGAGAGTAGCCCCAGATCCCAATTGACTGAAAACCCCTTTTCTGGGGTAAATCTAAGTTAAACTCGGATGATGTCGCATTGAAAAACTAACCCTAAGAGGTTCGACGCGGAAATGTGACAGCTGGGGAGAAACTTACCCAAAATTCACGTGTGTTATGGGAACCGCAAGCGCTTGGCATAACTTAAGTGGGACTTTCGTCTTATTTTGACATTAGATCAAAACCACTTAAGCCTATTATGGGTTGCCGTGGCGTAGTGGTTACTGTGTGTGCTTACTACGCCGGAGGTCTGGGTTCGAATCCTGCCATCGTCACCTGAAAAAAAAGACTTGTTCTTTTTCACGGCCCCCACCTCCGCGAGGGTCTGACAAGCCCTCCGAGAGTATCATTTGTCTTAAAAAACTTCTCAAAGTACCGTTCGGATTCGGCAAGAAATTGTAGGTCCCTTTGTATGTTAAGAAATTAACACAACAGCATACATTGCTGAGAAGTTGGCCCTGGTTCACCTCGAGCTGTTGCGCCACTCTATTTATTTATTTATTTGTAAGCCTATTATGGTCAGGCCTTAAGCTTTTGCAGAAAATGAGACAAATGGAATCGAAAAACCTTATCGAAATACCCAGTAATAGTTGTTCTTAAGAAGAAGCAAATTCGACAGATAAAGGGGGCATTTCGTTGCGATGCCATTACTTGAGAGGTCGTTTAATTGGGATTGAAAAGATGCTCTCTGAAACCTTCGGGCGCCAATATGTTGCAAAACCATTGCATTGTTTTGACTCAAACTGGGCTTCTTGGCCTTTGATGTTGGCTAGATATGCTACAATTTGCGCGGCTAGTTGAAGTTAAGAGCGACTATATTATAATAGTTTAGCGACAGGCCAAAACCTATTAGGTAAGTTGAGGCAATCATGATTTTGATAACATCTAGATTTCGATGCTCAATGTACGATGGCTGACTCGAATTTTGACTTGTTGCCATGAAATTGCAGTTAATACAGAAGCTTTTTGCCGGAAAAACCAGATTCGTCACAATTATCCTAATACTATGCCTTCACCGGCCATAAAACTGCAATTAATGTCAGAGGCTTAAATATAAATCCTGGAGTGTCACCGGACGAACATAAGTTTGAATTACACGAGAACTTACGGAGATTTACGGAGCGTCATGGCGTTTAAGAGCGAAAGATAATTTTTTTAAGAATTTCAATGGAAAATGTATTTGTGACAGTCAATTGTAGGCAGTCTTTGTTTGCTTTTTCCAGTCTCAAACTGTTATAAAGTGTTCGAAAAGGGTTTAAAGTGGCAAAGAAAAGGTTTGTGAAGAGGCTGAACGGGATTTGTTTTTAATTGCCGCGAGAATTTAAATTTGTGTGATCTCACGATTCGTAGGAGATTAGTTGTTGATTTATGTTAATAGCGGAAAAGTTTTCGGTGGAGACTAATAAATCGATGATCTTTGGATCCTTTTTCTTGGCGTAGGTATGTCAATTACCGAAATTGTACCGGTCCACCGTAACTGCGTTAATTGGTTGAAATTTTAGAACACCATTGAGGCAATATTTTTTAGGTGGCTTTTTTTATTTCGTCTACAAATCAACCTGTCACTTTGTAAGTTTTCTGAATTGCACAATGTAGCCATAATAGCCTTTCGTTTTGCCATATTACCCGACAATACCCCACTATTCCTTCTAGTTACCTCTTTTTATTTCGACCACAAATCAACTTGTCATTTAAGTAAGTTAATTCGTCAAAGATGACAACTTATTTTGATTGTATATTGCCACAGCAGCGTTATCGGCAAAGGAAGTCTTAATCGATTTTTTCCTAGGCAGCGTAAACAAAGTTTTCTTTTATCGCAAGATTATTGCTTTTTTGGTTTTATCTTATCACAAAGCTCACGTTTTTTTCAATGAAATTATATTTACTCCACAGCATAATAATTTCTGTGAATAAGTCCATAAATCATGGAGGCCTTTCTTCGTACCGTGCGTACAGCACACATTAATTAAAAATTATTAGAATAATTTTCAATATGAGATCATCATAAATCGCCACTTAGCCTTAATGGCAATTAATGAAAATTTACAACCTTTAACAAGGCTTTTTCTTCGTAAATAGATATCTTTCCAAGTAATGCGATTATAATCGGCAAATTTTTTTCCGAATTGATTTTGAAAAGATATAAAAAAAAGTTCAATATCTTTATTTATGCAGCTCATACAACAGACCCGGCCATAAGTACCTACCAGATATTTTCTGCTTGATTGGATTCAAATGGAGATTTCTCCATTCGTAGATTGGAACCTCTTTGGATAATTCAATTGAATTCGATACAATTTTTTCGCTTTTTTCACCCATTTCATTCTATTTCATTAAATCCATCAATTAATGTTCAATATCGTTAAAGTGTAGTCAATTGAAATGATTGTTATTCTTTTCTTAACTTTTTTTTATCAAACAATTGAATTGATTTACTGGCGCCACCTTTTTTGAAGTTATAAGACCGAGCTATATATAAATTCTCATTTGTTTTTTTTTTCGAAATTGTTTTGATATTATTTCTAGAAACGTAGTTGCATTGTGTTTTGTTTTTTAAAATTGGATTTTGTCCCTGACCATAAGACCAGGAAGAAGAAGCTATATGTAGTTCAATGACCACAGCTGTTCTTTTCGATCGATCTCATATCTTATCTTACTCAACGTGTCCATGTCCCGCTTTCTACGAAAATATATTTTTTTTTTGCGAAATTTATTACTAGTCGTTAGTGTGAGTAGAAAATCTGTTTCCGTGATTAATTTTTTTTGTTTTAATCTATTCTTTTCAGCTGAATGTCAGTTTGGTAAAACTCTTCACGAACTTGGATCAACTTGGTGGGCGGATTTAGGACCACCCTTTGGGGTTATGTATTGCATAAAATGCGAATGCGTAGCGGTAAGCAAAAACATTTTTTTTTCATCATACATTTAAGCCAATTATTATTATTTTTTTATGTTTTATTTCATTCCTCGTGTCTGTTTTTTTTTTCTCGAAAATCAAGAACAATATTGTTGTCAAAATAAAATTTTCAAAAATACATTTCTTGCAGACAATATTTTTGTAAACTAGAAACAGAGGACTAAGCCATGCGTCAGCATGTTTGAATTTTAGTTGCATATTTAATTTTTTAATTGAAACTGGAATTTTGAATTGGTTTTCGAAATGGCAGCTCAGCTAATCAAACGAAATTTGATGTTGCACAGAGTTCTAAAAAACGAATGACTAAAATACAATTTCATAAGACTAAGAATAAGCGTGCCAAAAAAACAAAAAAGACAACCAACAAAGTTGAGATATTAAAACTGAATTATGTCCCTGAAGGCAATGATTAATGTCTGAAATGGCGCGAAATAAAAAAATGCTAAATCTATTATTTTTCAAATAAAATAATATTCCTACTGTCGAATTTGTTGTTGGTGGCTTCTATAAAAATACAATTTCTCGTGGTTATGTACATGTACGAGTGTTCTTATATTGGTTCTCGTTTTTTTATTTATTTAAGAAACCACAAATGACAAATAAAAATGTCTTTCGTCGGCAGCTATCAATTAAGCCATGAAAAAATTTTGAGCAACGTTTTGCTCGTTTCTGCTGGCTCTGAGAATGTATCTTTCTATATGATATTGTTTAGTATGCGTGTCACATTTCAATTTAATCTAGATTGTGGATCTCTTGAATTATGATGCGTTACTCATCGACCTTCTAATTGGATAAAGTCAACACGGCTCCATTAGAAATTGTTGAAAGAATAATGAAATTTTTTTTTTAACTATTGCTAGTTTGAGAGTGAACTTTAGGAGAGGCTTGAAGAGTATTTTTCTGTGTTGACTTCAATCTCTCTATACATCACCCGAATCCAGAGTCCAGGGAACTTCAATCATCAAGTGGAAGTTTTGTAGTTACCGAGATTTAATTGTGCCAAAAGACACATGACTTTTGTAGGTTCAAAAGGATATCTCAATATCCAAATTTTTTCATAAACTGATTTAAGAAAAAAGGAAGGAATGAAAACTTAGACGCGTAAACTAAAAAATAAATATTTAGCTTTGCATCTATACTGGACCTAAGGACCTGAACAAAGCAAAAACAAAAAACTACCTCACTTCTTCAAAACTACCCCAGAACCGTAGCTAAGGGCGGGCTTTGAGGGTCCTTTTGCCTTGGCACTCGCGTTCTATGATTGCGTGCGTGCCTTGTTTTGATTTTGGAATCTATGATGGGATCGCCTAAGGTGATCTTTAATAAGTGATGTCACAAATCACAAAATTCGTCTGCGTAATCTCTGATCATTACAATTTTCTTGTGACAGCTCTCGATCAATCACCGTCAAAATCTGCAGGTCTCCAGTTTTCAAACTTTCTTGAAAGTTGGTTGTTATGCCTTGTCTTAGGCCGACTTTCTGCATGTATGAATACAAATAAGTGTTCTGACACCACAAGCCTTTTTTTATCCAATTGACTGCCACAAAATATGAAAATCACACATCACCAGAGGCGATTCCACCCCTGAATTATCGGAAAGAAGCAAATTTCTCTTGTTTTTAGAAGAGGAACTGTCAAACGACTGCCAACAAAACAGTTTCAGGAGAGTCCAGAATATTTCCGGACACTTCCGGACGACCAATCGAAAATGCCATAAAAACAAAAAACTCGTTTTATGACACTTCTAATGAAATTGTCCGTTTTGAGAATCAAAAATAAAGAAGAACTGGCCAAAAAGCTCGAAGAGTCTAAAAATCAACTCCTAGATCTGCGTGGTGTCAAAGTGACAAGCGAATGAATACGCTGCGTCTGTCATGTAGAAGTAAACGATCGACAACGATTCACACGTTTTTATGGAAAGTGACCTATAGAAAAAGTTCGTGACGTACTTCGGTTCCAACAAAACTTTGACAACTTTGGCTTAACGTACGGCTTAAGTTGGCCTCTCTCATTGTATTCGAAGTTATGGACATTTAAGTCACTCTCCTCTTTAACCACAAATATTAATGATGTGTATGAAAAGCTCTTCCTTGCTGCACATAATCTATCAGATTCTATAACGAAATGGATTTACTTGCATGTCGTATTTTTAGGAGCATTAAAACTTTTCGCCTTCTCGATAATACTTGCCACGCTTAAACGGCTAGCTATGAAGGACTTAAATGAGTTTAAGTCGGCTTTCACGAATGCCTCATTTCACGCAACTTGTATGTCACGAACAAACCATACAAGCATTTTGCTTGATTTCGTTAGGTTAACTTTTGTGGGCTTAACTTAGTCCAAGACAAGTGAGAGGTTCCAAACGAAAATTTGGCAACTGGTGAGAATCAGAAATTTCATTCAATTTCCGAACAGTTCGCTGAAGAGTGTAATGGGCATCATACGCATCAGAATGGGCATCAGAACTTGAGTAGGATTTTCGTTATATTTTGACATTAGGTTTTGGACGATTTTTGGCCGATTTGCCTACCTATCCGAAGTTAGAACATATTTAAACGGCAGCCTAGGAAAAATTGCTGGCTTTTTCATAACCAGCGCGAGAAAGCGAGCGAGAGTTGAGGGCGAGTTGTCAAATGAATTTCATTCAATCAATGTGATTATTTTGGGATGGTAAATTGCAATGCCATCAAATCGTTGTAGCAAACTCGCACACTGCCGGCCGCCTCCCGCCCACTTAAAAAAAATTCACCGCCAAGGTCAACGATTATTCGTACATTCGCTGTTGTCAGTTGTTGTTTGAATATCATGTTTTCACCGGGCACTAATCCGCGACTTATAAATCTTCACTAAATCCTCTAAAAATTACGCGATAAACCATACAAATTTAAATACTCTCGGCAAGCGATTATAAATAAATCCCCTTATGAACCTCATTCATCCTTTTCACAAACCAATTTCAACCCTTTTCGAACACCTTTTTAACAGTTTTAAAATCGAAAAAGATGGCTGAAATTGTCCACGAGTGATAGATCTGTCAAAATCAGAATTCCCATTGCGATGTTTACAATAATTGAAATCTTTTTTTGGAATTTATTATTAAGGGATCGTCTCCCGCTAATCCTCGTTTTATTGCCGGTGGAAACATAGTATAACAAAGCAATCAAATATTTATAGGGCGTGCCACCCTTCCTTGTGTTTTCCTTTTCACCTTTACTTTATTACTTAATAAAGTGATAAGTTTTTTAAAAAGCAAAACGAGCTGAATTTTATTGCTTTAGTCAGAATTTTGAAAGTAGATTTTATGCGAAAAATCAGAATGCAGATTTTTGAAAGCCTAATTAAGACTATCGATTTCTTTGTAACCTTAACTCTAGTTCAAAAGTGTGAAAAGTAGAATAAGGAGCATTTCATTTCTGTAGTCAGAATTTCGCCAAAGCAATTTTTTTTTTTTGCAAATTGGCAGAATTTTGATACGCTGATATTTGAAAACAGAATTATGGCCAAAGTTCTTTCCTCGCTTAAAAACTATTCTTTGACTAAAGTTCGAAGTTTTTTTTTTAGCATTATGGAGTTTCTTTCAAATTGGAAGCGTGTCAAAAATAAAAATCCCTGTCCACGAAACGGCCAGCTAAAAGTGACACATTTCACGTTCGAAAAGACGGAAAAAGATCTGCTCACTGTCTGCCATATTTTTTTTTATTTTTAGTTCAACGTTTGCTTATCCTATTTATGACACATAAATGTTTATTAAAAAACAATAATCAAGATCTATGAACATGTCCCGCGAATACATGCGGCAAACAAAAATCCGTTTCGTTTCTGTATTTTCGACAAATTGATATCTTTCGTCATGTGGCGGCCCATCATATGTATAAAAATCCCCAGCAGCCTTAAACAGCTCGCTCATGCCCACTGAACATTCATTTGTCATCGCCCCAGAGTACTAAAACGAAAAACCCATAAACTGCGAAACTGAAAATCGAACATGCGATAAATGATATGATTACATTGGCGCCATTATATCGTGTAAGAAGCCAAAAAACCACCCATTAATTACTTTTCGAACATAAAAATAATAAAATTTCGGTTAGATTAAAAAAAAAATGAATGAGACTTAATTCGAATTCGCAGGCAATGAGAAATGAAATAAATATTTTGAAATTTAAATACATTTTGTTAACAGCTTTTTAATTGAGTCTGTGTTTAATTTTTATTTCTCTATTTTTATGAACTTATAGGTTCCGAAAAAGCGCAGAATTGTCGCTCGAGTACAATGCAGAAATATCAAAAACGAATGCCCACCGGCGAACTGTGACGACCCGATATTGTTGCCGGGCAAATGTTGCAAAACATGCCCCGGAGAAACCAATGGTGAGTGTGAATCACTTAATAATTTTCTAATTTTTTTATTATAATTAGTTTTATATAAAAGTACTATTAGTAGAGGGATGTGCCTTGGCAAAGCGTTTATGTTTATTAACTTTCTCTTTCATCTTGAAATTCCAGTCGCGCGAAAATATGATTAATTAAAATTTTTCAAAAACGATGTTCACACGATATAAATATTTTTTTTTTTTTAATTATGTTGTGTTCTTGATTTCAATATTTTTTTTTCGCATGAGTCTTGAAATAACTTTATGTATGATTTCGAGGGAAAAAAAATCTCTCATGGTTATTAACCAATAATGGAATTTTCGTTGTCGCAGATTTTATTATCAATAAATTTGAAAATTCTGTTGTATTCTCAGAACGACGGACACAAGCAAACAATTCTTTTTATTTTCGAATACTACGTTTATGTTTGTATATATTTTCGGTATTTTTTTGTTTTTGTAAAAACAAATTCATAAATTTATTTCGCCGTCCAAAGTGATTTTTTATATTTTATTTTCATAATTAGTATCAAAAAATAAAATGAACACAACGATGAAACGAAAATATATATAAGAATTTTTTTTTCAAAAAAGTCTATAAGTATATTTAAATCATAAAGGAGAAAATCTTTCTCGAGCCGATAGAGGGTGAACGCCAGCGGCAGGGTAAAAGAGTATAAACTCGTGACAAAATTCTTAGCTGCTTAGTTAGTTAGTCAGTCGCATGGGTCAGAAGGAGGCGCCTTAATCATCAAAGCTAGAATTTTCTTTTTTGTATTCCAAACCAAAAGTATACTATTTTCGAGAAGCGTAGACATTGGTCTCTCGTAAATCATAAAATTATTGTATTTTCGAGAGACAGAAATAAATGTACTGCGGCGCTGCGCTAGACATTCTATAAATTGTATCAAATATTTGCTCCATAAGTCATCTGTGATAAACAGTAATAGCTTGATTGATGTAAGGAGCAAACCTGTAGGAGTTCTTTAATTTGGACACATTCGTGCGGCATGGCGGTTGTCCAAAAAATGTGTAATAAAAAATGAAATATGCTGGACGAGCGTTTTTTTTTTTTTTGGCGAAAGCTATTTTGTTTGCACTAGCCTACGAGGTCGTATTTGCACTTTTAGAAGCAGCTGACGTAACATTAGCTGGCCCCGAGCAAGGGAGATCACCGGAAGGAGTTGTGACTAAAACTGGAAGACGTCGGTCGCATATGTAGGAAGTGAGAGATTGCTCGATGCCTGTTTTTGGTCTCGGTGAACTGGCGGTTTTTTTTTTTGCCAGAGTTTTTTGTGCGGTGGTGTGTGACGATTTTCACTTGAGGTTGTCTGTTCTGGATGCTTGCCAGCCAGTCGTCCGGATGAATTCATGTGTTTATTTATTTTCGTCGGTTGATTTAACTTGACTGATTTTACATCATCGGTCGTGACATTTGTTTTGATTTTTCCCTTTTTGCTCGAAGGCTATAGATGCGCGTTTCCCGCACGTTTTCTACGACAACGATTGTGTTGTTTGCTTTTGCTTTGCAAGGAAGGGAGAAACGTAATGCACGTTGCATGGTATTCAATTTGATGTTATGACATCAGCATAACCTCGCTAAACACCTAGAACGCAAGAAGGTGTTTCTTTTCACGACTAAGGGATTAGGCTACCCTTTTAATGATTCACATCTCACGAGCCGAAAAGATAAGAAGAAGAGGAAAAAGGGGAGAGGTACTAGTGAATGTTTGTTTTGAATAGCTGCATGTTATAATGAGAAGGAAGAACTGATTGTGACATGACATTCCTTTACAGAGAAATGCAAGTATCAGGGCCTTTGTCATAGATTCGGCGAACTACTATCCATCGTGAGTTAGATTGGATATCGGAGGGGCAGTAAATGCGACAAACGACAAAGGCTCTTAAAAACTTAGTTCCTTACTTACTGAAGGTGGCGCAATACAGTCCGGGGTGAACCCAGCACCCGAGCCTCAGCCAACAAGCTCCATCTTCCTACCTGGCTGAGGTCCCCTTCCACTTATGTCCGCCACCTGAGTCTCGATCTTGGCCCTACTGCGCCGTCCCTGCAGGATGGATTCAAAGACTTCCGTTGGTGTTCATCCGCTGTAGATAACCCAGTCATCGCAGTCGTTGTATTTTGACTCTTCTGGCTGGGTCGGTGTCACTGTGTAGGTTGATGCGAGCGGGACCATAAATCGACCGCAGGATTTTCCTGTTGAAGCAGCCTACAGCACTTTTATCCGCCTTTGATAAAGTCCACGCCTCTGCACCGTAAAGCAGAGCTGGGATGATGAGGGTCTCCCTCTTAGCTCCCTCCAATCCACTCAACAGCTTAAGGGTAAACTCTTCTTTAAGGAAACAAAGTCTATCACATTTTTTCCGTTGGGCGCCACTTATAGGCAACTGTCATATACTTACTTACTTTACTAAAGGTGGCGCCACAGTCCGGGGTATACCTGGGCCTCGGCCAACAAGCTTCGCCAGCCACCTCTGTCTCCAGCTAGCCGTCTCCAGTTTCGCACGTGAAGTTGGCTGAGGTCCCCTTTCACTTGCGTGCGCCACCTGAGTCTCGGTACTCCTCTACCGGGCCGTCCCTGCGGGGTGAATTCGAAGATCGGCGATTGTCATAATTTATTGCATAAACATTGGGGAAATAGGAATGATATTTCTGACTTCTATTACGGGAATAAGTGGGGTGCCGTGGCGTAGTGGTTAGTGTGTGTGCTTACTACGCCGGAGGCCTGGGTTCGAATCCTGCCACTGCCATCGTCACCTGAAAAAAAATGACTTGTTCTTTTTCACGGTCCCCACCTCCGCGAGGGTCTGACAAGCCCTCCGAGAGTATCATTTGTCTTGAAAAACTTCTCAAAGTGCCGTTCGGATTCGCCAAAAAATTGTAGGTCCCTTTGTATGTAAAATAAATAAACACACCAGCATACATTGTTGTTGAGAAGTTCACCCCTGGTTCACCTCGAGCTGTTGCGCCACTCTGTTTTACAAGTAGCTCTACGACTACAAGGTTTAATAAGGAAACGGACTTAAACAAAATTATTTGTCTGCAAAGATCCTTCTTCTAGGAACAAATCGATTTCCGCTTAACATATTCACACACGCAAATATTTCATTGCAAAAGTCTTGGCCAAGACTAGACACCGAAAGCTTGAAATCATGCTTTATCAAGGTCGTCTGAACCCTAGTCTTTCGGATCACCGCCTGATTATGTCTCACTTGAGGTCGAAACTAGTCCCTACTTAGGAACCAAAAAGGGAAGTCCCTATGGACGAGTGGAATGCCAACCCAAGGAGATGGTTTTTTTTTTCTATAAGAACTTTGCTCGGCACACATTCTAGTTCCTCAGAAGCAGAGAGATCACTTCGTCTAAACCACCCATCATGCGATATGCTATTTCTAATGACCAATTACAGCCTCGATCCTCTTCTCTGGTGCTATGCACTTGTCGATGATTGAGCATTTATGGAAATGGGTGAAATTCCAACAGTTGAAGTTGAGCCATAGAACATTCCCTTGTAGACGATCTTCTTGGCCAAATGAAAAAAAAAACCTACCAATCTGCTGCATAGTTCTATTTACCATAAGACATACCTACCTACATAGGACCAAAATATTTGTACCTACTATAACTTATCCAAACGGAATTAAATATCTCGTGTAGGTAAGGAGAGAGAAGAAAAAAACTTGCATATGGCCAAAAACAAACCCGTACCTGTACCAGTATGCCCGCAGTGCTATCTCCCGATGTACTTATCCACGCTGCAGGAGAATGTGCCTGTGCCAGCCTGGCTGCCAGCCTACCTATTTTAAACGATGCCAAATAAGTAGATTTTGTATAAAGAAAACAACACACTCACTTACATTACATACAGACAGAGATAGAGGTGTAGGTAGAGGTACTCTAGATATGGTTTGACAAAATAATGACCAACAACGTCGCCATCCTCGACTCGACCACTGACCACTTGAGCAGCAAACTCGACCAGGCTTGAGCCATCATCTCCCCATATCGATGTGATTACTGCAGCGCACTGCACTGCACTGCGTGCAATTTTCACTTTTTATGAACAACTCGTTTCCATAATACCTATAGTAGGTAAAAAGTGCTTAAAACAAGTTCGATCATCATCATCGGCATATTATGCTAGTTAACAAATGTGCGTAGGTACCTGCCTCCTTTCGCCGGGATTTCAGCCGACTCCGGTCTTGCCATCTTCTTACTCGAAACTCATTTGATGTTATCTTCATCTGCATCGACATTATCGATTCTTTTTTTCTCGTTTTATTAATAATTAAGCCTGACTCACCGGGCCGAGCTGATCAAACCGAAATGTGCGGCAAAGTTAAATAAGATTCAAGCAGGTCCGTCGGGAACTCCGGCGATGTGTCTCCTTTTGTGGATGTCACCCTCCTCCCATTCAGCTCGATTGTAATTCAATTTCGTTTTATTTTTCTACTCCCTGCCTATTGCGGTGATTTTATGTGTGAAGATACGCGGTATTAACCTAGGCACCAAATAAAAATGTCCAAATTTAATTGGTGCCCCACAAGGTGTGTGTGCTGATCATTTGATCTAGGTACGCGGGGCGGTATTTAAATTATGTGCCTATCTGTGGTCTTTTTCACGTTAAAAAAAAAATAACAGCATCAAGTGGAATTTAACCTTTTTCTGATGACTCTTTGATAATTATCGAAATTCCAGAGATTTCCTTTATCTCTTACAATCAAAACCAGTGCGGAGAGGGAAGAGGCATTTGAAAGGAACAAAAAAAAATGTCTCGATATGGTCACACAAAGGTTGAGAGTGTCGGCTGATGTGACCTACGAACACTCAACGTCCTACAGCGAAACAAGCGCATTCCAACCTCCTGATTCAAATTCTCCACACTTCGTCGTCTTCCGATCTCATTTATCTTCTTGAAAAGAAGAAAGAAACACTCACTTTATTCATTCATCTCCTCCGTCTCCTCGTGTGCCGTTTCGGGGTCCTCCTGCATGAAAGAATGAACGGCCAACCCAAAACGTAACTACCCGACTATAAACATGTATAAAAAACGATGGAATTCCAAATCCATAAAAATAAAATGGGAACCAAAGACGGGATCGCGTCGTCGTCGACGTCGGCACTGCACACAAAAAAAATGAACACCAAACAGAAAAAGTGAGATCAGGCGATAAGATCTGCGCGCTGCCACCACCACCATCGAGGAACACCACCATGAACCATGATCCACCATCAGCATCACCGCCAACACCACCACCGCCACCACAACAGCGACCGGTACGGTCCTCTCTGGCTGGAGAGAGGAAACAGAAGACAAAAAAAAAGATTTACAAAAAAAACCGACCATAGGTATACAAGGTGTCAGATTTGTCGCCCTTCATTATAACACCACAAAATAATTCTCAATCTTAACTACAATGCGGCCCCCTTGCTGCAAACCAAGCCTGGTGCGCACACTCATAAGCCAGTCAGCCCAGCCAGCCCAGCGCAAGGCTCTGAAGCCGAGCGGCACACACCAGGCAATCATCGTTTTTCATCTGAAAACTATGGCAACCGCTTCGTCGACTAAGCCTTTGACGTGGATGCCCATGGCTTTCTTTGGTGTGTGAAGGTTTAACTCCGATGGGCGTCGTCGTTGGCTCTTCGTTATGCACATTCGCATTACTTTTGCTGAATGTATAATATTTCTAGCAATCGATGATTTTGAGTGTCGAGCTTGCGATCGAGATCGAGATCGCAAGACCTCGCTCCTCACATTTAAGGTATGAGCCGGCCGATCCGTACAGTGTCGTTTTATTTGTACCCACACATTGCCGGCCAGCGGATTGGCCAAAAGCAACAAGACTCATGCCCTGCCCATGCTAAACCTTATTTATCCATCCATTCATCGTTCCGTCCGCCGAAATGACCTCGGGGTGTATATCGGTTTTGCTTCATTTAATGGCAAGTAATTTTCAGATTTTAGCGCCGTGGAATTGTGCTCTCTGTCGTAAAGTTGCCATATATATATCGACTCACGTCCCCCATTCAGCCAGATTAGTGAGAGGATGCAGTCAGGTAGGCTGCTATTGTTGCTGCTCAAACGTCAAAGGTTCAATAAGATCTTTTTAGCAGTAACATTCCATCGCTTTTGTTCGACTGGGTGTAGTAATCGGTCAGTTTCAACCGACAACGATCCCTTGAGCAGTAATTTTTCTCACCTCTTATGGGATTAAGGGTTGCCGTACAACATAAAATATTCCGACTTAGCAATGAGGTATCAGGCGTTTTTATGAAACTCACACGTCAGTTCTGTTTAAATAAGTCGTGTGTTAAGCAGGTTTGCCTAGGTTGGTGCCGTTGTCGACCTGAAGACTGACGATGCCCCCCCGATGTAATGGATAGCGTTATAATTGCAGGGCTGCTCTTCGTGTTGAACCCGCTCGGAAGCCGAGCTGGACATTCCGACCACCGCGCATGCTGATACCGCTCAGGCTTAGCTACAAAGTGTGCCCTGCGTTACCAGGATCAGCACATATCCGAGGCTTCTTCTTTCTTCTCTTTATGATTGGGGGGGGGGGGTTGTATTTGATACCTAGCTGCCAAGTTTCCATTTGCCCGATCTTAACATGGACAACAGACGCCAACCAAGAAGCTGCTCATCCCGAGGCAGATGCTTCATGTTTTTTTCTGTATAGAGTTCAGCCGCCCCTCTGGGATCAGACGCTGGACAGCTTGCCGCATACTTTGTAGAAGACCCTACTGTGTTTTATTTAAACCTTCAGGTCTATCTCTCCGTTATAAATTTACTTTAGGAGTATATATATACTCCTGACAGCATCACTTATAACATGCTGAAGAATACTTTACCAGTGTTTAGTCGGCTGTTACGGCATACCTTAACTCAAGGCTAATCTAACCCCGACCTTGTCAGACTTAAACCGACAAGCCATGTAAGCCGAGATGCGAACGCGTCACCTCTCTGATAGGCCAAGATACAGGCGGTGGATTCAGTTAAAGAACATCTCCGAGAACCGCCTGAGGATCGCGCCCGTCTCTCTTTAGTTGGTGGCGAAGGATCGGGAACGATGAAAGGACCATTTAGCCGCGACCCTTCTTAGGATAAGCGGTATGCCTAGGTTTAACATTGAGTTTGATAAGCATTGAAATGTTTTGAACGCGTTTAAATTTCAAGTTTAACGCCGCGCAGACTCTATCTGACCTCGGTTCTTGTTGTGCACTACAAATCATCTTTAAAGGCGAAATGTTAGTCAAGCAACCTTACTTGAGCTAAATTTTAGCCTCAGCAAAAAGTTGATCGTGTAAAATCGGTTTCAGTTGCTCTACTGCGCCTACTGTACCAACTGCGCCAGGCTTAACAAAAAGAACAAATCAGCTTAAAAGAAGACTTCTAGCCGACGATGACTCATCGCAAAAACAGAATTCCCATAAAATCTTCTAGTTTCAGTGAAATGACTTCTGGCAACCCTACTAAGCCGCCTTTATACCCCAGGAACAAAGTAACGAAAGGAAACGAATAAAGCGTTAAATTTAAGATACTATTCAATTTCATGATTATGTCCATTGATGTCCCATCGGATTTTGTATCGTATTTGAACAGAATTTCCTAGAATTTTCATTAACAAACCGAGCCATACAAAGTAGGGAATTTCTACCTACCCGTAACCTCTATACGTGCGGTGCTTTTGTTAGTCTTTTTCCTTTCGGGAAAGATCCTAAATTTTTTATTCATCCCACCTTATATTCATTTCATTCACATTCCGTTTTGCATTGTGTACTCAATTTGAATTTATTTTTTGTGTTTTCAGATCCGGAAATAGCCCAAGATGTCCCAGTGCCAGTGAATAATGAGGAGGAGGAGCGCAACATGAAACGTAAGTATAGTGAAGCGACACCGACAATTCCCATTGCTCCTTTAGCTGTATGTTAACCCATTTTTTTTTATTATTTTTCTTTTCTTTTATTTAGACTTTGCTGCACTTTTAACTGGAAGGACATCGTACTTTTTAAAAGGCGACGAAATGAAAGCCATGTACTCGACGCACAATCCACAGAACGTGGTGGCCACAGGTCGCTTTCTGTTCCACAAGAAGAATCTTTACTATTCATTTTACGTATCGAGCAAAATCACCAGACCACGTGCCATACAGTTCGTAGACGAGTCCGGTACCATACTCGAGGAGCATAATCTAACGACACCATTAAACGGGCCGTTGAGTGTTTATCAGAACACGACGGGAAAGATTTGTGGCGTTTGGCGTCGTGTACCGCGTGACTACAAGCGTCTGTTGCGCGACGAACGTCTGCATGTGGTACTGCTGTGGGGCAGCAAGTACCAAGCCGAGCTGGCATTAGCGGGAAAAGTAGCCAAGTACACGGCACTTCAAACGGAGTTATTTAGCACGCTGATGGAACCGGCGCCAGGAACTAAATCAGATCAAATGGCCGGAGCAGGTGGTACGGCGATAGTATCAACCAGCAGTGGGGTTGCGTCATCGGTTCACTTGACTCTGGTGTTCAATGGGGTGTTCAGTCCAGAGGAATTCATCGATGTGCCGGTGAGCATTCGCATTGAGTCGGCCGAACGTCGTGAAGTTATTCTGGATGAGCTGCAGAAGGTGCGCAAGCCATCGCCAGAAGTGAATGTTCTTGAGATCTCGTCGCCGATATCAATTCAAAATCTCCGCCTCTTGAGCAGAGGTAAACTTATGTTGATCGTTGAGTCGAAGAAGAATCCTAATTTGCGGATCCAGGGCCAGATTGTGACTCGGGCAACATGTGAACTGTTCCAGACGCTATTGGCACCGCACAACTATGAGTCGAAGGCGAAAGCCAGTGGTTTGGCATGGGTCTATATGAATACAGATGGTTCGATGGCATACAACATTCTGACAGATCATCTTAGTGCCAAGGAGCGTCCAGAAATCAGCTTGATCGAGGACATGGGCAAGAGAAAGACAGTCCTAGAAGATCTGACTCCCTCGTTCAACTTTGACCAGGCCATCGGAACCATTGACAAAATCAGTCCGAAGATAATCGAGTCTCTGTATGGTGGTGACCTGGGAGTGAATATAGCCATTGAATCGGAGCAGAACTTGATTCGTGGTCGTTTGACCCCCAGACCAGTCGCCGACGCACGTGACTCTGCCGAGCCAATACTGCTTAAGCGACATGACACGTCCAGTCCGGCCCATCTCATGGGAATGGCATGGATCGCCATTGACAATGACTGTAGCCTACACTACGAGGTGACAATGAATGGCTTCTTCAGCAATCAGCAGGCGTTCCAAATCTATCTCGAAGAGAAACCCATTGAGGCGATAGGCGCACCGATCACCCGGAAGATGCTGGAAGAATTCACCGGGCCCTACATGGAGGGCTACGTGCTGGGAATGGCGGCAAATGAGCTCATCAAATTGGAAACAAGTGTTTGCTACCTGGAAGTGTACGCAAAGGATCGACAAGAGCTCCTGCTGCGCGGCAAACTAAAGTCGACCAAGGTGCCGAGCCATTGTTTCCCCTCGTACACCGACAACAATGTACCGAGCGATATTGGTCCTGGCGATCAGAATGGACAAATAAATCCGGAAACGGAAACGAAATGCTATCATTCAGGTCGATTCTACGACGAGGCCGAACAATGGCGCAGTTCGCAGGAAACCTGCACAATGTGTGCCTGCCAGCATGGACGTGTCACCTGTGATGCCATTAAATGCCCGACCCTAAAGTGTCAACTGGGTGAGAAAGTCGTTTCTCGTGATGGTGAATGCTGTCCTACGTGTGTTTCTCCGAATATCACGCTGCAAACGAACAATTCTGCGGAACGAGGCTGCCGCCTGGGCGATCAATTCCATTTGGCGGGAGCGACATGGCATCCATACTTGCCACCGAACGGTTTTGATACATGCGCCACGTGTACCTGCGATCCGTTGACCCTGGAAATTCGTTGCCCGCGACTGGCTTGCCCGGCTCTTACGTGCCCCGAGAAACTGGCTTATCGTCCCAACAAGAAGGCCTGCTGTAAGGTTTGTCCCGAGGGCAAATCCAGCCAACATGGAGAAAAATCTGGACCCATCAACCCGAACGTCCTGCAGGACCAAGCATCGCCGCGAAGCAACGTCAAGACAACAGAGGAGATCCTCTCAAACGGAGGCTGCAAGGTGGGAGCCCAGCTGCACGAAAATGGTCAGGAATGGCACCCGGTGGTGGTGTCATATGGCGAGCAGAAATGCATCAAATGTCGTTGTAAGGTAAGATTGACTGAGGAAAGCAATTGTAATGGTCAAATCTAATTTATTGTTTTTTTTTTTCTAGGACTCATATGTGTCCTGCCAAAGACGCTGCACACGAGCGACGTGCAACAACCGCGTTTCTTCAAAGCGAAAAGGTTTCGGGGCGACGTCGACGTCAGACAATGACGAGTGCTGCTCAGCCCAGTGCCGACGATCCAGGCGACATCAGCAACACAGACGGGCGCATCGAGACAGAGAGGATAAGCAGGCGGCCAAATCGTCCATCTCTAGTCGCAGCTGAATGCCCACAGATCCAGCCGCGCATACATCATTTAATATATTCAACACACTTAATTATATTTATATATAATGCACCATTATAGTCGCACGCCGAACACGCACATATTGCTACAGTAAAAGATGAAACAAAATGATAAAAATATATAATTTATTCGAAAAGGACTAGAGAAAACACGAAGGACTGCGCAGAGGAGGTATTTGCAAGGGAATCACAATGAATTCCGAAACCTTGTCTCGCAAAGGAAAAACCTTATCAAATCTAGATCAAAACCACAAAAAAAGAATCATTTAAGCAGACATTGAGACACATCCCACATGCAAAACGCCAGCGCCGACTGGGGGGAGGGGGAGTACAAAAGGCTTTTGATTTTCACACGAGATATTTTTTGTACGGTACACTTAACAAAAAAAGAATTACATAATGGATACATAGACCATGTATATAGAGAAATGATGCAAAAAATTGAAGAGATTTTCAAAACAAAAAAAAAAAATATATAAAACCGAAGGACGTTTTTGTAAGACGCCAGGACGACTGTTAATAAATTCTCGCATGCCGTAAGCAAGGAGCAAATGGTTGGGTATTTTTTGAAGCAAAAAATTTCACACACTTACGCTTGATTATCCTTGCTTTGGTCAGATTACAAAAAGGAGCAAATCTTTTTTTGTGTTTGTGCTTTCGATACACATACGTACACACTAGGTATACACATGTATTATCGTATGTAGTCTTGGCTGAAGTCAGTCAACCAAAAATGGAGTTTTTTATGGAATTGTTTGTTTTTAAAATGTACATTTTCGGACATAAATTTATAAAAAAAATAATAATAATAATAAAATAATAATTGAAATACCCGCAACATAATAACAACAAATCTAACTGACAATGAATATTTTTTTTTAGCTTTTAGTAAGTGTATTTTGTATTATATAGAAAGGAACTTTATTATTTATTTATAATTAAAAGTAATACACACAACAACAAAACAACTGATTTTTTTTAAAAACTTTAGATTTAACTATTAGTTTTATTTTATTTTTATTTTTTTTAAGTTTTTTTTTTAGTAATGAATATTATTGTATCTTTATAACCATTATTTGTATTATTTCGGCTTAGAGTTAAGAATAACGATGGAGCTTTATTAAATCTAATTAACCACAACAGACTATTTCAAAATTTGCAAAAAAAAAAACAATGTAAATGTGATTATTTTGAAATAACAGTAAAAATATACAAAAAGCTTAATACACGAAATGGACGAACAAAAAGATTGTATTTTAATTATTTCATTTTGGAAATTTTAGAGCGAGTCAGTTGTTAACTGTTTCTTTTCAAGTTCAACAACTACAAAACAGTTCACAGGTGGCGACAGTATTATGAAGAACTTTTACAAAACAGTTTTTCAGGCTAATTACTATTAAAAAAGGAGAAGTTTCAGGCATTACCGTCGAAGAGGTTAGTGCGGTGGCGGTCACTCAAAAAAAGCGAGAAACAATGCAGATCTTCGCGCGGGAACTTTGAAAAGAAAAAGTTCAAGAAGCCCACGTACGTATGACCATAGGCGCGTGTACACTTGAGATTAAAACTATTGCGAGTAGCTCTCATGCCACTCTCGAGAGTTACGGTAGTTCCTGGCGGAGAGAGACTTTCAAGAGCTTCGGAGTTTGAGAGTAAAGTTAACGCTCTGAGCAAGCTAACCAAATAGACTGACAGTTGTGGACTGGGTGTCAACCCCCACAAAACTGAACTTGTCCTCTTCACTAGGAAATACAAAATCCCACACATCGACCCAACCTCAATCAAGGGCACTAGCTTAAATTTCTCCGAAGAAGCTAAATATTTGGGTCTCATGCTCGATAGAAAGCTTAGCTGGAAATCTAATATGCAGAAAAGGGTCCGAAAAGCTAGGAAAGCACTCTTTTCCTGCAAAAAAGCCGTCGGCAACAAGTGGGGACTTCTACATATCTGGGTCGACAGACCGATACTGACGTATGGAACGGCAGTCTTGTGGACCGCTTTGAAAAAAGCGGTAAACGGCGACAAGTAAGGATGGTCCAAAGGTCAGCTTCCTTATGTTTAAGCGGAGCGCTTCGCACCAGTGCCTCAGCAGCACTAGATACCCTGTTCCATCTGATTCCCCATCTGATATTTACAGCAGACAAACATCTGCTATGACGGCTACACTCCTTAAAGCATTCTCTGAGTGGACCGATAGTGAGATAGGTAACCCCGCTACTCTGAACACAGTCAGATCCCCTTTTAGGAACATTGACTTCACTATACCCCAGTTACAATTTAACAAGAACTTCCAGACAACTATCCCCCAAGGTCTTCTTGGGATTACTGTGCGCCTTTGGAATGTGAATCGATTCACTTCTACACTGATGGATCAAAGACAAATGATGGGGTAGGTGGGAGTGTATTCTGAGAAAGACTAAATCTTAGTCTCTCTTTCCGTCTTCTGGATCCCTGTAGTGTTTTCTAAGCTAAAATCATGGCGATTAAGGATTAAGGACGGCCAATCAAAGAGGTTAAGTAGTAGTAGTAGTAGTAGTATTTAGGTTTATTCATTCCTCAAAATGTTTACATAATTAACAAAACATAAACCATTGATCATGGCTTTGCCGTCTGCCTGGTTGTAGAAGAGGTTAAGTATTTAGAGTTAATCCTAGACAGTAAACTCATTTGGAAAACACGCACAAAAGAGATCTCCACAAAGGCTACTCGTACCCTTATGACATGCCTTGCAGGAGCCTTTCAAGTCTAGTAACATTAAAAGATGGATGTACACTGCCTAAGTGAGACCAATGATCACTTACAGAGCAGTAGCCACGGTTACGACATTGGTCATTTATGACCAATTTTAGACATTATTTTTACTCTTGGTCAGACCATCTTTTTTCCATTTAGTCACTTTTTACGACATTAAAAAATAAACTTAAGAAAGTTTTTTTTATCATGTAAGCCAAATTTTCCTGTATTTTTCTATGTGAGGTAAGAGCTGGCAGAGTTCATCATTTCGAGAGTCGAAGATTTTGACAACTTTACTGACGGAGTTGAGATTAGTTGGGACTAATAAATTATGGTTTAAGCTGGGCTTATCTCAGCACTGAAAAACCGGCCCTAAATGGTTTGAAAAATCTCTTAAGAATGGTTAAACGCATAATGCTTTGAAAATTTTAACACTACAATCTTTTGTCTCTTCCACACAGCTCAGTTGCCGCTGAAGGAAAGTTTTATGAGCTTAGGCAGATTAAAACAAATTTAAGAAAAAGACATTATTTTGATGCAATTAATGATGTAAGGCTGGCTATAGAGCTTAAGGATGAAAAAAGTAGTCATATCGTTTGGGCCGCACATTTTTTTTAAAATAACGTTTTTATTGATCTTTATTTTTATTTTTAAGGCTTTTCATCTGTTATCTCATGACCTCATTATAGGGACTGTTATACATGACTTTATTATAGGGACTTTATACGTATGGTTTTTTAATTTTATTTATTTATGGAAATCTAATTTAATAGTCAGAGGTACTTTGTGAGTTTCTATTCTGTTCTTAAAAATGTTCGGACATTTTAAATTATTTTGGTAATTTTTAGCTGCAGTTGGTCATTTTTTTTTCATCTTTGGACATTAATTTTATTTTCAAGTGGCAACCATGGCAGTAGCATGAGCAAAACGAACAACTATGCGCACAACGAGAGAAACACTAGAGTGCAAAGACTGACATGCCTTTGCATAACCGGTGCTATGCGAGCGTGTCTGACCGCAGCCATTGTAGTGCTTTTGGAACTAACACCACTACACATCGTGGTTAAGGAAACGGCTAGGAAAACGATCCTTAGGATGGCTTAAGAGGGTATAGGGAGGAAGACGTGCATTGGGTCGAAGGAATCTGACGCACTTCTTGATAAACTCACCCCTCTAGGTATTCCTAAGGATGAAAGTTTGGCTTCGAAAAGAACTTTGTCATGAAGCTCAGCCCTAAAAAGAGCTGAAGTAATGAATGAACAACATATAGACTGAGCAACAGCACCATCAAATGGTACACAGATGGGACAATAACTGATGATGGAGCTGGTGGCTCAGTATTTGGGCCAAGGTCAATAAAGTGAGCCTGTATTGGGTACCTGGAATAGAGGGGAATGAAGCAGCGGACTCCTTGGCAAGACAAGGAGCAGCAGAACCCTTCATAGGACCTGAACCTTTCTGCGGGATAGGAAAACACACACTTAGGAAAAATTCAGGAAAAAAGAGATGGTAAACCGAGCTAAGATGTAGGAAAGCCTTCAAAGTCTGAGGCAGGCAACGAAACTTCCAGGGAATTATAGCCAGAGAAGATTCAAAGCATGTAGGAAGCATCAGGAAAAACTTAAGTCAAATTGGTGTAACGGAGGATCCCTTCTGCAGATATAACGATGAGGCTAATAAAACTCCAGAACATATTTTGCAATCTTATGGGGCTCTGAAGCACAAGCTGATAAAATGTCTGGGCAAATACCAGATACCAGACAGAGGGATACCCACCTTGAACCCACTTCTCATTCTCAGATTCCTAAGTGAAATTAGACTAGAGGAGGTGCTTTAAGGATGAGTTCTTTCAGCCAAGGCCAAACATGAGCACATACCCTCGATATAATTTAGTAATGCATTATAGTGCGAGGCTTAGTTTAGTAGGCTTAGTAGGTGGCACAATAGACCAAAAGGTCGCAGTGCAACACCCAACATCACTAGTGTGGTGGAAGGCACTAGACAAGAGTAGCAATATTGCTATATTAGAGAAAGTTCAAAGACTATCCTGTATTTACATCACAGGTGGTCTTAGAAGAACTCCCTCGGCTGCGCTTGATATAATGCTCCATCTCCTTCCCGTTGACATCTTTGGTAAAATTATGGCAGCAAAAGCAGCACTTAGGCTTAGGGATTCCTCGCAACTGACTCGTGATAACATGGGACATGTTAGCATCCTAAATGGCCACGACACACGTTGTCCCATACCTCGACTTCAATGTCAAATTTAAGA
Source organism: Neoascia interrupta (assembly GCA_947623515.1). Lineage (NCBI taxonomy): Eukaryota > Metazoa > Arthropoda > Insecta > Diptera > Syrphidae > Neoascia > Neoascia interrupta. Next base: position 63,332,130 of record OX392463.1, read on the forward strand.
CCAAATTTCCAAGCAGAACCGCCTAGATATCAGGTGAGGTCTTAAATGCATCTGCAATAGAAATCTACACTGACGGATCGAAAACAGCACTTGGAGTAGGGTCAGGAGTCTTTTCCAGTACTCTAGACGTATGCATCTCCAAGCGCCTGCCAGATCACTGCAATGTGTTTTAAGCAGAAATTACAGCCGTTCGTGAAGCCGCGGCCGGGTTTTCAATTAACTCAATAGACTTCAGCGCTATTGATTTCCATATAGACAGCCAAGCTGCAATAAAAGCTTTGGAATCGCCAACAATTTTTTTTTTTTTTTTTTTTAGCACTATCAGAACTGTGATGCAGTTTGTTTAATACAAACAATATCTGCAGCAGAAATTTGCCAAGCAGAAAACTGCCAACACGGGCTCATCACTCTCATTGGAATTCAAGTTGGTAAAGCAATGCCGCGAATCTCTCAACGAGATTGATGTCAGGTGCGACGTATCCCTGTGCTGGGTTCCCGGCCACAGGGATATTCCAGGCAACTGCAGAACCGACGAACTAGCTAGAGAAGGTGCTAATGCTAACCCGACTCACACAACGGAACCGGCAGCGCCCATAAACTCGATAAAGTTCCATTTACGTCGAAGCCATCGCAAAGGCAAACAACAGGTGGATTAACATCAGCACATGTCTCTTCTCCAAACAAATCTGGCCAGAGCTAGATCGTAGAAAAACAAAGAGACTCATCTCCCTTAATAGGCTGAATGTTGGAAAGATAATTGGGGCCCTCACAGGCCACTGTCTGGTAGGGCGACATGCCAGAAGACTTGGCGCTTCCTTCAATGATTTCTGCAGAAGTTGCAGGGATGAGGAGGAAGAAGAGACCATGGTTCATCTTCTGTGCAACTGGCCCGCCCTATCGACGTTGAGAAGGAAAACTTTAGGTGCATACTTCTTTGGTGATCAAATGATCTAGCGCGACTCGATCTAAAGAGGATAATGAACTTTATCTCCAGGTCAAACTGGCTAAACGCCAATTGTGTATCACAAAACCCATCCCTCCTCCATATGGAAACTCTATGGGCGAGCAAGCACCTCACAGTGGAGCGCCAAACATTCCCCCATCACCCCCCCTCCCCCTTCAAGTCCTCCCAACAGCACCGGCCGGCCTGGTAAGGGCTCATACCGTTTCGGTTGCCTTAACCTCTCCACTCTATTGGAAACACCTATTCACTCTCAACCTGGTACGGGTTCATACCGCTTCGGTTACCCCTACCTCTCCTATCGCCCCCAAGGCTAATTCCTGACTTAAGTCATGTCCCTTATACCACCCGGGAACGTAATTAGTAGTATGCCTACAGTATTTGCCATTCTACCTATCTTTACCCTCCCCACCTCATCCTCGGGTCTTCCCTTATAGAGCTTTACCGGTGTGGGCTTATACCGCTTCGGTTGCCCCCACCCCTCCACCCCCTCGGGATCATCGGCACATAATTCCCACTGGTAAGGGTTCATACTGTTTCGATTACCCCTTAACCCCCCCCCCCCTCTCAATTCTAACGGGAGTCGCCTGTGATACGGGTTTATACCGAAGAGGTTTACCCTACACCAGCTTCTTGCCCCCATGAAACGGTTTACACCGAATTCGGTTACCTCTGCACCCTCCCATCCTCGAGGAAAATTCCTAGCAGAGAAGCAATTGGCACGGACTTATACCGAAATCGGTGGCCCCTGCCGGGCTTTTCTAACATGGAAACCATTCTTCATTTACCGCATCAAGTTTGCCCCTCCCAGCCTCAAGGCAGATTCGCATCAGGATTTCAGCAGTTACGAGACCACATTCTCTTCAGGAAGTATCTCACTGGCCCCCCTCAATCCTTCTGACAGTGATTCACACCGTAACGGTTACCCCCCAACCCTCATTAACCTCGGGTAAGTTCTCAACCAATCAATAATCGATTGGTGACCTTCGATACAGGTTCACACCGTCACTGGTTGCCTAGGTCCTCAGTCACTGGTCATTTAGGTCCTCAGGCTGGTAACTCCGGTCCTATAAGTGGTATCACAATGGACCTCTCTTGGTCTAAGTGTGCCCCTGCCTAGCGGGGGCAGGCACCCAACCTAACCTAACACCCAACACCAGTTTTAGTTCGCCACCTCAGGTTTAAGGACCTGAAAAATGTTCATGCCAAAATAGTTGGACAAGTTTTTGGTAGTTATCTTATAAAGTTTGCTTTTATTTACTTACTTACTTAAGGTGGCGCTACAGTCCGGGGTGGACCTAAGTCTCAGCCAGTAAGCTTCGCCAGAAAGCTCTGTCTCTAGCTAGCCGTCTCCAGCTTCGCGTGCGAAGTTGGCTGAGGTCCCATTTCACTTGCGTGCGCCACCTGAGTCTCGGTGCTCCGACAAGAGTCCCTGCGGTGTGGATTGGAAGATTTTCCGGGCCGGGGCGTTGGTGTCCATCGGCTCTAGATGACCCAGCCATCGTAGACGTTGTGTTTTGACTCTTTTGGCTAGGTCGGTATCGCTACATATTTTGATGTTATATCTCCTCCTCCACTTTCCATCTATGCAGACGGGTCCGTAAATCGCCCGAAGAATTTTCCTCTCGAAGCAGCCCTAAATGTTTTCATCCGCCTTTGACAGGGTCCATGCTTCTGCACCGTAAAGCAAAATGGGAGGATGAGAGTCTTATGCATGGAAGTTGCTCGAGAGAGAGCATTGGAAAAATTTGCTTTTAGGAAGTCCTAAAACTTAAGCATCTACTAAAAAATATTGTGTTTTTATGAATCATTTATTCTTAGATAATTTGGAAAATTTTGAAGATATAGGGTGCTGAAAATACAATTTAAATTTTGCCGTATTCTTGCCGAGAAAAACCACTAGCGATGCATGACTTTAAAAAAAAAAAAAACAAGAGCAGATCCATGCAGCATGCGCCTGTTTGACAGTATCCTGCCTAGACACCGATGTAGTATGGAACGATCTATTAAGGACAAACAATCTTTTATAGCCTTTAAGATCCAGCTTTAAAAGAACAATATTGCCACCTGTCCATCTAAGTCTCGTGAGCATGAGCTTGCATGCAGAGATTTGTATAGCTTAGGCTAAGGAGCATTTTTCAGGTAAGTGTAGAGAGAAACTTAAATTTTAGCTAGTTTGTCAGCTTTGCAGTTTTCTGGGATGTCGCTTCGTCAGGCACACAGCACAGGTACATTAAACTGTCTTGAATATTTCCTTAAGAGATGATCGGTAGTTTAGGAGTACTTTCGAGTATAAAGAAACTAGTTCCAGGTTCTTAATGACTGCCTGACAACCCGAAAATATTACATTTTCCAGGAAGGCAAGCTGGTCCCAAAAGGATTCCCAAAAGGTTTAGGATACAGGCTGGCCAAGATCACTGCCGGCTTACTGTGAGTTTGCTTTGAGGCAATCGACCGTGGTTGCAGCTATGTATCGTCTGTTGAAGAAGCCAAGGGGTAATGCGTTTAGCAACATGCTCTGCTACAAGTGACCCAGTATGTCACCACAAGTCTCCAATCGCTTTTATGTAATAAATTTACGGTAGATTGCCTTACTCCTTATTGCATATTAGATTTCCGGCTTAGCTTTCCTCTAAGATAAGAGATGAGACCCATCTTTGATAGTGCCCTGCCCATAATAGAGAGGGGAGACGACATGTGGAATTTTGTGTTTTTAGGCGAAGAGGACCAGTTCAGTTTTGTGGCGGTTGACAGCCAGATCAAAACTATCCATCCATCTTGAAAGCTGTCTTAAATAATTGGGAGGGGTTTTTTAAAGGTATTAAGGTAATTCCCGAAAACGGAAATAACAACGTTTTTCGAAAAAGCGACTACTCTGTATTCCACCTATAGATTCCAAAAATTGGGGTTGTAGGCTTGAAGGATTCCATCTTTCGGGGTTCTCCTGCTGACAGATCTTCTGGAAAAGGTAACACAGTTTTGAATTGCATGATAGCATTTTTCAGTTCCCTTCACATAAGCAATTTGAAGATGAGAAGTATTGTAAGGGCCCCTACGTCCACACTAGTGAGGTATGTCTCAAATGTGCAGTCGTTAGCTGTTTTAAACCTTAGTGCAACAATACCTTGATCGTTAGGTTTTTTACTGCCACTCTCTGTTCAATCGACAAGTTCTTGGGTGGGAATGAAAAATTCTAAAAACAAAAACTACGGAATTCAAATTGCCAGTCAGAAACATAAAATTTCTCTCTTTGTTTGAATGCTGGAATGTCTGAGGGACAAACCTCTGTCTGAAATAGACATTGAGGTTTATTATGAGGCTGTAATGCACGACTATTATGCAAATTTGTTTCATAGTCACTAATCGAAAACTAAGAATATCATCAGAGAACATTCCAACTAAATTATTTTGAATTGCTCGATTTCTAGATGCAAGTGATGTCCCTTGGTCCTTCGTAGCCTTCACACCTATAAATCATACTTTTTTATATGCAAATAGAAAGGAAAATCGAACCTTCAAGTAGGCTTCAACACGCGGCGCTAATTTTGCCAGAGTCACACCTTGTTCCTTGTACTTGGCGGCATGCGCAGGGCAGCACAAACAATGCACAAGTTGTTGACAATATTAAGCTTTACTTATTGTATCACACCCACACCCAGAATCGTGTCATTTCGCCTGTCCAGATTCAGTCGATCAACATTTTTATGTTGCGATAATTACACCTGAGAAATATCGTGTCGACCCGCGTCGAAGACACGACAATTTTAATGACGACCGGGCGGGACTATAGTGGCATGTAGCGGCAACAAATTGCATATTGCACAGACTTGCAACTGGCGACTTGGCACTATTTGCGTAACATATCGATATGCTAATTCGCTAATCCTGGCTCGATTTGGTACAGATTTCTCTGGCCAATCAACTTGCATCACTCCGCCGCGATTTGAATACATTTTTCAGTAGAGTCTGTGATATCGTTTTTATATTCAAACTGAAAACTTCAATTGCCTTACAACACGCTCAATGTCACGAAGGTAATCAGAGGAACTACTGTGCTTTTCCCCCTGCAACTCTGGATTGGTGTTTTAATGTCTAAATTAGCTTCACACAATTCAGTGCATAAATTAGCAAACAATCAGAACAAAAAATTTGGGAAATGGCGGGATTGCTTAAGCAGGCTAAAAAAGACAGTTGAAAAAGCGCCGATAGGTGGCGTTAAAATCATGATCACAGAGGTAGTGTGGCCTAACTTCAAATGATAGGCATTCAAGGCATCAGTGGCAAGATTCGTGGGAAGCAGCAGCCTTGGATATCGTGATCCTGGTAGCTCAGGGTAACATTTGCAAAGCCTTTTGACATTGCCTTTTGACGGGGTTCGCAGGATCTCTCCTTTGAACGTGGCAATACCAACTAAGCCCGTCTTGCTCCATTTATCTGGAGATAGGTTCTTTTACATGGAGGTTTCCTCGGATCTTATAATCCACAACGGCAACAAATCGAAAAAAGGGCCATGGAACGTCTCATCACTGACGGAGAAGGCTCTTGGTTGAGTAGACTAAGCATCAGCTAGACGAAAGTGCTATCTCCGCACCGCAATTAAGTAAAGAGGTTCTGGAATCGGAAACTTGACTGATGTAGTCAGAACTGAAGTACTCAGAACAGCCAAAAAACGTGGCAAATTGTTAGCGAGCTATTGAGCACGATCTTCAAATGCTTTGGAAGACTGTTCGCCGTTTCAGAGGATACAAAATAAGGGAATTAATCCAAATGGACTTTTCCCAGTTAATAAGTGCCTGGTCAGGGTAGTGAAGACGACAATCTGGCAAGCTAAGGGCGCAAAACAGTCCCATACAAGATAAAGCCCACCGATTAAATCGCTTTAATGTGCCAAGTCCACTTGAGTTGAAAAAATCCGTCCAATTATGTATGGCAAACCTTCGAAGCCTATAGTGTTAGGATAATCCTCTCAACGAAATCAGTGATGCCCAGCTGCATTAAGAAAGCAGATGGCTCTTGGACTTCTTCGTTAACGAAGGTTTAGGAAAAGCATTCTAAGGCTACAATCGGGCCGTAGTATCGGTGCTTTTCGGGCTGACAAAAGCAAAACCGACTAGCTTTTCAATGCTTAGGTTTTTCTTGAAAGATTTGGAAATATACCCAACCCAACAAGTCAATGCGTGTTTTGTAGATTGGGAGAAACAAAATCATCAGCCTTACTCGGACCGAGTCATCAGCAGTTCTCGGCCGTTCTTCAGGATAAGCCCTGAAGAGTTTTGCAAGACTAAAGCCTGAGTTGCCCTCTTCTGATTTTCGCATAATGATTAAGCTGTACGAACTTAATTTGAGCTTGAACGAAAACTGGAAGGACTTGTAGCTGTCTGTGCTGACGTTAAAATGCAAGTTAAGGTTATCAAATGGGATGTAATGGTTGTTTCACGAACTCTTGGGCGCTGAAATGGAAACTCCTGTTACGAAACAATTAATGAAGCCTAAGTATACCCTTTTCCTACAAGCTTACCGGTAGTTCCTTGTGATCCAAACGAGATACTACCAGCCTAATTGATCGAAACTGAGGATATCTCGATGGAAAGGGAGGAACAGCTACTCGCTGAACACTCTGATGATTCCGAAGAGAAATCCGGCGGCAAAAATGAGACCAAGCGCGGCAGCAAGTCCAGAAGGACTATCCCCGGGCTGAAGAGGAATTGGCTGTTTTAGAAGGCCAAGCATATATATGGCATCCTAACAGCCAAGTAAAAATCTTCCCTCACTCAGAAGGAACTATTTTCCATTGAGTGGGCCCGGGAGACCATAGCTAACGACGTTGCCACGAGTCCTAAAGCATCTCGTTCAGCTAAAGTTACAGGTAGTAAACCGGGAAAATCTGGAAGGCTCAGGGATGATGCCGCTACTAGGACATCCCTCGGAACCAACAGAAAGCCCGTAACCAGAAGAGGAACTGCAACCCAAGGACCCAGTGACAAACCGGGCCCAAGTGGGTTGCAGAAAAGTAATGCCGAGGGGCGCAGGAGAGAAACGTTTGCCCCGAAGAGAACACGATCTTCCGAGGACGCTTCAAGGACGCCGAAGAAGGCGAAATGGGGCGCCACCACCTTGGGGAGTCCCAGAAAGCCAAGTACGAGCCGGGCGGGTCAGTATAGCGAGGTGACGAGGAATCCACTACAGCTTGCTGTAGTAGTCTCCAGGTAACCAAGCGGATAGTATAGCGTTGAGTGTGGCAGGAAGATTGAGCAAGCCCTTTGGGGCAACTATCATCAGCCACATTCTGAAAAACACGGGTTGTAGTGCCCCGACCTACGGCTGAATGAGATGGTCTAAAGGCATTACGTATATCGACTGCAAGGACCGAGCTTCGAATGACTTTTCCAAAAACAGTAGTGGAAGGACTACAGCTATAGGATGGTGCGGAACTTAAAGCCGTTCCCATAGACCAGGTCCCAAACAGGGCAAAGGGTAAGCTTACTATTGCTGAGATGGGAATAGCTAAAGCCGACATCTTCTGCGTGCTGCAAGCACAGAACCCCCAGATTTCGATGGAGGATTGGGAAATTATTAGCGAGGAAGGCCCGAGAAATGGTTTCAGGGGCTATATTGTCGTCTTCGGCGAGTTGCCCGTTAGCCTGAAGGCGGAAAAACAGCTTCTGTTGTCCTTTGCACCTATCGAGGTTACCCTCAAACTTATTAGACGGACTGCTGAAGCAACCAAGGCGACGATAAACCTCCATCACAGTAGGGTTGCCACAGCCAACCTGAGGCTGTTCCTCGGGAGGGAGCAGCTGGACCTAGCCCTAATCCAAGAACCCTGGATTGACAAAAAGAACAGAACAATTCTACGTTTACAATATTAAAAAAAAAAGGTAAGGCGAGAACCTGTTTCGTAGCAAACGAAAACCTTCATAGATTAATGTTATCTCATTTCTGCACAGGTGACCTAACGGTGATGGAGGTTAGAGGGACGGACGAGAACTGCACGGTAGCGTCTGTCTACATGCCATTTGACGACGGTACCTCGGTCCCCCCGGAATCTTTAAAGACGCTAGTAACTGCGTCCGAACAAGGCAAGAAGAACTAACTCTTAAGTTGTGATGTCGATGCCCATCATACAATCTGGGGTAGCTTAGACATTAACGCCAGAGGCGAGGTTGTGAGGTTGTCATTACAGCGAATAGGAAGGAAATTTTGAACGTAACTTTCGTGTCTCAGAACAGCTCTGTTCAAGACACGAACTGGAGTGTATATCAGAACAGCTCTGTTCTGTAACAAACTGGAGAGTATCTAAGCAAGCATCGCAGGCTAGGAAAGTTTTCAAAAACCCAAAAAGAGCAAACTGGGTGAAGTTCAATAAGGAACTGCAGAGGACTATCACCCCCAACCCAGACAGAGGTCTCACTATCGAGCATGAGGTCGGCGATACAGTCGAATACATTACCGGGGTGCTCTCTAGCTCTTTCGAAAAATCCTGCCCAAACAGCAGAACAGTAGGAAAGCAATGCCCTCCCTGGTGAAACTCCAAGATCGCGGAGCTCATCAAGAGCTCAAGGTCTCAGGAAATCAGATTCGCGAAGAGGAATTCATGGAAGAATTCCTGCGAATCAATCGAAACAACAACCGAGGCGTCCCGACTGAGGAATTGTCTTATCCAAAGCGCCAAAACCGCTATCTTCACACAGAAAGACAGATGGCGGTTGGACCTCGACAAGTGTTTCTCGACACAAGGAAACGCTGGATTTGCTGACGGAAACTCACTTTCCAGGGTGCATGGATACCGATGAGGATTACATTACAGTAACGCAGGGCTCTCGGAGAAGGATGAAGAAAGAAAAGATCAGGGCTATAACCGATGTAAAAAGGCTGGCCTGGGCGATCAACTCCTTCGGTCCCTTCAAAGCACCAGGGACGGATAACATCCGACCAATAATGCTCCAAAAAGCAGGGAAAACTATCATTCTATGGTTGAGTAACGTTTACAAGTCCTGCCTAAGGTTGTGCTATGTTCCCAGAGCTTGAAGAGAAGTCCGAGTGATATTAATCCCCAAGGCAGGGAAGGCTAATCACACTACGGCAAAGGACTATCGACCCATTAGCCTGTCTTCATTCATGCTCAATGCGTTGGAGCGGCTTATTGAAGTGTATATGAGAGAGCTGATTGGTGATTTATCAATATCACAACGTGCGTACATGAGAAGCAGATCGGTTGACACTGCACTACATAGAGCAGTGGTAGAAAAATCCTTGGAACACAAGGAGTACACTTTGGGTATCTTTCTAGACATAAAGGAGGCGTTTAATAACATTGAGGCAGACGCGATACTGCGCAGCTTGAGAAAAGCCCACCTAGATAGCAGTCTATGCGACTGGATCGGGCTCATGTTAAGCACACGAAAGATAAACTGTTACCTAGGCGAAGTATGCACCAGATGGAACGTCAGCAGAGGCACACCGCAGGGACGTGTCCTATCTCCGCTCATATGGACCCTGGTAATGGACGAATTTCTTAAAGCCCTGGAGAGGGAAGGCTTCGTTGTGAGCGCATACGCAGACGAGGTAGCAATCCTGATCCCAGGTAAACTCCCATCAATCCTCAGTGACCGACTCAGCTACGCACTCCGCATTGTTGGAAAATGGGTCGAGGATATGACTAAACCCCTCTAAGACAGAACTTGTGTTTTTTACCAGGAAAAGGGTAATTCCACCCTTCAGCACCTCAAGAATGGGGGGAATGGAGTTACCGTTATCCAAATCGGTGAGATACCTGGGCATTATATTAAACTCCAAACTCAGCTGGAGGGATAATATAGAAGATCGTGTCAAGCGGGCATAGGTGGCATTATACGCCTGCTACAGAACGTTCGGAAGCATGTGGGGACTGCAACCAAACATGGTACGCTGAATAAATATAACGGTTGTAAGACCCATCTTAACTTACGGTGCAGTTGTATGGTGGAAGGCTACAGAAAGAAAGTGTCATCTCTCCAACCTCACCAAAGTTCAAAGGGCAGCCTGCATGGTTATAACAGGGTCCCTAAGGACCACACCCACCACGGCACTGAAGGTACTACTCAACCTCACCCCCTTGGACATATACTGCAGCAGCAAGCCAGCTAAAACAGTTGTTCGCCTAAGAGAATCCGGACTGTGGTCCTCAAGACCTTATGGACACGCCTCTGTGGAAACTCAATGGGCTGCCTCCATAGACACCCCAGTCACGGATTACCTCCCTATGACATTCACTTTCAACAGGAAATTCACTACCAGAATATGGTGAGAACCGGCTTTGCAATGACATTTCGCTCATGGAGAGAGACCTTTTATTATACAGTCACAACGTTCTCCAAGCTGTGTACATAATTATGTGGAACATGCAGGTCTAACTAATAAATAAATATTACGAAATTTGGCCCAAAAATGAAGACACACTCAGTTATTCTGCGTCATATCCGTGCACGACAAACACACTTATGTAAATATAGCCAAGGGCAGACTGATTGACTTCGTCTGTGCGAACAAAATCAACTCCCATTTACTTCACACCAAGCAAAAGTTCAGCACATCTGAATCTGAGCTCGAGCTGGGCTTCTGAGCCTCATTACCTAGCATTACGTTTTCTCTTTGCGCACTCTTTTTCTGTGCAACCGACAGAAGCCGAGCTTCATTGTGTTAGAAAACACTGAAATCGTATGCCTGAGCTTGTAAATGTCAAGCCGAGGCCAAGCCCAGCCTGCTTTGTGGTTCCTGCATTAAGCAGCCGCTGAAAATGCTGCTTAAATACTTCAAATATTCGGTGACTAGGATTCTTTCGCTATTTCGAAGAGCCTTTGTTCTGGTTCTAAAGCGATCAGCAGCTGGTCGCATGTCCCTTTATAGGACTTTTCGTCTTGTTTCGTTACGTTAGCCCTCTTCTTTCCACGTAGTTAACTTTTCATCTCTTTTCTCTTGGATATTCTTCATACTTTGCTCTTGATTTCTTCTGTACCTTTTTCCTGTTCACGCAATCCTCATCATACCAAGGACTTTTTTAAGGTTGGCTGAAACCTAAAGTTAATTTTGCCACGCTTTAAATAGTGTCGCAGTACTGTATTCACTGGTTGCTGACGTCTAGGGAGAGTGACGGTGCTGGTTAAGTATCATAGAAATTCTTCAAAAATAGCGTTTTTCCGTAAAGCAGGATTCGCATACGGTGGGACTGGTTCCAGAGAACTGATTTTGAGCTAACCAACCGAAAAGGCTCAAAACGGTTTCAGTTGGAAATGACTGCCTCTGTATTAATCTACTCAAGCTCAGCCTCAGAGCAGATAAGTGCATAAAAATGCAGGGATCCGGCAGAAACCTTAGAGACCATTTAAGAGCAAGACAAAAAAGTATCCAGCTCACTTTCCACATCATATGCGATTTTTATTTATTTTAATTTTTAAAAAGAAGTTAAAAACAAGTGGGAAAGTGCAACAGTGCGTTTGTAAAAGCTTCAGTCCATCTACAATGGATTGCAAAATACCCGACCATACCAAAAAAAACTGCTACGCTTACAAAAAGTGGGCGAAGTACAAAAATATAACTGTTGAATGCTTTATACTAGGTGGTTGCATACATTTCGGCCTAAAACTCCGCTGTTTTTAGCTTTAAAAAATCATTTTTTTTAACGCCACGCCCACAAAAGTGGGCGGAGGCACATACTATATATACATTAAAGTTAGAAAATGCTAATAGCTACAACTTTTGTCATATAATTTTTAGTCAAATTTTATATATATTTATTGAAAAACAGTCATTTTAATCTAAAATCTTTTAAAAAAGTGGGCGTGGTCAAAGAAGCGGCTATCATTTTTTGGTCACTTCAAAGACAATCACAAAGCAATGTTACATACCAAAAATGAATGCGCTAGCACTATTGTAACATAGCTAAAACTTAGAAAAAGTATTTTTTCTTATTAGAGATGTTCGCACATACAGGCCTGTAGTGGGCGTGTCTGTGGGCGGATTCGGCTAATTTTTAAGCTTGATCTGGTCCGATGAACTTCCAGCCAACCCACAAAATTTCAGCTCTCTACCTTTAAATTTACGGCCTAAAAGTTGTTTACACACGGACGGACGGACATGGCTTAATCGATTATCCTGTCGGTCCCATTCCTGTCGGTCCCGTAGATATACCCTGGGTCGGGTATAAAGACCAATCGTAAATTCTCTTCTCTTTAAAGTGTTTCATGTGGTAAAAAATGTTCGATTCAATACTGAGATCTAATTACCAAGTGGCTGTTAGCTGCGTCATATAAAAAGAAATAGCCTTGCCTAATGCGCATCTTAAGGGACAGCAAATAGCCTTAATTCGTTCTCTTTAAATGAATATACATCCATCCATACTTTACACTACATCTGTTGTTGATTAAAGATTTAGGGGTATCTAAGAAACCTATTTTGATCGCTTGCGTCATATAATGGGAAAAGCACAAAGCGGGGACTCTTAACACAAAACCTTATTCTTATCCAAAGATCTTAGATCGGCGAATTTACAATCGAAGCTGACACCATTGATTCAATATTAATAAAATATGCATCACATCGTATGTGTTTGAGAAACACATATCAATTGGATTTCAATGACGAGGGCTCATGGCTTGTTACATTCTAATAAATCACAAATCAATAATTAATATCCATCTTAAAGATCTGAGAAAATAAATGAGATCACTTGGGAAAGCACGTTTGTAATCTAAGCCCATTGCTTCGAGCAAAAGTTAACCATCTTAGCAATTATTATAATTTATAACTAATAGATTCTGTGCGGAATAGTAAATCTTATTTGGTAGAGTCGTGCTTTAAATAAAATCGAGGATGACAATTTGTCATAATTTGCATGAATTAGAACTTTGAATGACGGAGTTTTTTTTGACGAGCATGATCTTTGTGTATAATCGCCTGTGTATGACGTCTTTTTCATGGCATTAGCAAGTTATCGAAAGATCGTAGAATATTTGTGAAGCCTTCAAACTTTCACTTTGCAATTGACGGCACTGTTTTGTGGCAAAAGGTTAGTCAATTAAAATGGTTCCCAAGACATTTTAATTAACTTGCGTTTGAGATTATTAAAAAGCGGGAATTTCGATAATCAAGTTATAACTGGAAACATATTCTGTCAGATTGACTAAAGCGGGTTTGACCTAGAGAGTATTTTTTACAAGCAAAATATTTTCCTGTCTATTTTTTACCTATTCGTGCCAAAATATTAATCCAGGCAATGATGACCAAAATAAGGTCGAATAGGGGAAATATTTCGTATAGAAGCGATTTTTGGTACAGTTGTAGAGAAAGGTGTCCTGTACAATATGACGAAGGTACGTACTGATACGTTGGGGCTGAGCTAACTAGTGGGCGGGGCTTTTAGGGTCACTTTTTCAAAGTTGTTTTAAGCGGTCCGTCCAAACATGGAAAAAGGACCTCTTATGGTATCGCTACGTTGTCCGTTCGTCCAATCGCGTTATAACTTCTGAACGACAAGTCGTAGAAAGACAAAATTTAGTGTGCTTCTAAACTGTGGCGATAGTCAGAGAATGCAACGAGGCAATTTTTTTACAACAGTTTGAAGTATAATAGGAAAATGGGTTAAATGTGTTTCAATACTTTTTTCAGAAGATAAGCAGCAAGTGAAACTTTAGAAGATACTAAACTTTAATGAAAAAATTAAATTTTTTCAAAATATTGAAAAGTTTTTGAGAAATGAAGAGTTGAAAATGGGTGACGTTTTTCAAAGTGTTTGAGGCCTTTGTTAACTTTTAAAATGTTGAGCGCGCAAAGACAATATTGAACACACGTATAAAGCAACCTAAAATAAACCAAATGCTTAAGTCATATTTTTCAATAAAAAGTTTTAATACTGCCGTTTTAACGCATTTTCGAAAAAAAACATGTACCCCCCCCCCCCATTATCCCCATTATCATTCGGTTTAGACAAATTATATGAAAAAAATTCCACGCATCAAAAATTATTCAAAATTTTAAGGAAAATTACAGCGAATCTTAAAGTTTCAAAACCTTTTGAGATTCAACTCGAAAACGGAAAAGCATTTTCAAAAACTATTTTTTGAAATCTTGTATCTTAACGGTAAAAGCGATCTTGTTCAGATTTTGTTCAAGTAAAAAGCCTACAAAAAGAAAGCAGGCTGCGTTAAAAATATTTTCAAATTGTCGTTTTTAACCTACGTTTTTCAAAGCCTATATAAATAAGTAAGTAAGTGAAAGAGTTCGTCTGTAACGAACTTCTAAATACCCGACCCTCTTTACCCATTAACACCAAATTTAAAATTTTTTAGTCTGTTTCATATATGTACTGAATATCAATTATTTGTATTGGCCACGCCCCTAAAAAATGGGCCTAGGCTGAAAATTAAAATCAATTAACTCTAATTTCGTTGGAATAACGAGAAAATGCGAATTAAAAGCGAATATTAATACTTAGAAAAACTGTTTTTTTTTCCCCAAAAATGCCCCCTAAATGTGGGCGGAGCTCAATACTTTGTATGCAACAAACTTAGCAAATGGTAATATCTTTAATATTTGTCATATAATTTTTTTTTCAATTTAGAATGAATTTCCCGAGAAATCAGGTTTTCAAAGATTTCAGATGTTAAAAGAGGGCATGGTCAATAGAGTGGGCGGTCCAATTTTTGTCTAATTAAAGGCTTCTGGTCGATATTGCTCTCCACCAAAATTTGAGTTCACATGTTTTTTCTATCTTGACCAAAAGGCATTTTGAAATAAAATGTAAACTTGAGGTTGTCTGACATTCAAGCCAATTGTGGGCGTGGCTGTAAGCGGATCTTCTCAATTTTCGTACTTTGTCTGTACAAAATGAGAACCAAGCAACGCTGCAAGTTTCAGTTTCCTAGCTCAATTTTAAAGATCTCAAAACTGCATACATACGGACAGACGGACGGACGGACATAGCTTACACGACTTACCTATAGGTCTCGATCATATCTCTAAAAGGTCTTAAGGGTCTACGATGATTATTTCACTGTGTTACAAACTATGCATTAAAATTAATATACCCTCGGTCGGGTATAAAAACGAAATAAAACAGGAGTTTGTTATACCGTTTTTACAGAAACCATTGGCCATGGAATTAAAAATAAACATCCAAGTTGCGCTATTGGATACAAGTCCAACGGGAACTAAAAAAAAATCAAAATATTGGTTTTATGGATTTGAAATTTAAAAATTTATAAAAAAGGTCAAAAGGAGGTATGTCTCCCCCTCTAGCTCAAATACGGTATAAAGTAGGCATAGCATCTTTTAAGATTTCATGTAAAGCAAAAGCAAACTTCGAATATTCAAAAACTTCGAAGATTTGACTCAAAGACGTGAAAATATTTTTGAAAACGATTTTTTAAAGGTTGCTAGTCTATTAACGGTAATGACGATTTAATTTAAATTTGAATTATGAAGCGCAAGTTTACTGCATTAAAAAAAATTTCAATATTGCCGTTTCCAACCTTAAACAAACGAAACCGTTTTAAGCAAATGAAATAGAAAACAACATATTTTACCGTTTTCTCAGAAAACCATGTCCGTAGAATTTAAGAAAAGTGTCCAATGGAATGCAGCTGATTGTTAAATTGAAAAAAAGCCTAACGGTAATTGAAAAAAATCTAAATTGCTGTTTTATGGATTGTAAAACCCTTTCCTCTATTTGCGAAACGGGAAGGCGAAAAAATTTTAAATAAAAGCCGAACGTGGACCATCTTTTGAAATAAAAGCAACTGAAGCAGATTTAAAATATAAGAACAGTAGACTCCAGAGTGCTGTCGTTCTCCGATTCTCAAGGGTATCACCGACTTAGCTTTTTCGGTACCCTTTTCAAACGAAGAGCATCCCTGCCCTGGTAAACTGAGGCATTTTTTTACTTTAAAGTTTTAATAATTTTTTGCGCTCAAAAAGCTATTTTTTGAACGAGAAAGTGGAACCAGTGCGTACATTCTAACAGGCAACAGTTGTATAACCTATTCCTATTTTCCTCTCCGTTCCTATTTTCCGTCCCATTGATATCTTTTTTACATCCTGATTCATGAGTCATAAATCAACTACCAAAAAATATTTTATTCCTTATAAGGTTTTTTAACTTATTTATTCAAAGGGACGCGGCAAGTTCAGCCCCTATAACTAAAAATCAATATTAGCATAGAAATATCCAAGTTTGCGTCTTAAATGTACGCAAAACAGTAATTCTTTGGTTCTTGTTCAATCATTTTGTAAAATCCACTTTATATTAACAAAATCTAGGATCGGGTCTTGTGTACCGTATGTGCTTAATTTAATTTCTTGGTCTTCTCTTAATACGGTTTAGAAAGCACATGAGGTAGATGCACATTAAGACCAATTGGGTGTGTTTCTGTTGGCGGATTGGAAAAATTTTAAGATGTGTGTTGCTTCCAAAAAAGAGCTTACGAACAAAAGCTCAGCTTTCTAGCTTGAGGTCTTAAAAAAATTCATAATTAAAAACGGACATTCCTCATTCGACTCAGAATTCGATCAGTAGAATCGGGTAAAAAAACGTTCTTATTAAATCTTCAGATTTTGAAAATAATATTTGGAGCTCCATTCCCCCCGAATACTGAGTTTCTTAAATGGTTTTTCCCCTTTTAACATGCTATGCGTTGAAGTTAATCAAAAGATTGTTTTTTAATGTTTTTTTATTGACAGGAGAATTGATTTAATTTGAAAAACTGTAATAGAATTATAAAAGTATACAAAAACTTAGAGGTTTGGGTATCCCGGTATCCCTAGCTGTGATATAGTATCCAAAAGATACTATAGTATCCCTTTCGACAGCACTGGACTCCACTACGAATGTAAAATTTTCCCCAGAATTAAAAGTAAACAAATAGAATTTTATACAAACGTGCAGTTTAAAGGTTAGCCTCACCTGCAGCAAAAGCCGGGGGACCGCTCTGCGTAAATATCGAAAACTATGGCTCGTAGCGAACAATCGTCAACTTTTGAATTAATTTAGAAAAGAAATTGTACTCACTTTTTCACTGGGCTTAATATTTACGAATATATGGAAGGGAGAAGCAGACGATTTTTATAAACTTTAGTTTTATTGGCAGATGCAATGCCAGTTTTTCAGAAACCACGTCCAACACACATAGTCGTGTGCATCGGCAAAATATGCTGTTAAGGATTGATTTAGGTACCACTCTGGTAGAGGCTGAAATCTCCTTGAAAAAGCTCATGTACACTTTTTCGCGAGCAGATACGAAGGAAGGAAATAGACTTATCTTTATTGACGAAATTTTCGAATCACTTGAAAATCGACAAGGAGAATAGGCCTACTGGTCTACTGGCTATAATAACAATCTTTAAGAAGTTTATTGCTGCTGAGGGCTGTTGTTTTGGTACAGCCATTGCGCGTGTGTACAACAGATGACCCCATTCTTCTTTGCTTGTCGGCACTTCCAGTACCTTTGCAAAATTTGCTCATATACAGCCCATATATACGCCCGAATGATCAAATTAAAAAGCAGCAATCCCCAAGCGTACAAGAAGCTTACAGAAAAGGGATACTTTACCATAAATGGCACTAGGGCAGGAGTTTGGTCGATGTGCTCATTGAATAAATTTTCATGCGCTTCATGAAAAGTTCAAGTGGCTTGACGCGCGAAAGACAACTTTCTGATTCTAAACTTGCCAAAGAAGTTTGCGGATCACCTGGATATACTCCAATATACGCTTTTAAGTGGGGAGCAACATGTTTATCCAGATGTCACGGCAACAGAGTGATTTCTGAGATTGATCGAAAATTCGAGATTGGTTCAACGAGTAGGAAGCCTGTTCCAAAGATCTACGTTCGAGTCCTACCATCGCCACCTGAAAAAAAAGACTCGTTCTTTTCACGATCCCCACCTTCGTGAGGGTCTGACAAGCCCACCTAGAGTACTATTTGTCTTCTCAAAGTGCCGTTCGGATTCGGCAAAAAATTTTAGGTCCCCTTGTGTGTGAATAAATTAGCACACACATAATATATTGCTTAGAAGTTGGCCCTGGTTCACCTCGAGCTGTTGGGCCACTCTATTTTAGTGGACTATCTAGTACCCGCTCGACGATCTTCATTGTATGGGACATCAGCTTAATAGAGATCGTGTTTAACCTTTTTCTTTTAACAAAGGTAAAAGACAACTTTCCCTCCACTGATTAGGCATTGGATCCCCTCTTATAAGTTTGGAGATGAAGATCGCGAGCCATCTGGACCCGCTGTCTCCCATTTTTACCCAAACAGTTGGGCCAGATCTGATGGTATCTGATCTGACCCAACTGTTTTTCGCTTTTTGAAGTACTTAACCGTCTTCCGAACCTCTTCGACTGTGATGTCTGGTACTTCTTCCCGGTTAGGTGAATTTTCTTCTGGAAAGTGATGCCTGGGAAACTGTTCATTCAAAAGCCACTCACAATACTGCCGCCACCTGTGAAGAATTTTGTCGTCATCCACAAAAAGCTGTCCTTAACATTGTTGATGAACTTTGGCGAACGTTTCTCCTCCTCTTAGCGGCAATTTTGAAGATTTTAGCCTAAGATTTACACCTTATTCAAGGTGCTTTGTCGAAGATCCTGTTTGGCCTGATGTGTTTTACGAGTGGAAGAAGAAAATTTCACCAATTCCTAACACAGGCCTTCCATTCTCTTTGCTTTTACCTGGGCGCACTTCTTCTTAGCGAGACTGCTGAGGTGTCTATATTCCAATTCGAGGTGAAGCATTTCATCTCTGTTGTTCGAGAAGCACTTCTTCCATGCTCTGAATGCCACTTTCTTTTCACTGACTTGTTTGCAGTGGCCTTTTGAAGTCCCTAGGAGTGATTTGGACTTATCTATGCACGTTCAATGATGTTACAGAGGTAGTTTTGCATCGTGTTGAAAAATGCTTCGCCTTTTTCCTTATACAAGTTATACCTGTTGATTCTCCCAGATACCTTTCCTTGCATAATTTTGTTTTTTGACGCTTCCATAAAAATGACGGTCAGCAGTAGGCGGTGTTGTGTTGTGATCGCCTCATTTAAAATCACTTTACAATCTTTGACCCGCGGTTTTAGGGAACTGTGAACCAAATGATAGTCAATCTGGGTCTCATTCACACCGCTGCTGTGAGTGATCGATCAGGTGCCTGCTTTCCTTGACGCGCGTGGTATTAAGCAGGATAAGACCGTATGACTTGCAAAGATTAAGGATATCTTCACTAGAAGAGTTCCTAGTGCCATACCCAGTCTACCATGGCAGTCTTTATAGTCCTCGTTAGATTTCTCGATATGTCCGTTCATCAGATTATGAAAATCTATCCAGAATGCATCTTTTTCCCTCTGCGCACACCCAACTTGGGGAACATATGCACAATGCACTAACGATGTTCCACACCTCACCTTACATCACCAGCTTGAGATGCATCAACCGGTCACTTTGCTTTGAAATATTGAAGATACCATCAAGTAGCTCTGCTGCAAGGATGATACCGATTTCGTTCCTACCTTGTTCGGTTGCTTAGTAATAGATCTTGTAAGCTTTGTCTTTATATCCAAGAAACGGGCCCGATTTCTGGTGTTCCGCCATTTCGTCTGTTGGACACAAAAGATTTCCACTCACCTTCTTACCATCCTCTCTTAAAGTTCGTAGTTTCGACCAGTCACGCTTCCAACATTCCAACTCGCAACCCTGAGCTTGCGCTTAGGCAATTACATTATTTTGCTTTCCCCAGGAAACCGATCAGATCTGACCCGAGCATTACTGCTCGTCCCAGGATAACTACCATGTAAGCCACAAGCAGTGCCTGACGGGATAGTGCCATGCGTAGCGTACCTTTCCATAATGCTCTTGTCTAAACGACTTGGTTTTGTTCGACACGTGACATGCATCGTCAAATTTTTTTTTTTTACGTCCTTTTCCGACATCGCGACATCGGAGTTCACCCAGTCATTTTAACCCACAAACTTATTGCATACTACTGGGAAAGGCTCATTTAGGTGTTTCAGTAGCCCCCCCCCCCCCCCCTAGCCGCCTTTTACGACAAGCTCTATCTTTTCGTTTCGGGGGGCGCTGCAGCCATATTTTCACTAGTAGCTGCACGGAAGATTAACGTATAGATAGGTCGTTTTATACGACCTATATAAATACGTTTTTTATTTAAGGACGAATAACGGAACTACTTTTTTCGAAATTATGCTCCTGGGAAATGTCATCGTCACGTCACTGTCTTCTGTTAGCCAAAATGACAACAGAAAGGTGCTCGTGTTAAGTTAATCCTTTGTTTGTCCAGTGGAGACACTACGGAATTTATCTTGAATCGTCTCCCGCGAAATGATGGCCTGTGTAGACATAGTATTAACAGTGAACATTTTTTTTTTTTTTTTTTTTTCGTGTGTAGGTAAAAACCTTCATTGGCACTATGAGAATCGAACGCGCGTGCTCATAGTAGTGTGAGATTCTTACTCACTAAGAAACCTCCCAATCTTTGTAAGACTACGACTAAGTTTCCTTAACAAGTAGTTCAAGCTTCTGTATAGTAATCGCGTTTGGCAGGCTACCTTCCAACGAAAGCACCTGCAATACCGTCATTATGTGCGGTTTCCTCTTACGACGCTAGATCCACGACGGTCTTGTTCGTTGTAGTCGGCGTGCAAGATTTGTCTGATCCAGAGTTCGGATTATTTCGTGGTTGCAATGGCCGTGAAGGCGAGTGTGAAGTTTGCGAGCAAAGTTTCTTACTTCGTCGGTCACGGTTGCGATGCCTAGATCCCGATGTAAATCGCTATTTCTTATATACCATGGAGCATTTACGATTGCTCTTAGTGTCTTATTCTGAAAAGTTTCTAAAAAAAAAATGTTGCTTAGTTTGGTACAACCCGAAAGTTGTATACCGTACGTCCAAGATGGTTTTAGCACTTGCTTATACAATAGCAGTTTGTTATATACGCTTAGTTTCGAATAACGTCCGATAAGCCAATTCAGTTCTCGTAGCTTGATTTCAAGTTCATCGCGTTTCTTTTTAACGTTTGGCTTCCACTTAAGTTTCGCGTCTAGGGTCATGCCTAAATATTTCGCCTCGTTTGCGTACGGAATTTGTACCGAGTTTATAAATAGAGGTAAGTTGATTACCCTCTTGTAAGTAAAATTTACATGCGTTGATTTTGTCTGATTTAGGAGGATTCGCCAGGCCTTTGTCCATTCGCATATTTTATTCAAAGCGCGTTGGAGTTTTCCCGTTGATAGTTCGACTGTCTTATCCGTAGCGAGGATAGTCGTGTCGTCAGCGAACGTGGCTACAGTCGTTGTCTCTACTTGAGGTACATCTCTTGTAAAAAGTAAAAACAGTGTTGAACCGAGGACGCTACCTTGTGGAACGCCGGCTTGTATTTCTTTGAATTCTGAGTATTCGCTCCCGTATCTCACTCGAAATAGTCTGTTGTCAAGATAAGACTCTAAGAGTTCATACATTTTTTCCGGCAAAACTTTCCGTAGCTTATATTTTAGCCCTTCGTGCCAAACTTTATCAAAGGCTTGGGATACGTCAAGAAAAGCGGTAGAACATATCATTTTCGCTTCTAAGGCTTCCTCAATTTCATTAGTTATTCGATAGACCTGGTCAATTGTTGAATGTTTGACCCTAAAGCCGAATTGGTGATCCGGAATCAATCGTCTTTCTTCAATTATTGGTTGCAGTCGTTTGAGCACAAGTTTCTCGAAGACTTTAGATATAATCGGCAGAAGCGAAATCGGTTTTGTCGTTCGGGCATTTCCCTGGTTTCGGAACCATTATTACCTCTGCGACTTTCCATTGCCGTAAAACGTATGAAATTCTCATTGATGCGTTTATGATGTAGAGAAGCTTGACTAACGCTCTTTTCGGTAGCTCCTTCAAAATTTTCCCAGTAATTAGGTCGTAGCCTGGAGCTTTGTTATTCTTCAAATTTCAGATTGTTTGACGAAGTTCAGACAGTGTCACGGTTTTCATTCGATAATTGTCTAGTTCCGCATTGCGATACAGATCGTCAACCAACGGCTCCCCGTCAAACGGTTTGAATGTTTCTTCTAGATGTTCTGCAAATACATCTGCTTTCTCTTTGTCGCCTTTTACCCATTCACCGTTATCTTTTCTTATTGGTGCCGAGTGTACTATGGGCTTTTTAATGGACTTCACGGCTTTCCAAAGTGAATAGTTTGTCCCTCTATCGGCAGTCAAGTTTTCGAGGTAGTTGGTAGTCTCGCGACTTTTAAAATCTTGAAGTAAGTAGATAGCCCATTCAGAATGGCTTTATCAGGAGGAGCTCGAGACAAATACCACCTCTTTCGAGCCTTTCTCTTTTCGCGTATGAGCTCTTCAATTTCGCGCGGGTAAATTGATCCGCTTTTCCTTACTCCAGTCTTCCGGAAAGAAGTATTGTTCCAAGCAGCGTCTTAAATAGTTCTAACGAGTTTATCGATTGGGAGCCGCTGACCTATAAACTACAATAAGTTCAATTTAAGAATAATTAAGAAAATAACCCTTAAAATCGTTAATAGTACTTTTCTTTTAAAATTTAATACACCTATTGGTATTACATTTATAAAAAAGAAAAGTAGTACGAGTTGCAGCGGCAACCCTGAACCATACGAAGAAAATAACAATGCGATACAGCGAACGTTTGTGTGAAGCGAATTGGAAATGTGTGCGCAACACATGCTGGGCAAACCAACATGTGTAGATACAATACAGTCACACACATTTTTTAAACGATCAACTCGTTTATTTTTATTTAGGCGTAGCACTTAGTTTCGTCGGCTCTTCTGAATTCGTCGGGTTTTCGTGGTTTTCGCTCTGAATATTGTTAAATTACAATCAGCTGCTGTTTTGTTTAAGTAAATAACTCAATGTAAAACTTCTACACAATCTTAAAACTAGTGAAATTGTGTCTATAAAAGCATTGCGGCACAATGTCCATCGGCAAATTTAATTAGCATCCGCGTGAATCACGTTTCCACTACGTCGAAGTGGTGGAAATCGTCTTTGCTCATTCAGAAAAAGCCCAGTGAAATTATTATACCTAAGGTAAGGGCTGTGGGGATTACCTCAATATCAACAGTTCGCGACATCAGCAAGTCTTTCACGTTTCTTTCCCTTGCGTCAGAGTGAGACATACACATCGTTTGGCTGTCAATTTTCCTCATCAAACCGCATGCATGCTCTTTTATTCATTGTGCCCCCTTTTTTTTTGTTATCGCACGCGTACGCAATTAAGAATAGAATTTCACCTGAGAACAAAAACGATGATTGTGTATTCCAATTCCAAGTGCTTTTATACGGGTGCAAATTAAATGTAATCGCGTCGCGACGGACGTTCAACTATTTAGATTGAGACAGAAACAGATGGAGGGAATCTGTCAGCAGGACTGTGATTATGTTGTATCTTTACTTCTTGATCTTCGTGTAGGTTCATGGATACATTACATCATGTTGATGTGATTTGTGGTTGTGTATACAATGTTGTATCGGCCTGGGAAGCCTTAAAAAGTTATTGAAACAAATGCGTGAGACTAATTGAAACGTTGTGCGGATTTTTAAGTCAGACGAGGCATGAGACCGGAAATAGTGAAATAAGATCGCCCAACCGTTATACTTAGTAAAAGCAATTTAATTTTTTTTAGCCACAACTTCTGTGGCCTGCTAATCTGTTGCTTTGCATGCCGGTCGATAAATACGTGTAGGGATATGTTGCAACCGCAAGGCGTGTTCTTTTAACGTTGCTAGTACAAACATTTTATTTTCATCCAACGGATCTTACTTGAAATATCGACATGATTGTTTTCTCCTTCGCGGTATGTATCTATCTCATTAGTCTTTGCACTCTTAGTAATTTTTTATAAATAAGTAATACCTGAAAGTATAATAAGCATGCACTGATCATTTGTAGCTTTTTTAGTTTGCATTATCGTAACTTTGGAACCAGAGTACTGGGAACCTATCTTTAGCTTTTGTGAATTTTACTGCATCCCGTTACTCCGTCTTGCCTAACAAAAAAACAAAACGCAAATGCACCCATTTCCCACCCCCTTTTCATAGAGTCAAAAAGAAGTGCTCTGAAGACACATTACGCGCTCGCATCTCAGCTAACAAGACCTGCCTAGGGAGCCTGTCGGGGGCCATGCGAACAACGTGTCTACACCATCGAAGAATAGATCGTTTCACTCGAAGAAGTAGCTGCTCGACATTAAGATTTCTACGTGTACTGACGTAGGAATAGATTTCTGAGCGGGTGAGAAATCACTCAGTCTCAGGATAACTCAGTTTGACTCCTTCCATCATTCGTGAAAAAGATCCCGTAATACTTGAACGTGATCCCGTGACTCTCTACCTGTTTCAATATATTATGTGCAGATCTTTCTA
Source organism: Neoascia interrupta (assembly GCA_947623515.1). Taxonomy (NCBI): domain Eukaryota; kingdom Metazoa; phylum Arthropoda; class Insecta; order Diptera; family Syrphidae; genus Neoascia; species Neoascia interrupta. The sequence goes on from OX392463.1 coordinate 63,356,504, forward strand.
AGATAAAAGAAAAAATGAACCCTTGTACCTGGAAGTATAAATGCTATGCCCAAACCGTTAGTTTTGAAATCAAAAATATAAACTTAAAACACTTAAGTGAATGATTTAAATGTCTTATAATTTAAATCAAACCACAATCCTAAATGTAATGAAAATTTTATGGATGTCCATGGAACTTTCCGACAGGCCAACATTGACTCGGATCATTACCTTGTTGTTGCCAAGATACAGCTGAGGATATCCCGACAAACGCCAAGAAATGGAAATACTGTGAGAAAGTTTGATGTCGCGTCGGCCGGCTACAATCGCAAGAGATCGGCAGGTCCTTTTCCAACCGATTCTCTCAAAACCTTCGACGAAGTCCTATGCATCCAACATCAAGTATTGATTGCTAGTGTCAACACTCCATCAGAGATGCTGCTTCTGAAGGGCTGGGTTTCACACGGCCACCAAAACGAACCCCCTCGTTTGAAGATGAGTGCCGGCAAGCACATGCAGCTCCGCAGGAAGCATACAAAGCGGCTCTGCACAGAATGACTAGAGCTGCTCGCAAGCTCTACTAGTACAGGAGAGAGGAACACCGGCTTCTCCGAATGAAAAAGACAGAGCACGCGAGATGTTACAACAGGAATGGGTTTCCGAAAGTTTTACCAAAAGATCAAAAGGTCCTGCCAAGGGTATAAAGTTCGAGCCAAAGTGTATAGCACCATCAAGGGAACATGTAGTAGAATCCCAGTCGATGCTGGGGATTTGGACAATATATTTCCAAAGATGAACCAAATACCGCTGTCAGGTAAAACGAGCTATTCAACCTGAGCGAAACATAGGTAGTAGTAACCCACGAAGTATACGAACAATACCGCCCACCCGACCTGGATGAAATGAAAGTAGCTGTGTCTAATCTTAAGTGCAGCAAAGCAGCCGGAGCATACGTCCTAGCTGGCGAAAGTTTTAAATCCGCTGGCGATGAGCTGGTAAGGAGCATGCACCAGCTTATCTGCAAGGCATGGCCGGAGGAAAGCGTGCCCGACGAATGGAACCTCAGTAATGTTTGCCTTCCTTGACCGATCCTCAAGAAAGGAGACACTCTGAACTGTGCAAACTTCAGAGTCATCAGTCTTCTTAACATCGCATACACGATCCCTTCTGCTGTACTGTGTGAACGCCTGAAACCGTTGGTCAAAAATCTCATAGGCACATATCAGTGTGGCTTTAGGCCAGGAAAATTCACAATGGATCAAATATTTACACTGCAGATCTTGGAGAAAATCGAGGAATTCCAAATATATACCCACCAACTTTTCATCGTTTTCAAGGCCGCATATGACAGCATCTATAGAGACGAGCTATTTAGCGCAATGTCTATTTTTGGCATCCCTGCCAGTCTCGTCAATCTGCAACATGACGATGGAAAACTCACGCGGTAAAGACCTCACCGACCCTTTTCATGTCAAAAAAAAGGATTCAGACAAGGCGACGCACTGTCATGTGAATTCTTTGAGTGTTGGGATGGAAGCGACGAGTATGGGCTTTGCAGTCAACGACAGCAAACCCAGGTATATGCTGTCATCAAGAAAAGACACCCAACAACGAGGTCTCGGACAAAACATCACCGTCGAAAGTTATAAATTTGAGGTAGTTAGGGGCCTTGACTACCTGGGTTGACAACTACACCAGCACTTAAATCAACCGTTGGATAACTTTTGCAAGTCGCTGTTTCTTTGGGCTAAGAAGGCAATTGAGCAGCAAAGCCCTCTCTGGAGCAACTAAAGTGTCCATTTATAAGACCCTCATCATCCCAGTCCTGCTTCACGGTGCAGACTTACACCTTTCAAAGTAAGGGGTGAGCTGCCAAACTTATACTACATGACGCACCGTCCTGATTTACCAATTTTATGTGACCTATGCTGCCTCCGCGAGAAGATGCCATCCACTTTTGGGCGAAATGTTCAATTCTTAAAGTTATTCGGAGGCGTTTCTTTGGATCTAATGTACACACTTGAGTTCGAACAAGCTATGGAGAAGCTAGTCCTCCATTTAGACTCCCTTTAGGAGAAGGGAGTCCTAAATGGAGAACAAGGTTGGGGTACCTTACAGAATACAGGAAGCATATTAAAGATGAAGACTTTTAACAAAATTGTATATATTACACCTGTTGCTGTTCATTTTTAGTCACAAAAGTCAAACCAATTAAGACTTATGTAACAAAAATTTTAAACATTTTTAAACTTTATCGAATAAAAGTCAATTCTAATCTTAAATCTAATTTAACACCGTACTGTGTAGCGACACCGACTTCTGGCACATTGTAAGCGCCGCGACTGGTAACCATTGATGGGACTTGAATCTTGCATATGATATCAATATAATTAATAATATATATTAATATAAAGGATACACAAAAACATCATCTTTTTCACTTCAATTTTACTACTCATTGACATAGCTTTTGCTAAGCGATCGCTTGTATCCATCATTGACATCAATGACCTTTCCAGGAAAGTATTCTCCTTCGTATTTCAAAAGCAAGAAATCACCTTTGGCTTAAATTACGGTTTCAGCAGCTTATGCTACATTTTTAATTGTTATTGTATTTTCTGCAGTGAGATTTAAATGTTAAACAACATTTTTTTCATTATCTTTTTTCCTTTTCCATTTTCTCTTTTTCTTTCCTATCATTTTCGGCTTGTACCCTTCTCTGGTCATCCATGAAATTGTCACTTATTGCAATTGTTGGATACACTTTGTATTTGGACTTCCGTTTGCTTTCGAGCCCGTCTAAGATGCTAATCTTTCTTTTACAACTTTCTTCCGGCCAACAAAGAGCACTTTTTAATGGGCTTGGGTATTTGCTCTGATGTGCATTATCAGCAACTACCTGTTTGAGTAGTGATGCTAAAAGAGAAGTCCCTGGCGCAGAGGTCAATGTAATAATCTTTACTTCAACACTAAGCTTACAATAGATTCAAATTTTTTTGAATAGTTGTGTTATGATCTACTGAAATAAGCCTTTTCCAAAACTTATAAGTATAAAGCGAAATATTTTTCTTTTAGATATTTCGCATATTTGCACAACATTTATAACCTCGTGACGTAACTGAGAATCGACTACTTTCTTCTCTTGGCCTTGGGCTAATCCAACGGCATAAACTTCGTTTTAAAACTTGTCACTTACTTGTGTTTCAAGCTTAGTGTAGTTAGTGCCATCTGCGTTAAAACGAAATAACCCGCATGAACGAAAGGCCCTCTGCACAATTAAGGGTCAATTTTTCAGTGCGAGATAATCAGAGTTTCCTAGTTAAACTGAATATTGATCCGGAATTTATTTCAGCTTAATTCGTCAAATTCGGTGAGTTAATCTCGGATCAACTCTGGTGAACAGTATGAACATCTTTGAATGTTTTTCCTGTGTGAAATGGTAGTGGCTTTGAGTGTTTTTGTGCAAAATGGCATCTTTTTCTGTGTTTTTCTATGTGAAGTGAGAGCAGTCAGAGTCAATAATTTAGAGAAGCGAAGATTTTGATAAATTTACTGACGGAGTTAACTCTACATTGAAAAATTGTGCGCTGAGTAAACTCTAGATTCGTTTTGTTCCGGGATTAACAGATCTTGGCTTAAGCTGGGCTTAACCCTGCACTGAAAAACCGGCCCTAAGGGGCTGTTGAATTAATCGTTTGTGCTAGTACCTTTGCAATCTCTGCCCGCTGAATTTTTTGTTACTGTGATGCATTCGCCACGTGCGCACCTGATTACGCCAACAGTTGTCAACGGGAAGAAAATGCCTATATATAGAGGCTGGAGAATATGTGTTCGGATAAACGCCATTAATATAATGCCGCTTCGCTTATTGCAAAACTCGCTTATAGTTGTGTTAATGTGTAAAGAGTGCCGGCTATGATTCCTGGCAGTATAAAAACCAGTGGAGGTAGTATATCTCCATTTGCCCCGACAGTACCTTACCAAGACTGTCAGACCAGACACTCCTTTTCGTCATTTGCCGTTCGAATAAAAATCTAAGAGCCTTTCTTAGAATTTCTTCTTCTGAGACGATAAGTTAAGGCCCGCTTCGTCACAATTAAATATCTTTCTAAACACAATTGCGTCAGCAAATATATCTGTCTTTTTTATGAAACCAGTTTCTGATATATTTCTCAGAAATTGCAGCTCTTACTTTTGACATACATCGAGATACTCTCTTAGAAATAGTCGGATGCTGAAAAAGAAACCCGTTATACCACTTTCTGCCAGCAATCCCATCTTTAAAAGCATTTTTGTGCCCTTTGTTTTTTCATCAACTTTGTGACCAACTCAAGAAGCTTGGTCACAGGAAAGCCTATTTCACCATATAACCAGCAACTTTTTTCGTCTTCTGTCAAGACCGTTGATACTCCGACAGCTGAATGTATTTTTTGTCCATAGTATCCCGCGAAGTCGATCGTGGCACACTAAATAAAGCAGTTGCCTTCCTAGAATTCATTGTCTTAGATCTCACAGCTTTTATAGCCTGGTTTTCACTCTCTTCCGAAGAATTTAGTTTTTTTTTCGAATTCATGTTGGTTGAAAATTAAAAGGAAGAGCAACGTGTCAATTTCTGCCTGGACCTCTGGACTTATTTTCCTACCTCTGTACGAAATCGGAACCTATATATCTTTCAACTTCATGTGAATCAAAATGAGTAAAAAACCCATAGGTTAAATTAGTACCTACATCGTGCATAAGAAAACCAATTACATTATGTTTAAAAACTATGTCGAAAAAACAATTCACGATCATTTTAAAATTTTACCCACCGTATGATATTATATAAGACTGGGACTGAACTGTCAGACGGTTCAAAAACAAGACCTTCCTCACGGGCTACGGAATTTTCCCGAAAGACCCGGAACTAAAAATATCCTCAAAATTACCAGATACAAGTAATGTCTTTTAACCAGAGGTTCTGGATGTACTTAGGGAGGCCGAGGCTTTGCAGATGAGATCAATTTTTCGGTAAAGATATCGCCATTTACATCGATAGCAAGGCTACGCTCAAGGCAATGGAATCGATCAACATCGAATCTGATATATACCTTGTTTATCCGACAAAATGAATCGAATTCAATTGTAACCGTTTTGACTCACATCGATTCCACTGGCATGTTTATTCACAAACTAATCAAGTTGTTTCAAATTAACCGGTCTGAAAATTATTTTTACTTTTGTGTCAAACTCGTTGGTGACAAAAATTCAAAAGTTAATCAATCAAAGTCTGTGCGCATTTTGGAGTCGTATGAATATACCGATTTAATAATATCGTTTGATAAAACCGATTTGAAAATCGGCTTTGTGTAAAGCGATTCGAATACTTGAATCGGTTTCATAAAGTGTATATGCTTTCGGTTTTCATGAATTCGATAACGCTCAAATCGATTTAAGGTTTCGGATAAACGGGGTAATAGTCAGGGGCTGTCGGACAATGCTTAAGGCATTGTCCAGTCAAAACTGGGTCAGACTGTGCTGGGCGCCAGGATACTGCGGTATAGAAGGAAATGAACAAGCCGGCGAACGAGCTTGCACAAAGACGTGGGCTCCTTGCAAATAGTTAACATCAAACCACCCCTCTGCATAGTAAGAGACGCTATTGAGGATAAAATTACAATTAAGGGCAACCAAAGGTGGTCTAGTCTGATTGGACAGAAAAAGGTCCAAGGGACTTATAAAACTGAGCGGAATTCTGACAAACCACTGTCTCCTCATGCGGAAACACGCAAGGAGGTTCAGGCTTCCTGACACAGATATTTGCCGCTTCTGCGGCGATATGCAGGCTGTTGAGGATATAACACACTTACTGCAGAAATGTATGGACATATGCGCAGACATTTTTAGGGGAAAATTTCTCGGAAGCCTAGCAGAAGAAGACGGCACAAACTTATAAGGCCTTCTCGGCTAAAGTAAGGAAATTGGCTATTTCGCCAGGTAGAATGTTTATGTTGTTTTGCCTTTTAAATAGTCAGGAGTTGTCGCTTAATGCTTAAGGCATTGTGAAGTCAAAACCGGGTGAGACTGTGCTGGGTTCAACTGGTTCCCCAGGGATCGCAATGGGCCTATTTTGGTGCCTGGTGTCTGTGTGGCCTTTTTAACCACAGCCCTGTTTAACCTTACCTAACCTAAGGACGCTCCTCTGGTGTACACCGACTTTAATTGGGAACTCCTCATGTGACTCCGGAAGGACATCTTAATCTCGTCTTTGTTCCTTCATACATTTCGTTGATCATCCGTGCGCGAGTAGACTTCTGGAATTTGGATTGCGTCAGTTGTTAGCTTTCCCACGACAAACCCGCACTGATCCTCAGATAGCCTATTTATTTTTCGCAGTCGACTACCTAGCACCCGCTTGAAGATCTTCATTGTGTAAGAGATCAGCTTGATCACCTTTGTACAAAGAAAGAAAATAACTTTCCCTCCACTGATTGGATCACCTTTTATTAGTTTGGAGATGAAGGTTGGGAGACATCTGGGCCCACTGACTCCCATCTTTTTCCAGAAATCTGAGGGTAACCGCTTTTTGCTTTTTGTAGACTTTTAACACCTTCCCATCCTTTCTGGTACTTCTTCCCAGTTAGGAAAGGTTTCTTATTTTAAATGCTAACTGAGAGACTGTAACATAACTGCCGCCCTTTGTGAAGAATATTGTCGTCATTCACAAGAAGCTGGCCCTGAGCATTGTTGATGAACTTTAGCGAATGAATCTCCTGAGCATTTATCCTCCTCTGATCGGCAATCTTGAATATTGTGACCCTCTTATTTAAGGTGCTTCGCCGAAGGTCCTGTGTGAGCTGGTGTGTATCAGCAGTCGAAGAAGAATCTTCCTCCAATGCTCGACACGGGCCCTATATTGTCTTTGTTTGAACCTAACCTGGTCGCACTTCTTCTAAGCGAGTCTGGTCCGGAGACTATTATGAAGCAATCTTTGTTTTTTTAACTTACAGAGATACCTTTGCTTTGACACGCGCACCCTTTTTCTGTCATATTGCCTCTCAAAAGAGAGTGACATTTCCCAAGATCGAAAAAAGATTGTCGTGGTAAAAGATCCAATAGAAAACGTATTCGTAACAGATCTGTCACACGAGGACAGTTCTCGAGTCCTTTTTCGATTCTCAAACTGGTACAAAGGTGTTCGAAAAGCGTTGAAAGTCTTTCATGAAAAGGGTATATGAGACTCATGAGGGGATTAATATTTGATCGCTTGCCGAGAGGATTTAAATTTGTTTGGTTAATCGCGTAATGATGATTTATATTAATCGCGGATTAGTGTGGTGGAAACATTGTGTATTCTAATACACACAATATTAATAACTGTACGTAGTCATGGTTACCTTTTAAACTTAAAATTATCTTAAAAATCTTAAAAATCTTGAAGTACCTGTTGCTTATGTGTGATGCGTTTGAGACAGTGACTTACTTTTGTGGGAAAATGAATTCGAAAATTTAAAAAAATTACTTGCTAAGGATAGTTTTCCTGGGTAGAAAATAAAAACTTCTTATAAATTCGTCTTTAATAAAATCGACCTTAACAGTGAGTGTCTGGATGTATTTGAAAGGGTAATTCTTAACAATTTCGAATATTAAGCCAGCAGACTTGAAATTATGCATACGACGTCATTTGTTCAACTAAAAACAATTCCATTCATCTCGTGTTTATCGTTAGACTGTCTGGTACGAACTATTTGATTGAAAAAGTGCACCACCCACGCTTCTGCAATTTACCTCTGCCCATCTGCTCTAAGTGGCATGCTACTATAATACGGCAGTCATAGGATCTCCCCTTTATAGAAAAATAAGTTAAGGTAGCTATGAATAACAAGTAATTGTGGTTTTTATAGTCACAACGAATTGCGGAATCAAGACGCGTGATATAGTGTACAAAGACATTCTTTTTTATAAATTTTTTACATGTAGTTATCGCCTATCATAACAAGATGTTCGTCGTTTAATTCCATATGTGATTTTGTGAGTCAATTCATCAGAATTGGCAAAGCATGCATATTAATTAATTTGAATTCAAGCGGTTACCGCATTGGCTTTGAGGTACTCATACACAGTCCATTTTTTTCAAATACGTTGAGTATTTTCGCTTAAATGGTCCGTCTTTGAACCCTGTCCCAAGGGGGATCGGTATATGCAATTTAACTGTGTTAAAATTTTCTTCGTGAGTTTACTTAAAAGGTTCCCAACCCACGGAAGGTCTCTACCTTACCTAGTCCACAGAAGCCTTTCATCCTCAGCGATCCTGGGAACGATGCTTCCAATCGATCAAAGCAAGCGATCTAGGGCTGTCGCCCACACTCAATGATTTGGTGCATGCACTCTACCAAAGTATCACTTTCGTTTTTAAACGTCTAGAATGCCTCAAGCAAGCCATCTAGGCCGGCGGTCTTCTTTTTCTTATGCCTTTCTTTAGCTGAACTAACTCTTCCAATACACTGCTGAACGAACTCTTGGTTTACTCGGCTTTCGTTCGTTTCTAATACCGTTAAATCACAAACTTTCTGGTACTAAGAATGAAAAAATCTAAACTTTATAAAAGTTAAAACGAGGGAGAAAAAATGTACCTTCCAAGTTTTGGTTGCCAAAAGTTTTCGGGATTAGGTTAATTCTAAAGGAGTAAAATCAAGCTCATAAGAGGCGAGGCGAGATGAAAACATCTTCCGAACAAGGAGGTGATGTTCGACATGAAGAGCGAAACGAAAAAAATCTTCTTTGGGCGGCTTCTATTCTCTGCATGTAAATTCGTTAGTTGATAGACCAAACCTGGCTGGCATTGGAACGAAGAACACACACTGAACTAAAATTGAGATCTTTGCTTTCACTTCAAGCTCAGCTTTCCTGATGATCGGCTAGCGCAGTTCCTTACTACTGCTAGCTTGGCCAATCCTAAAGGATAACTCAGTATCACCTCTTCCCTTTTTCGTGAAAAAGACCCCGAGATAATTAAAGTTCTCTAACTGTTTCAATGGGACTCCATTTATGAGCAGGATTTCGTACAGGATTTCCGGAAACAACCATCACTTCGAAACCGCTTACGTTTACCTTCATCCCAGCCTCAGCACAGATGGCCGCAAGCCCATCCAGTGCCCCTTGAAGTTCCCCCTCGGACAAAACCATGATAGCTTAGTCATCTAGCCTATTTTGACCAGCCATTTAGAAATATTCTTCGTCAAGACTGCGCTTTACCATCCAGTCCATGTATGTTATGAAAAGGAGAGGTGTGATAAAACACAGCTCTGGCGAAGTCCAACGCACACATAAAATAAGGACGTGGTTTGACGCCATTATCCGCACACAGCTTCTGCAGTTCTCATACAAAGACTGAATGGCTCTAAGAAGAGACCCACTCAGCGCATAGTCCTGCAAAACTCTTTATCCCGAGGAACCCGGTCATAAGCCTATTGTTAATCTACAAAACACGAGTAAACTGGCTTATTTCCAGGCCTTTTTCAGAATAACAGAGAGAGGCTCAGGTCCACCCCGGACTGTAGAGCCACCTTAAGTAAGTAAGTAAGTATTCTGAATAACATTAAGAGTAAAAAGCTGGTCGGTTGTGCCTCTGCCATCAGGCCGAAAGCCGCTCTTCCCGTAACAAAGGCTCTCGATTACAGCTCTGGAACGCGCTTCCAACACCTTCGCGAATACTTTTTCCGGAAGACTTAAGAGAGATATACCCTTATAGTTAGAGCAATCTCTCTTGTCCCTTTTTTTGAAAATGGGCACTATAATTTCTCTTTGCCAATCGCCGTCTGCTTTCCCGCTTTCCCCGACCACCTTAATGACACGTGTTAGTCAATTAACACCTTCTTCCCCATTGCCTTGAGCATTTCTGGCCGGGTTTCATTAACTCCAGCAGACTTACCCACTTTAAGCGATTTAATCGCGGCAGTGAATTCATCTACTGTAGGACTATTCTCCGCCCTAATCTCTTCAGCAATGGAAATGCCATCTTCAGTGCCTTGTTGGGGATTGAGCAGCTCCAAAAAGTGCTCGCTGCACCTGCGCAAGACGTCGCTCTAATTTGAAAGATCTGTACCGTCTTTGAATTTAACCCCTTGTACGATATTAAGCTTCTTTCCTCTGGACTGCGAATTATATGCCAAAACATCTTTATTGCAGATCTGTAATCGTGTTCTAACCTCTCGCCGAACTTTTTCCAAGCCTCTCCTTACTTTCACTGTTATTTTTAGTGGTCCCTCCTAAAATGGAAAGGGACCTCTTATGGTATCGCTACGTTATCTGTCCGTCCGTCCGTCCAATCGTTTTATAACTTCTGAACGGTAAGTCGTAGAAAGACAAAATTTGGTGTGCGTATAAACTGCGGAAATAGTCAGAGAATCCAAGGAGGGAAATTTTTTTCAAGCACAAATAACGGTTTAATTACAGTTTGAAATTTCATGTGAAAATGGACTTAATGTTTTTTAGTGTTTTTTTTTCAAGAAGTTTAGTAGGCAAGAACTAGAAAAACCAAGCTTAGATTTAAGAAATACTAAGCTTTAATTAAAAAGTAAAACTTTTCGAAAATATCAAAACGTTTTTGAGAAATGGAGAGTCGAAAATGCTTGACGTTTTTCAAAGTGTTAGAGGCCATAACTTTTGAACGGCTTATCGCTCAAAATCAACATTGAACACACGTATAAAGCAACTTAAAGCAAACCAAGAGGTCTAATCTCTTATTGGCACTTACACCTCAGAAGAGCCATCTTACAATCACCTCTCTTACAAGCATGCATGATGTGTGCGTTACAGGTGTTTTTTGCCGATCCCGAACGGCTATTTGAGAGGTCTCTCATGACAAATGATACTCTCGGAGGGTTTGTTAGGCCCTCGCGGAGGTGGAGCACGGTGTTCGTGAAAAAAACTTTTATTGCCCCGGTCGGGATTCGAACCCGGGACCTCGTGCAAAGTGGTTCTACACACTAACCACTTAGTGCTTAGGTCATATTTTTCAAAAACAGTTTGAGTACTGCAGTTTTAACGCATTTTCGAAAAAAAATCGCAAAAATTCATGAAAAAACGTGTGTCCCCTTCCCCTTACCTCCGGTGCTGTTTGCTGGAATTCTAGGAAAAAAATTACACGTATAAGAAATAATTCAAAATTTTAAGGAAAATTATAGCGGATTTTGAAATTTCAAAATCTTCTGAGATTTAACTGAAAAACATAAAAGCATTTTCAAAAACAATTTTTTTAAGTCTACTAGTAGCTTAACGGTATAAGCGATCTTTTTCAGATTCGGTTAAAGTAAAAAGCTTACAAAAAGAAGGAAGGCTGCGTTAAAATTTTCTTAAATTGCCGTTTTTAACCTAAGTTTTTAGAAGCCTATTTAAAAAACGAAATAAAAAAGCTTATTTTACCGTTTGCGCATAAACCGGTGGCCATAGAATTAAAAAAAAAACATCCAAGGCAAGTGCTGCTGGTTGTATTATTTACTATTAGAAAAAAGTCTAACGGGAACTAGAAAAAACTTAAAAATATTTGTTTTATGGATTCGAAATTAAAAAAATTATAAAAAAGGTCAAAAGAACGCATGTCTCCCCCTCTATCTCCCAAACGGCATAAAGTAGAAGAAGACCGGGTATAGTCCATCTTCTTAAATTTTATACAAAACTATAGCAGACTTCGAATATTCAAAAACTTCGAAAATTTAACTGAAAAACGTGAAAACATTTTCGAAAACTTTTTTTTTTAAGATTTCTAGTTCCTTAACGGTTATGACCACCTTGTTTATATTTGGCTGAAGTATGTTATGTTTAAAAGACAAAACTGCATCAAAAACGTTTACAAATTGCCGTTTTCGACCCTAAGTTCTTAAGTCCATTCAAACAAGCGAAATAAAAAAGAGCATATTTTTAACGTTTTCTCAGAGATGTCCCATGTCCACAGACTTTGAGAAAAGTGGCAAATGCACAGGTGGTTGTAAAATTGATTAAAAAAGTCTAACGGTAATTAAAAATAATCGAACTTGCTGTTTATGGGTTTTAAATTCTAAAAATCCTAAAAGAGGCCAAGAAAGAGTATGTCCTTCCCTCTATTTTCGTAACGGTAAAGCTTTTAACCAGCCTTTTTTTAGAGTATCGAAACCCAATATAAAATCACTCAATATAAGAACAGTAGGAAACAGTACAGAACCCAACAGGCACACTACGAAAAAAGTATATTACAGACTGTTAAATATATCCAGAAATAATTTTAATAAATAAATATAATGTTACACAAACTGCCCAATATAGATGACTAAAACCTTCAACAAAAGCCGACGGACCGCTCCGCGTATGTCTTTATACTTGACGGTCTTTTTTATTTTATTAAAGCTGCCAGGTTTCTATTCGGCCGATCCTAACATGGACAACAGTCGCCGAACAAGAAGCCGCTTACCCCGAGACCGACGCTCTTGCAGTTTTACTGTTTAGAGTTCAGCCGCACCTCTGGGATCAGAGATCAGACGCTGACCAGTTATACCGCACACAGGGGTATGTGTATACTCCTGAAAGCTGCACTTATAGCAGGCTGAAGACTACTTCTTCCAGTAGATTTTAGTGGGCTCCTACGACAGGCATACCTTACCTCAAGGATATTTTGACCCCGACCTTGGCTTCAAATTTATAATAAAATAAATAGAGTGGCACAACAGGTCGAGGTGAACCAGGGCTAATTTCTCACCAAACTGTGAACTTTTAGCAAACTGTGAGCAGAAATCGTCAACTGGGCGAAAATTGCACCACCCGCACAATAGACCATAACAACTTTTATCACTTTGAATCTTTAAGACTTGAAGCCTCTAAAAAGTCCGTTTGCCGCTCAGTGCGTGGCTGTAGCCTTAGTGTCACAAAAATTGTCTTCAATCAGATAATTTTAAAAGTTTGAATAAATGTAGTGTTAAAAAATATGAGTTTATTTTAAAGGAATGTTAAGGCACTCAATTTTCAATGGATCCATTTGTTTTTAAATTGTTTTTTTAGATACGCCTCATCTCGATGCTGCAGCAAACAATGTCGAAAAGAAAAACGTTTATATTCTCCTGCTTCGGTATAGCTATCGGCTTGTGCATAGGCACAGTACTGAAAAACTACCGAGCATTAGAAATCGTCAAAAGATGCAACCTTAAGCCTGGAAACCCGAACTCGCCATTGGAGATCATTGGCATGAAGCCCGAAGATACCATCTATAATTCCCAAAAGAATCTAGTGTTTGTTGGTGTAATGACAGCGAAAAACTTTATCGAAGGACGAGCGAAAGCAGTTTACGATACCTGGGGCAAAGAAGTACCGGGCCATATAGCCTTTTTCAGTGCAGAGGGTTCTTTCTCAGACGAGCTGCCGGTCATTGGACTGAAAAATGTAGACGATAGGTATCCACCGCAAAAGAAGTCCTTTATGATGCTCTACTACATGTACGAGCATTTCATTGACAAATTCGAATGGTTCATTCGGGCGGATGATGATGTTTACATGGATCCGGAAAAACTTGAACGTTTCTTACGATCAATCGACAGTTCCAAGCCTCAGTTTATTGGTATGATGAAGTTTGAGAATTTGAATTATTTTCTTAACATTTGAGTTTGTCATTCTCGCAGGGCAAGCTGGAAAAGGAAACAGTGAGGAGTTTGGTTTGCTCTCCCTGGAGTTTGACGAGAACTTTTGTATGGGTGGACCAGGGGTTATATTAAGCAGTGAAACTCTACGAAGAGGTACATTTTAGAACACAACTTTTGGTAAAAAAAAAATTAAACTACCATCGCTTTCAGTTGCTCCACATATACCGACATGTTTGAAAAACCTTTACAGCACCCACGAGGATGTCGAAATTGGGCGGTGTGTGCAGAAGTTTGCTGGTATTCCTTGTACATGGAATTACGAGGTATTGTTTTTGTTATACATTTCAATAATTTTGTTCTAACAAATCTGGATTTATTAATTCAGATGCAATACATTTTGAGGCACAATTCAAGTGGGAAAAATGCCTTCACAGGGAATTTGAAGCGAAAGGAAATTCATAATGCTATCTCGTTGCACCCCATCAAACAAGGGCCTCTCATGTATCGATTGCATTCATATATACAGGTAAGCTATTGAGCTAAAAAAAAATTTAGCTTTATTCTAAAATTTCCTTTTTAGGGCCTGAAAGCTGAAGAAATACGACAAGAGTCACTTTTGTTACATCGTGATATTGCACGAATGGCCAAATTGCTGGAGATATCTAATGAGAGCAAATTTCTTGTGCCAGGGATATCACTTATTCCAGAAACTGAAAATGGGAATAGGCACTTTGAAGATCACAATATTTTAGGCAAGTACTCAAATGTCTTTCGGGTGGGTAAGCGTCATTACGAGACAAGCATTTACATCTTAAGGGCCGTTTTACATATACCGGCTACCTGGTCGTTGGGCAAACATTCTGATGGGCGAGTTCAATCCTGAAAGCCGAACCCGTCCCCGGTCATCCATACAAACGACGGGGAGCCGGTACCGGTTAGTCATCTGATTCGAGCAACGGCAGGAGAACTACAGAGGAAGTATTCCGCTGTATCATCATTCTCCCCATAGGCAGGATAGATGGTTGTTTCTCTCAAGCCTTACTGAACGAGTCTTTTTTATAGGTGGCAGACTTGGGAAATACTAAACGGTTGTATTTAGGATGGAATAGGTGGTAGGAAAAAAATCTTAGATTTCATGAATGTATTTTTTATTTGACAATAATGAACAGCCTTAATACATATGTATAACTTTAACACAAGTAAAGTTGACTGACTTTGCCTTTTTAATACATTTTTCTGACTTGAAAAAAAAATTGCATTCATTGCTTGAACAAAGAAGTGTGTAAGTGCAAGTTTTCGTCTATGACAAATTTCTATAATGCCGACCCTATATACCGTGTAACAACAAATTTTAAATTTTTGTATAGGCCACAACTCTAAAAGTGGACCGGGGCTAAAAATTAAAAACAATTAATTGTAATTTCGTTAAAATTATGATAAAATACGTTAAAACCGAATTTTTTTTTGGAAAAACGGTTTTTTTCTTAAAAATGCCCCCTAAAAGTGGGCGGCGCTCAAAAATTGGTATGGGCCAAACTTTCCAAATAGCATTATCTTTAATAAAGATCCTATGACTTGTCTAACTTGACCAAAAGCCATTTTGAAAGAAAATGTGAAATGTTGTCTCACATTGAAGATAGTATTGAGCGTGGTCGTTGGTGGATTTAACCAATTTTCACACTTTGTCTGTACAAAAGTGCTGTTTGAGCATTCTAGCTCAACTTTAAGGAGCTTATAACTTACCACATACGGACAGGCGAACAGGTTTCGATCATATCTCTAAAAGGTCTTAAGGGGTCTACGGTGATTATTTCACGGTATAAAAAGCTCGTTTATACTTGATACTTGCGACACACAATCAGTTTTTACATGCAACTTAAGCCAAGAAATTAGCTGACAGCGAAAAAAGGCTAGCTAGCGGGAATGCTTTATAATTTCCAGCAGCTAAATTTGCTTTCGAAATGCAAGTGGTGAAATGCAGTTGTTTGAGAAAATAAGAAATCGTAGGTTCATAGTAAAAACTTGAGTTTTTTTTTCTCAGCTTCCAGTGTTACCTGTGCGGTAGTTTGAAATACGAAAAAGGTTGTAGAATTCAAGCAGAGGGTGTTAGCTTGCTGAAAACTCTAAAAGGTGGTAGAAATACCACTTAGTAGTAGAAGTCCCAACACTGGGTAGGATTCGAACCCAGACCGCGTAGTAAGCGCGCACACTGATCACTACGCCACAGCACCCAAGAGCGCCTTTACACTGCCAAACTGGACAGGGATTTTCCGGTTTTCTATCCAGGATTACTCCGAAATATTTGACTCGATCGGATATCGGGATAGTGACACCTTTAAGCATAAGTGGAGTCAGACCAGTGGCTTTCCTCTTCCTCGTTAAGAGAGCAACCATAATTTCAAAAGAGCTCACTGAAAGCCCAAATTTCTATAGTGCATGTCATCTATCAAGTCTAGACATTTGAAACCTTGCTATTTGCTCCCTGGTTAAAACGGTTTAAGCCTGGGAGCAAATAACCCCTAGGTTGGAACCGACAGATAAAACGGCGACATCATCTACGTAGGCTTGTGTGCAAGAAGGTTGTAAGCCGATAGCAGTGATTCTTCCGCCCTAACACCATCTTTTGGCTGGGAAGATTTAGTCCGACTTACAACATTTTGGTATGAACACGACTATTTAACCATACTTTTAAGATGGGTATCCAAGGCCAGGATTGCAGTGAATATTCTTTTCAGCATGGGCAACAGCTGACTTAGACCTTATATTAACATAACTGGGCATGAAGGCGCATTGAAGATTTGCTTTTTTTGAGACTAGTCTAGTCTGTATGAATAAGAACCTTAAATGTTGTTGCTGGAAGTGAAAACTTTCGTAGGGCTTTCAACTCATAGGTATAGATACATCATTATGTATGTCATTGTCTTAATTTTCAGCGGAACCCAGGCACACAAAGTACCTAACTACCTCAAAGTTATAGTTGTCGATGGTAAATAGTGTTTTGTCCAAGACGTTAATGTTGGGTGTCTTTTCTTGATGACAGCATATACTTGGTTTTCCCCTTACTGGCTGCTAGGACCATATTTACTACTTCCGTACCAATACACAAAGCCTATGTTAATATTACGCTGTGTTCTTCCAATTATGTCAATGTCGTCTGTATATGCGAGGAATTGAGTGCCAAAGGTTCTGTCGAAAAGTCCTGCACAATTCTTCCAAACATGGTGTTAAGGAAGTCACATGATAGCGCGTCGCCGGGTCTACATCCTCTTTTGAAATCAAACTGGTCGGTGAGGTATATACTGAAATTGATGGAAAAGCTTGAATTTTTCGTCGTGATCGTGATCGCGCACAGACTGACGAGTTTGGCGGGGATGCCAAAGCTAGACATTGCGCTATATAGCTCCTCTCTTTGTATGCTGTCATATGCGGCCTTAAAGTCGATGAACATTTGCTGTGTATCGATTTGAAACTCCTGCGTTTCCCCAAGATCTGTTCCAGTGTGAATATTTGATGGATGCGGTGGACTCTACAGCCCAAAAACCGCATGGATGAAGACCTATCAGATTGCTAACAAACGACTTTAAGCGTTCACATAGTCACCTCTTTAAATGCAAAATTCAAAGGGTCTCCTTTCTTGAGGATCGGACAATCAATGCTGAGGTTAGGTTCGTCAGTGCTTTCCTCCGACCACATCTTGCTGGTGCATACTCCTGTCCTTACCAGCTTATCGCCAGCGGACTTAAAAATTTCGGTAGCTAGTCCTTCAGATCCAAGCTTAGACACACCTTTATAACTTTTAAGGCTTTGGTGGTGATTAATCGACATTGTAAAAGTTTTAGGATACTACCGTGTTTAATAAAAAAGTGAGATTTTTAACGTTCTCACCCCGGTGGGGTCTTAGACAAAGCTTTTTTCACTTCATCCCAGGTTGGATACCTGACCAACGATACCGCCCTATTCTTTGTAGGTAACTTCTTCGTAGGTAACTTCTTTGAGTGGTTCATTCAGCCTGACAATGGTACTCGGTTCGTCTACGCCGTTATACAGTCTGCAGAAATATTTTTTCCAAATCCTCAGCACCGACTGAGAGGCCCTTACGATGATCCTTACAGGCTTCAGTTAGAACTGTATACACTTGAAAGGACCCTTTGGTAAAACTTTCGAACCCCATTCCTGTGGTAGCATCTCTCTATCTCTTCAACCGCACGCTTCTCGTGCTTCTCTTTTTCCTTCGGAAAAGCCGGCATTCCTTTCTTGCCCTCCTGTGCATAGCCACTGTTCAACAGCTCAGTCGGTTGGCGATTTATGGACTGTAATGTCTTGAATATATCTATTCCAAAATGAAAAACAAAATTTCTACAAAGTTCGTAGATACTATGATAACACGTAAAACATCGAAGTATAATATAGGCTAAGTAAAAATAGCTTACAGTATTGTGTCTTCTTCAACAGCTGCTTTGTATGCTTCCTGCTTAGATAGCTGCATGTGCTCGCCGGCACTCATCGTTAAACCATGGGTTTCGTTGTGGTGTCCCCGAAAAACCCAGCAGAGGCGGCATCTCTGATGGTATTTAGCAATGTTGCCACTGGATATCTTAACTTGATGCTTGCAGCATAGGACCTAGCGATCCCTTTTGATTATAGCCGTTGGCGTTGGCCGTTGTAGGCGATAGTCGGAATATCCGCAGCTGTACCTTGGCTACAACGAGGTAGTGATGCGAGTCAATTTTACTTACTTACTTATTATGGCGCTACAGACCAAGGTGGACCAAGGCCTCAGCCAAAAAGCTTCGCCAGTCGGTTTTGTCTTCAGGTAGCCTGTAAAAATTTCTGCAAATTTGGTAGCTTGTGTTATTTGTTCCAAACAATCATTTACAGGGTTAGTTTTTGAAAATAAAAATAAGGATTAATATTGTCGGCCCCAACGGTATAGTTTAGAAATATCATCACAATTTCATCTTTCTGGTACACTTCAAAAAGATGTTGCAAACAAGACTGATTTATTTTGAAACGCAAATTATAGCGATTGTAGCTGAGTTCAATGAAGTTTTCCCAGGCAGCTTGTTTCAAGCCAACATTTTTCACAAGCTGAAAGTTTCAAACCAATCAGTTCAAAGTCTTGACCAATTCAAGAACTGCTCTAATTGGAAAATTTTATGAGAACAATTTTCTATTCAGTCAGATTGAATTAAACAATTTTCTTATTTTAGGAATCAGCCCTGATCTGAACAAATTCACACCAACATCGAAGGAAGATCTCTTGGAATGGTCTTTTATAGCTCGAAGTCTCTACTCGACTGATCACTCGAACCCAAAACACAAGATCGATTCAGCAACCCGCGAAGGCCTAGAAGATGTCATCAATGAAGTGATGGAAAACATTAACAACTACTCCAGACAGCGAGGACGAGTCATTGAGTTCCGCGAACTGCTTTACGGCTATTCTCGCCTGAATGCATTACATGGCCAGGATCTGATCCTAGATCTTCTTCTGATCTACAAGAAATACAGAGGCAAGAAAATGACGGTGCCGGTACGTCGTCACTTATATGTGCAGAGATCATTCACTGGGACCTTCGTCAAGGAGTTCGAGGAGGATTTCTACAATGTCACTCTTCAGAAAAGTATTTTCTTCATGCATTTTGAGCACAGACCAATACTTAAAGTTTAATTTTCCATTGCAGGTCTGCTGAAAAATATCCTCCATACAGGAATGGAAAGGCTAACCAACTCTTTTACTATACCCGGTTTTGGAAATAGTGAAGCCAGCTCACACTTAGCAAACAAGTCAAAAATTGTATTCGTTTTGCCTATAGCAGGACGATACAACACGTTCAAGCGGTTCATTGATAACTACGAAGATGTCGCGATTGGGCAAGACAAAAACTGTGACTTAGTGATTGTGATTTTTGGCAATCAAACCTCAGTCCGCGACCACTTGAACTTAATTCGAGAACTGCGCAAAAAGAATGTTTACGAACAGATACATTACATCCACCGCAATGAGGATTTTTCACGAGGCGTGGCTTTAGATTCTGCCGCAAGATCCTCGTTTATTCGCGACAACGACATTATACTGTTCATAGACGTCGACATGGTTTTTAAGCCGCAAACACTTCAGCGAATCCGAATGAATACGATTCAAGGCAAGCAAGTCTACCTGCCAATAGTATTCAGTCAGTACGATCCGAAACGACGTAACTCTACGCAAATGCTTGCAAGTCAGATCAACAACGATTCCGGCTATTTCCGGCAGTTTGGTTTCGGCATTTGCTCCATTTACAAGTCAGATATTCTGGATCCGGATATAAATGGCTTCGACAGAGATATCACAGGCTGGGGCTTGGAAGATGTAAGGTTTTTGGAAAAAATCGTGAAAGTCGGCAATCGGCAAGGATCATTTCTGGTGAACACAGCCGAAGTGCCAAATGGTTACAATGAAGCGGCTGAAAAGCATCGTCGCCTCAGTATATTCCGTGCTCCAGATCCGTCGCTTGTGCACGTCCATCACGAAATTTACTGTGATGTTAATTTGGAGTTGCAGCAATACAATATGTGTCTTGGGACCAAGGCCAATACTCTTGGCAGCACAAAACTGATGGAGCAGCTATTTTTAAACAACAAAGCTAATATGGACTTTATTATTGATTTCAATAGGAAAAAGGAAGAGAGGTAGTTGGTCTCGGTACAGGTGCCTCAAAGAGGCGTTCCAGTTTTATTAATAGTATTATTCACGTTGAGTGTGTGTTCGCGAAAGTGTTAAAAGGATAAGTGTCAGTTAAACTGATAAAACGCACGCATCTCTCTCCGAACTAAAAACAATTAGATCCTCGCATGTATTAGTAATTGTGTGTAAGAAATATTTTTGTATTGTGGCAGGTTAAATGGCAGCTCTTTAGACTTATACAAACAGTTTTATATTTTACATGAATATTGAATGTTGCATTGAAAATAAAGTGAAAATTTTTAAATAAACGATGGATATTTTTTCGCTACGCATTCTTTTTTCTGTAGCCTGATTTTGCGCGTACCGTGTTGTATTGGCGTTGTTTGTCACTACGAATGTAGAACATCAAGAAAGTTTTTCTCGTAGTTTTCGACCTCAGCCGTTTAAAACCAAAATGTCAGTGCCTTTCTTTATTATAAGGCAGAGTTGTAAAAGACTGTAATCTTTTGTTATGCAATCCCTGAATTCTTGAAAAGTATTTCATGTTTTATGATTCATTCAATTGATTTCATTTCATGACTATGACTTCAGCATTGAAATCTTAGGTTTTTCGACCAATCTTATGAATGAACTCAATCGAATTCAATTCTTTAGAACTACACTGCATTCTTTGAAGTCCCTTTGAAGTCCTTACCATTCACTTGAAACCACCCGCACTCAGTTGAAGTCTTTGGGACTTCAAATATTTTTGATGAAGTCTTTGGGATTTTTGGTCTAAATTTTGGGTTCGGAAATCAGCTGATTCCGCCCACAGACACGCCTATTTCAGGCTTGTGTTTACGAAAAACTCTATTTTTTTAATTTCCTCATAAAACTTAAGTTATTTTACAATCCCACTCCGTTGGCGTCGGTTTGGTACACTAAAAGCTCGTACTATTCGCGGATGAGTCCAAAATAAATGTATAATGTTGAAGAAGTCCCATGACAGCGCGTCGCCTTGTCTAAATCTTTTTTTTTTGTCTTGAAAGGCGTCGGTGAGATCTTTAGCAACTTTGACGGAACAGCTTGAGTTTTCCATCGTCATCCTGCACAGACTGACGAGTTTGGCAGAGATGCCAAAACTAGGCAATGTGCTATATAACTCGTATTTATAAATGCTGTCATACGCGGCCTTGAAATCGATGAAAAAGTGGCGGGTATCGACTTGGAATTCCTGGGTTTTCTCCAAAATCTGCCGCAGTGAAAATAATTCATCGATGGTGAACTTCCTGGCCTAAAGCCCTACTGATAAGTGCCTATCAGATCGTTGGCAAACGGCCTCAGGCGTTCACACAGTGCGAAAGAAAAGATCTGGTATGCGGTGTTATGAAGACTGATTCTTCTCTAGTTGACACAGTTCAGAGGGTTTCCTTTCCTGAGATTCGGGTAAGCAATGCTGAGGTTCCATTCTACGGGTATGCTTTCCTCCGATCATATCTCGCAGATGAGCTGGTGCATGCTCCTAGCCTAGACACAGTAAATTTCATTTCATTGAGGTCGGGTGGGCGGTACTGTTTGTGCTTCCTCGGTAACGTCTTCCCCTGGGTTGAATGGTTAGTTCTGCCTGACAGCGGTATTTGGTTCATCTTGTAACATCTGTCTATCTCTTCCGCGCGCTTCTCGTGCGATCTCTTTTTCCATCGGAGAAGCCCGTGTTCCTCCCTCCTCCAGCTCTAGTCCTTCCGCGCAGAGCCGCTTTATAGCTTTCTGTTTAGCTGCATGTGCTTGCCAGCACTGATCGTCAAACCAGGGGTTTCATTGTGGTGGCCGTGTGAAGCCCAGCACTTTAGAGGCGGCATCTCTGATGGCACTTAACCAATGTCGCTAGTTGCTGTCAATACTTAATGCTGGCTGCATAGGACTTGGTCAAAGGTTTTGGGAGACTCGGTTGAAGAAGGACCTGGCGATCTCTTGCGATTGTAGCCGAACTTCCTCACAGTATTTCCATTTCTGGGCGTTGGTCGGGACAGCTGACCAACATTTCTCGGTTGATCAGTTGTACCTTGGCTACAACAAGGTAGTGTTCCGAGTCAATGTTGGGCCCTCGGAAAGTTCGGACATCCGTGATACTGGAAGAGTGCCTTGCTTCGATCGCAATGTGGTCAATCTGGTTAACGGTTGCACGTCCCTTTGTGGATATTGAGACGCGGGAACTCTGTACCACGTTGTGGTAGCTAGTACCAAAAAGTCGATCAGGCTGCGCTTTCCTACTGTACGACCAAAGATGACTTCCTAGCTTGGCATCAAAATGAACTCGGACAATCTTAATGTCGTAGCTCATACGTGGACATAGGGCACTGCACATACGTTTTAAACGTATCTTTGGCGTCGTCATCTTTCTCCTCTGTGGGTACATGCGCTGCGCGCATATGTGGCTAATGTTGGCAAACCTTGGTACGAATCGTCGTGAGGTAGTCGCGGTTGAAGCTCAAGACTTTTTGCCTAAGTCTGCCTCGAACAATGAAACCACATCCAAATTAGCGCTGATTTTGATGTCCGTAGCAGAAGTCGCAGTTTTCCATCTTCCTTTTGCCCGGCCTATCCCATGGCCGAGCGAAAAGGCTGATTTATTCGTTGCCTTATTTGCTCAGAACTCAAATATAGATCCTGGTGATTTACTGCCTCCTACAATCCCGGTAGTCGAATCAAATATGCACAATATACGTTTTCGTCCAAGACTTGTTGGGAAAATACTAAAAAAATTAAATTCTAATAAAGCAACAGGTCCTGATGGCATACCAGCTATTGTACTTAAAAAGTGTTCACTTGAACTATCTCCAATACTTTGTAAATTATTTACTCTTTCCTATGCCCAAAAGATATTTCCATCTTCTTGGAAAATAGTTTCAAAAATAAGTTTTAACAAAAGCCAACTAGCGAATTGCTAGTAAAAGGCAATAACTAAAATTTAAATGGGGTCATTTAAAGTCTTAAATGGTACTAATGGTAGTCTTTACTCCAAGTGTTTCACTGACATGATAGATTGATCTTCAGTGGGCTCTATCATGCCTTGCCTAAAGACAAATTTTACTTCACTTCCAATCAAGATTTATAAGAAAATCAAAAGGAATATAATGTGAAGTATATTAATGAACGAGTCTTCGGTTGAAGATAAAAAGTTGAAAATTCAAAAAGAATTAAAAGATGGTAATAAACCCGTGACAAAGGTATGGTATGGTATTACCACCTTTTTATTCATTTTGAATTTTCAACTTTTTGTCTTCAACAGAAGACTCGTTGACATAGGATAACTCTGTTAGGCCTAAAACTACACAAACTCCTTTATAAGAAACTGACATGATTTAGTAGTTTCAAAATGGTGAAGAAATCACATCGACATCAACTAGGGGTGAAACCATAACGCATGGCTTTTTGTTCTCCTTTAATTTGGTGACCGACATTCAAGGCTTACAGTTCGGAATTTCTCAGTTGTATGTTATTTCCAAAAAAAATAGCATTGCAATTATAAAAAATCATTTATGAGCGAAAATCTTCACGCGTTAAAAGTTTATTTGGTTTTTATCTGAAAAATTATTAGTAAAACTTCTTCAGATTAGCTTTAGCAGAACCGGATCTCCTTATGACGAGAAACAAATACAAAAGATTAAAAACCCAAGTTTTCTTAAGAAATTGACTTTGAAGCTTAGAAGCAACGCTTTAGAAATTCATATTCCGTCGCTTGTTAGAATAAATAGGTTTACATAAATTGAACAGGTTCGATGTCCAGCAACGACAGTGTCATATTGAAAATTAAGCGAATCGCCTGGAGCAGATAGATTCTCGCATAGACATACGGCATCAAATGTGGTCTTGTTTCCTAAAAAACCATAAGTTTTAATAAAACTGTTGATAAAACGAGTATAATGCCTACCGTCAGAATTCGAGTTCGACGATAATAAACGCTAAAGGTTGACACCAAACCGTCGAGGTATTTTATTAAATAGTGTACCCCACAGGATCCAGCGTGAATATTTTCAATGCAGCGTTGAACAAGATTGGGAAACGCAAATATGTACCCGTACACCAATTCCCATTCGTCCTACGTTTTTTAAGGGATTATTTTAAGCGAAGGGAATAAACTATGATGTTTTTACCTCAGTGGACAATAAACCAACATCGATATCACCAAGTGGTGGTAATTTGGCATATGTTCCATTTTCGACTCGCTCATCGAAACTACGGAGTAGTGTTTCCAGTCTAGCTGAATTGTAGAGTATAAATGATGCGCCTATAAAATAATCGTATTATGAACAAAAATCAATCAAGGAAATAAACACTCGAATACCTTTTGTACAGCCTTGGCCGCTTCTAATCATATACACTGGACTAGAATGTTTTACTTCCAACAAATCGACCGTAACAGCTGCTTCGCCAAGTTTTTCGAAGCGCTCGAAAAACTTTTGATCATCCTTCACGCGTATTCCATATTTATGCATGGCCATAAGTCGCATGTCTGTTGACCGAAGCCTTTAGCATAAGCAAAAAGAAGAAAAGTTAAACTTAAAAATATTCGATTGGTAACATGGTTTTATCAATGCGCTCACATAAGCCTTATAAAGGTGGCTTAAGAGTGATTTTTAGAAAAGTGATGCGGTAGATTTGTTTTTATTTGATTTTCAAATGCTTGTTACCTTTAGGCTGTTTTTTTTTTTTGTGTTAGGTTTTATTACCCAAAGCTACAACAGCCAAATTTTAAAATCTTATAACGCTAAAAAAAGCTTCATATTGCCAAAATCGCAAAGCATCACAAAGCCCAAATGAAATGTCATATCGAAAACTGTAAAGAATATTTTTGGACATTATGGCATGGCGCTTCACTCGGCGACGGGTGTTGAAGACCCCGCGGACGTTTGGTTTTCGGGGTGTATCTAAATCAGACCCTTCCACCAATCCCTCTTATCCCTTTAATTATCCCCTACCCAACCAACTGTTGCTGTACTCTAACCTACAGGAGCAGCAGAACAATATTTTTGTGATCACCTAACGCAGACGGATTATTTTGTTTAATTACATTGACTGCCACAAAATGTGATAACCACAGATCACCTTAGCCGATTCTATGCCTGCTGAACCGAAAACCAAGACGAATCAACCCAAGCTCGTTATAAGCCCCGCGCACGACCACCAAGTGAAGTCCGTTTTGCTCCTATCGACGGAAGTTGTACTGACAGATGGAAACCGGACGTAGTGCGTTGCTCTCCCATGGGCATGCGTCCAGGAAGCGCGCCATTGCTGGAGCTGCCCGTGCATTGGTGATGGATACTGGAGCTGTAACCAATATGGAGTGCAGCATCAGCGGACAGAACTTGGTCGACGCGGTTGGCTCTAGTAGTCGGTGTGCTTCTATTTCGTTCAGTCAATCTGCAGCACTGTAAAGCTGCAACAGCTCTATTAAGAAGGATTTCGGCCTCTAGAATTGAGAACCGCGTAGCTTTCATTCAAAAGCCATTGATGTGGTAGGATGATATTGCATACAAGACCTTTTCTATTGTAGATCAATAAATTTTCTGTTTGAACGTTGATAGCTGCTTGTCAACCATCTGATAGGTCCATATCAGTATGCCTTTAGGCCAGGAAAGTCGACCATAGATAAAATATTCACACTGTAGCAGATCTTGGAGAAAACCCAGGAATTTTGAATCCATATCCACAATCTTTTCATCGATTTCAAGGCCGCGTATGTCAGCATTTTCTTAGACGAGCTAGCTATACAGCGCAATGTTTAGTTTTGGCATCCCTGCCAAACGCGTCAGTTTGTGCAGGATGACGATGGAAAACTCATGCTGTTCCGTTAAGGTCGGTAAAGTCCTCATCGACCTCTTTGATGTCAAAAAAGGATAAAGACACGGCAACTCACTGCCATGTGACTTCTTTAATTCTAATACTTAAGAGAATTGTGAAGAACTCCCGCGTCAACACCAGAGGCACAATCTTTCAACGACATTGGCATAATCGGAAGAATACAGCGTAATATCAGTGAAGCCTTAGTGAGTATCTGAACGGAAGCGGCGAATATGGGCTTAGCAGTCGACGTGGGCGAAACGAAGACAGCTATAACTTTTATGTACTTAGGGACTTTGTCTTTGTCTGGAAGACACTCATCATCCCAGCCCTGCTTTACGGTGCAGAAACATGGACCCTGTCAAAGGCGGAAAAAAAAACCCTCCTATCTATCTATCTATCTATCTATCTATTTAGAGCGAATGGACACCAACGCCCCGGCCCGGAAAATCTTCGAGTCCACCCTACAGAGACGGCGTAATAGAGGACCAATTTGCCCTTGACAGAGGTGAGGCACGCAAGTGGAAGGCAACCGTATCCAACTTCGCATGCGAAACTGGAGATGGCTAGCTGGAGACAGAGCTGGCTGGCGAAGCTTGTTGGCTGAGGCCCAGGTCCACCCCGGACTGTAGCGCCACCCTTAGTAAGTAAGTAAGAAAGATCGTTTTCCCACGGACAAGAAAGTCTAGGACTACTATAATTGGCACATACAACAGGAACATAAAAAAATTAATAATGACTCGATAAAAAAAACACTGCAAATGTCATTGATGTCAAGAGACAAAAACGGGCTATAATTAAATTTGTAAAGCTCTTTACAAATGTTCGAGTAATTAGCAATTTTAAATCAAATTTAAAGGCAAAAAGGTTGTAGTAAATACAAAAAAAAAATTAAAAATGCGTGAGGGACGTCTTCAGGAACAAGAGATGAGTAACCACGGGATACGAAACTCACGTCGCTGTTGTTGGTGAAGATCAGGTCTAGAGCCCGATCCATGTAATTTTTTAACATGTTTCACTTGCACAAGACCAAGCGAGTGGAGTGTGTCGACGATATCAGATTCAATAGCAGACAATTTGTTTATTTGGTTAAGGCAAGTGCGATCCGAGTCACCAGGTGCCCATTGAATTTTGGTTTGATTAAAATCACCAAAAACATAGATAGCAAAATCGCGATAAATCTGATGGCATCCAAATATCTCGTTACATAAACGCAAAAAAAAAAATAGCAGTTGGTAAAGTAGAGTTGAGTTTTCTGCAGCAAATTTCGTTGTCAGCTAAATCCTTTAAGACAAAGTCTTTAAAAATACTGTTGTCGACGGTACAATCACAGCGATTGACATCAAAGTAGGGAGGGAAGACAGGGCCATTCGGAAAGTTGTTATCGAGCCCGGTTTCGGTTGTAGGTGACTACATCAAAGATGATTACATCATGTGCGCAGCTGTACGTACACACTCAGCAGAAGTTTAGCGCAATCAGTTCTTAGTAGGGTCGATTTCTGTAAGTTTTTTGAATGCGAAGCTCTAGTGGTAGACCTATTACTGAACTTCTGAACTTCTTAACAAAATTTTTTCCCAAAGGAAAGAGGCGAAGAATTTTAACCGATGCCGACAAACGTCCAGCCAAGTTCTCTGCTGTTAAACTGCGGTATCTGATCATCTCACTGTCAATACCCTTGCTGGCAATGTAGTTAATAATGTCAGAGGGTTTGGTTTCATACTCGATACGAGAAAGAAAAATAGCGAACAGGGCGGGACAACCATCAAGATACAAAATTAATTTAGCTGTCGAATTATCGCATTTATAATAAGTTAGATTTGGTTGATGGATGCCCTTGTGACAATAGACACGGCTCACTTAGACCAGCAGTTGGAGCCAGCAGACCTGGAATGAAAACAGAAATAATCCGCTGTTAGAAGCTCAGAGTTCCGCCCTCTTGGACCCATCCAGATTTGTATACAAATCTTAGGAGGTCCTTTAGATCTTCATTATTTAGATCTTTGAGCTCGTTGAAGAAGTAACTGCGGAGGGTACTACGCCTGATGCTGTTTAGGGCTGGGCATTTGAAAAGCAAGTGACGAACAGATTCAATTTCTTCAACGTCCCTGCAGCTTCTGCAGAAATCGTTATGCGGTATGCCTAGCCGCTCAGAGGGTAGACCCACAGCGCAGTGTCCCGTGAGTACTCCGATATTCCTGCGGGCTAGTCCGATCAAAAATAGTGATCTCTTTTTGTTTTGTTATGTGTATCTGCACGTATCAAGTTCTGCCCACCGTAGATTGGTTCTACTCAAGGATTTAGTTTCTATCCTACGTGTGCTACAGAACTCAGCGGGCGTCTTATAGATTTGAGGGCTAAAGATGCATTCATCCCTGACCCATATCTCGCAAGCTTGTCCGCTTCTTCGTTTCCCGGTATATCGGTGTGGCCTGGCACCCAACACACAGTTACAGTGTCGCCAAGTGATAACTCGTCCAGAATTTCCCTGCGTAGTTTCACAGCCTAACAGTGCCTTCACAATTAGGCACAGTTTCGAGAGGAGTTTTGCAGCTCTGTTCAAGTTCCACTCCAACTTAGATCAAGACAAAGTGTATGTCTGCTGAACAGGCGTTATTACCCGTTGCTTTGAATTAGCTTGCCCGATTATGAAAAAGACTCGCAGAAATCCCGTACCTTGGTGGAATGCTGAACTGCAGCATATTCGCATATTCGAGACTAGGAAGCTCCTAAATCGGTCATTAAAAACCAAAGAAGACTAAAATCTATATCGATCGAAACAAAAGGATTTGAAGAGACTTGTTTGCAAGACGAAAAATTACTCTTCTTAACAAAAACTTTTGCGAGGATGTTGAATCTTTAAGCGATACTAGTAGGTAGGCTTGTTAGTCCTTCACAGAAACAGACCAAGCAAACTTGCTTCAATCCTCGAACCTTATGGTACCTAGACCTCACAAAGGCGGAGACAAGGAATAAAAATCAGGCCACCAACGCTCTTAAACCAACGAACAACGCAGCTGAACTCGTGTTTTGCATTCAGAGTGGTGCCGGAAGACGCTCAATGGCTATGGCAATTACCTCTTTTAAGAGTTTTAAGTGGAATTGACCGAGTTATGCCAAAACAAAGTTTAAGTCAACTGTTGCCCACGCTGAGAAGAATATTCACAGCAAGCCTCGCCTTCTTTTATGCCCATCCCTTGGCGTATGGTTAAATTCGTGTTCATATCAAAACTTGGTAAATCTGACTATAGCCTAACTAAAAGTTTCAGACCCATAAGTCTGTCTGAGTACGGGCTGGGTATTTCCGTCAATATTAATGGTGTTTTTGATAACGTGACGCTTACAAGGATGTGCAACTTAAGCCGCGTTGTTACAAGCAACGGAAAACAGGAAAATAAACAGACTCTCATACATTAGCAATTGAAACCTTAATTCGTTGAACGTTGCTTTTTGCGTTGCTTATGTATGAAATTCTGTTTCTGTTCCTGTTCATGTTCCTTGTGAAAACGCCGCTCAAGCCAGAAAACCCGGTGTAGATGAAACGTTGGTTAAATGGGTTATAGTAATGCTAATGCACAGGACGCTGATAACCGAAGAAGATTGTGGCAAATACAGGCTGCCAGCAAGGCGGTGTTCTGTTTTCCCTTTTTGGTGCATGGTGGTATACTATCTGCTATAGACTCTTTACCTTCCTCGGACCAAAACGAAGGGGAGTGGTCTGGCTCAACTAATGCTTAATGGTGTCACTATCCCAACATCCGATGAAAACCAATGTTTGGGGGTAATCCTTTATTGAAAACTTCTTTAGTCCAAGCATGTTCGGAGGCGCTTATGACATGACACGGGGCTTATCTCTTAAAAGGGTCATCTGGATCATATGCCATGGTAAGACCAATCCCCTCATACGCATCAGTTGTTTGCTGGAACATGCTTTCGCGAAAAGGTGTTACTGCCTCTTTTGCCAAACTCCAAATACATAGCCAAGGCGGCATAAAAGCTAATGACCTTACCTCCAAGCCCAGGAGTTTTAAAATTTTTGGAATATACACTTAAGCTTGGGAGGTTTTTGAGTTTCTTAGGGTAGCTCAGCTCTTTATATTTAGACAAAAAGTGCGCCAAGTAGTTTATAGAGCATGCATCCTATCATTACAATATAGGTCCTCGTTAATTAATTCATAATTTAGCGGATTTCTGGAAGGATTTTCAAAAGTATATTGGTTGTGATTTTCAGAAGATAACTTCCTACATTATAGGTACAAAATCATCAGAGTAACATATAATTTGAAGTTAAATAAGTAACGAATTTCAAGACAGGAAGCAATATAAAGTTCCAAAATTATTGCTGAACTAACCTGACATAATCGTCTGGTGATATCTTTGCAAGCTTTCCATCGTTCGGATCCAAGACAGTTCCACATTTTATTACTGTAGTTGGTTTTTCTCCATCCTCAAAGGCGACATTAGTTGAAATACTTACAACACCGACCGTTTTCTCGCACCCGCTATCACTAACCTCAGTCCAATCGGATAAGGCCAGAAGTTTCTTTAATGTTCCTTTAACCAATTTAGCTCGGTGTTCCGAAACCGTTGGACTAGAGCTTGCGTGCCCAACGATTCGCACGAGTTTATTTGGATCCTTTCTAGCATGACAGTAATTTCCCAAAACAAGAATTTTATTCAAAAGAAGTTCAGTGACGATTTTTCTGTTTAAAAAGAGTGCACAACGATCCTTGGCCAGTTTTACTTCTTTAACTGGAAAGATCCAGTTCCTCGCATATTCCAGAAATCGCTCTTTTGATTCTTCGACATCGCATGAATTAGTATTAAAAATATTGCTGCCTTCACAGCATAAATTAGTCTTAAAGTAATATTCCCATGTGTCGGAATTCAAAGGAAAAGTAATGTCTCCTATTTGACTCAGTTTGGCATTGTGGACTTTAATGAAACTTGTTGCATCTCGATTGACTGTAGATTGCAAGAAATAGTTTTGTACTTGAAGCACCATGTACTGCGATGGATTGTCCATGTTTTAATTATGGATTGTCCAAGACGAAATGTCTTGTTGAAATTTTACGATGATACAATACACAACAAAGTACGATAATTTATTTTTAGTTGTACTTTTGCTTTTACGCAGTTTAACGAGTTTGTTTATTGTTTACGGCACTTGTTTTTACTTTTTACTGTTCTCCGGTTTTTCTGATTCAAATGTCATAACGAATGGCAGCATTCAGTCTGGACAATGGAAAAGTGCAGTGCAGAACTGCAACTATGGCCATATATTACTAACTACGTATTCAACTTCGGTCATGTAAAAGCTTTGCCCACAACCACAAATTACTGAATAACTAGATATTCAACTTGCGTCCCTCTTACCCTCCAACACCCATTTGCTTACGTTTTTTATAAAGCTTTAAATTTCCGTGTCGGTGAATACGTGTAACAAGATACAACAACAATTTACCTTACGCGATCAGCTGATGTAAAGCTGCAAAACGAAATTGCATGGAAATGACGAATTCATGAATTTACTTACATTTGTAAACAAATGTCGGAGAATGGGTAAATTCATAAATTTCAGCTTGTGGGCAAAGCTTTTACATGTCCGAAGATGAATATCTAATTATTCAGTAATTTATGGAGCTGGCTCTACTTTTGTTTAACATTCGTGAGTTATGGTGACATTCGTACCCCGATTCGTGATACATTCGATACATTCACTTACAAGTCGATACCCGACATCGGGCGACTAAAGTCAAAATAAATGCTTCACTCACACACACTGTATATGTGAAAAAGAGCTATTCCTTGTCTCTTTATTCAATGCTATGGCCATGAATGACTGAATAACTAGATATTCAAATTCGGACATGTAAAAGCTTTGCCCACAAGCTGAAATTGCTGGGAAATTTACCCATCCGCTGACATTTGTTCACAGGTGTGAGTGAATTCATCAATTCCTCATTTCCATGCAATCGTTTTGGAGCTATTAAATCAGCGTAAGTGATTACGTAAGTTGAATTGTTGTTGTATCTTTTACACGTATTCACCGACATGGAAATTTAAAGCTTTTTAAAAGCTTTATAAAACGTAAAAAATGGGTGTTAAGCCGCGGTTTCACAAGGAACACGAACAGAAACAGAAATTGAATTTCATACACAAGCAACGCAAAAAGCATTCAGCGAATTTAGGTTTCAGTTGCTAATGTATGGGATTCTGTTTCTGTTTCACGTTGCTTGTGACAACCCGGCTTAACGAAAATATTTTTCCTTTTTATTTTATAAACAAACTTCATCGGCTGTCATGTCTTCTTTTGATTGAATTAAAAAAGTGTATTTGCGTTTATTTTCCTATGATTCCCACAAAATCGAATTCAATCTATTACATTTGTATTCGATTTTGTGGAAATCTAGATTCTGATCTAGATTCTGAATTCTAGGAAATTCTGAGAAATCTAATAGATTTTAATTAGATTTGGTTTTCTTTAATTCACGTTTACAAGGAGATGCGCAGATGACGTGATGTCATTAAGAAATGTCAAAAACGAAAGCCAGCTAATCTCCTCTATTCCGGTTATAACACTTTGGGATTAACTTTTTACCCTCTACCGCATACAAGCCCATATATGGTTTTTCATATTTACTCTGATATATTTCCGTTACATTGCAAGAGAGCGATACAAACACAATGCATAATTAAACTATGTCTATTTTTTTTATTTTAAAGCCAGTTTAGTTATCAGTTAGTGAGTCACGGCACAAATTACTTAATATCTAGATATTCAACTTAAGCGTCCCCTTCCCCCCAAAACCCATATGTTTATTTGTTGTTATTGTTTTGAGTTCCGTGTTGGGGAATACGTGTGAGAAAAGTAAACAAAAATTTGAGAGCCCGCCAAAATAGCGAGGTGAATTTCACACTGACATTTGAAAAAGTCATAAAAGATAACACACAAGTCATTAAAGTCAAAATGACAATTATGTTTTAATTTTGCCCACACTTGGGGTGAGCCTACATTGAGACTACAAAATCGTAAAATTTAGTTCATTTGAATGTGCCTGGAAATACTGGAATGTTTATGACGTAATTGGATATTTTTACGAATTTGGTCTTTTTTTCAATATAGTTCGGGTCACAAATTACTTAATAACTAAATATTCAACTTGTGCGTCCCCTTTCCCCCAAAACCTATTTGTTTATTTGTTGTTTATGCTTTTCGGTTTTGTGACGGTGAATGCGTGTGAGACGCTTATTATTATTATTACGCAGTTGGGCTTTTTTTTCTCCAGAATCGTTCATGTGTTATTGATGTTCAGTTTTTAATTATGTAGGAATGCAGAAAATATTAGTTATTCAGCAAAACAAGAGCAACAGTTAGGAAACAATCGAGAAAACTTCCATTTTAGGAAAAGGCTTTTGATTTTTACTTGCGTAAAATATTAAGCGTTCCCAAATTTAAGAAAAATGAAGAAGTTTAGAAGCATTAAATATAGCTTTCATTGGATTGCATCACTGAAACTTTTTTTTACTTGTGATTAAATTTGTTTGTTTAATGAATGCTTCTTTTGGTGTCAATCTCTATTGTTACCTACAAAAATATACATAAACATTTTTCTTTCGACTACTTTGCTATTTCACTGACAGAAATCAATTTCAATGTGCTACTGATTTTTTTTACGAAATGGGTTCACTCAAAAGTGTATTATTCTTCTGTTCTCAGTTGCCAATTTGACTTTTAATGTTCAACTCTAATCTCAAATGCATGCAATAATATCGACTTGGAAGGATAGGGATGACAATTATATCATAATATTGATTTGTTCGAATAATGAATTCAAATTATAGCTATAATAAAAATAATAAAAGTGCCTTTGAACCTTTCTAATGACTTTTACTTTTTAGTATACTAGCGATTGATTTCGTCAAAACATGTAGAAAACATTTTATTGGTACTTAACCGTAAATTTTGCTTTTTTAAAGCTTTAATCCGGTAACATAAAACACAAACTTATCAGAGGCACAGGCATTTAGGCAGTACAGAATTAGTTTCATTTGCGCTTTTTGTGTTTTGTTTTAAACTATATATGAAAATATTTAGAAGGCATTTGAAATACATAATGTATAACTGGAATACAATTAAGATAAAAATTATTTTAAGGTCTCTAGCAAAACAACATTAATGTAGCACGACCCATTATGTGGCGACTTCCAGATATTGGAATTCGTTACAATTTTTGTCCGGTAGACGGAGCAAAAAGCTGATTCCGCCATGTTTTCGTGGTGAATCACTTGAACTTCGTGGTGAATCTCTTCAAGTATGGAATACATTGACAAAATGTGAGAGTATGCGTGGATTTCCAGGCATTACCATGGCAACAGCTTGTAGGCCCCCAGGCTTTCCAGTCTAGTTGAATATCTAATTCATTATGTAATTTGTGCTCACGGTCATCAGATAATTTCGTTGTATCAAGATCACATGTCAAGTGCAAGTCTGTGAATAAAAGTGCGTTCTTTGAACAATCGTTTTTATAATAAGCAAGTGAGTCAACGCAATTATATTTTTTTTTCTATGTATTTATTGTTCTTTTTCATTATTATAAACTTTGCTTTTTTATTTTGATAATAATTTATGCCTTTATTGCGCTTTTCCTAAAACACCATATATGGGCTTGTATGCATTGGTAGGCTTTCTCACTTCTTTTGACAAAACCATATATGGTATTATATGAATTGCTGAACTGATTGATTGACTTCTATGGAAATCTATTTTTTTACTTATTTTTTTACGTGCGTCTGAACCGCGTCCCGAAATAGAAATGCCTTCAGAAAAAGAAATTAAAAAAAAGGACGTGGATTTTACACTGAAAAACTTGCTACAATAGATGGAGTTCTGGTAAGTGCCGTCACTTGGTTCGATAACAAGCCAGTTCATATGCTTTCAACTTATGTTGGGAGTGAACCAGTCACTACAAAACAGAGATATTTTCGCAAAGAAAAGCAGTATAAGAATATTAATTGCCCTCAAGCTATCACAATTTACAATAAGCATATGGGAGGTGTTGACTTATTAGATTCTATGTTGGGCTTATACAGAATTCAGTTGCGGTCCAAAAAATGGTACAAGAGAATTTTTTATCATATGCTAGACATGTGCGTTGTCAATGCATGGATTCTGTGGCGAAGGAACAATCCTGAAATGTACATGCCTCTTTTTGACTTCAAACAAGCTGTGGCCGATCACCTATGTAAATCCGGCAAAGTTGCTGTGTCAAGAAAAAGAGGGCGCCCTCCAACGTCTAGTGCTGATGGAACACCACGGTCAAATCATGCAAGTCCAGGTCCATCCAATCTCGAAACACCAACTCGGGCAAAACCACTCACAGCAAAAAGAGCAAGAAATCAGGATTTCCCATTAAGTTCAGTAAGAACTGATAATGTTGACCACATGCCTGAATGGCAAAAAAAAAAACGACAAAAATGTCAAATTTGTGGGTTAAAGACATCTACGAAGTGCAGAAAGTGTAACGTATTGTTGTGCTACAACGATAAAAGGAATTGTTTGATACAATTCCACGAATAAACAAACTGGAATTAATTTGGCCTTAGACGCATAATAGCCCATATATGGCCAGTAAATTTTTAGTTGAAAATCGCCTTTGTGCATACAGACCCATATATGGGTTATATATTGTTATGTGGCGACAAGAAATAAAACAACTCGCAGGAGTCCCTGAATGCACCCCTCGATTCACTCTACAGACGCACCTGCTCGATTCACTAAACGAACATACCCAACTGTCATTTCAGTCATCTGACAGCAGCTGTCATATTCGAAGTTCGAATTTCGATTTCCCCTCCTTGGAATTCAGCGGAGGAGTACCAATGGAAAATTACCAAAGGGGGTATGGAACGTACTAGAAGGTGCTTAATTTTGTATAAATACACGGGTGGCAGGCTAGTACGAGACAGTTATATTTTAAACGTGGACTTGTGAAAATCGGTAATAAAGTAAAAAGTGATTGAGTTGAAATAAAGGGTTGAATTCTTAATAGTAAAGTTGAATAACAGTGTGATCTGAGTTTAAATAATTTTGTTTGATAAATAAAGTGTTTCATTGTGTGATTATAAAAGTGAAATTAAGTTTTATTCGACGAACCCCAGGCCGAAAATATTACATTGGTGTCAGAAATTGGAGATAAAACTCGTAATTGTGCGGGTTAATTCTACAGTGGAATTTTCTGGAACAGTGTTAGTGTGTCAAACAGTGCTAAGTGGAGATTTCTAGAAAAAGTGCGCGTAAATAGCGTCGGTGACTAAAACGATTTATTTTTGCAGTGGAATTTTCCATAGATATCGTGTGTGTAAACAGTGTCTGTGACTCATACAAATTTGAGTGTGGAATATTCCGGATATATTGAAACTGATTGTGCGATAAAGCTATAATTAACTAAGTTATAAAAACGGTGTCAGTGATTTGTTTATTCGCAAGTGAATTTTCTGGAACAGATATCAAACAAAAACTGATTGTGCTGTGAAAATTGTGTGAAAACAATTCAAAATGGGTCGAAAAATTGAGCAATTGACAACAGCTGAGTTAAAAGCAGAATTGGGTAAAAGAAACCTCCAGACTTCGGGGCTAAAAAGGGAATTGTTGCTCCGACTCCAGGATGCTATTACCGAGGAAGGTGGATACCCAGACACGATGCTGTTCGAAGTTCAAGAAGAACAGCAACAAAGCACAGTAAGTACTGCCGATGAAGCTGGAGAGCGGCCAAAAAGAACAAAAGAACGCTATCGAAGACAAAATCGAGAAGCTGGAGATCGGCCAAAAAGAACAAAAGAATGCTTTCGAAGAACAAAAGAACGCTCTCGAAGAACAAAAGAACGCTCTCGAAGAAAAGCTAGATACTAAGTTCGATGAGCAGAAGAAAGCTCTAGAAAGCAAACTTGATTCCCAGAATGCGTTTTTTGAGGAAAAGTTCCAGGCAGTAGATCAAAGAATTGAAAGCGTGGAGGAAAAATTCTCTGAAGTCAAATCGGAAGTAGAACAACTGGCTAAGGAGCTGGAGTTGGTTAAGAAACAGAAAGTGCGAGAATATTTGCCCGACGGTCCACGACGCAAAGAAATGCAGCCGCCTGTCTTCGACGGCCAAACATCGTGGCCGACTTATAAGAGACAATTCGAAGCTGCAGCGTTGACAAACAACTGGGACAACGAAGATAAATCAATTGCTCTCACGCTGGCGCTCAGAGGAACAGCTGCCGAATTGCTGCAGAACATCCCTGAAGAAAAATAAAAAGATTATGATGCCATGGTGAAGGCCATCGAGATGAGGTTTGGCGACGACCACATACAGCAAGTTTACCGGGTCCAGTTGCGCCGAAGAGTTCAGACAAGGGGTGAGACGCTTCAACAGTTGCAAGCCGACATCGAGCGATTAGCGAATTTGTCCTATCCCAACACCAGCAGGGAGATAACAAACGAGTTGGCGACCGATGCGTTTACTAATGCCATTGCGGATGGAAAGCTACAAATGGCTGTAAGAATGGCAGGTAAGAAGACTCTCGCTGAAGCACTTGCATTTGCCCTGACAATGGAAGCAGCCGACCAAGCTTCGCAAGGTTGCCATCGCATAAGGGAAATGGCTGGTCTAGAGTGCTCATGTCAACGCATCGACATCGAAAGGCAAAACACGAACACCACTCGGGGACAAATGAGATGCTGGAACTGTAACAAACTGGGACACCTGCAGCGACAGTTCCGAGCCTCAGCTAGACAAGCGGGTTGCCCACATTGCGCTAGAAGGAGACAGAATGAAGAAGCATCTGGCAGGATGTCGGGGCAGAAGTTGGTTGATAGAATCGACGCCCCCAGGACCATCATCCAAGTCTCGCAAACAAAACGCTGCAACAAGAGTCTGACGGTAGAGGCAATCATCGCCAACAGAAAATGCGTGGCCACTATTGACACAGGTGCCACGGCATCCATCATCCGAAGAGACCTTGTTCAGACGTCCTGGCTACATAACACCAGCTGCTACAGTCTGAAGACAGCTACAGGAGAAGCGGCCAAAGTATACGGGGAGGTGCAGCTACAGATACAACTAGAGGGATTGACCTTCTCACATGCATTCTTGGTAGCCGACATATGCGACGAATGCATCATTGGAGTGGACTTTATGAAGGTACACGGGGTAATTCTTGACAAATAACAAAAGTGAATTTAAAAGTTACGTCGTGGGAAAAATTCTTGCAGAGCCCAAGAACAACATGGTGCCGGTCAGACTGATGAACCCAAATAAGCGCACCGTTAAGCTCAGACAAGCCTGCAGACGAGCCTGCAAGTCCTGTCTCTCCATCAAAATTGGCCGAGGTATGTAAGAAAATACTCGGAGGCTGTGAGCTAAATCAGGAGCAGCAAACCATAGCGAAAAATCTCATTGGCGAGTTTGCTGATATATTTGCCTCACAGGATGGAGACTATGGTCGAACACACTTAGAACAACACCGCATAGACACCGGAGATGCTAGACCAATTCGCCAACCTGCCAGACGACTTCCATTGGCTAAACAGGATGAGGCCGCCGAGATGATATCGACCATGGAAAAAGAAGGTTTGATCGAAAGCTCGAAAAGTCCGTGGGCGTCGCCTGTTGTACTGGTGAAAAAGAAGGACGGCAGCACTCGATTCTGCGTGGATTACCGGAGGCTTAATGATGTCACAAAGAAGGACAGCTACCCTTAACCTCGAATAGATGACACATTGGTCACACTCTATGGAGCAAAATGGTTTTCCAGTCTCGACCTGAAAAGTGGCTACTGGCAGGTACAGATCCATCCAGAAGACAAAGAGAAGACCGCTTTCACAACTGGCAATGGGCTTTGGCAGTTTACAGTAATGCCATTTGGTCTGTGTAACGCTCCGGCCACCTTTGAGCGTCTTATGGAACGTGTCTTACATGGTCTGACGTGGAAAACCTGCCTGGTATATTTGGATGACGTCATCGTTTTGGGAAAGACGTTTGCAGAACATCGCGACAGCTTGAGGGAGGTCTTCTCACGCCTTCGAGCAGCACACTTAAAGCTCAATCCAAAGAAGTGTGCGCTCTTCAGAGCAGAAGTAAAGTATCTGGGTCATGTGATATCGACGGATGGCGTGAAGACGGATCCAGAGAAAATCGAAGCTGTGAGAAGTTGGCCAGTTCCCAAAGACAAACACCAGCTAAGGAGCTTTCTCGGTCTTGCTACGTACTACAGGAGGTTCGTAAAGGATTTCGCCGGCATCGCGAAGTGTCTGCACCAGCTCACTGAGAAAGGAAGACAATTTAAATGGTCGGGTGAGTGCGAAAGAAGCTTTCAACACCTGAAGCAGCGACTTTGCGAAGCACCGATACTAGCTTACCCCATTCCTGGCAAGACATTTATTGTGGACGCAGACGCTAGCAATGTGGGTGTTGGTGCAGTATTGTCGCAATTGCACGATGGGCATGAGAAAGTGGTTGCATACTTCAGTAAAATTTTAACCCGACCAGAGAGAAATTACTGCGTTACCAGGCGAGAACTCCTTGCTCTAATATTGGCAACGAAACATTTCCAGAAATACCTGAGTGGCCAAAAGTTCATCTTGCGTACAGACCACGCCGCTCTCAAATGGTTACTTCAGTTCAAAAATCCTGAGGGACAAGTCGCAAGATGGATCGAGCGATTGCAGGCTTTTGACTTCGAGATACAACATCGCAAAGGAAGACTGCACTGCAACGCGGACGCGTTATCCCGGAGACCATGTAAGCCCAATTGTAAGCATTGTGTGCGACAAGAGGAAAAGGACGAAGGTGTTTCTATCCGGAGAATAAGAGCCGAACCTGCAGAAGGCTGGAGTACTGAGCAACTTCGCAACGCACAACAAGAAGACCCTGACATTGAGCCAATCCTTGCATGGAAGGAATCTATGGAAAAACCGAGCGCAAGGGATATATCCGACAGAAGTCCCACGTTAAAGGCATATTCGGCACAGTGGCACTCTTTCCATGTACAAGATGGCGTTCTACGAAGAAAATGGGAAATGCCGGATGGAAAATCCTTTAAAATGCAGCTTGTGGTTCCACGGTCCAAAGTGCAGGAAATTTTGCGGGAAATGCACGATGGAGCGTCTGGTGGGCACTTGAGAGTTGGTGTCGGAAGTGTTCTACTTGTGCTGCTAGTAAGGGACCCAAAGTCAAAACCAGGGGTAAAATGAACCAGTACAATGTGGGTGCTCCCTTTGAAAGGATCGCCGTCGACATCGCAGGACCGTTTCCGGAAACTGAAAGCGGTAATCGTTATAACCTGGTTATTGCCGATTACTTCAGCAAGTGGCCCGAGGCATTTGCGATCCCAAATCAAGAAGCGAAAACCGTTGTCGACCAGATAGTGGACCACTGGGTGTGCAGGTTCGGAGTGCCAACGGAATTACATTCCGACCAAGGAAGAAACTTCGAAGTTATTCCAGGAAGTATGCGCGGCAATCGGACTACAGAAGACACGGACCACACCCCTTCATCCACAATCAGATGGAATGGTGGAACGCTTCAACAAGACACTAAAAGAACATCTGTCCAAAGTAGTGGACGAGAATCAACGGGATTGGGATCGGCGAATACCTTTATTCCTCATGGCCTATCGAAACGCTATTCACAGTACAACTGGGTACACTCCATCTGAAGTTTTATTTGGACGAACTGCCAGGCTACCCAGTGAGCTTAAATTCGGATTTCCCACTGAAGACCCAACTAGCGAGGAGGACTACGTGGTTGACCTTAGAGAAAGGATTACTGACATTCACCAGAGAACCAGAAGCAATATAAAAGTTGCAAGCGACCGCATGAAGACGAGATACGATGCGCGAGCAACGGCACCCGAGTTCAACGCGGGAGATCTGGTATGGCTCTACAACCCACATCGTAAAAAGGGAAGATCGCCAAAGCTTCAGAAGGATTGGGAAGGTCCCTACCAAGTTGTCACTCGAATTAATGATGTCGTATTCCGAATCCAAAGAGGACCAAGAGCGAAGATGAAAGTTGTCCATGTTGATCGCCTACATCGCTACCATGGAAGCAATGATGACGTACTTGTTCGGGACGAACAAAACTAAGAGGGGGGCAATGTTATGTGGCGACAAGAAATAAAACAACTCGCAGGAGTCCCTGAATGCACCCATCGATTCACTCTACAGACGCACCCGCTCGATTCACTAAACGAACATACCCAACTGTCATTCCAGTCATCTGACAGCAGCTGTCATATTCGAAGTTCGAATTTCGATTTCCCCTCCTTGGAATTCAGCGGAGGAGTACCAATGGAAAATTACCAAAGGGGGTATGGAACGTACTAGAAGGTGCTTAATTTTGTATAAATACACGGGTGGCAGGCTAGTACGAGACAGTTATATTTTAAACGTGGACTTGTGAAAATCGGTAATAAAGTAAAAAGTGATTGAGTTGAAATATATTGTTGAATTCTAAATAGTAAAGTTGAATAACAGTGTGATCTGAGTTTAAATAAGTTTGTTTGATAAATAAAGTGTTTCATTGTGTGAATATAAAAGTGAAATTGAGTTTTATTCGACGAACCCCAGGCCGAAAATATTTCAATATGTAAAACAGTTGTATATATGTAAAAAAAATAAAAAATGCATTATCTTTTCTTAACACGAAATAAAACTAAATAAGTGTTTAAAAAATGTTTATTTAATTTTCTTCATAATTCATGCAGTAGAGGGTTAATCTTCATACTGTAATCTCAGTAAACACCCTATATGATGAAGAGTAAATAATGTAATAAGTTCCAATCGGACCTTGCATCCCAGCTAAAATCAATACCAGTTCGCTGAAAGATCGTTGACCATGCTTTAGCCCAGTAGATTTGTTGGCGGATTATTACCTCCAAAATAATCCGAGGTATTCGGTTTTGTGGGAGCGCTATGACTTTTAGTCATAAATTACTGAATAACTAGATATTCAACTTCGGACATGTAAATGCTTTGCCCACAAGCTGAAATTGATGAATTTACCCATTCTCCGACATTTGTTTACAAATGTGAGTAAATTCATGAATTCGTCATTTCTATGCAATTTCGTTTTGCAGCTTTTACATTAGCTGATCGCGTAAGGTAAATTGTTGTTGTATCTTCTTACACGTATTCACCAACATGGAAATTTAAAGCTTTAAAAAAGGCTTATAAAATACGTAAACAAATAGGTGTTGGAGGGTAAGAGGGACGCAAGTTGAACATCTAGTTATTCAGTTATTTGTGCTTTTGGTATGATGTATATTTAAAATGGGTTTTTAAGGGTGCTTAGGAACGCTTTTTGCAGACCCGTTTCAATAAAGCATAGGTGGCTGTGTTGTTAGGTAGCATGAAACATTTTTTAAGAAGAAGCGTTGCAGGTTTTTAGATTTCGCAGCAGCATTGTATATTTGTACTTGGGTGAGTGAGGGATAATCCTGTTTCTTATCAAATCGGACCATGAGGCATTGATAGTGCCTGTTTTCATTTGGTTGATCCTAACCTGATGTGTCAGAATTACTATGGTGAGGGGAAGCGCCAGTGTGGTGGCCACCGTTCAACCTCCGTTTTATTTTGAGAAATAAAATTTGGGTTAGGTTAGGATCAACCAAATGAAAACAGGCACATTGAGTTTTTGAAAACTAAAAATATAAAATCAATTAATTTAGTAATTTGTTCCCACACCCTGTATGACATTTATGCTCAAAAGCAAACCAATCAAACAAGCCTCGCTGTTGGCATATGAGTGCCTTTCTGAACTGCAATTGAGTGACTTCTTCCCCCGCCCAACCAGAAAGAACAGAATCAGATTGTTTATTGGTTTTATTAAACTTTGGGTTTTATTAATTTCTTGTTTTATCTACTATTTGCCAACTGTGAACTATTTGTGAGTGCAATCGCTATGTCCTGTACCTACGCAGACGGGTTGTCCCCATATGAAAACAAAGGAATTCTTGGAGTAGCTGAGGTATCTGGCAACAAATGTCCTTAAAGTCCTCTAATTTCTCCAAACAATAAAACTTTTCCGCCAGAAATTCGACAAAGAAGACGAGGTCAATGAAAAGTGTGAAAAGCTGGCCAAACTGATTGAAGGCTCAAAGCATGTAGTTGTTCATACTGGAGCGGGCATCAGTACGTCTGCAGGAATCCCCGATTTTCGGTTAGTAAAAAATCAATTATCTAGTACATTTGTCCTTGCTATTCGTAAATTTAACTGCAAAATAGGGGACCTAATGGAGTTTGGACCCTGGAAAGAAAGGGCGAAAAACCATCCATTAACATATCTTTCAATGACGCCATCCCAACAAAAACACACATGGCTCTTAAGGTGCTAATTGAGAAGGGGTACATCCACTACATTGTCAGCCAGAATATAGATGGTCTCCATATGAAATCGGGTTTGGAGAGAAAATACGTGGCCGAGCTGCACGGCAATATGTTCGTGGAGCAATGCAGTAAATGTCGAAGGTGAATTCTTATCAAAAGCAAGTTGAAGTTCGAAAGACAAT
Source organism: Neoascia interrupta (assembly GCA_947623515.1). Lineage (NCBI taxonomy): Eukaryota > Metazoa > Arthropoda > Insecta > Diptera > Syrphidae > Neoascia > Neoascia interrupta. The sequence continues at coordinate 63,400,104 of OX392463.1, forward strand.
TATTTTGCAGACAATACGTCAGGGGCACTGGAGCAGCGACTGTTGGCCAAAAGCCATGTGGTGGCGTGTGCATGGGTGGCGTGGGAGCTCGGCCGTGTCGTGGAGGTACATTGCTGGACAATGTTCTCGATTGGGAGCATGATCTGCCGGACAGAGATCTCGATATGTCATTGATGCATTCCACGTAAGTTTGCCTTCTGCGGGCTTCCAAAAATTGACCTGATATCAAGTCCCCCTTTAGCATTGCGGATTTGAATATTACTCTCGGAACCACCTTGCAGATCGTGCCAAGTGGAAACCTACCACTTAAAAACAAGAGATGCGGAGGGAAACTTGTCATCTGCAATTTACAGCCTACAAAGCATGTACGTTTAAAGTTCACTTTTTCTACGTCCTTTGACATAATATTTGTATTTGAGACAGGACAAAAAAGCCGACTTCGTTATATCGGCCTATGTTGACGACATTCTTGCGAAAGTTTGTAAGCGCCTTGGTGTTGAAATTCCCGATTACTCCAAAGATAGTGATCCCACGCAAATTTCGGTGGGCTCTGAATGGACGTTGCCGTTCGAATTGACAAAGGACATGGAACTTGTTTACAATCAGAAAATCAAGGAATGTTCAAAGAAAAGGAAATCCATCGACATCTTGCAAAGTAAAAGTCCAATAAAACTGAAAAAAAGTGAAAGTTTCGAGGACAAGGCAGAGGTGAAAAAGGAGGAAGTCAAGTCTTGTTAAATTCGCCTGCCTAATGAATATATTTTTCTTACCTCACTGCATTTCTTAAGATATGTTATATCGTTTTGACAGCAAAAATTCAATATAAAGTATTTTTTTTATCTAGAATCATGGTCAGTTTAAACTCAAATCACTAATTTCTAAGAGCCGACCGCCCGGACCAAAACCGAGCCTAATAAGTTGGGGTGGTTCGCTGCCCATTGGATGTCTGCCCTGTTGTGCAACGGTCCATGTCTTTACCCGACCAGAGTGATTGGCAGTATTCATTCCCCACCTCGAATTTCTCTACCCGCAAAATATTCGAAAAAATGCAATGTCCAATGCTATCAATGAATACATTACTTTATTGCGATTTCGCAGTATTAAAAAGGTCAAAGCTAACACCGGCTGATTCACTGAACTCCATAATTTTGCCGAAGGTTCCAACTAGAATGATTCTGGAATATCAACGAGAACAGTAGTTTTCTTTACAACATTCTGGCGCAGCCGGTAGGATAAAATAAATGTCCTTTTCTCTCAGATGTTACCAGTAATCATACCTGTGGTGGCATGGGATACGGGTTTAGCAGTGAATTAGAGTAAAAATGTTTGCTATCATCAAAACGAGACCCAACACAGACATCTTATACAAAATTAGACAAGAGAAAACTAAAATTTTTATTTAGTTAGGGACTCGGAAGTCTCTCAGTCTGCTTTACGGTTAGAAGCATGGAGCTTGTAAAGGTTGGATGAAGATGCTTTAAGCGGAAAATCCTTTGATTGATTTTTAGTGTCTTCAGCATAATAATAGAAGATACAGGGTCCGCCAAATAACTTTTGTTTTTTTAAATGCTATAAAAAAAAACTACTGAATATTTTCTCGAATTTCTTTTTTTTATTTGAAATTACAATCCTTCCGGTTAATAACGGGAAATAATTACATTCAAATGGCTGGTCATGCAGTAGCATACTTAGAGAAGATACCGATTTTGCCAAAAAAAATCATCTTTTCAGATGAAGCTCATTTTGATCTTGGCGGGTATGTAAACAAGCAAAATTGTCGCATTTGGGGAACAGAAAACCCGCACGCATACATTAAAAAGCCGATACACCCAAAACGAGTCACTGTTTGGTGCGGATTTTGGTCCAGAGGCATAATTGGGCCATTTTTCGAAAATGAGCAAGGAGTGCCATTACAGTCAATGGCGATCGCTATCGGGCCACGTTGAACGAACCGAGGCAGCCATTTGAATGAAATTATTTTCCATTATTAACCGGAAGGATTGTACTCTCAAATAATAAAATAAATTTGAGAATATATTCAGTAGTTTTTTTATATAGCATTTAAAAAAAAAAATAAAAGTTATTTGGCGTAGAAGGAGGAGATACAACACCGAACTGTATGGGGTGTACAGCGACATCGATCAAGTCGGAATTAAGCAATTGGAATGTTTGGTCCATCTAGAGTGGATAGAAACCAATGGTTTGGCCGCGTAATTGGGTTGGGATAGATTCACGTTCAAAACTGGAGATGGATATTTATAGAGACAGAATGCTGGCGCTGGCAAAGCTAGTCGGTTGAGATAAGACCCGTGTTTACCCCGGACAGCCTCTTCTGATAAGGTAAGTAGGAATGTATATTAGGCAACATATAAAGAGGTGATCTAGAGTCTGCGACAATTATCTATAAGGTAAGTAAGGAAATAGTTACAATAACTTTTCTCACTCCTAAAGCAGAATTTCCAAAAATTTGGAAAACTTCTTACACTACTCCGATTCACAAAAAGGGCTCGAAATTCGAAATTTTCGCCTTATCGCTAAACTTTCCCACATACCTGCACGAGATCTTTGATGGTATTTTATATGGTTCGTTAAGTTTTCAGTGCAAGTAATAAATTTTTTGATAAAATTTCTCATAATCTGATCCTTTTTAAATTGTCTGGGTCTCGACCCCAAAGTCTTAAAAAGGATTTCTTCTTTCTCTATGCGGACGATATCAAAATTTTCAAATCCACCTTCTCACCTGCACGAATACTGCCTTCTTCAAAACAGACCTCTTGACGGTTTTTAAGCCCGACCGAGGGTATATTAGTGTTGGGAGGACATACAGGTTCACCACCACTATAGCATGACGTATCAAACACTCAAGTGCAGCTCCTCTGATAATGCAATAAAACCATGCAATAAAACCACAGACACATGACGAGAAGCTTAACAGCAGCAGCAAACCCATCATATGACACCAAGAGAAAAGTCGTGGTATAAAAACGGAGACAAAAGAAATCAGCGAAAAGTGGCCATCCTAATTCCCGCCAACAAACCAGACCTATCCGAAACCTAAAACCTTTTTTATTACATTAGTACTTAAAATTTTTTCAATAAATTTATGAAGTCATATTTGAATTTGATATAGTCGCGTTTCATTTTCCAACATTGATTTTAATGCATAATTTGTAACACAGTCAACTAATCATCGTAGACCCTTAAGACCTTTTAGAGATATGATCGAGACCATCAGGTGAATCGATTAAGCCATGTCCGTCCGTCCGTCTGTATGTGTGAAGGTTTGAGGTCTTCAAAATCAAACTAGAGAGCTGAAACTTGGTACACGGCTTGGTTTAATCCATCAATTGGTTTAATCCGAAATTGATTTCATCCGTCAACGGCCACGCCCACTACTGGCTTCAATGTGAGACAACCTCTATTTTACTTTTATTCTGAGCAGTATTGGCCCAAGACCTTTAACAAGGGAAAAATTGGACTCGTCAATATCGACCATGCCCACTTTTAACATGTTAGATCTTTAAAAACCCGATTTTTCGGAGAGTTCTCTCCAAATCGAAAAAAAATTGTATGGCAAATATTAAAGATATTACTACATATTTGCTAGCTATACAAATAATATATGAATTCGGGCTAAGAAACTTCAAGATTTGGTGTTACACGGCATATAGGGTCGGGTATATAGAAGTTTGTCACAGACGAACTCTTGCACTTACCTAACGAAATTGCTTGGAGTATAATACCTCAAAAGGCCAAGCCATTGCCTTTTCTCCTTGTAAACAATCATCCGCCTCCCCGCCCATATACCTCCTCCACGGTTAGCCTATATCCATTGATCTCATCGTGACCTTGGAATTTCGATCATCCGAGAACATAACATCCGTTCCCATATCGATGAGATAGTTTTAGTTAACTCAATACTTGACTTTATCAAACCTTGTATTTATTCAACTTCGGACATAAAAAAGCTTTGCCCACAAGCTGAAATTGATGAATTTACCCATTATCCGACATTTGTTTACAAATGTGAGTAAATTCATGAAATCGTCACTTCCATGCAATTTCGTTTTGGAGCTTTAACATCAGCTGATCGCTTAGGAAAATTTTTGTTGTATCTTCTAACACGTATTCGCCGACACGGAAATTTAAAGCTTTATAAAAGCTTTAAAGACTATAAAAAACGTAAACATATGGGTGTTGGAGGGTAAGAGAGACGCAAGTTGAATATCTAGTTATTCAGTAATTTATGGATGGCGCCTAATTTTGGCGAGATCGAAGTGTCTCGGCGTAAGGGCTTAAGTTAATTACGATAGGTGATTTCGTGGCGGACAGAAAGCGAACACGATCGCTTTAGGAAATTATTAATCATCATATAAATAAAAATGGGCAAGCTCTGATTGACAAAAGTAGCAAAAATCTGCTTGGATTTAAATGGCAAAATCTAGCGGAACATTATAAGGAACATAAAGGCCTAATATCTGCAAACTTAATTAATTATGATGTCTCTTAAAGTTTCAAAGTTTTAAAACTTCTTTGTCCGAAATAGGCTCAGAAAATACTTCTGATACAAGAGAAAAATTAAACTTACTTAAGAAAGACATAAAAAGGTTTTGAGTTGGCTACTTTTTTTCACTCTAACTTACGATGTTTCACAATAACTAGCCAGAACGTAATATTTTTAGGCATTTCATAGAAGATTTACACGTTTATAAGCAGATAAGATATCACGTTTCAATGCTTATTAGGAAAAAGCTTCAACCGGGTTTGAGTCGGCTCGACATGGAAACTCGAAAGTGTCAGTTTTTATCCAAAAAATATCTTAAATGTTGTAGAAAAACAAAGAACAAGTAATTTAACTCGTACGTAGTTGAGCCACTGAGGTAAAACCCACTGATGAGCATCTTACCAAGATTTTTGCGGAGCGAAACGCCATATAGGTTTTCACATATTTCAAAATTGATCACCGGGTTTAAGCCTCTAATCGGCAATTAATTTATAAAAGAGCTAAACAAATCAAAACATGTACTGATTCGAATGATTTTTGTATTTATTTGAAAGGCTCCTACAAGATTCTGTCTGGATTGCATAATAACCCAATGCGAGGCGAATCGCAAATGTTATCGCATCTCGATTTTGGTATTACGACAAGGAATTAGCTCTTTTTCACATATACAGTGCTTGAGAGTGAAGCATTTATTTTGACATTAGTCGCCTGATATCGGGTATCGACTTGTGAGTGAATGTATCACGAATCGGGGTACAAATGTCACCTTAACTCAGGAATGTTAAACAAAAGTAGAGCCAGCTCCAAGAAACGTATGAACCTCGGATCGTCTCTCATGACATGCCTGGTTCAACAAATAAGCAGTCCGCACTCACACGACTAAAACTTATGCTTCACTTTTCCCCCAAAACACCACTTCCTTGTCTTTTTATTCAATGGTCGAATTGTTGTTGCGACATTTTCGCTTTCCCGTCTGGATTCTCCCAATTAGGCAATACGAAGGCGAATTCAAAGTTTCATTGCGCAAGTCAATTACGATAGGTATTTTGGTGGCGGATTGAAAGCGAACACGATCGCAAGTAAATTAAAACATGTTCAATGAAATTTTACATAATTTTAATTCCTAGTATTCCTAGTTTAATTCCCTAGTATTCAAAAAAATAATAATTTTAATTGATTTTTTTCTCTTAAGAAATCAAAATGAGTGCAAGCGCGCAACAATTTAACTGCTGACAGATTAAAAAAAATGCAACGAGCGGGCTGAACGGGCTGGAGCAAACATTTTTCGTTTTTATTATTCGCGCATTCGTTCTCACATTTTATAACAAGTAATAACAAAATAAAACGAATTCATCGCAATTAAGGAGATCAAATTAAGTTAAGAGTGCTAAAAAAATCGAAGCTAGAAATGATTTGTCCGATTTTTGTAGGAAGGCTCAGTCACTTTGACAACTGGATGCGACGAAATTGACTTGGAAGGCAACGAGATGCGATCCTCATCGTTTTGCACCCAAGTCGAAGCGAATCGCACATGAAAAGGCGGATTGGGTGCGATGCGCTTCGCAGTTCGTTATCGCCCAGATGAGCATATACCCGAGTTAACTTACGCAGCACTTTCTCTACAATTACCAGTAATTGTCTCATTCGTGTTTTCGAAAATCAAAAAACTTTTGTATTTTTCTTGTATGCTGATTAAAATGCTTTTATATTTCTACACCATAATGAATTTCCCTAAGATTAACATTTTTTCATGGCAGTAAATACATACTATTTACTAATTATTTATAATTGTATATAATATATGAAATGATTAATATTTGACATGATTTTACTTACAACAATTAAATTGCAATATCATTAAATCTGCTTTTTTGTTTTCACTTAAAACTACGTATATATATATTTTGTTTATATAAAAATGAAAACTATTTTAAATTATGTCTGTATATTATAAGTAAACAATTTCTTTGCGATAAAAATTCTGACTTTTAATCTCAATTAAATTATAACATATATCTATTTATTAATCTAAGTAAAATTATCTAACAACTAGAGTCATTGTTAAAAAAATTTGTTTTGTAAAGTATTTAGTTTGTTATTTCTGATACTTTGATTGAGAGAGAAAAAAAAATGCTTCACCTTATCATTAAGTTGTTGTTCTTGTCTAAAGTGATTGAATCTACTAAAAAGATATTTGCGCCAAAGATTAGCTTACCGTTCCATAATTAGAATCAAACATAAGGAAGAGACAATGATTATTTGTTTCCTTTTTCTTTTTGTAGTGTTCACAAAAAAGTATTTAAATTAAATTAATTTAAATAAATAACAAATTTGCCTAATTCGCCTGTGTGGGTTTCACCTAAAATAATTAATTTAAATCACATAATATGTTTTGGAATTTCTTTCTCTGGCATAGAATGTCGTCTACACGTACGTAATAACATGAAATTTTTATTTTTTATTTTAACGCTAATTATCATTTTTGCCTCGAAGAGTAATAATAATCATTTTGGTGCTTTAGATTTCATTTTATAAATGCACTTGGAATTTTTGTCTGACAAATCGAATGCACTAGAGTGTTTGCATGTACAATTTTGTTTAACAATTAGAGTAGATTCAATTGCTTGTGATTTTTTTTTAAGTTTTCTTTGTTTTTTTTATCTAAATAAATATTAAAATAGATTTTTATCATAATAAATTAGACGTCTTGTATAAAATTAAATGCAAAAACTGTCATTCAAACAGATCTTTCGATTTTATTGGCCATTGGTAGTGGGACCTCCTTTTTGTTTTGTTTAAATACTGAGATGGTATTCACTTTATACATTTGCACTTGGCGTTGCGCATGCATTACTTTTAGACCGGCTCAAAAGTAAGCCATTTTGCTGATTTTGGATAGAAAATGTAAAAAGTGGCGCCAAAAAGGATCCCTAAGCCGGGAGTGAAGAATATTTTGGTTAGTTCTTACACGTCGATTGATTGTTACTATTATTGCTATTGTATTTAGTCTTAACTAGGATTATTTTCTGATTCAGACTTGGTACAGAGGTAGAAATAACATTGCCACTGCCACCGATGCCGTTCAAAATGATGTTCGTTGGTGGTTTGCTTAGGTGGGCGGATGGCGCTGTCGTACACGTTGTTGATGGCATGGCTATGATGTTGGGTGATGATGTCGATGATGCTGTGGTTATGATGGCTCCCTCTGGAGATTGACTATATATTGCACGCATTTTTTGAGCTCCCACACCACCGGCAACGATTTGTGCGATTTTGACTCCATTGCGATTCTGGAAAAAATAAATCGGATTCAAATAATTTTATATTGCATTGGATTTAGGGCTTTAAACAAAGGACAACCATTATGGTCATGACTGTATGCAGACGTGAAGCATGAATAGTATAAGCATCCCATCTAGGTCCTGCACCAACTATTTTCGTCGAACAGAGTATGGTATTTGCAAAGCCTAGACCTATGCGACCTAACCACTTAGGCATAAATTTCATCCCCTATAGAATAAAGCGCTGTCTATGTAAGTACCTGTGTAACGACCTATAAGGAAACAGAATAACATAATAACAGATAAAATTATGTGACAGAATGCGCACGTTGTTGGCTCCAGATCAAGTCCATATAAGGCGGATCTTCACAGAAGGACTAGAGGTGATCTCTATGAGCAGAAAAGGTGAGTGGAATACCGACTTCTGAGAAAGAAAAAAGAGCACGAGAGCTTTCTTCAATCGTGAAGAAATCGAGAAATGGTATAATAGAATCAGTTTTGTAAAGTATGCCTGCTTTGCTGATGTATGGAACCACAAGGTTGATTGCCTGATCCTCAAGAAAGGAGATACATAGTTCAGGACTGTGTAAACCTTGCTTCCGCTATAAATTTAGATAACTACACAGGCGCAGAGATCAAAGGAAGATTAATTTTTGTCAATCTGTTCTCTTTGAGCCGAGAAAGCAATTCAGAAAAGCTCTCTCTCGACCAACTCAAGCGACCATTAATAAGGCATCAAGGCATCGTTTTGCATGCTCTACGTAGGAGAAAAAACTTGCTGTCATAAGTCGAATAGTCGCATTTTGCAAAATGGAAAAATGTCAGACGTTTTTGTAATTCGAAAAGGTGTAAGACAGGCTGCATCCTTTCACAAATATTTTTCCTTCTCCCGACAACACTACATTTAAAAATCTTAACTACACAGACGACAAAACCAGTCAAAAGAGAGTCAATATCGGTAGGGCAAAAATCAATGTCATAAAAAGTAAAATTACCAGTACAACAACATCGACTCGACCTCAAATAATTGTGGCTGGACAAGCGGTATAGACACTCGACAGCTTCCAATGTTTAGTTAAGTTTAAACTAAACTGAAGCATTGTATGCATACTTTATGTATTCGGCAAGCTACAAATCAAAAATATTTGGTAGATCTGGTTCAACCATATCTAAAAGCGTTCTTTATGGAGCAAAGAATACACCGATTCAGGCATTTGATAAGAAAATCATCTTTAAAACAAGGATTTCGTGGTGTTATGATCATTTACTAGTGCTAGTTTGGGCAAAAACGGCAATAATGGGCGACGACCTTCTGGTTCAATTTGGTTTGATAATCGAACTCAAATCTCATCGTTTGATTGATAAAACTACATCACTCAAGTTATGTGCAATCAGCGGCTATGTTCGGACTTTAAGCTTTTTACGATGTTAATACATACTTTGAAATCTATTATACCGTAGAATGTGCAGCATCGTATTATGTATAACCACAGGGCAACGAACAGCCAAAAGACCTCGACGGGTTGCAGGTGAAACATCAAACGCAGCCTAGGAAGATTTCGCAGCTTTGGTTAAAAAGGAATCTGCCCGCTATCTAGCAGTCCTTGGGCAAGCCCACTGCACATGGCGGAAGAAAAAAATTGTGGATGTAGATCCTGTGAAGACTATCATCGTCTCAATGCCCAATCTCAGCCAAATTGATATTCAATCCGACATAGCATTGATTTCACCGAACCAATCAATGAGACAAGCGTTTACTTCACCACTGACCTGGATAAAGTTTATCCCAGGTGATGGATAGGGGAATGCTCACCAGACATGGTGGGTACCGGTATTGTATACGTCCGGGCGGATCAAACCAGCAACTAACGAAAAATCCAGGAGCGTCTGTCTCAGAATGAGCGGCTCCCTGGTCAGCGTCTGTTATATAGGTTAGGGTCGAAGGGATGAATATTCAACACCTCTTTCTCTTCCACTATGCAAGTAGAATGTCAACAATTAGATGCATGCCAGATGCATTTATGAAATACTCTGCTGGTTAAATTATTGCTTTTCTCCGTAGAGGCTTAACACTTGAGGGGGTAAGCTTTGGTGCAGAGTTTTCATGTTCCGCACTGGCTCATCAGCATTAGCGTATTGGATGGAGAATTACTTTTCTCTTTCTATCCTCAAAATCTTTCCGCTCGCGATGTGCTACGCATCTTAAGGGTAATCATAATCATAACCCCTTGATCGCAAGTTAATTATAAAAAAAAATTATGAGGGACATTTAGGCCTACAATCTGCAACATAGCTAATTATAATGTGTTTTAAACTTTCGGAAAAAATAGTGAAAGAATAACTAAATTCCACGCTTTTGTGCTTCTTTGTCCGGAATAGGCTCAGAAAATACTACTGGTACAAGGAAAAAAATCACACTAACTTAAGAAACACATAAACGGCTTTCGAATAGGCTACTTTTTTTCCCTCTTACTTAAAATGCTTCAAAAGAAATAGCCAAAACTTCATATTTTTAAGTGTTTCATAAAAAAATCACTACACGTTACGTTTACTGGAATGTGAAAACAAACGTACGAAAATACCCACCGGTAGATATCACATTGCCTTGTGTCAGTAGCTGCTGTCTGTTTGAAACAGGTGAGAGCGTTGTTGTGTGGGATAGTAAACTCATCTGTTTTTGGCATTTTAAACCTACTCGACCATTCAACTCGGTGTGCACGAAAAGTGGCGTTGGTTGTGTTTCGACTTTATTTCCACTCGATTAGACAACTATTGCATAGGAACAAGGTAAGACCAATAACATTTCGAACAGAATTCATAAAATATATGGAAATCCAACTCGGGTCGTGAATTCCATTCGTATATTTTTATAAGGGATTTTCGTCAAGTGTGCCGATGAAAAGTGTTATAAAAATTCCAAGTATGTGAATGGCTTAAGTAAAATTGACAGCTTTGATTTGAAGCTACGAACCGCAATATTTTCCAAGGGGTAAGGGGGCGAGGGGTAACTTATCAAATTTAAAGACTTAAACGAGATTAACCCTATGGAAATTGGCTGAAAAACTCATTTCTGGGGTTAACCTCAGTTAAACTCGGAAACTTTAATGATCTCGCGAGAATCCTTTGCCTAGACCTAGTTGTTTTTCCTCTATAAGTCAGAGCTCAGTGCACACTTTTTCCCTTTTGCTTAAACTGAAGTTACAGTCTGAATTGAAAATTTCGGAATAGTTACTTTTGGCACTTTTTTTTATCGTTTGCAGACAAGGAAACCAAAAAATGTTGCTAGGCAAAAGATATGAAAACTCACGTTTTGCACCTGTTTCCGATTCTGTAGTATTTTTGCTGCCACGTCATTTCCTGTGAGTAAGAGATTCTGATGTTGCCCGTGTATCTGTACCCCGCTAGCTAGGTACATCGTTTGCACTGGGATTGTCATGATTTTTTTCTCATTTTCGTCTTGCTGTTAAGTAAACAAAAATATATTCAGCATCACTAAGGAAAAGCGATTTTTTTTATATCTTACCAGTGGGCTAACGGATTTCCTGTCTTGTAGATTTTCATCGAATCCAGAATCAGAAGAGTTGTCATTAAATTTGGTGGCCACTGACTGTACAGTGGAGCCTGGTATACTGTCCACGATTTTCTTTGCCTTATCTTGTGGCATTGTAGTAGCAACGGGCTTCACCAGGAACGACTTTTCAATAGTCTTTACCATGTGCTTAACATCGGTTAGCTCGGAGGGCTTCAGTCGTAGCGTGTTGAATTTTTCCAAAGAATGCTTAACAATTTTTCCAGTATCAGCCTTAACCTTATGAATAAATGATTTGCTGCTTGGTTTGTGCATAGCATGCTGTTGTTCAAAGGGCGCTGACACCTTGCCAGACGTCAGCTGAGTATGCGCGGCTATGTTGCTTAGATTGCCATCGATTGGGTTCAGTTTTGCGACTTTTACTGCAGACGAGGTAGGAATTGAGTTAGGAAGAACCTTGATATCTAGTACAAAATCAGTCTTGGAGGGATTGGTGTTGTTTAGCTGTTTGATGTCACCATGGGGGAAACTCTCCGATTGTCGTTTGTAAAATAGATGATGCTTCTTGAGGACCGGCGTTGGATTACGGTTCGCTGGTGGATTAAAGGGTAACTGATATGGAGCAGTTTGCAAAATGCCTTGTTGTTGTGGAGGAAATGATTTTCCAGAGATTTCAAAAGGTTTCCGCCTGTGCTCTGCACAAGGGATGTAATTCTCAATGTCCAAGATTATAGCACCAAGTTGCTTGTTTTCAAACACCACACCACAACAAGATTTTCTTTTCAACCATAAGTTCTCATCAAAGAACCGGACATTGTCTTCGTTGCTTTTGCGGAATTTTTTCGGTGGCAGACATTTTCGTCTTCTGGTACCGCTGCGGCTGATCGCTTGGCGGATTTTAATGCTCGCTGACTCGATTGCTGTTGTGGGTGAATATTGCACATCCTCGCAGTCACTGTCTAGGGATTCGGGAGTCAAAGGCAGCGATTGGCTTTCCCATGGCTTGTTAGCTATCGACGTGAGCTGGGATTTATTCTTATCTTTAGCGACCTTCTTTTTGTTTTTCTTGAAGATTTTCGAGAATTTTTCTGGTATAAGAGATGATTTTTGACTGTGATTGCGGTCTGATGATCCATTGTTGGTCATCTGATTGGATTCTTCTTTGAGTTTCTTGAATTTGGTCATGGATTTCATTCCCGGTCCAGCTCTGGCATCAACAACCTAAAAATAATAATAATTTTTAGCGTTTTCGGCTTATTTTGCAATAAATTATGTAAACTTACGTGTCCCCAATGACGATTGCTACCTAAGGGTAGGCGTTTGTACCTTTTTACTAAAAGTACACAAGCATTGCAAATTTCCCCATGGCGTGGCTGCTTCAAGTCAAAGCATTTTATAGAATCTTCTTCGTATTTTTTCGAGTCTGTAAATCTGGAACTAAGTGAAACAAAAAAAAAAATCGGCGTTAGAAAATTGTGAGTAAAATTTTTATGTTAAATTTACCTGCTAGATTTTGCTCGACAAATGCAACAACCTTCGGCTGAGCGATAAACTCTTGGTTTGTGAAATGAAAACATTTCGTCTGATTTTAAGTGTCTTTTTTGAGTTGTAAACTTTTATTGCTTTTTATTTCTTTGTGCTTAGATTTTTTTAATTCCTTCACTATTCCTTGTTTAAAATATATGTAAAACAATTTCAATTATCCGTTTTGCAACATTTCCAAAATATCATACAATCTGAAAATAAAAATAATATATGTAAGTTAAATTTTTGGATTTTAAAAGGGTTTTAAATTTTTAACAAACAAACGAGAACATTTTATTATCATTGTTTGTGGTTGTGTATGTAGAAAATACAGTATGCTTTCAGCTTCCTATTTTGTTCTTTTCTTTACAAAGATTTGGGTAGAAGAGACATGGTAGTCCCAATTAAAGGAACAACCTTAATAGGTTTAAGTGGGATTGATCTAATGTCAAAATAAAACGAAAATCCCAGTCAAGTTCTGTCTGGGATTTTCGTTGTATTTTAACATTCGACTCAAACCTTTTATGGCTAGGACTTAAAGTGAAGGATTTTAAAATCGCATGAGATTTTTGTGTGTTTTTCTCAAGATGTCAAATTTCCGCCGCGGATCCCTCGTTGTATTGAGACTGGCTTAAATGCTTAACCAAAACAGACATAAGTGAGCTTGAGTCAGCTTTCATAAATGTCCCATTACACGCAATTCGTATGCCAAGACCGTTATAGCATTAAGCCTTCAGCCAAATGAATCCTATGCGTCCGTCACGTTTAAGTACACAGCTGACAACTAAGTTGAATGCACACATTCTTATGGAAAGCGGGCAATAGAAGAAGTGCGTGACGTACGTCGCTTCCCATAAGAACGTGTGTATCGCACTAAGTTATCAGTTGTGTACTTCGACGCAACGGATTCATAGGTCTGAAAGCTTTATGCTCGGTTTCGTTAACTTTTGCTCTCTTAAGTTTGTCCCACTCAAAACAGAGGGTCGGGCAGGGAAATTTGACAGCTGAGACACACACAAATTTCATACGAATTTGGAAACGTTTGCTAAAGTCTCTTATAGGCACCGTAAGCGTTTGGCAGAACTTGAGTTTCATTTCCGATGTATTTTGACATAAATCCAACTTAAGCCCAAAAAAGTTAATGAAAACTTAACGAAATCGAGTAAAGAGAAAATATGGTCGTGAAATATACAATTCGTATTGGGACACTTCTAAAAGCCGGCTTCTGAGCATTTTTTAAGCTCATCTTAGTCTTTTATGGTTAGGCCTTAAACGTGGAGTCAAGCCAAATTTCTAAGTTCTTAGCATTCTCAACACATTCGATAATATACTAAGAACAAAATTAAATTTAACCAGATGACATTGCATTTGGATTTTTTGGGGTTTTTAAAAGAATATTATTGCTTTTCAACCATAGTCTTACGTATTCAAGATGTATATTTAACGTCCAAGCCTTATGGCCTAGGTCCTCCCCGGACTGTAGCGCCACCCAAAGCAAATTCCAAAACCCATCCTCAATGTTTTTAAGGTTATAGCTCAGGTGAATTTGAAAATAACCAGCAAAAATATGCGTTGGCGAGTTAAATAAAACGTTTGGTAGATCGTTAATGAACATGATAAACAAAGGAAGGCTTAGTATGGATCCTTGTGGTACACCCAATTTATGGTCTAGAAAACGCGACACATCTTTTCCTGCAACAACTGTTTTTATACCCTTTTAATGAATATCTCCCAAGCAAAAGAGGATAGAAGAGAGGGAAAGGTATGAGAGGTACCACTGCACTCTTGTTTTAAAAGACATTGAGTACCGATGCCATTTCTATTTCTGTGGCGATCTCGCCAGTAAAAGATTTACTTCATCAATTCGATCAAAGCAGTTATTTGTTTATCTCTGGAGTCATAGCGAGAATTAGTTTTCTTTCGGCAACCAAATAATTGAGTTCTCTTCATTATTTCTAATAACTTCTAGTTTTTACAAAGTGCGACGAGGTGAATTGAATGTTTTTCTATCTTTCGTTAGGAGAGTTAAGAGTTACCAAATTATATAATTGAGAATTCTTACAATCTTAAAAGTTTCATTTTTTGACAGTTCTTTAGAGTTATGTACAATTAACGCCAGTTCGCAAGTGGCAAGTTCGCCGACTGTGAAAGTACATTTAGGAGAATCCCAGTTACAAGACGTGACTTTTAATATTCCTAGAGCAATAGTCGACGTTGCTTCTGTGTGCGATACTGCTACTGAAGATGTATTCAAGGTGTTGGTAAGAAAATTTAATGAACATTTTTCTCGAAAGAGACATCCGACGTTGGGAACACTTCTTCAGAACGCTCAAGCCATTTCAGGGGAAGAGTTTCAATAAGTTTCTTTTACGGCTTCGCAATCAAGCAGCTAAATTGTCTTTTCAACAAAGCAAGAAGTTGTTCATATCCATATCTAGAGATTCAAAGAAACCTTATTGGAAGAGGAACATTCTTTAGAGAAGCTTTAGCAATGGACAAGTACAGCAGCAGATTACAAACGAGAAAAAGTCGATGATTATAACTCCATCGTTAAGTTTCATTCATCCAGCTGATAAACAAAACCGCCTTTGAAGACAGTTCACTTACCAAATATTGTTTTAATGTCCAGCTAAAACAAACAAATGCAATAAATGAGGATTTTGGAATATTTTGACAAGAAATGCAAAACGAAGTTTGCCAAGTGCAAAAACACATTTGATGATGAGCAGAGCAACCAAAAATATGCAAAAGCATGTTTTTTTTGGGAGGTCTTATTGGAAATTGGATTACACAACAATGCGTTTTATAGAAAAGTAAGCTTTTTGAGCCTTATTCGTTAAGGCATATTTGTGCATATTTTTGATATAAATGCATACTTAGCATATTTTACTTTTAAGAGCTTATTTCGGCATATTTTTGCGTTTTTAGGATATATTTAACCATATTTGTGAATTTTTCTTAAAATTTTTGCTTATTTGTCTTATTTTCATCAACTTTTTTTTTGTTAAAAAAAACGGATATGTGCATCAAAACTCATCGCTTCACTCGCAAGCTACACACTCGTTATCTTAACACGTTCGTTCTACATTGTCAAAAGTTCAACTCGTTTTTCTCACGCAGCTATGTTAGAAAAAGGCAAACCTTTTTCGAGCAAGACCCACAAACATTTTACAGCCAGCCTTTGACGTCGTCCCCGGCCCCGCCCGTAACGATTCGTCGGCATGAGAATCGGCTTTCAAATATCGTTTTTAAAAAAAAATATTTTTTACGAATAATTGCTTTATCTTCGTCTTCTGAGTGCCTTTTTTGGTTTTATGTGTACCACTACGAAAAATTATTATCCTGAGCTCGAATATATTGCCAATTTTGAGCTGTCAGACGAAGCAAATATTGAGAACATTTGAACAAGAACTTAGCATTATGTTTTCTCATTACGATTGCCAAACTAGACGTTAAAACCGAAGCTACATTGTGTTATGAAACGTTGAAATCGTACGGCTGAACTCGTAAACGTCAGACCGAGGCAGAGCCAAGGCTCCTTTGTGAATTGCGCTTGAACTGGCCGCAAAGGTAAATGCTTACAAATTGCTTTTGGTTTTTTTTTGTGTCCCATGTACGAACATAGTAATTTTTACACCACATAAAAATATGAAACAAAAGCTAAGTTGCTTCTTTTTAGTTGTTTCCTCAAATTAAAATTATTTGAAAATATTTTTTTTTTGTTAATTTTCCAGCTTTCAATAGTTTTTAGATCATATTTTAAGAGCATACAACACCTTTTATAGAGCATATTTAAAGGGCTATAAATGGATTTTTAAGAGCATATTTTTGGTTGCCCTAATAATGAGTTTGTCTTTAAGAAGAAAAAGGTTTGGGTTATCAAATGTAAGCTTCGTAGAGAGAAAAATCAAAAGTTAACCATGATGAGTACTATTGTTTTCAAGTCACAGAAATATGTACAGGAATTGTATAGAAATTTGTAAATTGTATAGGAAATTACAAAATTTCAATGCTAAACGACTCCAGGTTCGAATCGAGGTTTTCGACTCAATTTTATAGGAGAAAAAAATTGAGAAAAATTGCGCCGAACACCAACATTGACTTATGTAGGAAAAAAATAAGAAATCCAGCTCAGAGCATATGCAGCCAAAGGATTGCTTGAGGTAGGATTTGTTTTTGAGGCTCCTTTATGAGGCTTTTCCTAAAGAGTCGACAAAGAGTCGATGGCATCATCTTGTGTCATTAAGAAGAGAACACAGTCTCTTCTGGTGTTTGACCACTTAAAATAAAAGTATAAAAATTAGGATTTGATGCAACCTGGATGACAATAGTCTTTTTACAAAAGGAATACAACACTTACGTATAGGTTAATCTGTCAAATCGGTACAAGAATAAAAGGTCGAGCATTAGCTCAAAAAACACTTGAAAAGAAAATTTTTAAGCCTGTTTAGGGTCCAAGTTCATGCATTTTACGAATAGTTGTAGTCTTTTAGGAGGATGAAAAAATTCGTATGTGCGTAGACATGCGTCGAGCAAATGAAGACATTTTGAGAGAAAATTAACCACTTTCAACGTTTGAAACGCTAAAGGTGCCCAGTATTTATCGCGTTTAGATCTTAAGAACGCATATCATCAACTGGGCTAAGGACAGTCGAGAAATAACTACATATTTAAGCGATTATTATTTGAAGTAAATTCAGTTCCCGAGAAATTCAAAAGACAATGGAAAATATCTTGGCTCCTTGTGAAAATGCATTGAATTATTTGGAAGATGTAATAGTTTTTGAACTCACTGAAAAGTGTTAAAATTTTTAAAATTTATGAATGTTACTCTCAAAAGTACAAGTGCATGTGGAAAGATCATAGTTGAAGTTTTTGGGCCCTGCACATGGCACGGCTGAAATAACAGACAAAGTTAAATTTTTTTGGAATTTTGGTCATTTATCTGTATTCTAGCGTTTAAAAGAGTCCCTGGCCAAAATACCGACTTCGGCTTAATTTAACGGCAGAACCGTACTGGCGTCTAATTCTAAATTGCCTTGGGCAACAGTTACATCAGGGATGCAAGACCTAACTTGCCGACATCAGGCTTTACAAATCGTTCTTCAAGAAGTAGATATTCAAGAAGAAGGAGAATCCAAGAAACTACTTTTTAACACGCTGATCCGAACTCATTCCGAAGTCGAATGGAAATAATTTTTAAAAATCTACTTATGTTTTTTAAACATCTTTGTTTTCGTAATTAATACTAATGCATATTAAATTGAACTTTGGCACAAAATAAGCATATGTAGGTAGTTATATCCTGTGATTAGTAGGTAAAGAAATGACTTCACATCATAGAAGATCCCAACTTTCTGTAACTCGCACCTGAAAGGATTGAAAACTAGACAAGCCCCAAAAGTATACCTACCACAAATAAAAAAAAAGCATTACTTTTTTTCAGGTTTTAGCTTGGAGAAATTTTTCCAAAATTAAATACATAAATGGGACACCGAAATCGAATCAAGGGAGCCAAAGAAATCAGAGGAAAAATAACATGACAATCGCTCAAAGCACAAGCATGGAAGATCCAGCAGAAAATTTTCATATTGTTAATTGAATCGCCATTTTTTTGCGGGGGCACCTCCACACACTGCCCATCTGCTTCTTGGTACACTTGCCACAAAAGAACTATACCGACATGACCACCTTTTCATATCACAATTCACAGCTCAAACGATGTGCGATTATGTATTTCAGAATCTGCCATTTTGTCACGATTTGTGCAAAATGACATGTAAACAATATTGCAATATCTGTGTACGTACATTATATCTAAATCAGTTACCATTATCATTATTTAACGAGATAAAGCACAGGTAATAATGTTTTCTTACTTTTAAGAGTGTCGTGATCAACAAACAGGTATTTCTGCTTTTTGTTTTCACTTCACGAATATGTTAAACCGCCATCACTGCCTTTTCGATTTGATCACTTCTTCCCAAAAAAGAAATATTAAAAACGCATCAAACTTTATGCCGAATACACACACTGCACTGTACACAAACTCGCCGAATCACACACTGTGCAGAAGAAAATCTTGACAACACTTTGTTTTTTGCTCTCATTCGCGCTGCTAAATCCAAGAGAAACTTTTATTTTTTATGCAAAAACAGTATACGGCCTCTGCAATGGCGGGCGGCAACAAGAACAACCCAAGTCCGACGAATTCGAATTCAAAAGTGGACAACATTTAAGAAATTAACCAAAAAGAAGCAACACCGACACACACGCACACATGAACACGGGGATACAACAGAGAGTGAGAAGACAAAGCAAAAAAAGGCCGACACAACGAAGGGAAACTTCAAAGCGGAGGCTGCGACTAGCAGCTGTCCGTACAGAAACAGAACATGCGCAAAAGGGAATACGAAAAAGATTGTTTGACAACAAAACAAGAATTCCCATTTCGTTGAGTGTATTATTTCGACACACACACACACACACGCACACTCAACGACGTTGTTGTGTAAGTTTTGGGCGAATTGGAAAGTTGTTTTCTTCGCCGTGGGGTCTACGTGATTAGAAACAAGAAACGAGAAAAAAGGCGCAAAGTACACCCGAAATGCAGGGAAAATTCAAATCACTACCGGACTACCCACCCTTTCTGTTCCAATTGTCGGTTGTTTTTCGTTACGCTACTGTACTTATCGCCCTGTGAATGTCAATCAAAATGTCATTACAAAACGGGACAGCCACTCAAGGGTGTGCTGCATAATTTCTGCAAAGTAGAACGCAAAGTGTAAACAGGTCATTGATCTGACGTCACAACTATGTTGTTATTGTCGCTTTTGTCTTGCCACCAGTTCGCGTTCGGGTTTAATAATAAACCGCCACCGCCCCCCTCTTTGGCAAAACGATAAACAACCCAGAATGGTGGAGAGACATCGAAGGATGTGTGTACAAACTTTTCACAACTGTACCTGCGCACAGGCTGCAACTTATTAACGAAAACGTTTCAAAACAAAAATCATGAACCACCGCAGCTCCTCAGCTCGGTTTCCATTTATTAATGTGTACACTAGAGCGTTCCTTATCGGTGCAATTGTGGTGTGCCCCAAATATGTCGGCCATGGTGCGTTTTGATCCAAAAAATGTCTCAAACAAAAAGTACGTAGCTATACGTATAGCGTGCGAGTTGCTGTCACCAAGTGGGTACATACACATTTTCGGCGATTGGCATAGTAGAATCCGTGACGAGTGGCATTCGATGTCATTTACGCACCGAGATAACCTTGTGCACAGAAAAAAAACACACTTAGTGCAAAAGCCTCCTACAATGGCCATGGGGACGGAAGAGCGACCGCAAAAAGAAAGTAAAACGCTTCCAATGAAAATTAAGTAATGCCACAAGTGGCACACTTGCTAAATACTGTGTTGCATGCCCCATCACGGATTCGTCTACGCAATAGCTAATAAACATTCTAGTCCAACTAAACAAACTCAATTTGAAATAAAATTCAGGTGTCATACCATAAATTTCTAAAATAAAGCTCCACACAATGGCACTGGAATTCGATATGAAAATCTGCACTCTTGCCACAGACGCCAAATTTAAGTTTGAATTTATCCACAGAAAAACCACTCGATTTAGCCTGACACCTTGCGGATTTAATACAATTCGCAATTGCTTGTCTAATGAGAGTGTTTTTGTTAATTTTATTACAATTTTAACTCATGTATATGTAAAATAAAAAATGAAAATTTAAACACACTTCTGGCACTCACCAATTTCACTTCAACTGGAAATCACAAATGAAACAAAAATGGCCGTTTTCTTGGTACGTTGTCGAATCGGCGAACAAGCAGGTAGATGACAGAGATGGATGTATATATGGCATACACAAGTGTGACACGACAAGATGGTGCATCCAGCTAGGAACGGCGGCGGCGATTATGTTGATCAATTTGCCGAGGTCATTGTGGATAAAATGCAATTTTTTTGTTGGAAATTTTTACACTTGCCAAACTAGTGAATTTTGTTGCAAAACAGTTATTTTGTTGCGATTATTGCTTATGAATTTGTTTCAATTGAATTTTTTCACTTTTTCTTTGATTGATATGTTAAATGTTCAGCAAAAAAAATTGAAGAATGACACCTTTTCCAGCTGATGTATACAAAAGAGGACAAACAAAACGAAGCGATGTGGCGAATTTTGATTTTGTTGACTCGTTATGGCGGCGGCGAGGTAAACAATCTTGGAACGCACTCTGCAGTTGTCAATGCTTGGAAACACAAATGGTAGAGTTCAGGCGAGAGAAGGTGGCACTTTTCAAGTTTCGTACATAGATGGCGCATTAGCATGCATGAAACCATAATAATGTAATGTTTTCTTGCCTGGGGTTCGTTGAATAAAACTCAATTTCACTTTTATAATTACACAATGGAACACATTATTTGTCAAGCAAAACTTATTTAAATACAAATCACACTGTTGTTCAACTTTACTACTTAGAATTTTAGTAGTAATTTCAATTTCAATTTTCACTTTATTTCAATTCAATCACTTTTTACTCTATAACCGATTTGCACAAGTCCACATTTAAAATATCACTGTCCCTGTCGAGGCTGTCACCAGTATATTTATACAAAATTAAGCACCTTCTAGTACGTTCCATACTTCCCCTTTGGTAATTTTCCATTGGTACTCCTCCGCTGAATTCCAAGGAGGGAAAATCGAAATTCGAAATTCGAATATGACAGCTGCTGTCAGATGACTGGAATGACAGTTGGGTATGTTCGTTTAGTGAATCGAGCGGGTGCGTTTGTAGAGTGAAACGATGGGTGCATTCAGGACTCCTGCGAGTTGTTTTATTTCTTGTCGCCACATAACATTGTCCCCCTCTTAGTTTTGTTCGTCCGAACGTCATCATTGCTTCCGTGGTAGCGATGTAGACGATCAACATGGACAACTTTCATCTTCGCTCTTGGTCCTCTCTGGATTTGGAATACGACATCATTAATTCGCGTTACAACTTGGTAGGGACCTTCCCAGTCCTTCTGAAGCTTTGGCGATCTTCCCTTTTTACGATGTGGGCTGTAGAGCCATACCAGATGTCCCTCGTTGAACTCGGGTGCCGTTGCTCGCGCATCATATCTCGTCTTCATGCGGTCGCTTGCAACTTTTATATTGCTTCTGGTTCTCTGGTGGACGTCATTAATCCTTTCTCTAAGGTCAACCACGTGGTCCTCCTCGCATGTTGGGTCTTCAGCGGGAAATCCGAATTTAAGCTCACTGGGTAGCCTGGCAGTTCGTCCAAATAAAACTTCAGATGGAGTGTACCCAGTTGTACTGTGAATAGCGTTTCGGTAGGCCATGAGGAAAGGCCCTACCGAAATGCTATTCGGTATTCGCCGATCCCAATCCCGTTGATCCTCGTCCACGACTTTAGAAAGATGTTCCTTCAGTGTCTTGTTGAAGCGTTCCACCATTCCATCTGATTGTGGGTGAAGAGGTGTAGTCCGATTGCTGCGCATACTTACTGGAAGATCTTCGACTCGAAGTTTCTTCCCTGGTCGGAATGTAATTCCATTGGCACTCCAAACCTGCACACCCAGTGGTCCACTATCTGGTCGACAATGGTTTTCGCTTCTTGATTTGGGATCGCAAATGCCACGGGCCACTTGCTGAAGTAATCGGCAATAACCAGGATGTAACGATTGCCGCTTTCAGTTTCCGGAAACGGTCCTGCGATATCGACGGCGATCCTTTCAAAGGGAGCACCCACATTGTGCTAGTGCCTTTTACCCCTGGGTTTTGACTTTGGGTCCCTTACTAGCAGCACAAGTAGTACACTTCCGACACCAGCTCTCAACGTCGTTTCTTGCACTCAGCCAATAAAAACGTTCCCGCACTTTTTCCAGGGTTTCGTTGATGCCCAAGTGCCCACCAGACACTCCATCGTGCATTTCCCGTAGAATCTCCTGGACTTTCTACCGTGGAACCACTAGCTGCATTTTAAAGGATTTTCCATCCGGCATTTCCCATTTTCTTCGCAGAACGCAAGTTGAACTTCTGGCCACTCAGGTATTTCTGGAAATGTTTCGTCGCCAGTATTAGTTTCTCTTTGGTCGGGTTAGAACATTGCTGAAGTATGCTACCACTTTCTCCTGCCCATCATGCAATCGCGACAATACTGCGCTCACATTGCTAGCGTCTGCGTCCACAATAAATGTCTTGCCAGGGATGGGGTAAGCTAGTATCGGTGCTTCGCAAAGTCGCTGCTTCAGATGTCGAAAGCTTCTTTCGCACTCACCTGACCATTTGAATTGTCTTCCCTTCTCAGTCAGCTGGTGCAGACACTTTGCAATCCCGGCGATATCTTTGACAAACCTCAGGTAGGACGTAGCAAGACCGAGAAAGCTCCTTAGCTGGTGTTTGTCTTTGGGAACTGGCCAACTTCGCACAACTTCGATTTTATCTGGATCCGTCTTCACTCCATCCGACGATATCACATTCCCCAGATACTTAACTTCTGCTCTGAACAGCGCACAGTTCTTTGCATTGAGCTTCAAGTGTTCTGCTCGAAGTCGTGTGAATACCTCCCTCAAGTTGTCGCGATGTTCAGCGAACGTCTTTCCCAAAACGATGACGTCATCCAAATATACCAGGCAGGTTTTCCACGTCAGACCATGTAACACACGTTCCATAAGACGCTCAAAGGTGGCCAGAGCTTTACACAGACCAAATGGGATTACTGTAAACTGCCATAGTCCATTGCCAGTTGTGAAAGCGGTCTTCTCTTTGTCTTCTGGATGGATCTGTACCTGAGTTGGGATAGGACAAATTCGCCAATCGCTCGATGTCGGCTTGCAACTGTTGAAGCGTCTCACCCCTTGTCTGAGCTCTTCGGCGCAACTGGACAAGGTAAACTTGCTGCAAGTGGTCGTCGCCAAACCTCTTATCGATGGCCTTTACCATGGCATCATAATCCTTTGGTTTTTCTTTAGGGATGGTCTGCAGCAATTCGGCAGCTGTTCCTCTGAGCGCAATTGTGAGAACAATCGCTTTATCTTCGTTGTCCCAGTTGTTTGTCAACGCTGTAGC
This sequence comes from Neoascia interrupta, assembly GCA_947623515.1. Classification (NCBI taxonomy): domain Eukaryota; kingdom Metazoa; phylum Arthropoda; class Insecta; order Diptera; family Syrphidae; genus Neoascia; species Neoascia interrupta. Next base: position 63,424,032 of record OX392463.1, read on the forward strand.
TTCGAATTGTCTCTTAAAAATCGGCCATGATGTTTGGCCATCGAAGACAGGCGGCTGCATTTCTTTGAGTCGTGGACCGTCGGGCAAACATTCTCGCACTTTCTGTTTCTTAACCAAATCCAGTTCCTTAGCCAGTTGTTCAACTTCCGATTTGACTTCGGTGAATTTTTCCTCCACGCTTTCAAATTTTTGATCAATCGTTTGGAACTTTTGCTCAAAAAGCGCATTCTGGGAATCGAGTTTACTTTCTAGAGCTTTCTTCTGCTCATCGAACTAAGTATCAAGTTTTTCTTCGAGAGCATTCTTTTGTTCTTTTTGGCCGCTTTCCAGCTTCTCGAATTTATTTTTGAGAGCGTTCTTGTGTTCTTCGAGAGCTTTCTTTTGTTCTTCGAGAGCATTTTTTTGGCTACTCTCCATCTTTTCGAATTTCTCCAGGAGCAGCTTCATGAAAGCAGGCATTTCCTCGGCAGTACTTACTGTGCTTTGCTGTTGTTCTTCTTAAATTTCGAACAGCATCGTATCTGGGTCTCCACCTTCCTCGGTAATAGCGTTCTCGATTCGGAGCAACAATTCTCTTTTGAGCCCCGAAGTCTGGAGGATTCCTTTACCCTATTCAGCTTTTAACTCAGCCGTTGTCAATTGTTCAATTTTCCGACCCATTTTGAATTCTTTTCACACAATTTTCACAACACAATCAGTTTATGATTTATATCTGTTCGCACAATTAGTTTTAATATATCTGGAAAATTTCACAGTCAAATCACAGTCACCAATACTGTTGCACATACTATTTCTAGAGAATTCCACCGCAAAAATAAGCCACACTTTTTGCACAAAATATCTCGGAAAATTCCACTTTAGAAAAATAACACTATTCCGAAAAATTCCACTGTAGAATATACCCGCACAATTTTGAGTTTCATCCCACTTCTGACACCAATATTATGTTTTTGCCTGGGGTTCGTCGAATGAAACTCAATTTCACTTTTACAATTTTACAATGAAACACTTTATTTATCAAACAAACTTATTTAAATTCAAATCACACCGTTATTCAATTTTACAACTTAGAATTCAACACTTTATTTCAATTCAATCACTTTTTACTTTATAACCGATTTTCACAAGTCAACGTTTAAAATATAACTGTCCCGTACGAGCCTGCCACCCGTGTATTAATACAAAATTAAGCACCTTCTAGTACGTTCCATACTTCCCCTTTGGTAATTTTTCATTGGTACTCCTCCGCTGAATTCCAAGGAGGGGAAATCGAAATTCGAACTTAGAATATGACAGCTGCTGTCAGATGACTGGAATGACAGTTGGGTATGTTCGTTTAGTGAATCGTGCGGGTGCGTTTGTAGAGTGAAACGATGGCTGCATTCAGCGACTCCTGCGTGTTGTTTTATTTCTTGTCGCCACATAACAATATGTTTGTTTAACTCCGTTGCGCGTGCTCTGCAGCTCTCCGGGATTCGCAAAGATAGATCTGGGCTTCGTTTGCGAACTTATTCATCCAATCAATGCCTGCTATTTTATTCTGTGTCCAGCTCTCACGAAATTCCATTTCATTGAAAATGCTGTTTCACGCCAATTCTCGACAGGCTATATTGAATACGCCGTAGAAAAGATTTGCCGAGCCTGATGTTCGTCTGTTCTGTATTATTTTAAGTTTTCTTATAATCCCGATAAAGTGGCGAATGGTAAACTTTTGCACCCAAATATTTCTTTGATGCTTATAATACTTTTTTTCATATCGAGAGGAGCTTGCATTTGTGACACTAATAATCAAAATGGGTCTATCTGCCAGAAATATGAAACAGAGAAAAATGGCAAAAGGTTTCTTAACAAATTAAATTTCTAATTTTTTGGATAAGCAATTTTTAAAATAAAAATAAGGATAAGCAAACTTTCTAAAAAAGAACTAAATTTATCTAAGGACGTTCCCTTAATTTTTTCGGAAAGACTCACTTTTCTAATTAAATACAAAAAACAGTCTTTTTAAGTCATTTTAGAGAGCATTTTTTTCAATGAGCATTAAAAAGCCGAAAATTTTGAACGCAGCAGTGGTTTATCATCCTATGGACGCTCAAAAAAGCCTCTTCCACGTTATGTTGGTAAAGAGGATCCACCTCTCTATCCATCTCGACAATGATTTTAATGGTCGACATCATTGACAGGCACTCCTTCTGGTAGTTGTTCTAACTCCAAATGAGCCAGACTTTCCCGGTCTCATAACGGTCTTATTATACTTCTCACTTTAATTACAAATAGATACTCTGTCAAATTCTTAAGTTGCCTGTCCTTATGAAATTTTTATATTTATATTTCTGGACTTAAAATTCACATGGTTCTTATACTTACCTAAGGGGAAGAAGAACCATGTGGATTTTAAGTACAAATTTTAGCAATAATCATATCCTTCCCAAAACCAATCTGCATCCTTGTAAGTGTTTTCGAGTGGTGGCGTATCTATTCGTTGGCGTTATCCAATTCATTTTTATCGTTATTAAATTTAGGTGGCTCATAAATATTTGCATCTAGCAAATCAGAAATGGGTGTTGGGCGAGAATTTAACGTTCACCCAAGCAAAAGATTTTCTATTAACGATTTTTTGCCACGATTCACATCATGGAAATGAGATAGATTTTCCATAGAACTGTAGGTACCTAGGAATATCTAACACATTTTAAGTCATGTATTTTCACGATATAATTTGTAAGCTTTAAAAATATAAGGAGGAAAGCAATTAGGTATAGTCGTTGCAACATTGAGGACATACATTGAGGAATACATATGTCAAGCCCAGCGCCCCAGTTCAAGTATTCGCTTACACTAGAACTTCAATTTAGTCTCCTCTCATCCGTTTAAGTTCGGTACACTAATAACTCATTAACCGCATTGGGGTCCAAAAACCATTCTGTTTTGAGGGTGATTTATGGACGAAATTCATATAAGCACATTGAAAGTTTTAATAATGCCAAAGCGAAAACATTATTTGGTATGGGATATTTCATTTTGCAATGGACAAAGCCACACATGGTGTCCAGGCGCTTAGAAAGCGTCCATAATTAACATTATTATCCATAAGGACAGGACAACAGTGGCATATTTTATACCTACCTAAATAGCTATACATAATTATTAAGTTACGCTTATAAGCGTACGAATATGCAAAGTACGCCAAACGCCATACATGCTTTTCTGCACTTTGTTTCTATTTAGATACATATCTGCCCTGCGGAAAAATTAATTAATTAGAAAACTTCAGCGCAGACAAAGTATAATTTTTCATTAAAAATATCTATATTGTGGACGTTGAAAAACTTATACTCCTATAGAGGTTTGTTTTTCCCTAATATATCTTTTACAAGATTACACGCCCCGTGCCTGGAGTTTGTGACCACCGACTTTCCTTAGATATTCACTCTAAAAAGATTTATATGGTCGAGATGGAAATTTGTTGTTAATGCTATAAAGAGTAAAGTTTACAATTTTTTTATGTTTTTGATTTTTCTTTTGATTTAAATAAACAAAAAAGAGATACAAATTGGATGAAAAAAAAAAAAAACAAAAAAAAATATCTAAAAATTATTAAAAAATGCATTTGCAGCAGGTATTTCTAGCGTTAGCATATGCGTGGTCATGGGGTGTGTGATAACTAATCATCAAGATCATAAGGTCTTAAGCCCCAGATTTTTGACCACTGTGTTTCACAAAAATAATATTGGCTAATGATTGCTCATCAGTGGGTGAGCCAATATTATTCCACCCAGACACACATTTTTCGACTAACGTCGACGATAAACTTATAAACTTTGCTGTAAAAACACAGCGTGAATTATAAGAATACCAAGCACGGATGGTCAATGCGAGCATATTAATCCGTGCTAGTCGAAAAATGTGTGTCTGGGTGGAATAATATTTTTGGGGCAACTTTTGGCAGTAAGGTTTTAACTTATAGATGAATCTGAAGGTTAAATTAAAATCCAGAAGCGTCTGTCACACATTGTGCGGCTCACTGGTCGGCATCTGTCTCCAAGGGGGCGGCTGTATTAAAAATGAAAATAGAAGTGACTTACCTATTTCTCATTAAAACGACAAGTTAAAAAAATGCCAATGAACAAAACGAAAGATTTGATTACCCCAGGTGGCAGCCCAGATATGCTGAAAAATCCACCCTCTTCGGAGGCAGGCTCTACGGATTCTGGGGAGAGCCTTTTATTGCTTATAAATCCTTTTGAGAAAAGGACAAAACTAAATCGATCACCACCACCTAGATCGAACATATCCGGAAAAGGCAGTCCACCGGTAAACCAGGACTCTGTGAAAATTAAGAGCTTAGAAAAGGAGAATAATGAACTCCGAGCTAAGCTTACTGAAATGGAGCGACTCTTCCACGATCTAAAAATGGAAGTTGACTCTCTGCGAAAAGAAAACGAGGATATTAAAAATACCCGTTTAACGAAAGACTGTTAGGTAACGAAAGAGTGTGTAACACCGAACCGACCAGCAGTCGAATACTTCACGGACGAGGCGACGAACTTGCACTTGAGACCGATTCAGTCTTAAGGAAAAGGTCTAGCAAGAAGCGTAAGGCGAATTTCTCTCCCGAAATAATACAAAAAGAAGATAAGCCCTCTGGCTCAAACAAGGCTAAACCAGAAGCGAAAATTCGTCCACCTCCCGCAATAAACATCGTCGGGATAGCAGACTTCGGGAGATTGCGCAACCTTCTTGCAAACACGATGAGAACAGAAAACTATAAGCTTACTTCGCACCGTGTGGAAAGTAAATGTTGACAACGCCGATTCCTATCGCGCACTGTCTCTTAGAAAAGAAAGCAAAAAGAATCGAATGCAAAAAGAATCGAGTGGTATACTTATCAAAATAATTACGAAAAACCACTGCGAGTCGTTGTAAGGAGGTTCCACCCATCATGCACAGAAGAAGACGTTGTAAAAGAAGTAAAAACTAAAGGCCTTAAAATTATTGATGCCGTCAATATCACTAAAAAGGAAAAGCAACGCACGGAAGGAGAAAGAGACACTGTGATCAGACGCGGCCTTCCAATTTTTATGCTCTCCTTTGAAAGAACTGAGAGCATAAACAATATTTATAAAATAAAAATGATACTCAACATCAGGGTTCAAATCGACCCATGCGAAAGGGCAATAGACTGATGCCACAGTGTAAGCGATGCCAAGAATTCAGGCACACAAGTGCCTTCTGCCAAAAAGAACCGCGTTGCATGAAATGTGCCGGAAAACACCTCTCAACAGAGTGCAAAGTTGACATAAAGGCTCCAGCAGTTTGCGCCAATTGCCACGGAAACCACCCCGCAAACTATCGAGGATGCGAAGTAGCCATAGAGCTGCAAAAGGGACGAGAAACTCTTAAGGAACATACTCGAGGTCAGAATCCAAGTCTAGGACGTCCGAAAACTGCTGAAACTCCAAAGCCAAAGACTCCAAAGACGCCAAAGCCGATCAAAAGTGCGAGATTGGCAAAGTAGTCGTCGACAAGAGGCGTAAAAGCTCCACAAAAGAGCGGCGCCAAATCAAGTGCAGCGGAGAAACCGCCACTGGTCGGACCGAAATCATACGCACAGGTTGCGGCAAACGAAAACAAGGCAAGATCGCCCACAACAGATGCAGTGTCTCAGATCCTCGCTGTAATCTTGGAGAAACTTGAGGATCAGACTAAAATCAACAAAGTTATATTTGACAAACTGAGCAAGCTCGAGTTTAAGCCTCGAAAAAATTACAAGAGAACATGAATATGAAACAGTTATTTAAAATACTAACATGGAATGCAAACGGCCTTCTGAATAAAATAGACGAACTAGAAGTATTTCTACGGAAAAACAATATTGATATTTGCATGATTACGGAAACTCACCTTAAAAACGGGTCTACACCCAAACTTAAAGGTTACAATGACTATCACGCACATCACCCTTCGCAAAATTCGAGAGGAGGATCCTCCCTCTACATTAAGAACTGCATAAAGCACTTCAAGAACACAGAAGTTGAGCTAGACTCTATGCAGATCAGTTCAGTTTCTGTAAAAATTGACTGCTTAGATTATAACATTGCATCTTGTTATTTCCCGCCAGGATATAGACTGGTGGAAGACGATCTTGATCGTATGTATGACTTCATTGGGTCCAATTTTATCATTGGGGGTGACTTTAACGCGAAGCATACTTTTTGGGGCTCACGATGCAATTCAACAAGAGGCAAATTACTGTACAAAAATAGTATGAAGCGTGGGGTGGACTTTTTCTCCACGGGTAAGCCAACATATTGGCCAACCGATAGGAATAAAAAGCCTGACCTTGTCGACTTTTTCATCGCTTAGGGTACCCAAAATACCTTACGCGAATCGAAGAGTGTTATGATCTGTGCTCTGGCCACTCAGGAGTAAACTTGAAGATGGGTGGATGACTGACGAAAATAGAAAGAGCTCCTAGATTAGTTAGCAAAAATATGAACTGGGACGCCTTCAGAAAGGACTGTAAGGAGGGTGTTGGCTTGAGTGTGCCATTGAAAACTCCTTTCGAGCTAGAAACCGCAGTTGACAAATTCATTGAAGCAATTCAGAGCGCTGCTTGGAACAACACTTCGTCCCAAAAGAACGCCGTTAGCACCGACGGGCATGTACGCACAACATATCCGCTCGAAATCGAAGAATTTATTCGTGAAAAGAGAAGAGCGCGTAGAAGATGGCAAGGCACGTCGCGCCGACAAAACCCTCTTGAACCACCTCTCTAACAAACTGAAAGGAATGTTGCAAGATTTTAAAAATCGTGAGACCACCGAATACTTTGAAGGCTTGTCGGCGGATAGGAGCTCAAACTACTCGCTGTGGAAAGCAGTTAAGTCTATCAAGAAACCTATAATCCACTCGGCACCAATAAAAAAAGCTAACGGCGAATGGGCAAGAGAAGACAAAGAGAAAGCGAATTTGTTTGCTGAACATTTAGAAGAAACATTCAAGCCTTTCGACGGTCCGCCGTTGGCTGACGTTCAAAACAACAACGCAGAACCTGATAGCTTTAGAATGAAAAAAGTTTCGTAAGTTGAACTCCGACAGACAATAAGCAAACTTAAAAATAATAAGGCCCTGGGTTACGACCTGATCACTGGCGAAATATTGAAAGAACTACCAAAAAAGGCACTAGTCAAGCTACTTTATATGATAAAAACTTCTCTTAGACTTCTATACGTTCCAAAGCAATGGAAAGTTGCTGAAGTCATTATGGCTACAAAACCGGGGAAATGTGCAAATGATAAAAAATCTTATAGGCCCGTATCGCTTCTGCCGATAATATCGAAAGTATTTGAAAAACTTCTGCTGAAGCGATTACAACCAATAATCGCAGAAAGACGCTTGATCCCGGATCATCAATTCGGTTTCAGACCTAACCATTCCACAATAGATCAAGTCTACAGAATAACGCATGAAATTGAAAAAGCCTTAGAAGGGAAAAAAATATGTTCAAGTGCTTTCCTCGACGTATCGCAAGCCTTCGACAAGGTATGGCACGAGGGCTTGAAATATAAGCTACGGCAAAACTTGCCGGAAGACATGTTTAAAATATTGGAAAATTATCTTGAAAGCAGACTCTTTCGTGTTAGGTGTAGTAGTGAATACTCGAGTTTCAAGCAAATTCGGGCTGGCGAACCCCAGGGAAGCGTCCTCGGTCCGACCCTGTTCCTGCTCTACACAAGAGACATACATCTAGATGACGAGACAGTCGTGGCCACGTTTGCGGACGATACGGCCATCCTGGCAAAAGGTGAATCAGTCGAGTCATCAACGAGAAACCTCCAACGAGCATTGGACAGAATTTGTGTCTGGATGAAGACTTGGCGAATCGCTCTTAACGAGAACAAGTCTACGCATGTGAATTTCACTTACAGAAGGGTTAACAATTTACCTCTGTTCATAAATTCTGCACAAATACCTTATGCAAATGAAGCGAAATATCTAGGGATGACACTGGACGCTAAACTAAGGTGGAGACCACACGTAAAGAAGAAGCGTGACGAGCTCGAGATTAGGCTCAGTCGTGGACATACGGTATACAACTTTGGGGTTGTACCAAGCCGAGCAACATGTCCATGACACTAAGAGCAATTGTGAATGCTCCATGGTATATTAGGAATAGTGGTATGCACAGAGATTTAGGAATAGCTTCCGTGAGCGAAGAAGTAACAAATTTTGCTCGAAAGCTAAATGCTCGCCTTCATGTTCATTGCAACAATGAAATCATCCGTACTCTCAACGAGACTCTTAACGATGTAAACAACGAGCAACGACTACAAAGAACAAGACCCTTCGAACTAGTGACGTAGGGTGAAGCCGCATGAATGAACGGCTTAGTAGGTGCATTCACTGGAAAGCAACCTATCCAATGCGATTAACTCTATGAAAGCGTAAACTACTTGTTAAGTTAACTTAGTTGTAGTCAAGAAGTATTATGAGAGAGCGAAAATTTACTACTATGAAGTGCGTTCTGGCAGTTTCATAGTGTTTCTCATAAATGGGTGATTTTTTAGCACGTGGAAATCGGGCATAACCAATATCGGCTACTTCGGTATCACATACCTGCTATAGTGGGCGTATTGGTATATTTGTCCACACTAGCATTCAAAAAAAAAAAGAAAAATGCTATATTCCGTTTCAAGCAACAAATAACTTTTTTCGCATGCCTACGTATCTCGGGATGAACAAGGCAAACTTCTCAATAATTTATGCTGTGTGTGTTGTATTCTTCACACAAATCTTCAACTAATTTCCTTTAAATCACGAGATTTACCGTACAAATTAAAATCTTCTCGACAAGTAATTAAAAATAAGTTTTCTTGTAAGTCTCATTCACCTTTTTCGCAGACCTGCTTTATGGAAGTTTAAACTCTCTTTCTTTACACATTTATAACAGTCTGATACTCAAAAAAGGAGCCAGAAACTGTGTAGGTATAACAGATCTGTCTTAAATACCTTTGAGATTTTTTCGGTAGGGTTTTTACTTTAAAGAAATTGCTTTTACGCTGCTGGGAAATGTCATCTTCACTCCTTTTTATACCCCAACCCATAGTATAGGAGGTATACTAAGTTTATCACATAGTTTGTAACACGGTGAAATAATAATGGTAGACCCCCAAGACCTTAAGGGCATATGCTCGAGACCGAATTCTGAATCGAATGAGCCATGTCCGTCCGTCCGTCCATCTGTATGTCACATGTTTTTAGGCCTTAAATTTTGAGCAAGGGTGCTGAAACTTCGTACGTAAGGTCCACGTCATGCGAAGCAGTACAAATGTAAAAATTTTTTAAATCCGCCAAAAGACACGCCCACAATTGGTCTAAATGTACGACTACCTCCAGAGTTTTCAAAACTGTAAGACGTTCTAAAAGGCTGAAATTTGACTTTTAGCATATCCTTATGAATGCGAGACACAAAACAGACAAATTTAATTGGTAAATCTCCTCTAGTGGGCGTGGCATCTATTTTAAGGGTAAATTTTCAAATGCATTTCACTCAATATTTTTACTCGAAATTGAAAAAAATTTACTTGGTCTTGGTCTTCCAGACTGGTCTTGAGCCTAATTTAGGCTCATGAAACAAAAAAAGCAGCAGGTTAGGTAAACGAGACTTCAGTCCAGATTTCGTTCACATAAAGTTTTTAGCCACGCCCCCTTTTAGGGGTCGATTTTTCAAAAATATTGAATTTGAACCAAAAAATTGCATTTTTACGTACATTTAAGTGTAACTTGGAAATATATGTGGAAGTATCTTCTAATTAATAGTTTGTTTATAAAATGTTTATAAAATGTCAAAAAATAACTATGCCATCAGCATTTTACAATGTGGGATAGGATGGGGTATTCAACGGTCCGTTTTACGGACTGTAACTTCTGCGTAAGCACTGTAGCACTTACTCACTGGTTGAATGCCATAATGACAACAAAACGACGCTCGCATTCGTATCAAGCTAGTTTTGTGTTTGTCCAATGAACTTTGGGAGTGAATTTATGATTTTTTTTTATAAGGAAGTGAGAGGCGGTCACTTCCTTATTACTCCAATAAATCAAAAAGGTATAAGCCACTGTCATTAAATGTAGAATTTTTTTTATTTTTGGACTATCCGTTTTAAAAAATAAATTAAAACAGCTTAAAAACAAAATAAATAGAAAGTGTTTCTTTTTGCTGTTAAGTTAACATTAGGCATTTTTTACTAAATGCTTCTAAAGCACTCGTCGGTTTGACAAATCATTATCTTTCTAGCCTTCATCACACTTTGTAGCAGAGATGAAAAGATAAATTTGTTGTGTATTGCATAGGCTACATGAAATTTGTATTTTGTAAAGTCCTTACAAAATACTATCGACATAATAACGGGCATTCTGATAGAGTTTGTTCCGACACCGACTGTGTCAGTTTGCCAAGAGAGGGGGAATTTTTTCTTCTTCTTTGAAATGGGAAACATTAAATATAGTGGCAAATTTATGTGAATCTTGCAACACTTGCTTATTTATAAAACTTGTGCGATTTAGACAAATGAAAGTGTTCTCAAATATCCGCGGAATGGGTGTAAAGGACTATACACATGAGCGTGAACGAACGAATTGCGAAATTGCGAGCAAACCAATTTTAGAGAACTAACAACAGAAAATTGAACATTTTTGTATGCAAGTGGTAGGTTATAGGTAAATTGGTTTACAAACTGCTTCCACAAAATTTCCGTAAAAATGTGTATAACGCGTCCGTTTCATTGCGTATTCCCCCTACGAGTCTCCCTGCTGAATTTTTTTTTTTTATGGTTCTGAAGAGTTAGTTTGCCTGGACTATTCGGGTTTGATAGCTTTGGGCATGTTGAATTTGTTTTTGTAGAATACATAATTGGCCTCCAAGAAGACGAAAACGTGGTTGCAGAAAACTTTATTTACTTCATTCTACTTCAGGATTTGCACTTATCGGCCGAAAAATGAACTGCTGATCAGTATCATTTGATTGGCAAGCCCCTTCATAGCAAGATAAATAGATAAATCAAAAGAAGTTGATGAATAGTTGCTGATCGTCCTAAAGAACAAGAAAATTATTATTTTATAATCATTTAACATAAACTTACATAAATCATTTACATAAATAAAATAAAATACATCATTTTACATAAATTCTTGGCTTTAAGTGTTTCTTTAAAAATTGCATCTGTTCTGAAAACTCCCAAATATGGCCTGGGCAGTCTGTCCTGATACTTTTTTTGTAGACTCAAGTGCCTCGAGTTCGAGTCCCGAAAGCTCTTTCGCTTTTTTACCAATTCTTCAGCAGATGTATCAGGCTGATCAAACATTGCAGAATAGATAACTTACCTCAACACGGCAAGCTAAATTTAGGAATTAAACCAAGAAGCGTTGTAAACTTCTAGGCTTCTAGAAGTTCGGACAGATTTTGGAGTAAAGTGATCTAGCTATTAGCGTCTCTTTAACATTTAATAAAATTAATGTTGGGCACTCGGTCGTTGATGATGTTGGGCTTTTAGCCTTAAAACCCTGAAGAGGACCGCACAGGTAACGACACAGCGGTGGCAGTTGGTGATGGTAGTTATCGATGACAACGATGAAAGATGGGAGTAAAACGATGAGTAGAGTAGTGTAGTTATTTGACGAATGCTTCTCTCGCTTTTCTTGACACTATTGTAGACATTCGCAATAGCGTGTCTTTGCGTAGCGGGGACTTCGGTGTGCTGCTTGGGTCCCCTTCAGTATTGATCCCTCTCCTGGGCTATTGTAGCAGCTTTCAGTGTCACATCAGTTCGCAGCTTCGTGTCTCCGTCGGATATAAATCTCGTATTCTTCTCTTCCCGCTTCTTGGATGATTCAGGATACAAGTAGTATCTGTGTAGTATCCTTCGAACTACGAAGGCTTGGATGTTGCATCTTCTGACGGTCTCTCTGATAGCTTCCTCTCCAGATATAATCGAGTTTGCAGGCAGTCCGGCTGGCTACGAACTACGGGTTGTCAGGCACCAGTCCAGCTACGTGTAGCTAAGTCTTCACTCTCCAGACCGTCCGTCGTGGCTTGACTACGCAATAACGAAGACCTCTCGCTCTATCACGTTTGGACCATGTGTCCATCTCCTACAGATCTCTCGTCATCCGTAGCAATTCCGTTCCGTGGACGACTCTTTCGTTGCGTTTCCAGCACCTCGGGCATTAGACCATTGGCTGGTGAGTGGTGGGCCGAAAGGCTGCCCCACACCCTCCCAGTATGTTGACGCGGCCAAAGAAGAAAAGCCGACACGACAGGGAGCAAAGAAAAGAGTAGGTATTGGTTCGCTAAATTTAACCGTAACAACGCCTGTTTTAATAACCTTTTTTCCAGAATTCCCTGCGAGCACCTGTATGGAAGAGAGTCTATAGTTGTGAAATTAACTCATTAACTTAACCGTCGTTTTTAATTTGAATACCAGGTCCTTTATCCATAGCCTCTATCAAAGGTTCTCGTAACATTTAGCAAGCATACCACTCTTATTTCCTTCCTATTGTGTCCATAACGATTAGTGGATGTTTTATCGAATTTTTCAACTCGAATTCGAATTGGTTGTTCGTGATCAGTCTTTTCTCACAAAAATGTTCAATTTTCCGGTATACATGAGGGCAACCGTTCCATATACTCTAATGGCGGTCGTCTTTATGAGTCTTCTTAGGCACCCGCACAGCCTTGGCTGTTTTCCATGCTACTGGGAAATAGCAGTTAGAGATTATGGTGAGCATTTAACATTTTAAAATTTAGTCAGTACCTCCTCCTGATGGTTTTTCCGAGTTGCCACCAAGTATTATTTCCTGAACTTTCTGTGGATTAGTTTAGTGAACATCTCGTTGTCATTTCGTTGGCTGTATTGTCCTCGCTAAACGTTGTGAAGGACGTTCATTTCTGGTGTCCTCTATACTTCTGTTATTTACATAAATCGTTATTGTCAATGTAATAAAATGTTACTGTCATAAATCGTTGAAGGTGCGTTGTGGCGGGCCTGTCCTTAAACTTGTTTTCAAAGTTGTTGGCAACTGTTCCCGTTTTCTCCTGTGGTGTTGCGAGTGCATTCCACTGCAGGTGATGTTTTCGGGCAGCTTTTTCCGATTTTCAAGGTTTTGTTTCTTTGAGACGCTTTCCCAACGTTTCCTCCCTGTAACGAAAGTCAATAACATTAAGATTATATGGCAACAACATACCACAAAATATATGGTCGAATCGCTCATCTCCTCAATGCTCCATTTTTGACAGATTAAGAGTCATAAAATCTCGTCCATCCACAGCACAATCACTGCTCGATCATAACGAGGTAACTTAACTGCTGCTATTCTGTGTGGAGGCATGGAAAACTCCTTTTTATATCTGTGGTCATTATAGCAACAATATGCTTTTGTTTTTATTAAACTATCTTACCATCCTAATAATCCCTCTAGGGCATTCCTTCGTGACCATACTCAGTATGGGCCTCCTGGGACCGGAACCTATTCCATCTGAATTACTATCCATTTGTATCTCTCTGATGGACGAACTTTAACTCCACACTTTGGCTACTGAACACCGAAGTCGACCAAGACCAACTACATCTTTTTTATGTTTACATTATTCAGTGGTTGTCATTGTCAGTGCTCTCTCAGGAAAGTTTACGACAAGGATTCTCCCCTTTATGCTAATACAACGTATGGGCCGAAAGTCTGTGTGTCCCGTTTGAAATAAACACCTCAGGCCGAAAGTATCCGTATCATTACATGTGCGATGTGCGTCCGCCTGCCGAAATCCTTTCTGCCCACATAATGATCCATTAGGGGGTGGTAAAATTGTTATTCAAAGCAACTGAGAAAGCCTCTCGGCAATTTGCACAGTACAACATAAAAGCACTGACCGCAACAACGGTCCAATATTGGGATGCGTGTTTTTCGCTGAATAAAATTTGATATTTTATTTTGTGGCATCGGGAAAGCAATCCTGCGAAATGAAATGGACAAAGTGCCTCTGGGAACGGAAGGCCGTTCACTACTAATACCTTGGACAGAGCACATGACATCGGTTCGACCCTTTTAATAATACGAATACGACCCGCAGTATGGACAAAAAAATAAAAGAAAGTATGAATGTTTATCCCTTATGGGATTTTATTTTACTTGTAATGACCATTCAGGGAGTTATTGGGGCAGTTTTTTTGTGAACGTGCGGAGGGTCGTACTTTTTTTTTAATTCGTAGAGGAGTCCTCTGAAATAGCCAAAGGAATTAAGTTAAAATATCAGGTAATTGATGCATGAAATGTTACCTTAAATCATTGAACAGGAGCTATTACGCAAAACAAAAAGTTCATGGGACCTCGAGTACCAATTACTCTTCCTTTTTTGCTGAAAATAGGGAAGACTGGTAAAGGAAGACAGAGCCGTAAATATATTGGTTCAATATTAATAGGTAAAAGTATTACACTCGTTGCTTAGAGCTTGCTGTGGCTCCAACTTCCTCAACTTAAGAGTGACGCAACAGCTCGAGGTGAACCAGGGCCAACTTCTCAACGAAAGTTGGCCCTGGAAAAGGACAAGTTCTTTTTTTTCAGGTGACGATGGCAGGATTCGAACCCAGCCCTACGGCGTAGTAAGCACACGCACTAACCACTACACCACGGCACAACTTTTGAACAGTCGATCCAAAATCATAGTTGTATCTCACCTCTATATTATTGTGATATGGCGACAGGACAATGTGCAGAAGTCGCTAAATGTACCAATCGTTGCTTCATGAATATACCCGCTCGATACATTAAACAAACACACCTTAACTGTCATTGGTGAATGTGTCAGTTTCGAGTATCGACATTTCCCCTCCATGAAATTCCGCAGAAAAGTACCAACGGAAAATTACCAGATCCGTGTATAAATGCACGGATGACAGGCTCGGACAGAGACAGTTATATTTTAAAAGTTGACTTGTGAAAACCGATAGGAAAGTAAAAATTGATTGAATTTAAATAAAATGTTGAATTCTCGATACCATTATAAAAATGTATCGTAGAACCAAAAAAGTGCTTCTTTATTGACAACAAAGTTCATCATATTGAAAAACAAAAATAGTTTCAATTTTTTAAAGTTAAGTAAAACTTATCAAAATAAATCTGTTTAAATTTTATGGGTTGTCAACACACCTAATGAATGCAGACTGCAGAGCTCAGTAAAACCACCGGGCACTAATCCACGATTAGAATCGCAGTCGGTGCTGAGGATTTGGAAAGACCACTTCTGCAGACTGTATAACGGCGAGGGCGAACCAAATACCGCTGTCAGGCAGAACGAACCATTCAACCCGGGCGAAGACGTTACCGACGAAGCATACGAACGATACCGCCCACCCGACCTGGAGGAGGTGAAAGTAGCTGTGTCTAAGCTCAAGTGCAACAAAGCAGCCGGAGCAGACGGCCTAGCTGCTGAACTTTTTAAATCCGCTGGCGATGAGCTGGTTAGGAGCATGCACCAGCTCATCTGCAAGATATGGTCGGAAAAAAGCATGCCCGACGAATGGAACCTCAGCATTGTTTGCCCGATCCGGAAGAAAGGAGACCCTCTGAGTTGTGCCAACTACAGAGGCATAAGTCTTCTTAGCATCGCATACAAGATCTTTTCTGCTGTACTGTGTGAACGCCTGAAGCCGTTTGTCAACAATCTGATAGGCACATATCAGTGGCTTTAGGCCAGGAAAGTCCACCATCGATCAAATATTCACACTGCGGCAGATCTTGGAGAAAACCCAGGAACTCCAAATCGATACGCACCACCTCTTCATCGATTTCAAGGCCGCGTATAACAGCATCTATAGAGACGAGCTATATAGCGCAATGTCTAGTTTTGGCATCCCTGCCAAACTCGTCAGTCTGTGCAGGATGACGATGGAAAACTCACGCTGTTCCGTCAAGGTCGGCAAAGACCTCACCGACCCATTTGATGTCAAAAAAGGATTTAGACAAGGCGACGCGCTGTCATGCGACTTCTTTAACATCATACTTAAGAGAATTGTGCAGAACTCTCGCGCCAACACCAGAGGTACAATCTTTCAAAAGTCCGTTCAACTACTTGCATACGCAGACGACATTGACATAATCGGTAGAACAAAGCGTGATGTCAGTGAAGCCTTCGTGAGTATTGGGACGGAAGCGGCGAATATGGGTTTAGCAGTCAATGAGGGCAAAACCAAGTATATGCTGTCATCAAGAAAAGACACCCAACACCGACGTCTTGGACAAAACATCACCATCGACAGCTATAACTTTGAGGTAGTTAGGGACTTTGTCTACCTGGGTTCCGCTATCAATTCAGACAATGACACCAGCGCTGAAATCAAACGAAGGATAACTCCTGCCAATCGCTGTTTCTTTGGGCTAAGAAGGCAATTGAGTAGCAAAGCCCTCTCTCGAGCAACTAAAGTGTCCATGTATAAGACCCTCATCATCCCAGTCCTGCTTTACGGTGCAGAAGCATGGACCCTGTCAAAGGCGGATGAAAACACTTTAGGCTGCTTCGAGAGGAAAGTTCTTCGGACGATTTACGGTCCCGTCTACATAGACCGAGAGTGGAGGAGGAGATATAACATCGAACTGTACGGGCTGTACAGCGATACCGACCTAGCCAAAAGAGTCAAAACACAACGTCTACGATGGCTGGGTCATCTAGAGCGGATGGACACCAACGCCCCGGCCCGGAAAATCTTCGAATCCACACCGCAGGGACGACGCGGTAGAGGAGCACCGAGACTCAGGTGGCGCACGCAAGTGGAAGGGGACCTCAGCCAACTTCGCGTGCGAAACTGGAGACGGCTAGCTAGAGACAGAGCTGGCTGGCGAAGCTTGTTGGCTGAGGCCCAGGTCCACCCCGGACTGTAGCGCCACCTTAAGTAAGTAAGTAAGTAATCCACGATTAATATAAATCTTTATCTCTACAAATCACGTGATTTACCATACAAATAAAGTCTTTCGTTAAGCGATTAATCGTTCAATATTTTTTATGGATTATGGGCTGCCGAATTCGAATCTGACATTTCCCTACAAAACTTCTAGGCGCAAAACAAAAAAAAATACCGACAAGTATGAATACAAATACAGAGCGGTCCGTCGGCTTTTGTTGAAGGTTAAGCTCATCTTGATTATCCTGGATGCAATAGAAAGAACAAATCTCAGATGGACAAGTGGTAGTACCTGTCTAGTAACGAAACAGATTTGGCCTAAGATAGATCTTAAATGCTCTAGGAGTTTGATAGCTCTTAATAGATCGCACATGAGTGCTACTATCGGTGTTATTACAGGCAAGCAGCACCATCTGATAGGCAAGCACGCGACAAGGATTGGTGTCTTTTCTAACAGGATTTTTGCAGGAGCTGCATGGATGGGGAGGAAGAAGAGACCACTCTCCACTTTATCTGCATATACCCCGCTCTCTCTAAGATCCGAAATATTCACCTTGGAGCTTTCATCTATAATGATCTTAACACCACTGACCCAAAACGTCTCTTACGCTTCACTAGTAGCTAAAAATGGTTCAACGAGTAGGTAATTTTTCCAGATCCACGTGGACCTATATAGGTCTAAGTGAGTTGGGTTTTTCGAACCCGACAGCCACTTTAACCTAACCTAACCTAACCTATTCATTAATGATATTTCCTCTAAGAAAAATTTTAAAAAATTTTATGAGTAACAATTCTTATATGGAGAGAATACTAAATTACATTGAGGAAATAAATATTTCGAAGTCGCAAGGGGCATTAATTAATGTCTTGGCCACCGACTTTTAGCACTCAAATCAACATCTATCGAGATCGAAAATGAGGAGGGCGACTTATTTCTCCCATAAGATGAATGTTTTGATGATTTTGAACAACGAAATCCCTATAAAATAGGAGAATTTTATGTTAAAATCGATTGTCTGCCTCCGTTTCTTCAATCTAAGCTTGACTACATTTTATTGGTGCTTTATTGTTTTCTCATGACCGTACTAAATATGGGAACAAAGTCATGTTTGAGTCTGTTTTAGATGAACTCAAATATCTACAAGACGTTGGTGTTGAAGTGAATTATAAGTTCTTTAAACGTGTAAAATTTAAATTTACTAGTTTACTGGGTTATAACCTGGGACATCACTCAATAACAGGGTTTTCGAAATGTTTTATATGCAACTTTCCTTATCAGTTTTGCAAAATAGTCAAAGATGCTTTGAAATATTGCACAGATATTTCTTTGCATCCACTCAGAAACACCATAAATTATGAGTATATGAAGTAAGTTTAAATTACTTTTCTATATCATTTTTGTGTGTGGACTAGGCTTACGAATTTTCATATAACAGAGAACTTTGGTGTAAACATTATGCGGCCCTTACACCACGCAATATTATTGCGCAATACTAGGTATTGCGCAATAATATTGACCGTGTAAGGGCTTTATTGCGCAATAAATTGCGGCAAAAAATTCGGACACAATATTTTTGGTCAATATTTTGCGCAATAATATTGCGTGGTGTAAGGCCCGCATTATGCACGACATTTAAGAAGGTATTGTGCAGATGTATGCAGAGTCGACAAGAAGGTATGTACTATCATTGGAAGCTCTTAGTATTAGACTAAAAAAGTTTGACTTTGGCACTAAAAACAGACTGAACAATATTACACCGGGAATGCCAGAAACTAAAAAAATTAAATTTACTGCAGCGGAAATGTTATAATCGGAGATTTAGCCTTAGAAAACTGGGAGGAAAAGCATTTTCTTTTACTTTTGAAAAAAATCCTGTGTCTAGTTGTTAAACAGCTGCGATATGTTTGATCGACTTATAGTAGAACACTATAATAAATTTATAAAAGTATTTGCTAAGATTTTGAAGTTCAAAGCTCATATTCTGCTGCACTACTCTATGATTATAAGAAAAATTTGCCCTTTGAAAAATAAATGGTCATTGCGCTATGAAGCCAAACAGCAGACCTTAAAAAAATCTCCAGAACTACAAACAACCGCAAGAATTTAATTAAAACTATCGCCATTAAATTCAATTAAAAACCGCTTATTTCTTAGTGCAAAATAATATCCACACTACACTTTCTTACCAAAAAGGATGCGGGCTGAAAAAACTCTTTTGTATCAAAAGTATAAAATAAGTGTTGACAGGAATGAATTCAATGAATTCGAATGGAAACATCATTGCAGACGACTGTGTCGCAGAATTAAATGAACCTGATGAAGAATTTATCGAATTTGTCGTAATAATGTTACGATTTGTTTTTTGTGCGCCAATCCGCTCAAATAGAAGTAACCCAAAAGCTCCACTTGCAATGGGCAAAGCAATCAATAGATTGAAATATTTCCATTGCCTGTTTCATTACTAGTGTAGATGCTTTTTTGGCCATCAATAATTGATTTCCATTTGAAGAGCAATCATTGCCATAAATCTACGTGGCAATGAGTTTGAAAATGACATTGGAAACTTATATTTAATATTTTCGGCTTCCACGCACTGTGTGGTATTAGGGTGATAAATCTGGCCAAAAACCTTGTTTTTTTCCATTTGCCAACCCTGATTTGTTACGTTCTGAAAAGCTTAATAGTAAGTGCACCAAAATACAAAACAGAAAAAGCTCTAGCTTGACACAGAGTGCAACGCGATCAGTCAAAAGTAAACAAACGTGTAAAGTATCAGTGAGATTTTGTAAAAAGCTGGAATATAGTGACTAATTAGAAAGCTCTGCAGTTTTGTTGTTTAATTTCCTTTTGATTTAAATTGATATGGATTATTCTGGACAAGGTATACCTATCTTTTATTATATTAAATATATTTTGGATTTATACCTATCCGTTGGGGGTGCCGTGGCGTCGTGGTTAGTGTGTGTGCTTACTACGCCGGAGGTCTGGGTTCGAATCCTGCCATCGTCACCTGAAAAAAAAGACTTGTTCTTTTTCACGGTCCCTACCTCCACGAGGGTCTGACAAGCCCTCCGAGAGTATCATTTGTCTGCCGTTCGGATTCGGCAAAAAATTGTAGGTCCCTTTGTATGTAAAAGAAATTAACACACCAGCATACATTGTTGAGAAGTTGGCCCTGGTTCACCTCGAGCTGTTGCGCCACTCTATTTATTTTTTATTTTACCTATCCGACTTTTGTTTGTATCGGGTATAACTTAGCTGTAAATTAATTCTGAAAAAATATTGTTTTAATTTTAATTTGAAAAGGGCTTTGTTATATTTCTAAGTATTTCTAAGCATTGAAATTTCTTTCGTTTATTAAGGTTAACAATGTTAAATAGTTTTATGAATAAATCTGCCGCCCGAAAACGCCCTGCTTAAAAAATATATCTTTTGTTCGCTGGTATATTTACACATTTTTACAGGATCTTCTGGATTGAAAATAATGACTCGCAATGAGTTGTATAATATTATGCAACGCTCAAATGAGAATACATTTGACGGAAAGCTAAACTTCATGCAACAAGAATTGTTGAGTCATTATACTGAAAATGATAAAAAATCTGATGCAAAGCAAAAGCTATCTGTTATTAAACATCAATTCAAACAAAAATGGTTAGCTGCCCGTAAAACAAAAGTTAGATTTGAGAAAACCTATGCTGAATGGCTTTATGGGACGGTTTCGTTACCTAGTGCAGGTACGTAAAAAATGCGATCTTCATAGACTAAGCTCAGTATAGTTATCATTCTGTTTATTTTGCAGATCTTATGTATGTATATTTTGTGCTGTTACAGGAGTTAGTCGAGGTCGTCCTCAAAAATCTTTTGAGGAATCAAGTGAAAGAAGCAAAAGACGAAGAACCGAAGACCTTCAATCAAAAGACGTAGAGGAACTTACTTATGATACACAAATGAAATTTCTTGAAACGGGCAATGCCGATGCTTCAAAAGTTGTGAAAGATCTCATAAGTAGTCCTCAGCGAGCAAAGAAATATGCAACGGCTATAAAAAAAATTCTGCAGACCAACTACAACCATCCCAATAATCACCATTGCGTGCTCTGTCCATGTATACAGAAGCAGGACTTACTAAAGCACAATAAGAAATAGTTAGAGAAACTAACAAACATTTCTTTCCTTGCTATTCTGTACTTCAAAAAGTAAAAAAAGAATGCTACCCAGAAATTCATTCCATAACCGAGACATGTGCTAAAGTGCAAGTGCAAAAGCTGATGCATCATACTGCAGGTAGACTCATATTACATCTTGAAGAAGTTGTGAAGAATCTAAGTGATTAAGATAAAAAATCTTTAATTTTAATAAGTAAGTGGGGTTGTGATGGGTCCCAGCAAAGTCAATATAAGATGAAGTTTGAAAGTGAAGTTGATTCTGATGCCAATATTTTTCAAAGCTCTGTAGTTCCACTTCAGTTGTTGGTTTACGGGCTCGAAAAGAAAATTTTTTGGCAAAGCACAACCCCATGATCACCTCGCTATTGCCGACCAATAAAAATAAGGTTTATTAAAGAAACCCATGATGTTACAAATGAAGAAATAGAACACATACAAACACAAATTGCAGCACTTTCCGTTACAGAAGTCAATGAAATGTCCATAAAACACAAAATGCTATTCACCATGGTGGACGGTAAGGTATGCAATGCTGCAACGCATAACAAATATACATCCAGATGCTATATATGTAAAGCTCCTTCTTCTGAGTTTAATGATTCATCGATAAAGAGATCGTGCAAGAAAGAAAATTTCAGCTTCGGACTGTCTTTGCCTTATGCTCGCATAAGATTTTTCGAAAGTATACTACATGTAGCTTACAGGCTTCCTGTTAAAAAATGGATCGTCTTACTCAGGAGGAAAAACAAGTGGTAGAAAATAGGAAAAAAGAAATTCAGCGTCAGTTCAAGCAACAACTCGGACTGTTAGTGGACATCCCAAAAGTCTAATTTTGAAAACACAAATGACGGAAATACCAGCAGAAGATTCTTTGAGGCACATGAAGTATCAGCAGCTATAACTGAAATTGATAAAAATTTATTATATCGTCTTAAAGTAGTTTTAGGTACATTATGTTCCGGATTCAAAATTAACACGGAAGAGTTCGAAAAATATTGCCAAGAAACTGCTGAGCTAAATGTTTTCCTATATAAGTTTTACCCTATGTCCCCCACAATGCATAAGGTGCTTATTCATGGATCCGAGGTAATAAAAAAAGCTGTGCTTCCAATAGGGCAACTATCAGAGGAAGCTGCAGAAGCGCGTAACAAACACATGCGCTTATTTCGATTAAGCTCTACCAGAAAGTTTTCGCGTGTAACCGCGTGTAACAGCTTTGTGTCGTCGTTTAAATTAGTATCCCCACCCGCTCTTTTCGACTCTATTTGTAACAGCACAATCTGGCCAACTAACACTCTGGTCAAGGAATTTACATATCGATCCATGAAGGCTAAACCACAAAGTAAACAAAACATCTTTTCAAAAAACTAAGCAGCAGGCTAAGCTGCTTCTATCAGAATGTTCGATCGATCCGCAGCAAACACAAATAGGAAGATGTATTTAAAAATTCAATGGTTTTTCCTCATGACGTCATTGTTTTGACTGAAACTTGGCTCAATGCTAGTATTACTGACGCGGAGCTCTTTAATAATGAGTTTCTAGTACATAGAAAAGATCGTCATAAGGACGATTTGAAAGCATTGGGTGGAGGAGTTCTCACCGCTGTTCGGAAACACATTACTTCGTCGAAAGTTCCCTTCCCCTTTTCTGTCAATATGGAAATTGTATGTGTAAAACTTGATTTCAAGCCTTATTTTGTATATGTTGTAAACACATATATCCCTCCCGATAGCTCTGCTGAAATATACTCGGAGCTAGCAAAAGCCCTTGATTATATTTTCAGCCTTTCATGTTGCAATAGTACTGTTCTCCCAATTGGTGACTTTAACCTTAGTCCTCTAAAATGGGTACCTTCAGACGATAGTACGTATTTTATTCCATGTGTTTCCTCTGCTCAAACGGCACTTAATAATCTAGACAATATTCTTTCCTCTGACTTACAGCAAATAGCTGTATCAAAAATATT
Source organism: Neoascia interrupta (assembly GCA_947623515.1). Lineage (NCBI taxonomy): Eukaryota > Metazoa > Arthropoda > Insecta > Diptera > Syrphidae > Neoascia > Neoascia interrupta. Next base: position 63,447,113 of record OX392463.1, read on the forward strand.
AAAAATCGAATTCTCGATTTAATCTTTTCATCAGACACTGTTAGTACTGTTGCCTGTAAGTCCACATGCAACATTACTAAAATAGATACTCACCATCCACCACTGGATGTATTTCTTGACTTGAACGGTCTCATTCATGAGAATAATAATTCATATGATCGTTCATACATTTTTGATTTCAAAAAGGCTAACTTTCACGCTCTCTCAGAAGAGTTAACCAGGTTAGGTATTTCTAACGTTACGAACTCTTCTGATGTAGACTACTGCGTGGATAATTTTTATTCTGAATTCTTATTTTGAATACCTCCCTAGGTAATATTATTCCTAGAAAATTAAAGAAAAACGAAATTTGTGACCGTCCGTCGTAAAAAGTTCAAATCATACAGACCTCGAAAGATTTATAGTAATTTTTGAGGAATTCAAAGCTCTTTCGGACTATCTATATAACAATTATACCTCTCAAATGGGAGCATCATTCGAAATTCGTCAATTCGAAGAGAAAGACGGACGGATATCCAGCGAATTTAACGTATAACAGTAACTCATCTAATGACCCTGCCGTGATTTGTAATTTCTTCGCTCACAACTTTTCTAAATCGTTCAGAGATGGTCCGTTTCCTGTCGACACGGAATACTTTGAATATCTTAAGCATTCAGCACAAGTCAGCTTTAATGGAATACCAGTTGCTTTTGAGTCTATTAAAGAGTTTATGTCTAATCTTAAAGAGGATTGCTCTGCAGGACCAGACGGGATTCCACCTATTTTGTTAAAAGAATGTAAGGATATACTTGCCTTTCCCCTCCAACATCTATTTAAGCTGTCGCTTTCTTCTGGAATTTTTCCAAACGCTTGGAAGCTATTGTATATAACCCCTGTTTTAAAAAAGGGAGATAAGTGTGATGTGTCAAATTACAGACCAATTGCAAAGCTATCATCCATACCTAAACTTTTCGAGCAAATTGTTTGTGATAGTCTTGTCTTTTTCTGTCGCAATATCATTTGTAGAGAACAACATGGCTTTGTGAGATACAGATCCACTGTCACTAACCTTGTGTCCTTTCACAGCAAGTGTACCAACGCTCTGGAGAGTCAATTTGAAGTTGACTGTATTTACACAGACTTTTCAAAAGCTTTTGATCTAATTTCACATGAAATTATTGTTTTTAAACTTACATCGCTAGGTTTCCCACCTAATTTCATATTTTGGATTATATCTTATCTTCACTTGAGAACTTATCAAGTAAATTTCAGAGGGACTAAATCAAATATCTTTTCCGCGGTATCAGGTGTTCCCCAAGGGAGCCATCTTGGTCCTCTTCTCTTTATACTCTCAATTAATGATTTCCCCTCAAGTGTGAAACATAGTGATATTCTTGCATATGCCGATGATATGAAAATATCAAAAACAATAAAGTCAGTGTCGGACCATAGTTTTTTGCAGTCAGACATCGACAGTTTCACCATCTGGTGTGATAAAAATGGACTCACACTTAACCCAAATAAGTGTCAGGTTATGACGTTCTCAAAAAAACGTACGCCGACGGAGTTCTCATATACAATAAACAACCACATCCTTGGTCGTGTCTTTCGATTTAGTGATCTTGGTGTTTTCTTTAGCTCCGATATTACTTTTTCCGAACACATTAATCATGTCGTTAATAAGTCTAACTGTATGCTGGCTGGGGTTTATAAAAAGATGGGCTAAGGAATTTAATAATCCTTATGCAACTCTTTCGCTGTACAATAGTTTCATTAGGCCACACCTAGAATATGCTTCACAGGTTTGGACACCATCCCAAATTTGTTATGCTGACAGGATTGAGGCTATTCAGAGGAGATTTATCCGCTTTGCTCTAAGAGGCCTTCCTTGGGAAGATCCATTTCACCTTCCACCTTATTCCCAGAGGCTAAAATTACTTAATCTGCAGAGCCTGTCTCAAAGACGTATTAACACCGATCTCGTTTTTATTCAGCAAATATTATTAGGTCACATTGACGCACCTGACCTCTTGTCCTCTTTCAAATTTAAATTTCGTGGTGGCTCTTATAACCTATCGAATTACGGCATGCATGAGCCTATTACACGCATGAGTACCCTGTACAATTTATATGTATAGTAGTGTTCTAGATTTCAATATTGACAAAGCTACACTGAAAAAGCTGCTTAAGCAATTGTAATTTTCTTTCTTTATGTGTATCTATTTTATTAATTTTTTCCTATTTTCTTAATTGTTGTGTATGTGTTAAGTGATCGTTACATTAACCACTAACACCTGTACTAGTTGATGAGCCTGTGTAAGCAATATTTTGCCTGGCAATTTTCTGCTTGTAGTTGCTGCTTGCTTTAAGCACCCTACATCACAGATCTGATAGTGCAATAAAAAAAAAAAAAAAAAAAAATAGGGCCATTAGAGCTATAAAATATTTTTGTCAGGTTTTTGACCCAAAAACCACACTGTGCAACGGCTTCCATACAAATAAAAATATAAATTTCAAACCCGAAAACAACGTAGACATAGAAAATTTCAAAACTTTTATGATAATCTTTTTCGTTTTAAATTCGTATTTTCTGAATGGATGTTTTGTCGTGTTTCCTCCAAGTATAGTGTTAAATTTCATTACAAAATTATAAAGAAGCTCTTATTAAATAATGTTCAAGTTGAAAGATATTATGTATTATATCAAATCTCTTTAATGTAAAATGTGCGGTAACAAACCATTGTAAACGTTATAACGAAATAAAAATCTATCTATCTACATATATTCGTATTTGTAGGCAATGAAATGCCCACATTGAAAATGAATGAAAATCTAATTGCCAGTTATTTTTTGATTGCAATTGCCATGTTCGTTTCAATTGCATTTGGCATTGACAGCGGAGCCACAGCGTAAAGTCCTTACTAGGCAATATCAAGTTCAAGCATATGTCTCTTAGAAGAAATGTCGGCTTTTTGGCATAAACAAAATATCTTGTTAATTGCTGACAATAAAAATAACTTAAATCGCAGCTACAGTTGATTTTACAGCAAATCAAGAAGTGATGAAGATTTTTAATTGCGACTGTTAATACTGTTTATAAAAAAAACTGGCCTTGGGCCAAACCTAATTAGACTTCTGTAAATTCATATTTTGTATTCTTATTTTACTGAATTTAAATAAAAGTCATCAAAAACTTACTAAGAAAAACTAAAATCGCCAATGGAGACTTATTCGTTAACAGGAGATATTTAAACCTAGAAATTGGGAAAATTTTTGGTAAAAGAGGAAGACAATCTTACTTCTTCACACCAGTGGACAGGTGTTCTTAATGTACATATTTAGTGCATCAAAACTAAAGACCTTTTAAAAGTCCGGAAATAGTAACGATTTCAAATGTCAATACAAACAAAATCTAAAATAATATTCATTTTAAAATGCACAAAAATTACTACAACTATTACATTACAAAAATACTTGATTGTTCCCTTTGTCGTTTTTACTGAATTTGTTATTTTTTTTCACAAATTATGTTATTTTCTTAAGGGCCGTATTATTCATGCAATCATGCCTGGGTAAAAATCGTCTAATCAACTGATATCTTACCCGAGTAGTAAATTTTCCCACTGGGCAAAATCACTGGGTAAATATCTGTATTACTGAGCCCTAGGTATGGATATTCTGGCGTTGGTTATTTATATCAGGTAGGTAGTGCTTTATTATCGAGAGAAAAATTCTTCGGACGATATACGGTCCCGTCTGCATAGACGGAGAGTGGAGGAGGAGATATAACATCGAACTGTGCGGGCTGTACAGCGATACCGACCAGCCAAAAGAGTCAAAACACAACGTCTACGATGGCTGCGTCATCTAGAGCGGATAAACACCAACGCCCAGGCCCGGAAAATCTTCGAATCCACACCGCAGGGACGGCGAGGTAGAGGAGCACCGAGACTCAGGTGGCGCACGCAAGTGGAAGGGGGCCTCAGCCAACTTCGCGTGCGACGGCTAGCTAGAGACAGAGCTGGCTGGCGAAGCTTGTTGGCTGAGGCCCAGGTCCACCCCGGACTGTAGCGCCACCATAAGTAAGTAAGTAAGTAAGGTAGTACTTTATTCCCCTTTTTCCAAGTAAATGCCAGGTTTTTCCAGTCAAAAATCAAATTTACCCAAAGAATTTGAAAACTACTTTTTGAACTGTCTGCATTACATATATTCAAAATTCGAAAGCAGGCAAATTGAGAGCGCAGCGATCTGCTAATCTTACCAAAGAAGAAAAGAAAGCAAAACGCGATGGGGATTACCTCGCTGTAGCCGACAGGCAATCTAAATTCGTTGAAGAATATTTGCTTGAAATGCATAAAAATGAAACCACAGATTAAAATAAGGACCAAAGCTATGGAAGCGATGTTGCGACTCCTGAAATGGGCGATAGTGGTCAGGAATTTTTTTTTTCCGTGGGCAGGAAAAACCTTCATAGGCACTACGAGGACCGGCCGCGGGTGCTCATAGTAGTGTGAGATTCTTACTCACTAAAAAACCTCCCATTTTCCGTTACACTACAACTAAGTTTCCTTAACAAGTAGTTCATGCTCCTGTAGTAATCGCGTGTGGCAGGCTGGTTTCCAACGAAAGCAACTTCTATATCGTCAAATTATGCGGTTTCATCTTATGCTGCTAGATCCAACGGTCTCATTCGTTGTAGTCGGTAAGATTTGTCTGTTCCAAAGTTCGGGTAATTTCATTGTTGCAATGTCCGCGAAGTCGAGCACTAAGTTTGCGAGCAAAGTTAAGTACCTCATCAGTCACAGTTGCGATTCCAAGATCTCGGTGTAGGTCGCTATTTCTTATGTACCATGGAGCATTAACGATTGCTCTGAGTGTCTTATTTAAAAAAGTTTCTAAAATAGATACATTGCTTGGTTTAGTACAACCCCAGAGTTGTATAGAGTACGTCCAAGATGGTTTAAGCACTTGCTTATACAAGAGCAGTTTGTTATATACGCTTAGTTTCGAAAATCTTCCGAAAAGCCAATTCATTTCTCTTAACCTTATTTCGAGCTCGTCGCGTTTCTTTTTAACGTGCGGCTTCCATTTAAGTTTTGCGTCTAGAGTCATTCCTAGATATTTCGCTTCATTTGAGTACGGGATTTGTACGGAGTTAATGAATAAAGGTTTGTTGTTTATCTTTTTATAAGTAAAGTTAACATGCGTTGACTTAGTCTCGTTAAGGACGACTCGCCAGCTCTTCGTCCAGTCGCATATTTTGTCTAAAGCGCGCTGAAGTTTCCCTGTTGATAATTAAATTGTCGTATCAATAGCGAGAATAGCAGTGTCGTCAGCGAATGTAGCCTCTTCGTGGGGTATGTCTCTTGTATAAAGCAAATATAACATTGGGCCGAGAACGCTTCCTTGCGGGACACAGGCATTTATCTCTTTGAATTCCGAGTACTAATTTTCGTACCTTACGCGAAAGATTCTGTCTTCAAGGTAAGACTCTAAGATTCTATAGAGTTTTTCTAGTAAGTTTAGCGTTAACTTGTACTTCAGGCCTTCGTGCCATACCATGTCTTCTCATGGAGGCGTTTATGATATAGAGTAGCTTGACCAAAGCTTTTTTCGGCAGCTCCTTTAGAATTTCGCTAGTAATTAAGTCGTAGCCAGGGGCTTTGTTGTTCTTTAGATTATTTATCGTTTGACGAAGTCCAGCCAATGACACGGTTTTTATTCTATAATTATCTTGTACCGCATCGGGATTTAGCTCCTCGACCAACGGTTCCCCGTCAAACGGTTTGAATGTTTCTTCTAGGTAATCTGCGAATAAATCCGCTTTTTCTTTGTCTTCTCTTGCCCATTCGCCGTTGGCTTTTCTAGGTAATCTGCAAATAAATCCGCTTTTTCTTTGTCTTCGCTTGCCCATTCGCCGTTGGCTTTTCTTAATGGCGCAGAGTGTGCTATAGGCTTCTTAACGGACTTGACTGCTTTCCAAAGAGAGTAGTTCGAACCATTATCGACAGTCAAACTTTCGAGGTAAGCAGTAGTCTCGCGACTTTTAAAGTCTTGAAGTTCGTGCTTCAGTTTGTTATAGCGGCCATCTTTTCAGTGTCGCTTCGTGGCATTTTTATAAACCGCCTAGCCTGACTAGCCAGTGCGGTGGCGGTTTCCGTATCAAAAATACTCTGCAGTATTTTTGAAACGGAAGGCTGACTGACACCAGCGAAATCACCAATTGTAAGTTGCATATTCCCAATTGCATAGAACCGCAGAACTAACAGCAATTGAGTTTCGGGTTTGATATAGCGTGATCTTGAAGGTTAAAAACAACAATGCGAAATCAATTGAATTTAGGACTACCTTTCATGTTTTCATTGGTGCGCAAATTTTACCTATCCTGATTATACTCCAATGACGGACGAATAATTTCAAAGCGTGCAAAGAAATCTTTATCGTCCCATCTATCAAAATCAATCCTCTCGAACATTTTATATTGACGACGCTGCAGGGCCAAACTTTATCGTCTTCGTCATCACTTGAACTCCATCTGTCCCACACATGATTCCCCGAAACCGAGATTCAATTTTTTGAATTAATTTAAATTCGCGTAACTAAAACTTCAAACCTGTCTCTGAGAATAGGTAAATTCGTGTCGATAATGTCATTTCCTGGAAATTTTTGTGTAAATTTCGTCTGGGTTTATTTATTCTCTGGGTAATTTTACCCGATGATTCTATACCCAACGAATGTCCTGGTTAAAAAGATAACCAGGTATGAATAATAAAAATTGACGGGAAATATTGGAAATAACAGATGGGTAAAGTTACCCAGAAGTGAATAATATGGCCCTAAGTAGAACAGAATAGTTCTAGTAATTCAAGACTTATTTAAATAATTTTTCTTAAGACTTTAGCACTGCACAACTCGTGAGCTACAAAGCTGTTAATTTTTTTTACTGTTAAATTAAAAAATATAATATATACACAAATAATGTTGAAAATATTATTACGTTTTATATTAATACATACTGTAAAACACCTACAAATTAAAAAAAATTTACCAAACGAGTGTTTTTCCCCACTCTTATGGTTTTAATTTTTTTTTTGCAGGCAATTTTAAAGCCTGGAAAATCGTGGATACCTACTTTGGGTAGGGAAATTATGATTTTATCGTAACTATTCCCTTTTAACGTTTTAAAAAGCTTTTGGCAAGATCTGGTCTTACCCTTTAATTAAATTTTATTAGCAAAATAAAACTGCAGTCGATTTAACTTTTTATGTTTAGGCTATAAATAAAAATTAATAAAAAAAATTAGAAGCACTTTCGTGTTTTTCTCACTCCTGCTTGTATTTCTTTTTTCTGGCAATTTCAGAACATTGTTGAAGCTTGGGATAAGAAACTTATAATTATAATATAACTTGGTCATAATAAGGATAAATCGTTTGTCTTCAAATTAAAAAAAAAACTCTTGCTCTTATAAGTATGAAGACATGCCTAGACAGAGTGGTCCGTCAGCTTCTTTTGAACGCAAGCTCACCTAAATTTGTTTTTTGTGTAAAATTCTATGATTCTATAAGAATTATTACCTGATAAATTTCCCATTCTATTGCATCCATTTTGAAGTCTACGCAGGTCTTATATTGGATGGTTTTTAAGTTTCGTTACTCTAAAAATAAGGATGGCAAAAAAGGTTTCTTTAAATTTTTTTCTATTCAATTCAATTCTTCTTTATTGGTAGCATAATTCTTATAAGTTATAAACATGTTTTTTGTAGTGTAAGAGATTTGGACAGTTGCTTCCTTACATCTTAGGTTCTAAGTTAATATAATGATACGTATGTGTTTTTACTTTAGATATAATGTATTTTATGGGAAAAGGCTACAAGTAAAAACCCATATGTGAATCTTAAATTTATAATTAAATATTGCATCTGGCCCTATTGTCTACTATGAGCTAACTATATAATTTGATTCTTAAATTTATTAATTTACGAGGCTTGAGATTAATTCGTTACCGGAATAAGAACATTTAGTAAAGAAATTTTCGTGATATTTATTGGCTAAGAATTCTACACTGTTTGACTTTGCTCTTTCATGGAGTATGTATGTAGAATAGTACCATGGTAACCTTAGCATCATCTTGAGAATTTTGTTTTGGCTTATCTGTAGTTGTTTGGTGTGTGTCTTTGCACAATTAAACCAAATAGGGGCGCCGTATAAAAGTATCGCTTGAAAAATAGTTTTGAACAAAATCAACTTATTTTGCGTGTTTAAACTAGATCTCCTATTTATAAAAGGATAAACAATTTATCAATTGCACAACGAGTATGTGCCTTGAATGTTAGTTTTTTGTTTAAGACTACACCTAAGTACTTAACACTGTCAGGCCATTCTATTAGTTCGGAAGAGAGCTGAAGCTTAGCACCCGGCAGGTAGCAACGTTTTAAGCGGCGGGTAAACCATATCGCTTGCATTAATTTTTATTTTCCATTTAATGAAATATTTTTCAAATAAGTTCAGAGCATTTCGCAAAAGTGACAGCACATCCCCGAAAAGCAAACTTGAGGCAAAAAGGGCTGTGTCGTCTGCAAACATACTTGTGTTTACTATAGGGTTGACAGGAGGCGTGTCGGCCAAAGATAAGTTGAATAAAATTGGACCCAATAACGATCCCTGTGGAACACCAAAAAGAACACTGAACGCTGAAGATTTTGTATTTCCTAGATAAACTGCAAATTTTCTATCTTTTAGAAAACTTTGTACGGTAAGAATTAAGTTCGTAGGAAGGTTTAATTTAAAGAGCTTGTAAATATGAGCATCGTGAAAAACGGTGTCGAAAGCTTTTTCGATGTCGAGTAACACCATTGCAGTAGAATGACCTGACATCAGCTTTTCCGATATATGCTTTTTAATTTTAGCAATTTGTAGGCATGTTGAGTGGCCTTTTCTAAACCCAAGTTGATAGTTGGGTATGATCCCCAAATCAGTCAGTAATTTTTCCAAATTTTTCCAGCAACTTGCTGAGAGAACTTAAGAGACTTATTGGCCTGTAACTTAAGGGACAATCCTTAGGTTTTCCTGGCTTTGAAATTGGGATAACCTTGGCTATTTTCCAGGATCTAGGAAAAAAGCTCAGTTTTATACAGCCGTTAAAAATAAAGGTAAGGAACTTTAAACCCTTACGAGGAATAGCTTTTAAGAGGATATTGTTGATGTTGTCAAGTCCAGGTGATTTATTTGGCTTGGCCTCGTTGTGAGATTGTGAGGGCATACATTAATATCTGGCGGTCTATTTGCGACCTCATATATTAGGGTTTCAACTTCATTTTCTGTGTAAGTATCACTGAAGTTCGCAGCTATTGTGTGGTTAGCATGAAACGTCGACGCGAGGATGTTTTACTTTTCTTCTTGAGTAAAAAATAAATTGTTATTTTCTCTCAGAGGTGGAATACTAGCACCTTACTTCTTTACAACTTTAGTGATTTTCCAGAACGGTTTGCTTGGCCTATCGAAACTGGCTAAAAGTAAATCCCATTTTTTGTTCTTAAAAACGTTTATATCGTTTACTAATTTTATTATTTAGGAATTTAACATTGTTATGAAAAATGTCCAGACGATATCGAAGCCATTTTCTTCTCTCCGCGTTTCATAGCTGCGTTTTTTTCTATTTATTTCTTAAAAATAAAAGCTTTTATAAGTTTATTGTTTTTGTTTAAGACTTATGTGTTACATGTAGCTTAACGTTAACATGATGGTGCTTGCGTCAAATTTGGTTGATGTTGCATCATTTTAGTCAGTCAACTATGTCTCGGAAACCATTTACTATGTCAAAACTGATAAAGCTTTTATCATCTATTTTTGACCATCTTAAAAGATGGACTACTCCTGTTATTTATGCTAATTTTTTACCTATTATCGTTTTGCACCATTTTCAAGATTTCAAATCCATAAAACAGCGATTTCGAAATTTTTTTTAGCTACTGTTAGACTTTTTCAATTTAACAAACAATCTGCGCTTGCGTTGGCAACGTTGGCTTCTTAAATTCTGCGAATATGAATTTCTGAGAAAACGGTAAAACATTATGTTTTTTATTTAGTTTGTTTAAATGAGTTTAAACAAGTGAAAAAGTGCAACAGTGGGTATGCAAAAGCTTCAATCCATCTACGACGGATTGCAAAATACCCGACCATACCAAAAAGAAAACTGCCACGCCTCCAAAAAGGGGGCGGGATATAAAAATGTAACTGTTGAATGCTTTACACTAGGTGGTTGCATACATTTCGGCCTAAAACTCCACCTTTTTAACTAAAAAAAATCACTTTTTTTAACGCCACGCCCACAAAAGTGGGCGGAGGCACATACAATATATACATAAAAGTTAGAAAAGTCAGAAAATGCTAGTATCTACAGCTTTTGTCATATAATTTTTTTTTTTAAATTTCATATATATTTATTGAAAAACAGTCATTTTAAGCTAAAATCCCTTAAAAATTGGGCGTGGCCAATGAAAAAGCTAAAATTTTTTGGCTACCTTAGAGACAATTATAAGGCAATGTTACGTACCAAAAATGAATGCGCCAACACCATTGACACATAGCTAAAATTTGCAAAATGTATTTTTTTAAATTAGAGATGGTCGCACATACTGGCCTGTAGTGGGCGTGTCTGTGGGTGGATTCAGCTTATTTTCAAACTTGATCTGAAGGACTGGACTTCCAACCAACCCACAAAATTTCAGCTCTCTGCCTCAAAATTTAAGGCCTAAAAGTTGTTTACATACGGACGGACGGACGGGCATGGCTTAATCGATTCTCCTGTCGGTCCCATTCATATCTCTAAAAGGTCTTAGGGGTCTACGGTGATTATTTCACTGCGTTACAAACTATACATCAAACTTAATATACCCTGGGTCGGGTATAAAAATTAGGCTTGGAAACAGCAATTTTGAAACGTTTTTAATGGAGTTAGCTTGGCTTGTAAGCGTTACAAACCTACTGAAACCAAATTGAAACAATACCGTCATAGCCGTTAAGATACTAGAAACTTTGACAAAATCGTTTTCGAAAAAAATTTGCTTTTTTGAGCCAAATCTTTAAAGTTTTTGAATATTCAAAGTTTGCTATAGTTTTGTATAAAATTTCAGAATATAAATTTTCGCTGTTATTTATTTCAAAATAATACTTTATACCGATTGCGATATAGATGGGGGAGACATACGTTCTTCTGACATTTTTTTTTAGCATTTTTTTTAAATTTCAAATTCATAAAACAATTTTGAAATTTTTCCAATTGCCGTTAGACCTTTTTCCAATAACACCAACCCACCTAACCTAGCATTGGCTGTTTTCCTTTCATTCTGTGGGCACCGATCATTTCGTAAACGGTAAAATAAGCTCTTCATTTTATGTCTACTATTTTTTTAATACCCTATCCAGGGTATATTAAGTTTGAAGTATAGTTTGTAACGCAGTGAAATAATAACCGTAGACCCCTAAGATCTTTTAGAGATATGAATGGGACAGCTTACAAATGCCAATTTCTTCCACAATAAAATGTTTCCCCTATAAATGCTTTCAAATGTTCAATGCGACAGAAACATTGTTCAATGAATAAAAAGTAGGCACGCTTCTACACGTACATTGCTCACAAAATAATGAGTAAAGTCGGCCCAATAAGGGCGGAATTGATTTAAAGCCATTTTCACGTTGATTGCAATTACGAATAACTCCACCCACGTCGCTCTCCAATTACAGAGAGCTTTTGCACACCTGCAGGAGGCAGATCAATTTGCCTGAAATGCGGTCCTCGCAACATTTTCCGTTCACGGTCATTGTGCGCTTCGGTGAGCTAGGCTAAAACCGCCGCACCGCCACGCGTGCCGACCGTGTTACCTCCCTGGGTGACACTATCTAAAAACATCTCTGTGAAATAGTCAATTCATTGGCGTGAAGTAACAGAAAATCGACGATAAATTAGCATACAGTCAAGTCGATGTTTATTTTGTATCGATTGGCATAAAATTCCAATCAAGAAATGTAATCTGTGTTGTGATACGGCTTCATGTCGGTTTTTTCAGGCTTTCCGGTTTGTATCGGCAAATACACATTTACATGGAAATGACAACATAAAAAAGGATGTAACTGCGATTTGAATTGAATTTAAATTTGGTATTTTGAATGAGCTTAAGAAAACAAGAGGATTTCCCGAGAAGCTTATAAAATGAAGGGTTTTCGAAAAGATGTTAAAGAACGAAAATCTGTATCGGATCGGATTAACACGCCGAAATGGAAATAATGTTATTTTAGAAAGAAAATTCCCAGCTCGTATGCCTCTTGCGTATTCTAAGATATAAAATGGAAAAGAAGTTGTTCTGAAATTAGTAGTCATACTAATGAGAAATCGTGCGGGACTATTTTTTATTCTCATCCGATAGAATAGGAAGTATAACATCAAGTTTGAGCAATCAATATTCAGCACACGGAAGGCAAAACCAGTGATGTGGTCGAAGTTTGATTTGGACAAAGATTAAATCTGTCATTCGTAGCTCAATTGTTTGGAGCAGAATACGAAAAAGGTGAAGGCTGCAGGATCGTGCTCAGAAATTGGTTTTTCGTTTAACTTTTCGTCCGCTAGTATCTCAATCTCAACTCCACTCTACGTTTTTATACCCGACCCAGAGTATATTCATTGTAACGCATAGTTTGTAACATAGTGAAATAATGACCGTAGACCCGTAAGCCCAGATGGGCAGAAGTGGGACAACCTCGATTTCAAATTTTGTTTCAAAATGCCTTTTGGTTAAGTAGGAACTCAAATTTTGGTATAGAGCAATTTTGGCAAGGGGCATTTACTAAGGCAAAATGGACCGCCCATACCATTGACCATGCCCACTTTTAGCATGCTAGGTTTTTAAAAACCCTATTTCTCGGAAAATCAACTCCAAATCGAAAAAAAAAATTCTATAACAAATACCTATTAAACATTGTTACTATGTGCTAGGTTCGTTAAATAATTTTTGATATTCACGCTTTTTCTTATGATTCTAAAGAAATAACAATCAGTTGACTTTAATTTTCAGCCCATGCTCATTTTTGGGGGCGTGGCCGATAGAAATAATTGACATACGGTACATGAATTCGTGCGAAAAAACTTTTAGATTTGGTTTCACACGACAAATAGGGTCAGGTATAAAAAATTTCGTTGCAGACGAACTCTTGCACTTTCTCAATTTCTTTAAAATTGGGCAGAATACTATTTGTTTAACCAAAATATTTAATTCAGAACTTATACGCCCTGAAGATGGCTGCAATCCCCATCGATCCGTTTCGATTCGATACGTTTAATTTTTTTCATATTGTGACCAGATTTAAGTAAAGAAGTCCTAAGACTACAACTCCCCCGCGTGGCAGGCGCCTTGTCGAGTGCGTCATCTTCTATGACGCCGGTGTGGGGGCTTAAGTTGCGGATTTTCAGCCGGCGTGGGTCGGCTGAGGAGCGACGAACTAAGTCCTGCCAAACCTGACTCCAGTGGTGGTGTGAGCATATTGTAAACCGTGCCGAAGGATGCAAGGCTGGGGGTTAAACCAGCCTCTAACGAGCTCTCTCAGGTGCCTAGGCGAAGACCTGCAGATAAACCATAGCCTTACCCCGGTATGGCGGCTCTGCCGGGGTGGACCACCCTTTCCGGCCATTCTCGTGGGACCAAAATATCCGAACTAACAAAAACAAATAAGGATGAGGGGGAGGGCACGCTATGTGCCAAAAACACGGACGACACCGTACCGGTGGTTCCGTGCGATCCAAACGTGGTACTACCAGCCAGTTTGATCGAAACTGAGGATATCTCAATGGAAAGGGAGGAAGAGCTACTCGCTGAGCACTCCGATGATTCCGAAGAGAAATCCGGTCAAAAAAAGGAGACCAAGCACGGGAGCAAGGCCAGAAGGACCACTCCCGGCCTGGAGAGAAAGAGGCGGTTTAAGAAGGCCAAGCATATTTATGGCATCTTAACAGCTAAAGAAAAATCTTCCCTCACTCAGAAGGAACTATCTTCCCTTGAGTGGGCCCGGGAGACCATAGCTAACGACGTTGCCACGAGGCCTATGCCTAAGGCAGCTCGTTCAGTTAAAGGTACGGGTGGTAAATCGGGAAAATCTGGAAGGCCGAGGGACGATGCCGCTACTAGGACATCCCTCGGAACCAACAGAAAGCCTGTTACCGGAAGAGGAACTGCAACCCAAGGACCCAGTGACAAACCGGGCCCAAGCGGGTTGCAGAAAGGCAATGCCGGAAGGCATAGAAGAGAAGCGTTCGCCTCGAAGAGAACACGATCTTCTGAGGACACTTCAAGGACGCCGAAGAAGGCGAAATGGGGCGCCACCACAGTGGGAAGTCCCAGTAAGCCAAGTACGAGCCGGGCGGGCCAGTATAGCGAGGTGACAAGGAATCCACTACAGCTTGCTGTAGTAGACTCCAAGAAACCAAGCGGGCAGTACAGTGTTGAGTGTGGCAGGAAGATTGAGCAAGCCCTCGGGGCAGCTATCATCAGCCACATTCTGAAAAACACGGGTACTAGTGCCCCGACCTACGGCAGAATGAAATGGTCTAAAGGCATAACGTATATCGACTGCAAGGACCAAGCTTCAAATGACTTTGCCAAGACAGTAGTGGAAGGACTACAGCTTTGGGATGGTGCGGAACTTAAAGCCGTTCCAATAGACCAGGTTCCAAACAGGGCAAAGGGTAGGCTGACTATTCCGGAGATGGGAATAGTTAAAGGTGACATCCTCCGCGTGCTGCAAGCACAAAACCCCCAGATTCCGATGCAGGATTGGGAAATTATAAGCGAGGAAGAGCCGAGAAATGGTTTCAGGGGCTATATTGTCGCCTTCGGCGACCTGCCCGGGAACCTAAAGGCGGAAAAACAGCTTCTGTTGTCCTTTGCAGCTAGCGAGGTAACCCTCAAGCTGATTAAGCGGACTGCGGAAGCAACGAAGGCGACGGACACTGCGTTGGAGGTGGAGAACAATGATGAAGGTGATCCAAATAAACCTCCATCACAGTAGGGTTGCCACAGCCAACCTGAGGCTGTTCCTCGAGAGGGAACAGCTGGACCTAGCCCTAATCCAAGAACCCTGGATTGACAAAAAGAACAGGGTTTTAGGATTAGGGTCGAAAAATTTCTCACTGTTTAATGTAAAAAATAAAGGTAAGGCAAGAACCTGTATTGTAGCAAATAAGAACGTTCATGTATTAATGTTATCTCATTTCTGCACAGGTGACCTAACGGTGGTGGAGGTTAGAGGGACGGACGAGAACTACACGGTAGCGTCGGTCTACATGCCATTTGACGACGGTACCTCGGTCCCCCCGGAATCTCTGAAGACGCTAGTGACAGCGTCCGAACAAGGTAAGAAGAACCTAGTCTTAAGCTGTGATGTCAATGCCCATCATACGATCTGGGGAAGCTCAGACATTAACGCCAGAGGCGAGGTTCTGTTCGATTTTGTCCTTAGCTCCAACCTTCTAGTATGTAACAGGGGAAATGATCCCACCTTCATTACAGCGAATAGGAGGGAAGTCTTGGACGTGACTTTCGTGTCTCAAAACAGCTCTGTTCAAGTAACGAACTGGAGAGTATCTAAGCAGGCATCACTATCAGATCACTGCTGGATACTCTTTGAGATACAGGTAGGCTCGCAGGCTAGGAAAGTTTTCAAAAACCCAAAAAGAGCAAACTGGGTGAAGTTCAACAAAGAACTGCGGAGGACTATCTCCCCCTGCCCAGACAGAGATCTTACTTACGAGCATGAGATCGACGATACAGTCGAATACATCACCGGGATGATCTCCAGCTCTTTCGAAAAATCCTGCCCAAACAGCAATACAGGAGGGAAACAACGCCCTCCCTGGTGGAACTCCAAGATCGCGGAGCTCATCAAGAGCTCAAGATCCAGATGGAACCTTGCAAAAGAGGGGCTCATCGAATGGACGACCTATAGGGAGAGCGTTAGAATCCTGAAAAAGGAGATCAGATTCGCCAAGAGGAGCTCATGGAAGAATTTCTGCGAATCAATCGAAACAACAACTGAAGCGTCCCGACTGAGAAAAGTCTTATCCAAAGCGCCTATACCGCTATCTTCACTCAGGAAGACTGAGGGCGATTGGACCTCGACACACAAGGAAACGCTGGATTTACTGGCGGAAACTCACTTCCCAGGGTGCTTCGATACCTATGAGGATTACGCTACAGTAGCGCAAGGCTCGCGGAAAAAGATGAAGGACGAAAAGATCAGGGCTATAACCGATGTAAAAAGGCTGGCCTGGGCGATCAACTCCTTCGATCCCTTTAAAGCACCAGGGATGGATAACATCCGACCAATAATGCTCCAAAAAGCAGGGGAAACTATCATTCCATGGTTGAGTAACGTATACAAGTCCTGCCTAAAGCTGTGCTATATTCCCAAAGCTTGGAGAGAAGTCCGTGTGATATTCATCCCCAAAGCAGGGAAGGCAAACCACTCTACGGCAAAGGACTATCGACCCATAAGCCTGTCCTCATTTATGCTCAAGACGTTGGAACGGCTTATTGACGTGTATGTGAGAGAGCTGATTGGTGATAACTATTTATCAAAATCACAGCACGCGTACATGAGAAGCAGATCGGTTGACACTGCACTACATAGAGTAGTAACAGTAGTGGAAAAATCCCTGGAACACAAGGAGTACACTTTGGGTGCCTTTCTAGACATAGAGGGGGCGTTTAATAACATTGAGGCAGACGCGATATTGCGCAGCTTGAGAAACGCCCACCTAGATAGCAGTCTATGCGACTGGATCGGGCTCATGTTAAGCACACGAAAGATAAACTGCTACCTAGGCGAAGTATGCAGCAGACGAAACGTCAGCAGAGGAACACCGCAGGGAGGTGTCCTATCTCCGCTTATATGGACCCTGGTAATGGACGAATTGCTGAAAACCCTGGAGAGGGAAGGCTTCACTGTGAGCGCATACGCAGACGATGTAGCAATCCTGATCCCAGGTAAACTCCCACCAATCCTCAGTGACCGACTCAGCTACGCACTTCGCATTGTTGAAAAATGGGTAGAGGGTCGAGGACTGGAAATTAACCCCTCTAAGACGGAAGTTGTGTTGTTTACAAGGAAAAGGGCAATTCCATCCTTCAGCAACCCGAGAATGGGGGGAGTGGAGTTACCGTTATCCAGGTCGGTAAGATACCTGGGCGTCATATTAGACTCCAAACTCAACTGGAGGGATAATATAGAAGATCGTGTCAAGCGGGCATACGTGGCACTATACGCCTGCCGCAGAACGTTCGGAAGCATGTGGGGACTGCAACCAAACATGGTACACTGGATGTATATAACGGTTGTAAGACCCATCTTAACTTACGGTGCAGTTGTATGGTGGAAGGCTACGGAAAGAAAGTGTCATCTCTCTAGCCTCACCAAAGTTCAAAGGGCAGCCTGCATGGGTATAACAGGGTCCCTAAGGACCACACCCACCGCGGCACTGGAGGTACTACTCAACCTCACCCCCTTGGACATATACTGCAGCAGCAAGGCAGCTAAAACAGCTGTTCGCCTAAGGGAATCCGGACTGTGGTCCTCAAGATCTTATGGACACGCCTCTGTGGAAACTCAGTGGGCTGCCTCCACAAACACCCCAGTCACAGATTACCTACCTATGACATTCGCCTTCAACAGGAGATTCGCTACCAGAATACCTGAAAGAGGTGAATGGGAAGATAAGACCATTGCAGTAGACGACGAGATCGCCGTATATACCGACGGCTCTAAGATGGACGTCGGAACCGGTGCGGGCATTTTCTGTGGAGATTTGGGTCTAGGTAAATCTTTCCGAATCAATGACGACTGCAGCATTTTTCAGGCGGAGCTGGCAGCCATAATCGAAGCTGCCTCCGAGCTGAAGAAATACGGCCCCGCAAACAAGACCATCACCATATACTCTGATAGCCAAGCGGCAATTAAAGCCTTGGAATCAGACGTGGTAAAGTCAAGGGCTGTGAAACTATGCAGGGAAATTCTGGACGAGTTATCACTTGGCAACACTGTAACTGTGTGTTGGGTGCCAGGTCACACCGATATATCGGGAAACGAAGAAGCGGACAAGCTTGCGAGATTTGGGTCTGGAATGAATGCATCTCTAGCCCTCAAATCCATAAGAGTCCCGCTGAGTTCGATAGCACGTAGGCTAGAAACTGAATCCTTGAGTAGAACCAATCTACGTTGGACAGAACTTGATACGTGCAGACACACAAGGGAGCTATGGCCAGCGGTAAACACAAAGAGATCACTATTTTTGATCGGACTAGCCCGCAGGAACATCCGAGTACTCACGGGAATCCTCACGGGGCACTGCGCTGTGGGTCTACACGCTGAGCGGCTAGGCATACCGCATAACGATTACTGCAGAAGCTGCAGGGACGTTGAAGAAATTGAATCTGTTCGTCATCTGCTCTGCGAATGCCCAGCCCTAAACAGCATCAGGCGTAGTATCCTCGGCAGCTACTTCTTCAACGAGCTCGAAGATCTAAATAATGTAGATCTAAAGGACCTCCTAAGATTTGTATACAAATCCGGATGGGTCCAAAAGGGCGGCACTCTGAGCTTCTAACAGCGGTCTATTTCTGTTTTCGTTCCAGGTATTAAGAAGGTTCCCAATGGACACAATGGACCCAACTGCTGGTCTAAGTGAAGCCGTGACTATTGTCAAAAGGGCATCCATCAACCTAACCTAACCTAACCTAAGACTACAACTGGTCAAGATACCTAGAAACTACCTGGGTCGCGTGAGGCTTCTGTTGACCCGCTTGATTTATCCATTGGACTGAGGGGTAATAGTTTCTGGTGTTGTTGTGGCCCTCTACGCTAATTTCCGAGTCAATTTATTTTAAAACCGATTTGATTTGTTTCGAACGCGAATAACTCTCCAAAAATGAGTTTTTTTATCGTGTTGAATATGCTCATACATCTACGCAACCGCGAATACTCTTAATAACCCAGCAAACCAGAATGCGTTCTTCCCGGAGAACATTGCGCGAACATTTCGGTTTCTCTTCTCTGAAGTGAAAAAGAGAAAACAAAAAACATTTATATTTAAGATCATTTGGTCCTAACCACAGTTTTTTGATCGACGTGTGTTTCGTTCAACGTACTAACTGACTAGCAATAGTTAGTACGCATGAAAAACCTTTTTCTTGTTTTTAAAAAACATTTATGATTGTTGCTCTTTCTAGCACCAAATGTTTCCACACGGAAAGTTTCAGTTCAACGACGAAGAAGAAGATGTAGCAAAGAAAGAAAAAACAAAAATTCCTCTCGGTATGAATGACGTATGAGAGCAAAGAATTGAAAAATGAAAACAGTCTAGTCTAGTGCGCGTGCAAGTTACAAGCCAGGCACAATGTGTGTCTGTGTCTGTCGCTGTGTCGCGGCACATTTTTCACCTAAAATCAGAGACACAGCGAGATACGCATTGTGGCGCTATATAAGTGTTCCTGTAAGCTGAACTGCGAGACACAGCCACAGACACAGACACAGATACTCATTGTGCCCCAGCTATTAAGTGGCGAGAAATAGAAATACAGGTAGACCTCACTTAACACGTACTTCTTACAGCACGGCCTCATTCTAACACGTCTCACATTTTGCGGCATTTTTTTGTTTAACACGGGAAAAGCCTCGCTCTAGCACGGTCTGCGAGACACAATTTTTTTAGCATGCTGTCTGGTTTGCAGTTGGCACACATTCCGCATGTATACATACATATTTTTCTGGCCAATAGACGCGTACCCCAGCTTTTTTTAGTGTGTTTTTGTGAACATACGTCTTAAAAGGGACTTCCCCATTTTTCATGTAGAAAGCGGAAGCTCTAAGACTGAAATTGTTTTTGTTTATTATTTTTTTTTTTTTTAGTAATGCAAGCTAACACGATGCACTAAGCCACGAGCTTAGTGCATGACAGCGGACTGTACGCAGTTCGCTGACTCAGCATATGCAGGCTCCAACATGTTCCCACGGGAAAAGGTGCAAATAACTTATATTGCACTGCACGCGCATGCATAGCTGGACAATTGGAGTCAAATGGCATTGCACCGGATGCGCACAGGAGAATGAAACTGATGACCTTCGTACTTGGGCTATACGGACATGCACCTACCTTTGGGAAGCGAATTAGATTTAAGTTTAGTCTTAATCCAGACCTTTAAGAGTCGAGATCAATAAACGATTTGTACTACCAAACATAGAAAGCCGCGTTTATTTGTAAGTCGGACAGTTGGGTCGGCCCTCAGGGCCGACGTTCGCGTTTTTTTTATAATCCACCGCGAAGGATTAGTTAACTTGCAGGAAGAAAGCTATGTTTTGTTGTGCTTTGTTTATTTTTTTCATCCTTAATAATAATACAACCTCGAATAAATTTTTTTTTTTAAAAATTAAAAGAAAAATTTTTAAGGTTTTCTGAAATCATGGAAGGTAACTACTCTATTTGCACTTGCTTCTTGTATCGTTTTACATGATTTCGTTTAACACGACATTTTTCAGGAACTTAACCCTCGTGTTAAGTGAGGTCTACCTGTACAATAAAAATTATCGGTGTTTACAAGGTAAATATAATGAGCAGGCAATATTTAAATAAAACTGCAAAAAAACAAGCAAATGAAATATTGCTTCATTTATACAACCAACTTTCGGAGAATGATAAACGAATTGAAGTTGACCGTGAGGTTGAAATTGAAAGTGAAGTAGGGCAGTTTGTGCGTACAAACCAAATAGCAATAACGGATGATGGTGAAGATGATTTTGGTCAAGAATCAAAGGAGGCTCATTTTTCAAAAGTAAGCACAACAATTAGTTTGGCGAAGTGGGCCATAAAACACAACATTACCAATGTGGCTATAAACGAACTTTTAGCTATATTAAAGTTTGAAATTCCGGAGATCCCAGCTGACTCAAGAAGTTTGAAAAAAACTCCCAGATCAAATATAGTCAGTGCAATGGGTTCGGGAGTATATATTCATTACTGTCTGGAAGATGGACTGACTGACTTTTTTTCAAAGGAAGTCGAGTTTGATACGGACGTTATCTTGGTAGATTTTAATGTTGATGGCTTGCCAATTGTTAAATGTTCAAATAATCAAGTATGGCCAATTCTTTGTAATGTTGTGGGAACTTACTATGTTTTCATAGTCGGCCTGTTTTCCGGAAATTCCAAGCCAAGTTGTTGTAATATATACTTGTCACAATTTGTTAATGAAGCCAGCATTTTAGCTTTAAACGGATTTGCTTATCAAGACAAAATTGTACCTATCCAAAAAAGGGCATTTATATGCGACGCGCCGGCCCGAGCATTCATTATGAACGTTAAAGGACATTCTGGATACTATAGCTGCATTAGATGCACCCAAAAAGGGGAAAAAATTGAACACAAAATAGCGTTTCAGCTCATTGACTGCCAGCAACGGACGGATTCTGAATTTAAGCAAAAAACATACACTCAATTCCACAAAAGTGTATCTCCAACAGCATTAGTCATTGGGCATAGATTGTGTTTATCAAATTGTTCTCGATTACATGCATGTGGTGTGTTTAGGTGTCGTAAAGAAAATAATGCAGCTCTGGGTTACAGAAAAAGGTAGGCATTTTTCTTTGACAGGGCATCAAACGAGAAGGTTATCAGAAAAACTGGAAGGCATAAAAAGGCAAGTACCATCTGACTTTGCAAGAAAACCTCGTGGTCTGGACGAATTAAACAGATGGAAGGCTGCCGAGTTTCGCCAGTTTCTTCTATACACAGGTCCATTTCTTTTAAACGATATTTTAGATGAGGCCAGAAACACACATTTTTTGAAATTGTCAATTGCTGTTAGAATATTACTTCATGAAAATGATTGCCGGGAAAATAGTTTTTGTGCAGAGAATGCATGATTTATATGGTAAAGAGTATTTTAGCTAAAACTTTCACTGCTTAACACATATTCACGTTGACGCCAAAAAGCACGGCTCTTTGGACAACATCAGTTCTTTCAAATATTAAAAATTTCTCCAAAAAATAAAAAATATTGTAAAAAAGGGAAACAACGTTGCAGCTCAAACATACAATAGGACAGTAGAAATAGTATATTTAACAGCAAGCAGAAAATAGAAACATACCCTAAAATAGTACGACGACCAAATTATTTCAAAAATCTCTCTCAATATGCTTTGCTGAAAATTTTTATGTTTTAGACTCTATAGAACAAGATATCACGCTGGTTAAAAAAGTCTCGGTGTTGAACAAAGCCAAAAATAAGAAGGCACCAGGAGTCGACGGGGTTTCGTACGAGTTCTTTAAAAATGCTCCTCAGATATTTCTAACAAATTTAGCTAAAGTTTTTTCCAAAATACTATATACATCTGAAGTGCCTCAGAGCTTTAAGAACTCTTTAATTTTCCCGATATACAAAAAAGGTGACATAAATAGTGTTGAAAACTACAGGGGCATCTCCTTTATAAATATCATTGGCAAAATTTTTACAGGTGTTATATTGAAAAGGATTGAAACGTGGGTAGAAGATAATCATTTACTTAGTTAGTTTCAAGCAGGGTTTCGTGCGGGCTACTCGACGATAGACCACCTTTTCTCACTCAAAAATATAGTAGATTACTACCTAGAAAATGGCAAAAAACTATATGCAATGTTTGTGGATTTGAAAGCGGCTTTTGACAGCATCGATCGACGAGCATTGTTTTATAAGTTAAATACTCTGGGCTTATCATCTAAAATCCTAAAGGTATTGAAAAATATTTATGAAAATACCCTCTCGGCGGTATGGGATGGCGAGCGACAGTCAGACTGGTTTAGCACCCTAAGTGGAGTGCGCCAAGGATGTTTGCTATCGCCACTGCTTTTTGCCTTATTTATCGATGACATAGTTGATGCCTTGCCAAATGGAATACGAATTTCAGAGCAGACAATAAAATGTCTACTGTATGCCGATGACTTAGTTCTATTTGCTGATTCACCTAAAAGCCTCCAACTTATGATAAATAAGCTAAGCATTTACTGCAAATTATGGAATTTGGTCATCAATACATCAAAGTCTAAAGTTATGGTATTTAAAAGAGGGGGAGGCAGATACTGTAGGAACGAGAGATGGAAAATAAATGGAGAAAGCATTGAGGTCGTAGAGGAATATAGCTACCTGGGTATTTTACTAACTCCACAGCTAAATCTAAAAAAACACTTTAAAAATAAACTCAAGAAGTCACTGTCAACAATTAATTCCACTTGGAAAACCTTGTTTAAAAACAGACATGTCGCACATAGTGTAAAATTTAAAGTCTTTAAAATCAATAATGACATATGGTTGCCAAGTATGGGGGTACCAAGAGTATGATGAGGTCGAAAAATTGCAACGTATTTTTCTTAAGAAAAGCTATTGGCTACCTCCGTCAACTCCCAATTATATGTTGCTTCTAGAAACTGGATTACCACCTTTTTTTTGTTTACGTTAAAAATGCATTTCGAATATGTTTCAAAAGTACTATCTTATGATAATAACCGCCTTCCAAAATTACTTGCGAAACACAGCATAGATAAAAATATCAGCTGGTTTAAAAAATGGGAGGATATTTTTATGAGGGCTGGGGGCTCAGGTCAATCTTTATACATGCAAGATGGTTCTCTAAGGAAAAGTTTAGCCAACGTTCTAAGGACACTAGATGAAAAAATAAGGTCAGATCTAACAGAGGAGGCTAAAGGTTCCTCGCGTAGATCAATGTATCCGAAGCTGTTGTATAATCTGTGTGACTTGAACTATTTCTCAGATAAACGGAGCTTACATGAGATCTCGCTTATCTTTCGTCTGAGGGGTGAGCTCCATAATTCAGAGACCGAAGTACGCTCTGTTCTTTATGTAATATGCAGGAACAAGAAACATCATACCATTTTCTATCTGTGTGCCCGATTCTAAGAGAGTTGAGAATTGTATACTTTGAAAAGTCCAAACTTAGCGAAGCAGAAACTATAAGTATACTTAACGGAAGGAACTGGAAACTTCTAGCCAGTTATTGCAGTGAAGCCCTGAGATATAGAAAAGATTTTATGGATTTCTAAAAGTACTTACAGATTCACTCTGATTTAGACACCTGTATACATAAGATGCAAGTTTAAACTCCATTTTCGTTGTGGCAAATAAAAAAAAAAAAGAAGTCTGAATTTTCCGAATACTTCAAAAGTTTTTGTTTGTTTTCATAATTTTTTATATTTTTTCATTTTATTATCGTAATTATTATAATGTTTTATTTTAAAGAAATAGTTATAAATATTGAGAATATTTTGAGTTGGCATCTGGCAGACGGTTTCAAACTAAGGCCAAATTAATTTTTTTTTTTTAATCAACATTTGAAATTGTATTTAATGGATTCAAATAAAAAAAAAAAAAACTTTCTTACTTACTTACTAGTACGACGACCAAGCGGAATAATATCAAAGATTATTTTTGAAAACATTACGATTTCCAATTCAACTCCGGACAACTTTTTCTTACTGAATGGCCAGACAATAGTTAGAATTTTTGAAATATGGGAAGAACCTCATAGCGTTTACTTAAAAGGGAAAAAAGAAGTAATTGGAACTGAAACGTTATTTACCACACCTATAAATTCAAGTTTTTTATATATGCAAATATGCTTTGGAATAACAGATTATCAAAAAATTATAAAACTTTTACAAAAGCAGACATTTTAGTTAAATTTATTTGCTTATTAACCATTAATAATGTCAACTTACATTATTTAGTACCCGTTTTACATCAACACAATTAAACTCAGCAATCATGACAGATACATTTTTAAAAACCCGCACTCCGGTATCAGGTAAAATAAAATCTTCTGTAAAATCTTCTTCTAAAATATTAACACAGATTTTTTTTTTTTTTTTTGAATACTAGGATGGACGGAGACTAAAACTCCAAAATCTTTCAAAGATACCAATACGCCCACTATAGCAGGTACATAATACCGAAGTAGCCGATATTGGTTATGCCCGATTTCCACGTGCTAAAAAACCACCCATTTATGAGAGACACTATGAAACTGCCAGAACGCACTTCATAGTAGTAAATTTTCGCTCTCTCATAATACTTCTTGACTACAACTTAGTTAACTTAACAAGTAGTTTACGCTTCCATAGTGTTGATCGCATTGGATAGGTTGCTTTCCAGTGAATGCACCTACTAAGCCGTTCATTCATGCGGCTTCACCCTACGTCGCTAGTTCGAAGGGTCTTGTTCTTTGTAGTCGTTGCTCGTTGTTTACATCGTTAAGAGTCTCGTTGAGAGTACGGATGATTTCATTGTTGCAATGAACATGAAGGCGAGCATTTAGCTTTCGAGCAAAATTTGTTACTTCTTCGCTCACGGAAGCTATTCCTAAATCTCTGTGCATACCACTATTCCTAATATACCATGGAGCATTCACAATTGCTCTTAGTGTCATGGACATGTTGCTCGGCTTGGTACAACCCCAAAGTTGTATACCGTATGTCCACGACTGAGCCTAATCTTGAGCTCGTTACGCTTCTTCTTTACGTGTGGTCTCCACCTTAGTTTAGCGTCCAGTGTCATCCCTAGATATTTCGCTTCATTTGCATAAGGTATTTGTGCAGAATTTATGAACAGAGGTAAACTGTTAACCCTTCTGTAAGTGAAATTCACATGCGTAGACTTGTTCTCGTTAAGAGCGATTCGCCAAGTCTTCATCCAGACACAAATTCTGTCCAATGCTCGTTGGAGGTTTCTCGTTGATGACTCGACTGATTCACCTTTTGCCAGGATGGCCGTATCGTCCGCAAACGTGGCCACGACTGTCTCGTCATCTAGATGTATGTCTCTTGTGTAGAGCAGGAACAGGGTCGGACCGAGGACGCTTCCCTGGGGTACGCCAGCCCGAATTTGCTTGAAACTCGAGTATTCACTACTACACCTAACACGAAAGAGTTTGCTTTCAAGATTAATTTCCAATATTTTAAACATGTCTTCCGGTAAGTTTTGCCGTAGCTTATATTTTAAGCCTTCGTACCATACCTTGTCGAAGGCTTGCGATACGTCGAGGAAAGCACTTGAAAAATTTTTCCCCTTCTAAGGCTTTTTCAATTTCATTCGTTATTCTGTAGACTTGATCTATTGTGGAATGGTTAGGTCTGAAACCGAATTGGTGATCCGGGATCAAGCGTCTTTCTGCGATTATTGGTTGTAATCGCTTCAGCAGAAGTTTTTCAAATACTTTCGATATTATCGGCAGAAGCGATATGGGCCTATAAGATTTTTTATCATTTGCACATTTCCCCGGTTTTGGAGCCATAATGACTCTAGCAACTTTCCATTGCTTTGGAACGTATAGAAGTCTTAGAGAAGTGCTTATAATATAAAGTAGGTCGTAACCCAGGGCCTTATTATTTTTAAGTTTGCTTATTGTCTGTCGGAGTTCAACTTACGAAACTTTTTTCATTCTAAAGCTATCAGGTTCTGCGTTGTTGTTTTGAACGTCAGCCAACGGCGGACCGTCGAAAGGCTTGAATGTTTCTTCTAAATGTTCAGCAAACAAATTCGCTTTCTCTTTGTCTTCTCTTGCTCATTCGCCGTTAGCTTTTTTTATTGGTGCCGAGTGGATTATAGGTTTCTTGATAGACTTAACTGCTTTCCACAGCGAGTAGTTTGAGCTCCTATCCGCCGACAAGCCTTCAAAGTATTCGGTGGTCTCACGATTTTTAAAATCTTGCAACATTCCTTTCAGTTTGTTAGAGAGGTGGTTCAAGAGGGTTTTGTCGGCGCGACGTGCCTTGCCATCTTCTACGCGCTCTTCTCTTTTCACGAATAAATTCTTCGATTTCGAGCGGATATGTTGTGCGTACATGCCCGTCGGTGCTAACGGCGTTCTTTTGGGACGAAGTGTTGTTCCAAGCAGCGCTCTGAATTGCTTCAATGAATTTGTCAACTGCGGTTTCTAGCTCGAAAGGAGTTTTCAATGGCACACTCAAGCCAACACCCTCCTTACAGTCCTTTCTGAAGGCGTCCCAGTTCATATTTTTGCTAACTAATCTAGGACTCTTTCTATTTTCGTCAGTCATCCACCCATCTTCAAGTTTACTCCTGAGTGGCCAGAGCACAAATCATAACACTCTTCGATTCGCGTAAGGTATTTTGGGTACCCTAAGCGATGAAAAAGTCGACAAGGTCAGGCTTTTTATTCCTATCAAGTCAATTTTTACAGAAACTGAACTGATCTGCATAGAGTCTAGCTCAACTTCTGTGTTCTTGAAGTGCTTTATGCAGTTCTTAATGTAGAGGGAGGATCCTCTTCTCGAATTTTGCGAAGGGTGATGTACGTGATAGTCATTGTAACCTTTAAGTTTGGGTGTAGACCCGTTTTTAAGGTGAGTTTCCGTAATCATGCAAATATCAATATTGTTATTCCGTAGAAATACTTCTAGTTCGTCTATTTTATTCAGAAGGCCGTTTGCATTCCATGTAAGTATTTTAAACAACTGTTTCATATTCATGTTCTCTTGTAATTTTTTCGAGGCTTAAGCTCGAGCCTGCTCAGTTTGTCAAATATAAATTTGTTGATTTTAGCCTGATCCTCAAGTTTTTCCAAGATAACAGCGAGGATCTGAGACACTGCATCTGTTGTGGGCGATCTTGCCTTGTTTTCGTTTGCCGCAACCTGTGCGTATGATTTCGCTCCGACCAGTGGCGGTTTCTCCGCTGCACTTGAACTGGCGCCGCTCTTTTGTGGAGCTTTTACGCCTCTTGTCGACGACTCCTTTGCCAATCTCGCACTTTTGATCGGCTTTGGCGTCTTTGGCTTTGGAGTTTCAGCAGTTTTCGGACGTCCTAGACTTGGATTCTGACCTCGAGTATTTTCCTTAAGAGTTTCTCGTCCCTTTTGCAGCTCTATGGCTACTTCGCATCCTCGATAGTTTGCGGGGTGGTTTCCGTGGCAATTGGCGCAAACTGCTGGAGCCTTTATGTCAACTTTGCACTCTGTTGAGAGGTGTTTTCCGGCACATTTCATGCAACGTGGTTCTTTTTGGCAGAAGGCACTTGTGTGCCTGAATTCTTGGCATCGCTTACACTGTGGCATCAGTCTATTGCCCTTTCGCATGGGTCGATTTTAACCCTGATGTTGAGTATCATTTTTATTTTATAAATATCGTTTATGCTCTCAGTTCTTTCAAAGGAGAGCATAAAAATTGGAAGGCCGCGTCTGATCACAGTGTCTCTTTCTCCTTCCGTGCGTTGCTTTTCCTTTTTAATGATATTGACGGCATCACTAATTTTAAGGCCTTTAGTTTTTACTTCTTTTACAACGTCTTCTTCTGTGCATGATGGGTGGAACCTCCTTACAACGACTCGCAGTGGTTTTTCGTAATTATTTTGATAAGTATACCACTCGATTCTTTTTGCATTCAGTCTAAGAGACAGTGGGCGATAGGAATCGGCGTTGTCAACATTTACTTTCCACACGGTGCGAAGTAAGCTTATAGTTTTCTGTTCTCATCGTGTTTGCAAGAAGGTTGCGCAATCTCCCGAAGTCTGCTATCCCGACGATGTTTATTGCGGGAGGTGGACGAGTTTTCGCTTCTGGTTTAGCCTTGTTTGAGCCAGAGGGATTATCTTCTTTTTGTATTACTTCGGGAGAGGAATTCGCCTTACGCTTCTTGCTAGACCTTTTTCTTAAGACTGAATCGGTCTCAAGTGCAAGTTCGTCCTCGTCCGTGAAGTATTCGACTGCTGGTCGGTTCGGTGTTACACACTCTTTCGTTACCTCACAGTCTTTCGTTAAACGAGTATTTTAAATATCCTCGTTTTCTTTTCGCAGAGTCAACTTCCATTTTTAGATCGTGGAAGAGTCGCTCCATTTCAGTAAGCTTAGCACGGAGTTCATTATTCTCCTTTTCTAAGCTCTTAATTTTCACAGAGTCCTGGTTTACCGGTGGACTGCTTTTTCCGGATATGTTCGATCTAGGTGGTGGTGATCGATTTAGTTTTGTCCTTTTCTCAAAAGGATTTATAAGCAATAAAAGGCTCTCCCCAGAATCCGTAGAGCCTGCCTCCGAAGAGGGTGGATTTTCCAGCATATCTGGGCTGCCACCTGGGGTAATCAAATCTTTCGTTTTGTTCATTGCCATTTTTTTTAACTTGTCGTTTTTATGAAAAATAGGTAAGTCACTTCTATTTTCATTTTTAAATACAGCCGCCCCTTTGGAGACAGACGCCGACCAGTGAGCCGCACAATGTGTGACAGACGCTTCTGGATTTTAATTTAACCTTCAGATTCATCTATAAGTTAAAACCTTACTGCCAAAAGTTGCCCCAAATGGAGCAGCATCGACAGCATCCGTTGAAACATTAAAGAATATTTCTTCCGGTGGATTTTAGTCGGCTCTTACGACAGGCATACCTTAACTCAAGGCTATTCTAACCCCGACCTTGCAGGGATAAATTAACACAGATAATAATAATTGTTTTCCTTTATCTTAAAATAAAATGCAGCTCCGATTTCTTTCCGTTCTGAGTGCAATAAGGAAAACACCTGCACTGAAGAGTTTCACTATGTGACTTTTCTTCGAGTTCCGCCAAGTAAGATATCGTCATAATTAACTTTTATTATTAACTATTTCATCAATTTATTTATTTTTTAATTGCTTTAGGAAAACGACCACTAACATCAACACCAATAGACAGAAATATACAAAGCAGTGCTCCATCAACTTTCCAGAATTCCCAACCGCTTTTATATTTAACAGGTACCTACTTAATACAGTTAATATGATAATGCATGTATCTACTTTAAAACTTTAAAACTTCTAAACCACGTTATTTCTAGAGCCATTTGAAGCACTTCCATCATCGATGGCTGAAGAAATCGAATGCCCCAAATCTGATCTATCTACCAAAAAAGTTTTAAATGAATTTCCGCATAAAAAACAGATTTCTTCTGGGAAGCGACCATTGAAATCGAAAATAATACACGCAAAAAAGCAATACAGTGCGTCATCAACTTCCCAGGGCTCTCAACCATTTTTATATCTAACAGGTACAGCTACTAAATAGAGTTAATAACATAATATATCTATTTTAAAACTTTTTTTGATAATGTTATTTCTACAGCCATTTGAAACAGTTCCTTCATCGATTACTGAAGAAACCAATTGCCCGAATCTGAACCATCCACTGAAAGAGAAGATTTATATGATTTTCCGCAGAAAAAACAAATTTCTTCAGGGAAGCGACCATTAAAATCAAGACCAATAGACACAAAAATACAACTCAGAGCATCATCAACTTCGCAGAATTTTCGACCAATTTTATATCCAAAGCATGCTTATTTTTAAACTCTTTTCAATTATGTTGTTTCTATATCCATTTGACATAGTTCGATCATCGATGAGTGATTCTAAATAGTAAAGTTTAATAACAGTGTGATCTGAGAAGAAAATGAAGGCCCCGCGCCATCTAAAATAAATAAAATAAATAAATAGAGTGGCGCAACAGCTCGAGGTGAACCAGGGCCAACTTCTCAACAATGTATGCTGTGTGTGTTAATTTTTTCACATACAAGGGGACCTACAATTTTTTGCCGAATCCGAACGGCACTTTGAGAAGTTTTTCAAGACAAATGATACTCTCGGAGGGCTTGTCAGACCCTCGCGGAGGTGGGGACCGTGAAAAAGAACTAGTCTTTTTTTTCAGGTGGCGATGGCAGGATTCGAACCCAGGCCTCCGGCGTAGTAAGCACACACACTAACCACTACGCCACGGCACCCCACGCCCCACGCCCCGCGCCATCTACAAAAACCATATTGTATGAGTTACCACAACAAAAACAGACTTCTGACTGCAAGGGATGTTTGGGTAAAATTAAAAAAAAAAATTCTAAGACCTTATAATTTATAAATCTTTTTCACTCTTTCAATAGAATTAAAGAAAATCATACAACAAGCTTAAAACGAAAACAAAGCTATGTTCAACCGACTTACGACAGAAGTCGTACCTCTGACTCTGATCCCTTTGACCAATTCATTTAAAAGAATTGGTCAAAGGGATCAAGAAAGACATCCATGTAGAAGAAACGGATGCATTTTCTTTCACGTCCCAGTTTCCGTGCAAGAGTAAGGAAGCCTTTATTAAAAAAAAAAAAGATTTTGCAACGGATGAAAATTTGCTCCCAAGTTTGGTAGGCCTTTATACAAGAATTTAAATTAACTTTTTTTGAAACTTTTTCTGCATTTCAGCAACGATTTTTTATTCGAGAAGGGGGGAAGACACAAAACAATTTTTAAGGCGCAACTTAACAAAAATAATAACAGATGAAGCAGCGTTGTTCTTTTCCTGGCAAGGAACGGAGACTAAAGTGCGGATTAAATCTTTTTCAATTATTCTTGCTTTGAAAAGTAAGCAATATTAACATTTTTAAATCTAAGTTCAAGAATAGAGAGCTTCCACTTGCCTCTCTTTCTTACTGTTATACATTTTTTTTAAATACGGGTTTGAGCTAAAATCTAAGTACTAGGAAAGAAGCACTGATTAAAAGGGTGCCTTTGTATGTATAAGTCATTTTTCTGTGCCAAACCGTTCAGAAGTAACGTCATAAAATTCGGCGCATTGGTAAATTTTTAAATTTTTCGGAAAAAATAGCTAAATGAGCCGAATATATCATGACGTTACTTCTGAACGGTTTGATTCAGAAAAGTGATTTTTGCATACTCAGACGCCTTCTTAACCATTTCTACTTTCCTGATACTTTGATTTCAACTCAAAACTATATTAAAAAAAATTCTAGAACAATAGAATTTTGCACTTTGAGGTTTTAGGATAATATAGTGAGAAACAAAAATGGAAAAGCTTTTGTTCTTGAATTTTTTTAAATATAGTTCTTAGTGTAAATCAAAGTATCAGGTAAGTAGAACTGATGAAAAAGGCGTCTGAGTATGCAAAAATCATTTTTCTGAGCCAAACCGTTCAGAGCTAACGTCACGAAATATTCGGCTCATTTAGCTATTTTTCCACAAAAATTATAAAATTTACCAATCCGCGGAATAGTTCATCATGTAACTTTCTAACTAGCTTAGAGGAATGATTTATATATATTCAAACGGCTTTTTGATCAATGCTATTTCCTGGTACTTAGATTTTAGCTTAAGACTACATATAAAAAAAATATAGAACAGTAAAAAGAGGAGACAAGTGTAAGCTCTCTACAGAGTTACAAGAAAACAATATTTTTTTAATTTTCAGATGCTTTCCATTAAAGATTTAAGGTGTCTGATAATTTTGCGGACACGGTTATCAAACAGCATTTTCAACATGCAAAGGACCGCATGAACAAAAGGCAAAACTAATGCAATTTTACATTATGTATCAATATCAATTTAGTACACTGAAGTGACAGTTTGTTTTTTGTTTATACGTATGTACATAGTTTAAAAAATGCTATTAATTAATCGCCGTTTATTCGCATTGGATTCCCCCGGCGAAGGTTTTAGTTCGCGGCGAAGGCTTTTGCGAATCTCAGCCGATTCCTCCATCAGGGGAAATGGTTGACGTCGCGGCGAACGTAAGAGGAAGACTCGCAAAAGTTTCGCTAAAGCACTACCAAGGGAACGAAATGCGAATTTGTGGATGAACCGTATTCGAACGCTTTTGAAAATGAAATGCGAATGTTTAGAAGAAGAAGATAGGAATGCTGCCATGCAAAAGTTGCGAAACATTCAAAACACATTTTTTGTTTTACTTTTTTCTTTTAATTTATAGCAATTAATTTTTTTTTAAATAATGTAAAAACAAAAAAAAAATCACTTCACGTGTACTTTGTCAACTTCACTTTGTTTATCATTTACCGACACTTGGTTGCACAAATGATGCAACATTTCATTTGTTTGTTTTTTGCACTTTTGTTTAAATGTTGCTGCTCATTATAATTTAATTTTTTAACACCGAATATTTTTATTAAATTTTATTTTCTTAACACCGAATATTTTTTATTAAATTTTAATTTTTCGCCACTTAGCTTTACTCGCACGCGCACTAGACTGTTTTCATTTTTGAATTCTTCGCTCTCATACGTCATTCATATTGCTAGGAATGTTTGTTTTTTCTTTCTTTTCTACATCTTCTTCTTCATCGTTGAACTGAAACTTTCCGTGTGGTACATTTGGTGCTAGAAAGAACAACAATCATAAATGTCCCAGATTCGCCAAAGTTTCGCTATGCACTTTCAAGGGAACGAAATGCGAATTTAAACATGAAACATTATCGAACGCTGAAAAAAATGAAATGCGAATGTTAAAAAGAAGAAGTTAGGAATGCTACAAGATGCAAAAGTTGCGAAACATTAGAAATATATTTTTTATTGCCCTGCCAGGAAAATAATATTGTTTAATCATTTCGAATATTTCACTGATTAACTTTACTAGCGCGCGCACTTCACTAATCATTACTTTATACGAATTTTGAATTCTCTCCGCTCTCATTCCGCTAAGAAAGGACAAACGAAAATATTTTTTCTTAATTTGTCGTTAAACTGAAATTTTCAGTCTGAAAGCTTTTGCATCGTTTTCGCCTGAGTACTAGAAAGAGCAACAACTATCGGCATTATTTGTTTTTTTTTTTTTTTTTGATTGAGATTGTGATAATGGAAACCAAAACGTTCGCATGCATTCGGGGAACGCATTCTTCCACTGGTTTGCTGGGAAGCCTACTTCCCAAGTAGGCTGGTTTGCCTACTTAACAAAGTCCCGAGTCCATTTATCTGAAACTGATTTGTCTTGTTTCTAACTCAAGTGCAAGTCTCTCAAAATTTTTTTTTTTCATTTACAATATGCTCACACCCACACATATTCTACCACGAAACGAAATCGGTCATCCTAAGTCTCCGAATTAATTTTTACCTAGAATTTCATTTTCGGTTGTTTCGCACTCTTTTTTCAATCATTGTATGAACAATCCAGTATATGTGTGCGTTTCGTTTGGAGTCAAAAAAAAAAAATTGAAATGGGTATGGGTATGTCAAAACTGACAGATTTAAATTTGAAAACGTTTCTTTGGTGGCAAATTTGAGGGGAAATTGAGGGGAAAAATGACATTTCTCGAATCTGAAATCGAAGAATAAAATCTCAATTTTTAGCAAGATTTATTTTCAGATCTACCAATACCAACACACGGGTTGACAGTTCGTTTGTTTACTTTTGTTTTAAATTGGAACTGTAGTTTGTTTCTTTCAGGGGAATTTTGTTTTATTTTATAATCATTTGAGTTTTATTCTAGTGCAAAAGCTGTAAAAAAAAGACCATGGACATCGCTGCTTTGAAATGTTGGAGTCATCCTCATCATATTTGTCATTTTCGTCGACATCCTCTGAAAGCGAATTCGTGATATCTTCAGGAGGAGAAGAACCTTCAATTTTGAATGAAATTATTTTTAAAAGGGAGAAGAAGCAAAGAGTTTCGAATTTTGTGGGGGACGTGGTGCACAAATATAGTCAGGAAGAAGTAAATAAATCAAGTTTTCAAATGTCCAATTTCTAAAAATAACTAATTACTTTTGTTTTCGGTTTCGTCGCAATTTTCGCGTCAACACTGTAAATAAGCTGATTGAACAGTTTTCAACTTCTCGCCACTTCAAACAAAAACAAAATTGTGGAGGAAGAAAAGAAATAAGTCCAGAAACCCATGTTCTGGCTTTTTGTGGTACGTACCCATAAGTTTTTTTTATCGATAGGTGAAAATATGACTTGCATTATGAGGCGGAGGCCTGTAATTTTTTCTTGCTGATGAGTGTTCATTTAGGACCCTCTCTTGCATGCGTGAACTTACTTGGGCACTCAGGGCAATGTAGGAGTCATATGTCTATGTGTCGGAGCTCTTGTTGTCGTAGCTTGTAGGTTTCGCAAATCGTTAAGTGCTTTTTCGCATTCTGAGCACAGGAAAGGCTGTTCACCAGTGTGCATCCGTAGCTCTTGAATGTGCTCGCTTGCAGGAAAGCTGGTTTAAGGGTGCTGTTCTTGTCAAAGTAATCAATCAAGTGCAATAAAAAAACGTATTTGTAACAGATCGGCTTGAGAGAGCCATTGGCAAGCCTAAGAACCATCGACGATATCAGTTCGAGATTTTTGTTTTTGAACCAACGTTGTTACCCAATCGCGGTGCATAATTGGAGATCATTGATCGAACACCCTGCTGCATATGTATAAGCGTGTTCGTCGAGCAAGAAAGCCCGATGAGGATACCGAAAAGTGTGCTATTTTCTTGTCCTTGTTTAAACGTGATAATAAGCATTCTGCTGCCCAAAGCACAAAAAAGTAAGGAATTTAACTCATAGTAGCAATTCAGAGTTTTATTTTTTGTAGAACGATATGGGTGGGCTTAGTGAACTCGCCAATGTTGGATAAATGAAATAATTTTTTTTATACAACAAAATCAGCAGATTCTTAATTTTTTATTATCAAATCATACTAATTTGGTTTAGAGTTTCCAGTACACACAAAGTAGTTGGTTAGTTAGTTAGTGAGGACTTTTATTTAATTCATAAAAAGTAGATTGATGCATTACAAAAGATTTACAAGTCTTTTTAGGTTTTGTCAGTATTGACCGTCTACCAGATTGACTATTTTACGTACAAAGTATAATATCAAATATTGACCATTGACGTAGTTAAAAGCATTAATTAAATGTAAAGCACTTATTAAATGTACAGCCTTTGCTGATGTAGTGCTCGCTCATTGGAAACAAATTCTAGTTTTCACTTTAATTTTTAAAAAGGCCTGATTGAAGAAGCTCCAAAGTTCCTTGATGGGCATGTGCAGGGGCTGTATTAAATCAGACAATTAAAAACATATTACGTATACATTTGCTAAAACGGCTATTTAAGTTCATTGTATTGTCAAACATACCTTTAGCTTTAACGGTTATTTTTTTGTGCACAAGTGGTTTTGGCGCATGTCCTTGACCTATTAAAGATATGGTGCAATATTACTTATTTTTCAATTTCTATATTATTTTTCTTACTTGAAACAGGTCTGTGACGGTCTTCTAGGATCTGTTCTCCAATTCGTCTACTCCCTGCTCCAAACCTTTAATTTTAATTTATTATAGTTTAATAACTATAGGTGTATAATCAGCTATTTGTGAATTTGTTCATACTTCTCTCCCTGTCCTTTATGCAAGCAACCTCCACCAAGTTATAATAGCTTGCTAGATCCGCGAACTTGGTTGTGATGATCTCTCTAGCTTTAAAAGTTAAAAATAAACGATAATCCATTTTGTTTATATTTTTAGTGCAGATAAATATTATTAATAACAATATTTAAACTTACTTTTTTCGTATCTCAACGTGATCAACTCGCCGTCGGTACAAATACAACCGTTGGCGTCAATGACGATTCCGTACTCGAAAAGGTTGATTTGGCTTGCCATAATTTGTATGTACACCACAAAAATCTGTTTTCAAACTTTTTTAAATTATGTATTTGAGTTTTTCAATTAAATTCACTTAGTGAAACTTTACCTCAAAACGAAATGCAGGAAGAAATAGGTACTTAAGCAAAACAAAGGAACAACGTTTTTTTTCAATTTCTTTTTTATGCCACAAAAATGCGTTTCAAAAGATCTTAAAAAAATTGTTAATAAGTTAATTTAACACAAATTAAGTAAATATTACCCAAAATATTTGTACACAAATGAAGTTAATATTACATAAAAGTATATATGACTTGAACGATATTTGAAAAAGACAAAAAATGTAAACAAAGTAGGGATGGAAAATTATGTTTTTTAATTAATACTTTAACGGAGCAAATAGTAGTGAAAAAAATTTGTTACTAAAAAATATGAGAATAATCGTCGACCATACGTAAGGCTAAAATTAAACAAGATAAAAACGAACTACTTCCCTCCAAGTAAAAAAGCTAGTGACCTAATTCTTTAAGGAAATTGTTCTTATCGCTACTACGCATATATAAGTTATCATGGCTTACGAGAGTCAACATGCTCGGTGAAAAATAATCATGAATTTTTTCCAATCAGCAGCTTAATGCTTTTGGGTAAAGAAACCGATTAGCATACATTCGCTTGGAATAAAATAGAAATTAAATTTTCTATTGTCTTATATATATATATGTGTTCTATATAGAGGGATTCCACTTGCCGACTCTTTCTACTAGCCTCTATATCATTTTTTTGACGTTTCAAAATTTTGCATTTGCGGATTTATTGTAATATTCTTTCCGTGAAAAAGTGTAGTAATCGATGCAAAACGATATTTTAAAAAATAGTTGAACAAACATTTTATCATATTGGTTTTTCATCAGTCATCACACTATCTTAAAACTTGAAAGTGCGAAAGTCTTTTGTTCTACTTTTTGTTTAATATGGCATTAAATTCAAATCTAAAAATCCAATAGGTACCACTAATTAACAAAGCGTCATAAATGCAAATGTAATTTCACAAAGCTAAAACCTTCAGAAGTAACGCAAAGAAGTGTTTGGTTCGTTATTGGCAATTTTTCCCAATATGTTAAAAAATTCCCCCAATGAACGGAATAGTTCATCCTGTAACTTTTAAGCTGTTAGGCTTACGGAAATTACTTTAAGAGTAGGGACACATGGCGGCAGAAAAACGGGCGACAAACAACAGCGCCATTTTCTGCAGCAAGCGTTCTCAACACAAGACTGATAATTTTCTGTGCAGTTCCTGTCAGTTTTAATGAAAAATTTAATTTTCATCGTTAAAAAAGAGTTAGCAAGCCTTTCGTCGGAAACTCGGTACACAAACACTCATTTTCGGGGCCATTCCGCTGAATCGCGGTGAGAATATTCTTTTTTTATCGCTACATAAAATAAAGTTTAATTTTTTGTCGTGTGGCTTAAAAGAGTCGCAATTCGAAAAATTGTCGCAAAACGAGTCTCGCGACTAATTTTCGTAGCCGCTATCGTGTGTTGTCTAAAATATAAACGCGTGTTTTTCTTACCAGACGGTAATTAGTCGCGCGGATTTCTGTCGGCGTGTGTCTCTAGCCTTGTAGTTTTCCTTAATTAATCACTCTTTCCACCTTCATTCTTTTATCTGGATTCGAAACTACTTTTGAACAAAAGTTTTCGATCTTGGTTTCTCAGTACATTATCAAAAAAAAAAACAAAGCGCGAACTTCTTTTTTTCAACAATATTCTTTAAAAATGGTAAGGTTGCTTGGCCAAGAAATCCAATTTGCGGGGCAGCTGTTGGCGGCGCACGTAAATATCAATTCGGGGTACATACGAAAGTGAAAACGTCTCCTAAAGGCAAGTGTAACTATCAAAGGCAACATTAATTTGAGTTGAGTTGCTAAAATCTGACGTCTTGCTGACATCGTGCTTTTTGTGAAAAATTGTAATCCTTTAACTAGAAGTACAAATAAATATTAAACTATTCAACCTAGAGAGTGCCGATGAGAAAAGAAGGTGCTTGTCTGTTCTTTTAATTATTTAAATTAAAAATGCCGCGTTGAAAAAAGCCGCAGATTATTCCGATTGTACTGTTTTGCTTAACGCAACCCAGATGTATCGCCCTTCCCATCCCCCAATCGAAACTAGCATTTGACAGGTCTCACCTATTCCCACCTATACTATCACACAAAATCTCGATTTATTTTTTTGTTTGATTCAACCGCAAAAAAATTAAATTTGGTTTTTATTTTTCCCAAGCCCAAACGAAAACCACATTAATGGCGTATTCTTTTGAACACTGAACTGCCACACCGAGCTGTCATATAATACTCGGTGTTCACAACATATCCAGCGTGGTGTACACCTGGTTGTATTGTGTAAAGGACTAATGCTGCACCGGTGGAGCCATCTTTTTAAGTGTCAAATTGCTTTGACTTCCTTTTGTTTACATTTTTTTATATTTCGTAGCGTGATTTTGTTGACGGTGGTTATTTTTACATTTATTTTTAACAGTGTTTTATTGAATCCCGGAGGAATTGCTCCCATCAATAAAACATGTTTTCCCGTTTGACGACAGGTAAAATCACACACATGTGCTGGCATTCAACTAACACGTCCGCACATAAAATAAAAAAGAATAAAATTGCTTCGATTTGGCATTTGTCAGAAGTGATGTTTGCATGTGTAAGTCAAATCTACCAAGATCGGGGGATCGCATCCTTCGTGTTGAGAATTGGTCTAGAATTGCTATTTTCAATGAAACATGCAAAATCGAAAAAGATCAAATCTTCTGATGGAAAGCGCAAATCTTTTGTTCAATGGAAAATGCTTTTAAAATGAATTTTGTTAGCTTTGAGATAGAGTTGCTTAGTAATTTTTTTTATCGATTTCATACAATTTGAGTTGCATTGTAAAAAATCACGAATGAAAATAGAGTCGA
The DNA here is from genome assembly GCA_947623515.1 of Neoascia interrupta. Classification (NCBI taxonomy): domain Eukaryota; kingdom Metazoa; phylum Arthropoda; class Insecta; order Diptera; family Syrphidae; genus Neoascia; species Neoascia interrupta. The sequence goes on from OX392463.1 coordinate 63,486,526, forward strand.
AACGTAACTTCAGGTAGATAAACAATTAAACCTACACCCAGCCTCCACCGTCAAATACATCGAAATTTTGAGTTTGGTGTCGACACCGAACGTATTTGGAGTTGCATCTGCAGATTTTGAGAATAGCCTACCAAAAAAATACCACTGAGTTAGAATTTTAGAACCAAACTAACACCAAAAAACGGTGTCTAAAGCAACTATGTCACAAAGTTGCTTTGCGTTGGCGTTGATATTGCTCCGTTACGTTATGCTGCTTTGCTAATGCGTTCTATGACATTCTTGCATAACAGCTGTTTTGGACTTCGAAAACAAATCTGGCTTTGAATTACGAAAATGCAATACGCGAATTTAAAATATGTGTCCACAATTTTATTGGCTGGATGTAGTTTTTATGCTACAAATTTCCATTAAATGAAGGAACGAGGTCCAGAGCATTTTTTTCAAAATCACAAGAATGTCTCCACAATCCTTTGAACTGCTGCAGAAACTAATAGAGCCTAGATTAGGAACAAACAAAAAAGCGAGCAAGTCTCGCACAACAACAGCTGCTGAAAGACAAAGAATTCTTCGGATAGCTTCTAATTTTAGATGTTTGGCATCAAAAATTGCTGCTCAAGGTGACACTTCAGGTAGTATTTCGTGCGAGGAATTCTGAAGGCCTCATCTAGCCTCAAAAGAAGAAAGATGAAGCGCAAGGCTGTTCTTACAGAATATCATAAAATCATTCGGTTGCACTTAGCTAGACATCATATGAGTTGGACAAATAAGTGGAAACAAGTGGTATTTAGTGATGAAAAAAAGTTTAACTTGGATGGTCCCGATGCATACAACTATTATTTTAATGATTTGCGCAAAGAAGAAATTGTTTTGTCCATACATCATGGTTCTTGCAAGGCAGTGTAATGGCACGTGCGATGCTTTTATTTTATAGACATTTTAATGGTTTGACAACTGTAGCTGTCATTTACCGCGGGGTGCAAAACAAATCGGTAAATGGTATGAAAAAGCGCGGTTAAGATATTAAATTTGTTATAACTCCTAAGTTAATCAACGGATTTTCGCAAATCAATGGAGAAGTTGTAGATTTGTTTTATATCTTAAAAGCTTCGTAAGTTCTAAAGTTTTTTTTGTAATTTTTCCACCGGAAAGTGTAGAAATATGGAAGTTTTAAGTAAAGGTGCTTTCTCAAATTTTTTTCTATGAAAAATAATTTATCTGTCAATTTATCTGCCTAATTATTTATCTTTGGAGTTTTCAATTAATAAATATTGCGGTTAACCATAGTCCGCGTAGTGTCAGTAAGACATACAGATGTGAATAAATCCGAATGACGCAGAGCATGGCTAAACGCAATAAAATGCAAATGCTTGAAGCCAGCGGCTCTGAAGTACCCGTATGTTTGCTCAAAGCATTTCATATCTGATTTGTAAGTCAACTTAATCTTCTTTCATAAAGACTTTTTTAAACTAGCATATTCGTAGGTTCTCCGGCTAATCTCAATGATGTTAGTGATCCAGACTGGGCTCTAAATCAGAGTATGGGGTATGAATGCAAAGTGCTGTCACACGCTACTTGGGATTGCAAAGAAGACCTGTCAGAGAAGCTGCAAAACCAAATAGCGATGAAATTCACCCAACAGAACACACAGAACCTGAAAAACTTTCATAAATGGAGGTACTTTTAGAAGTGTCTGAGGTTGAATTGCTGAAACGAGAGCTGGCCTTAAAAAACGCCTTAATAACGAAATATGTTCAGGTAAGAATTTGAACCTTTGATATATTTAAGAACTCTTATTACTCTCTTTCGTATTAAGAAGTATCCCTTACCTTATTATCATTCTTATGTAATAATAACATTCCTTACTTCAGACAATTCAATCTTAATAAAAAGAAATATACTATGGAGACCTTGGAAAAACAACTGCAAAAAACAAATTCTCACTAGAAAGTTTCAAAGGCAATGAGACTAAGCACTAAAGTATTGTACTTCACTGGGCTTTCGAGTTACGTTGCACTTCGATGTATGTTTGCTTTTGAAAAAGAGGATTTGTCCAGTGTCGCACAACAAGACTTAAATATTTTTGATGCGTTTATGCTAGTTCTGTTGCCGTGGCGTAGTGGTTAGTGTGTGTGCCTACTACGCCGGAGGTCTGGGTTCGAACTATCATTACCTGAAAAAAAAGACTCGTTCTTTTTTACGGCCCCCACTTCCCGCGAGGGTCTGACAAGCCTTCCGAGAGTAACAATTGTCTTGAAAAACTTCTCAAATTGCCGTTCGAATTCGGCAAAAAACTGTAGGTCCCCTTGTATGTAAAGAAATTAACACACCAGCATACATTGTTGAGAAGTTGGCCCTGGTTCACCTCGAGCTGTTCGCCACTCTATTATTTATGCTAGTTCTCATCAAACTAAGATTGGATCTTCCCTTTACATATCTAGGTATCGTACAAATACGGCGTATCGGTCCCAACCATATCAATGGTTTTCCATTAAAACCTAATTGTATTTCACACAGCACTTTCCCCCTAGTCCACTGGCCAAACTTGCCGAAGTACTTCAAAGAGGCATTAAGCTACCAATTTACAGCAATCATAGACTGCTTCGAAATTTTTATTGAGACTCCAGGTACTATAGTAGAACTTTATATAGGTAATGTGTTCAAAAAATATATTTATTTAAATTCATAGGTCCATCTTGCACAGTTTGAAGTGTTCTCAACATATAAGCATCACAACACAACACTGTGAAATACCTAATCGCCTGCAGGCGCGAAAACCTACGTATCGGAGGGCGACAAAACAGTTGTGGAAGGTTGCGGTTTTTTGGCCAACATACAGCAAGGCGATATCATCTTGTCAGACCGGGGAAAGCTGATTCAACAGGCCGTCGTAGGGAAGGGAGCCAAGGTCCTCATGCCAGCCTTTAGAGATGAACAAAACCAAATGAGCGTGTAAGATTTTGCAAGGGTTCGTATTCACGTAGAACGTGATATTGGTGTAGTTCCACCAAAATTTCTCAGCACTTCCAATCGACGACCAATAACAGCCGTTGAAAAAACGATTGCCAATGAAATGTATTTCGACTACATTGTCAACGCTTTTTGCTCAATCTTTGACCATCTGTAGTAGAAATTGATGATTTTTTATTGGGAAGACAAAAAGTTTTAAGTAATATATACCCCTTCGGGTAGGGGTTAGAATATACCCGAGGTAAGGCATGCCTGTCGTAAGAGGCGACTAAAATCCACCCTCCGTATGCCGAGCGCGTAGTGCATACAAACCATGCAATGGACAAAACGAACGGAAGTAATACCTCAGATGGTAATCCAGCGTCACTGGCAAATCCACCCTCTTCGGAGGCAGGCTCTACGGATTCTGGGGAGAGCCATTTATTGCTTTCAAATCCCTTTATGAAGAAACCAAGGGTACCTCGATCACCACCACCTAGATCGATCATCTCCGGGAAAGGAAGTCCGCCGGTTAATCGGGACTCAGCGAAAACTAAATGCTTTGAAGCGGAAAACAACGAACTCCGCGTTAAGCTTAAAGATATCACGCTGATCGTACCACGCTGATCGTGGCAGATCGGAGAAGGTGTACGTAAACGATTGCTTGACGTTCCACACACGGCAACTTCTAAATGCTGCATTGGCGATAAAAGGAGAAAAGGGGTACAACTATGTATGGACTAAAAATGGGACAGTGTATATGCGGAAGCAGGAGGGGGATAATTTTGTAAGAATTACTTGTGCTGAAGATTTAAATAATTTATGAGCAATTCTCTTAACTCTGTTTCGTGTTTAGTCCCCAATGCATGTGAGTCTGAGTACCCAGTTGATTCTCTTAATTTTGCTGATATTGTCTGCTTACATCAGAACATTCGTAGCACTAGAAAAAATTTTTCAGCTTTAGTAGCGCACCTTGAGTCGTTATCCAATTTGCCTGTTGTTATTGTATTGAGTGAAATTTGGATTTATGGGAATGAATTAGGTCTGTATAACATACCTGAATATACCCCTTTTGGGAATTGTAATGAGGAAATCTCAGCAGGAGGTGTAGCAGTGTATGTAAAAAATGGTTATTTAATCGATAGCTTCAAGTTTAACTTTGTTAGTGCCGATGTCTTAAAGTTGTCTTTTACTTATATGAATGTAAGTTATGCAATGCTTTGTGTTTATAGGTTACATTCATCTTCTAAAGGAGTTTTCATTGGTGAACTAAGCGATGCTCTAAGTATTTGCAAAGAAAAGAACCTTATAGTAATTGGTGATATCAATATTGATATTTTAAATCAATTTGATAAAGATTCCGAAAATTATATGTTTCTTATGGCGTCATATGGTCTAAAGAGTTTTATTAATGAGCCAACTCGTATAACCGAATCAACGGAAACTTGCATTGATCATATATTTATGCGTTTGGGGAAGAATAATAGTAATAAATTCAATGGCGTTGTTTATGATCTAAGATTAACAGATCATTGCATGGTTGCTCTCACAGCGTGTTGTAGTAACTCCAAAGCATTAAGCAGTGGTACCACAGTTAATAACAAAAGATATTGCACGGATTTCAATCTTTTAAATGAGTGTTTAAAATACGAATTCTGGGAGCCAGTTTATCTTGAACTTAATCCCTCAATTGCATTCGATATTTTTCTTGCAACATTGGAAAAGTACATATCAAATTGCACTACCCTTTCCCCTCACGTATCAAACAAAAATAAATACCTAAAGCCGTGGATGACATTTAATCTCTTGCAGCAGATTAAAAGAAAAAACAAATTTGCAAATAAAATAAAAAGTCACCCACAAAATATAAAACTAAAAAAATATTACCATAATCTGTGCAAAACCGTGCGCAAGAACATTGAAGATACACGCGACAATTTTTATTCTGAATCGTTTGATCGAGCGAGGGGTAACATAAGGGAGGAATGGAAAGTAGTAGACAGCATTTTAGGGAAAAGTAGGCAGCCAATAAGTATAAACAGCTTGGATATAGATGGTATTAATGTCACCGATTTAAGTAGCATTTCAGATAAACTCAACGAGTATTTTACCGAAATTTCAGAAAACCTCAAACCATCTTTTGAAACTAATTTAGACTGCAACTGCTTCAAAAGAACAACAGATGACACTCAACCAAACAGTTTTGTTTTCCTACCATTTTCCTCAAATGAAATTTGTAAGGCAATATTCGCACTAAAAAATAAAAACTCGTGCACTAGCGATGGCATATCAAGTGTATTGCTTAAGAAAGTGTGTTATAATGTAGCAGACGTTTTGAGTTACTTGTTTAACCTAAGTGTTGAAAGCGGTTGCTTTCCCCAGCACCTAAAAGGCGCTGAAGCAATACCACTTTTTAAAAAAGGCAACAAAAAAAAATATGTCAAATTATAGACCCATTTCCCTCCTTCCAACATTTTCTAAAATTTTTGAAAAACTTATAAAATCGCGAATATTGTCATTCTTACACAGGAATGAGTTTTTTAGTAGTTTTCAATTCGGTTTTAGAAGAGGGATGTCAACGGAAGACGCAATCCTAAGATTATGTGGCCAATTATATGAAAGTGTGCACTGCAAAAAAGCCACCATGGCTCTTTTTGTTGACATGACAAAAGCGTTTGACTTGGTTGACCACGACGTTCTGTTGATGAAATTATACAATGCCGGGCTTAGAGGAGTCATTCACAAATGGTTTTGCTCGTATCTCAAGGGTAGAAAACAAAAGGTCAATGTAAATGGGTATTTGAGTGATTCACGTACTTTAAGTAATGGCGTTCCACAGGGTTCAGTTCTGGGTCCTGTCCTTTTTATAATTTATATTAACTCTCTGTTTGCTCTGAATCTAAACGGGGCGACAACCGCTTTTGCAGATGACATAGCCCTGACTTATCAGTGTGATACAATATTCGAAAGCATTACGAAGATCTCAGAAGACCTTGAAACACTGAGAATTTGGTTTTCAGAACATAAGCTGATTATAAGCGAGAAAACAAAACTAATGTCTTTCAGCCTATCAAACAATGATTTGGTAACTTTTGATTTATGTTTTCATTCGCCGAATTGCAAAAAACTCTGTTTGCCTGTACATAGCTGTGGAAAGAGTACTTTTGTTTGTAACTCCCCCTGCTCAAACAGTTGCTTTAAAATTGAATCTGTGCAAAATTTTAAATACCTTGGAGTACTAATTGACCGGAACCTGAATTGGAAAGATCATATTCATACCATTAAAAATCATATGCTCCTTGTAACTCGCAAAATGTACCTCATCAAAAAACACTGCTCTGCAAACGTGCTAAAGTCAATTTATTATGGCCTTGCCCACTCTAAATTACAGTATGGTATTACAAGTTGGGGTGGCTCTTATAACAACTCTTTTAAACCATTGTTGATAGCTCAGAAACATTTAATTAGAATTATTAGTAAAAAAAATCGTCTAACTCCGAGCTGGCCATTATTTATAAATCTGCGAATTTTACCAATGAGACATCTTTACGTTTTTAAAGTACTAAAAGAATTTTTTAAGCAAAGTGGAAATCTTCCTAGTAGAACAAATGAATTTTATAGTCTTCGTACAAATAACATGCACCTGGTAAATGTTCCATTTGCCTGCACAACCCACTTTTCGCGCTTCTACACTGTTACAGCTCCTTCAACGTTTAACAATTTACCTTTTTCCGTTAGGTCAACCTTACGATTTAATTCATTCCTAAATCGCGTAAAAGACTGGTTATTTAGACTCAACTATGACTTCCTTGAATCATTACTTGGATAATCTGCTACCTTAAACAAGAGCACAAGTCATTCCTGTATTTTTGGTGTTAGCTTCTAATGATTAAATTTATAAACCAATGAATTTATATTTGCAATTATTTTAAATGAATTTTTTATTTTATTTTGTTTATATTGTTAGATAAATTCCTTAAATTTTGAATTTCAATTAATCGATGCTCCCCCACATCAATTATTGTATCTTTATATTGTAATTAATTTGGTTTCTTTCCACACTAACTGTAAGTTACGGATTGATTACTATTATTTTCCGCCTTATTTTAACTAAAGCTTGAACGTTATAATAATCTTAAGTTTTAAATGAAAATAATAAACTTTAAATAACTAATAATATGGAACGTCTCTACCATGAGCTCAAAAATGAAGTAGATACGTTACGAAAAGAAAACGAGGCTCTTAGGAATCCCCGTGATACTACAAAACGTGAGGACACGCCGAAGCGTCAAAGCGAATACGTGACAGACGAAGAAGAGCTTGCACGTGAAACTAAACCGGCTATTAAGAAAAGATCTACCAAAATACGAAAAATTGGGTCTTCGCCAGTAGTTGAGGTCGTATATAAACACGATGAAACACCAACCGTGTCAAAAAAGCGACAGCGAAAATTGAAGAAAAAATTCGCCGACCGCCTGCAATAAATGTCCGCAGACTACGGAAAGCTGCGAAGTATCTTAAAAAATACTCTGGGGACGAAGTATAATTTAATTTCTCTTCGAAATAATGTATGGAAAGTCAATGTCGATGACTCTGATGCCTATCGCGCACTTTCGCAAAAATTAAATACCGAGAATGTACAATGGTATACTTACGAAAACAAATTCGAGAAGCCGCTTCGGGTTTTCGCTAGGGGACTTCACCCAACCTGCACGAAGGAAGAAATTGTTGAAGATGTTCAAGCCCAAGGCTTTAAAATTCTTGATGCCGTGAACATACTTAAGAAAGAAAAACAACGTACGGAAGGAGAAAAAGACACCGTGGTCAAGCGCGGTCTTCCTATTTTCATGCTGACGTTCGATAGGATTGAAAACATAAACGAAATATATAAAATAAAAACAATCCTAAATATCAGGGTAAAAATTGAGCCCTAGCGAAAGGGCAATAGACTAGTACCTCAATGTAAGCGATGCCAAGGCTTCCGACATACTCAAGCGTACTGCCAAAAAGAACCGCGATGTGTCAAATGCGCCGGTGGACATCTTTCAAAAGATTGCAACGTAAGCAGTCAGGCCCCAGCGACTTGCGCCAATTGTAATGGAAGTCACCCGGCGAGCTATAGAGGTTGCGAAATCGGAGCTACAAAAACGTCACAAAACTGTTAAGCAACATATTGTAGATAGGGCCACAACCCCAAAACGTTCTAGAGCTGACAAGCCGAAAACTCCCAAATCGGTCAGAAATACGAGATTGACGAGAAAAAATATACAAACTCCGCAAGAAAACGTCGCCGGTCCAAGTACAAAGGGAAAATCATCACTCATCGGCCCAAGATCGTACGCTGAAGTCGCGTCACACAAAAGCAAACCTCCAGAACCTACCACAACAGATTCGGTATCTCAAATATTATTTATGATATTGAAAAATGCTTGAGCAACAAACTAAAGTTAATCAAGTAATATTTGACAAACTGAGCGAGCTAGAGTTTAAACCTCGCAAAACCAATAACAAATCATGAATATGAAGCTCATTAACATACTTACATGGAATGCAAATGGTCTTTTAAAGAAAATCGACGAACTAGAAGTATTTCTACGGGGAAAAAATATTGACCTATGCCTGATTTCGGAAACACACTTTAAGAAGGGATCCGGACCCAAAATTAGAGGTTACATCGACTACCACGCGCATCATCCATCAGAAAATTCGAGAGGCGGATCCTCTCTCTACATCAAAGACTGCATTAAGCATTACAAAAACGAAGAAATTGAGCTTGACTCTATGCAAATAACTTCAGTATCGGTAAAAATAGGTCACCTAGATTATAATATTGCCTCGAGTTATTTTCCTCCACAGTATAGGCTAGCGGACGACGATCTTACTCCCCTCTTTGACTTACTTGGGTCAAATTTTATCATCGGCGGGGACTTTAATGCGAAAAACACCTTTTGGGGATCACGGTGCAATTCAACAAGAGGTAGAGTACTCTTCAAAGCTAGCATGAAACGTGGCGTCCTTTCGACGGGAAAGCCAACGTATTGGCCAACCGACAGAAACAAAGTACCTGACCTTGTCGACTTCTTTATCGCAAAAGGGGTTCCTCGCCACCTCACAAATGTAGAAGAAGGCTATGATCTCTGTTCGGATCACTCGGCAGTCGTTTTGAAAATCGGCGGAAGTCTAGCAAAAAATGAGAGAGCGCCTAGGCTAACTAATAACAACACCGACTGGGATGGCTTTAGAAAATACTGCAAAGAAAATGTATCTCTACATGTACCACTTACAACCCCTTTAGAAATAGAAGACGAAGTCGATAAACTCGTTAGAACTATTCAAGACGCTGCTTGGAACAATACTTCTTTCCGGAAGACTGGAGTAAGGAAAAGCGGATCAATCTACCCGCGCGAAATTGAAGAGCTCATACGCGAAAAGAGAAAGGCTCGAAAGAGGTGGCATTTGTCTCGAGCTCCTCCTGATAAAACCATTCTGAATGGGTTATCTAACAAATTAAAGCACTTACTTCAAGATTTTAAAAGTCGCGAGACTACCAACTACCTCGAAAACTTGACTGCCGATAGAGGGTCAAACTATTCACTTTGGAAGGCCGTGAAGTCCATTAAAAAGGCCATAGTACACTCGGCGCCAATAAGAAAAGATAACGGTGAATGGGTAAAAGGCGACAAAGAGAAAGCAGATGTATTTGCAGAACATCTAGAAGAAACATTCAAACCGTTTGACGGGGAGCCGTTGGTTGACGATCTGTATCGCAATGCGGAACTAGACAATTATCGAATGAAAACCGTGACACTGTCTGAACTTCGTCAAACAATCCGAAATTTGAAGAATAACAAAGCTCCAGGCTACGACCTAATTACTGGGAAAATTTTGAAGGAGCTACCGAAAAGAGCGTTAGTCAAGCTTCTCTACATCATAAACGCATCAATGAGAATTTCATACGTTCCATACGGCAATGGAAAGTCGCAGAGGAAATAATGGTTCCGAAACCAGGGAAATGCCCGAACGACAAAAAATCATATAGACCGATTTCGCTTCTGCTGATTATATCTAAAGTCTTCGAGAAATTTGTGCTCAAACGACTGCAACCAATAATTGAAGAAAGACGATTGATTCTGGATCACCAATTCGGCTTTAGGGTAAAACATTCAACAATTGACCAGGTCTATCGAATAACTAATGAAATTGAGAAAGCCTTAGAAGTGAAAATGATATGCTCTACCGCTTTTCTTGACGTATCCCAAGCCTTTGATAAAGTTTGGCACGAAGGCCTAAAATATAAGCTACGGAAAGTTTTGCCGGAAAAAATGTATGAACCCTTAGAGTCTTATCTTCACAACAGACTATTTCGAGTGAGATACGGGAGCGAATACTCAGAATTCAAAGAAATACAAGCCGGCGTTCCACAAGGTAGCGTCCTCGGTCCAACACTGTTTTTACTTTTTACAAGAGATGTACCTCAAGTAGAGACAACGACTGTAGCCACGTTCGCTGACGACACGGCTATCCTCGCTACGGATAAGACAGTCGAACTATCACGGGAAAACTCCAACGCGCTTTGAATAAAATATGCGAATGGATAAAGGCCTGGCGAATCCTCCTAAATGAGACAAAATCAACGCATGTAAATTTTACTTACAAGAGGGTAATCACCTTACCTCTATTTATAAACTCGGTACAAATTCCGTACGCAAACGAGGCGAAATATTTAGGCATGACCCTAGACGCAAGCCACACGCTAAAAAGAAACGCGATGAACTTGAAATCAAGCTACGAGAACTGAATTGGCTTATCGGACGTTATTCGAAACTAAGCGCATATAACAAACTGCTATTGTATAAGCAAGTGCTAAAACCATCTTAGACGTACGGTATACAACTTTGGGGTTGTACCAAACCAAGCAACATATCTATTTTAGAAACTTTTCAGAATAAGACACTAAGAGCAATCGTAAATGCTCCATGGTATATAAGAAATAGCGATTTACATCGAGACCTAGGCATCGCAACCGTGACTGACGAAGTAAGAAACTTTGCTCGCAAACTTCACACTCGCCTTCACGGCCATTGCAACCACGAAATAATCCGAACTCTGGATCAGACAAATCTTGCACGCCGACTACAACGAATAAGACCGTTGGATCTAGCGTCGTAAGAGGAAACCGCACATAATAACGGTATTGCAGGTGCTTTCGTTGGAAGGTAGCCTGCCAAACGCGCTTACTATACAGAAGCTTGAACTACTTGTTAAGGAAACTTAGTCGTAGTCTTACAAAGATTGGGAGGTTTTTTAGTGAGTAAGAATCTCACACTACTATGAGCACGCGCGTTCGATTCTCATAGTGCCTTTGAAGGTTTTTACCTACCCACGGAAAAAAAAAGTAATATATACAGGAACAGAATAGTAAGGTTTGTAGGTTTAAAATCCGAACCAATAACAATATAATTTATAAACAAAAACAATGAACAAAATTTTTAATTCAATTAATTAAACCAAATAGTAAAATTCACAAAATTTAAAAAGAACTCAACAAAGTCAAAAAAAAATTAGAGTTTCACCTTTCAACGTAAACAAAAAATTCTTAAATTTAATTAATCAATTTAAAAAATATGTACATTAAAAATTTACATGCATAATGAGTAACGTCTTTAGTTCAAGCAATTAAAGAAAACAGTAAAATTCACAGAATCAAGCAAAGTAAAAAATCAAAAAATTTTAACAAACTAGAGTTGCTATCTTCAACTTAAACAAAAAAAAGCTTTAAAACTAAATAATCAATTAAGATTTAACATCTTTTAGTAAAATATTAAGCTAAAGGTTCATGCACTAATATCTCTTTAAAACACTTAAAAGTCTTTTTCATTTCTTCTAAGTAAAAATCAATATCAAAATCTACTTTTTTAATAACTACCTTTAAATTTGTAGAGTATATGTATAATTAACAAAAGCGGACCTTAAGTAATAAGCGAACCATGCCAGTAATATTCGTTCCGTCTATTTAAAACCCACTTTTGGTTAACTTTAAAAATAAAGCAGTTGGATCTCGAAATGAATGCAGAAATGTCTCCGTCTTTTAAACAAAATGGGCATTTAACTTCTATACTGGAAAGGTACCGCCACATTGACACGTCCACAAACCATCGGGAGAACAAGCGTAATAATATTTTTCGTAACCTATAAATAGACCATGATTTTCGATCTTAAGCTGCTCGTGTTTTGCCTTCTCAATCGAAAGAATGTGGTTAATTGCATCTGCTTCATTGGCTTCGGATAGCAAAGAAGTTTAAGCAAACTAATTGAAACCCATGTCAAGCTAGTGCTTGCTGCTTTTTTGAAATTAGAAGCTGTTATTCGACCGACTCTAAGCTTATGCCAATACTCGCATTTAGATTCCGCAATGACGAGAGAAGTTTCAGAAAAAAAGTGGTTTTAAATTTTCCTTCATTATTCCGCGTAGTGAATTCAAAAATTTGACACGTTTTGAAAAGAAAGAAATGACAATTTTCAAAAACCAATAAATTTCCTGAACGTTTGGGTTTGGTGTTTGTAATGAAACAGTGGAACGCAGCCTTTATGCCGTTGGTGAGAATTTTTGCTTAAATTCTTTTAAATTACAATAAAACTATCAAATGATCAGTATCAGTAGGTAATCGTTCTTCATTTTCTTTTTAAGGCAACGTTATCTTCTTTGAAATTTTTAATCATGGAGAAAATTCCGATTTGTACCAAATTCCGAAAAAATCAAGTTGGGGATGCAGCATTAAAAATCCTTTTTATTTGAATAAAAATCAACAAGCGCATATAAGGGATTGCTAATTTGCTGTTCGTGTTCGTGATTCGTGTTCGTTGGTGGAATTCAATGACTTCCAGCAGAAACCCATTTCTCAAAAAGGTTCGATAAAATTGTGCCAAGGCTTTTAATGTACATAATATAAGAACAAAAACATATCTAATTACTTTTATAATATTTAGTATTTTACAATATTACAAATAAATGTAATACTTATAACATATATTTATAATATAAAATAAATAATTAAATAGAGTGGCGCAACAGCTCAAGGTGAACCAGGGCCAACTTCTCAACAATGTATGCAGTGTGTGTTAATTTCTTCACATATGTACAAGGTGACCTACAATTGAATCCGAACGACACTGATAAGTTTTTCAAGACAATAGTTACTCTCGGAGGGCTTGTCAAACCCTCGCAGAGGTGGGGGCCCGGCCGTGAAAGAGAACGAGTCTTCTTTTTCAGGTGACGATGGTAGGATTCGAACCCAGACCTCCGGCGTAGTAGCTCCAAATTTTATCCAGAATGATGTCAGGAGGTGCCGCAATATGATGTCCACCAGGTAAGCAACCCATTCAATATTCTTGTTGAATTTCTTAAAATAATTAGAAAAAAGTTACAATTTTATCACAAATAACGTACTGGTGCAGTGATATTAGCCCGCACAATTGTGCTGGTTCCCATTTGACGTTATTTTTTGTCTGGCAGGAAAACCGCATGTCAATTGTCCATACCGTGTTCCTGCCCGAAGTCTTTAAGATTCTTTCTGAATGTCCTAATCTGGACGGTTTTCAATACAAGACTGCAAAAACGGGGAGGCGTGGTTAAGGCTGCGCCTTCTCAATGGCACAATACAAACTGCAAATCAGAAAACGAGCAAGAAAATGGAAGAATATGTTGTGGAAAGTTTCTGGATTCAAATCTGCTCAAAGGGCAAATTAAGTCCTTGGGCTAAATATCCTCCAATCCTACCAATTCGGTTCTTTGAGGTATTTCGACGCGGAACATTTTAAAAAGAAAGCTTATGTAATTCACAAACATGTATTTACATATATGTTTTTCGAAAACTGGGAGATGGAAGCTTCAATGGCTGTGCCTTAAGCGGCGACCAAAAAGCAGCCTGGGCTTGACCTCAGCGTACGTATTACGTTGCATTATGTTTTCTCTTTACGCACTCTTTCTCTTCTAACAAAATTTTGAAGACGAGCTTAATTGTGTTAGGAAACTCTGAAATCCTATGGCTGAACTTGTAAACGCCAGGCCGAGGCCAAGCCCAGGCTGCTTTGTGGTCGCCGCTTTACTTTACTTACTAACTTGGCTTCACTAGCCAGCTCTGTAATTCGTATACCAGTGAAGAAGTTGTGAGCTAATTTTTTTTTTATATTGCTGAGAAGCTGTTGGCAACTTCGGTGTTTCCTGTATCTTAACTGTGGCATAAAGTTTTGAATGATAAACTAATAAATCTAATGGCGTATTCTTTTGAACACTGAACTGCCAAAAAATACTCAGTGGTCGCGACAATTCCAGCATGTTGCCGTCACCACATTAAGTGTCAAATTGCTTTGACTTCATTTTGTAAAATTTTTTTTTATTTCGTAGCTGATTTTTTTGGCGGCGCTTGTTTGTACATTTAACTTAAAATTAATTTTGATAGCTTTCATGTTGATATATTTGGCAAGTTTTTATCGATTTCATACGATTTTAGTCGCACTGTAAGAAATCACTAAGGAAAATTGAGTCGAAACTTAGCCTCCACCGTCAAATTCGTCGGTGGCGAAATTTCGAGTTCGGTGTCGACACCGAAAGAATTCGGAGTTCAAAATTTTTTTACTGTATTTAACACCAGTTGTACGAGTCGGTGTTGAAAACAATACGCCATAAAAGTTATAACCTATATTAATACCAAAGAGCCATGTTTTATGAGTATCAAAACGGTTATAAAAGTCTTATAAGAGTCCTTTTGACGTTTTAAGCCTTTAGCTCTGTACTGCGAATAAAGGATATGGTAGTAGGCAGCCTTTATTAAGCCTAACTAAGCAGACCTGCAAAAAAGCGTTTGCGTTAAATATCTAAAGAGCCATATTCATTTTACCACCACACTGCCTCGTTAAAGCTTATTGACATTTTATTTATTCAAGCAACAATATTTGCAACCGTATACATTGCTTTTTTGGTGAGCTATCTTTACTTGGTCCTAAAATAGCGCCCATGCTGTCCACCGGAAACGATAAACATATTATTTTGGCTTAAATCCAGCAAAAATATAAAAGCGTATAACAGCAAACGGCTGACAGAAACGTTCTGCCCGTTGATGATAAGAAAAATAAATAAAACGCCAAACACAATGACAGCACCTAAAACCGTATGCATCCCCAGATGTATCTAGCTATATAGTGTGTCATAGATGAACATTAAATGCTTTAACATGAGAGGATACATTCAGTTTTTTTTACCCGTGAGTAAAGGAATTGACACTGCATTCAAAAGCGGCCAAACGCTTCTGTCTGAATCTGCGATTCCGGCGTTCTGCTATGCGATTGAACTCAAGGATAACTCTGTGTGACTCTGTGGGTTGCATTAATTAATGACGGCAAAAAAAAGAATATGCAAGAGTTGCATTGAGTGTGTTCCATGATTTCAACCCCTTCAAAGAGGGTGCTACCATAGTGGCGTTTCATACCACCTATTTATTCACAATGGCGAAATTATTTAGAGGGGTTGCTGTTGGTTGGATTTATGAATGAAAGCACGTTGCATTGTTCTGATGTCAATACTCCAACGCTGGGTTGTATTTTCTTTTTCAGTTAAAGCTGAGTATTGGAAACTTGAATAAATAATTATCACTCGATTTAAGGAGCTTTGATTTTAAAAAGTCAGTACGCCAACGAAACTTTGGGGTCAATGATCTCCATATGTTTTGGTAATGTCACACTTACATTTTATAAACGCAGATCCCTGCCTTTTTTGAGTGAAATAATTTGTTAATTTTTATTTGAATAGGCACAAGGAAAGATGCTGAGGATTTGGCAAAAAAATTTCTGCAAACTGTAACGGGTGATTTTTTAGCTGGTTTGGTTTTGGCAACACTGGTTTTGACAGCTGATGTGTGTTTAGTACCTTGTGTCACTGTCAAACAGCTTCAGTTTGGTTTGCAATTTAACCATGGATCGTCTTACAAATGAACAACGCTTGCAAATTATTGAATTTTACTATCAAAATTCGTGCTCGGTTCGAAATGTTCATCGCGCGCTGCTTCCATTTTATGGTCGGCATTCTCGACCTTCTGAGCAGTCTATTCGGAAGATTGTGACCAAATTTCGCACCAAATTTACTTTGTTGGACATTAAACCACCAACACGTTTACGTACTGTGCATAGTGAAGAAAATATTGTCAAGGCTAATGTCTATAGGGACAAGCCCGCTTCGATTGACGCACTGGAAGCCAACATCCATGCATTCATTCGTGAGATACCGGCCGATATGTGTGAAAGAGTATGCCACAATTGGACTCAGCGGATGGGCTACCTGAGACGCAGCCACGGTCAACATTTGCATGAAATTATCTTAAAACATTAAATTGCAAGGTTCAAACTATCGATTCAAATAAATATTTCATTAATTTTTTCGAATTTTTTGTGTTTTTTTTTTTAAAAAAAGTTCTCAACCTCTTAAAAAATCACCCGTTATAACGTCGAAGACAAAGTAAACACCATTCAGCCGGACGAACACGTTACCGACGAAGCATCCGAACGCTATCGCCCACTCGACCTGGATGAAGTGAAATTAGCTGTGTCCAAGTTTAAGTGCAACAAAGCAGCTGGAGCAGATGGCCTAGCTGTCGAACTTTTTAAATCCGCTCGCAATTAGTTGGTTAGGAGCATGCACCAGCTTATATGTAATTTATGGTCGGAGGAAAGCATGCCCGGCGAATCTAACCTCAGCATTGTTTGGTTTGGATCCTCCAGAAAGGAGACCCTCTGAACTGTGCCAACTACGGAGGCATCAGTCTTCTTAATATCGCATGCAAGAAGTTTTGAACACCTGAAGCCGTTTGTCGACAATCTGATAGGCACATTTCAGTGTAGCTTTAGGCCAGGAAAGTCCACCATCGATCAAATATTCACACTGCGGCAGATCTTGGAGAAAATCCAAAAATTCCAAATCGGTACTCACCACCTTTTCATTGATTTAAAGGTCGCGTATGACAACACTTATAGAGACGAGCTGTATATATCGCAATGTCTAGTTTTGGCGTCCCTGCCAAACTCGTCAATCTTTGCAGGACGACGATGGAAAACTCACGCTGTTCCGTTAAAGTCGAAAAAGGACAAGGCGACGCACTGTCATGTGACTTTTTTAACATCATACTTGAGAGAAATGTGCAGAACTCTCGCGACAACACCAGAGGCACATTCTTTCAAAAGTGCTCATACGCGCAACTCGCATACGCGGACGACATTGACATAATTCAAAGAACAAAGCGTGATGTCAGTGAAGCGTTCGTGAGTATATGGGTTTAACAGTCAGCGAGGCCAAGTATATATTGTCATCAAGAAGAGACACCCAACACCGACGTTTGAAAAATTTAGAGAGCACCAAAACAAAAGTTATCACCAAGACGCAATGCAAGGATGGACGTCAATTTTCGAAAATCGAAGTCTTGATGTTGTCAGCGAACTTGACACTGGCCGCAGAGTACAACAACTCGAAAACAGAAAAAAGTTGATTCCGATCATACGAGCTGTTTTTTTCTGTGGAAGGCAAGGAATAGCGTTGAGAGGACATCGGGACCAGGGCCTTTTATCATTTGATAAGCTGAAAGAAAATGACGGAAATTTAAGGGCGCTGCTTCGATACGGAATTGAAAGTGGTGATAAAGTTTTGGCCGATCACTTAAATAGTTCGGGGGAAAATGCAAGATACATTAGCTATCGCATTCAAAATGAAACAATTGATGCTGGAGGAAAAATTATTACCAATAATATTGTCGAACGTATCAACAAATCTGGATACTTCTCTGCTATTGCTGACGAAAGCACGGATGTCAGTGGAGTTGAACAATTTTACAATCCAATGATACAATCGACGGTCAATATGTAATTCGCGAGAATTTTTGTGCTTTATCCCGGTTGAAGACGTAGCTGGAAAAGGGCTTGCAAGTACGTTGTTGACTTCATTGAAGGATATTGGCATCAATCTAACTAATATGAGAGGGCAAGGTGAGCGCCAATAATTCAATAAAATTGACTAAGTATTATAAGGGTTGGGGCCAAAATTCTGAAGGGGTCTTAAATCTTTTTACAAAATTCTGCTTTTGAAATTATTAGGTTTTTGAAAATTCTTTATATTACGTGTTGACTATTCAGGCTTTGATGGGGCGCGTGCAATGAGTGGAAAATTCAACGGCTGTGCTGCTAAGGTAAGAGAACTATGTCCACAAGCAATTTACGTCCATTGTGCGAATCATAATTTGAATTTGGCCATTACACACGCCTCTAATATCCCACCAATACCAAATTGCATCGGGTCTTATTTTAAAAGACCAAATACACGCAATTTGTCCAAAAGCAAAACAAACACGGCTTTTAAAATTTTGTGAAACGCGTTGGGTTTGAGCACTTAGACTCCCTAAGTTTGTTTTGCAACGTGTATGAATATATCTGCTACTCGTAAGAGATCCTGGATGAAAAAAATTTAAAACTGAGGGAGTCAAACCGCACGCTTTACTTACAGCAATACACAATGCCAGGTTTATTATTGCACTGACTGTAATTAAGCCAATTTTTAGCCTAATGAAGAAGCTCAGTGAGTTTCTGCAAAAAAAGAATGCGATCTCAGTTGCTGCGTAGAATATGCCAACCACCTTCATGAGGAAATAATTGAAATGCGGCAGAACTCCGAAACAAGATTTAATAGCATATTTGCTGAAGCTAAGGAAATCGCTGAAAAAATGGGTTTAGAGTTAGTAGTCCCACGTAATGTCGCAAAACAACGAAACCGAGATAATTATGAAGGACCACCTTCAAGAAGAATATTTTCGTCGGTCTATTTATGTGCCGTTTTTGGATCATTTATTGATGCAGCTGAAAGACAGATTCCTCGATCATCGGGATTTGCTTTCCTAAATACAAAACGTTTTGCCACACAAATGTTGTAAGCTGGAAGACGATGAAATAAAAAGGACTGTTGAGGTGTTTGCTCAATATTGGCCAGATGATATAAAAGGATGCTCAGATGATTTTTTAGATGTGGCGCAGGTAAAAATGTATTTCTCTTATTTTCTTCATATCTCTTAATGTTTTAAATTAACTATGGTTTCAGATATTGTTCGAGTATGCCAAATAAAAAACGGCCCAAAAATTTTATAGACACGTTAAATGTCTGCGACTCGTCCTTATATAAGACAGTTCATCGCTTTATGCAGATCGTTGCAACACTTCCGGTATCTGTGGCCTCTAGTGAGCGATCTTTTTCGTGCCTGCTCATATTAAAAACGTATCTAAGAAGCAAAACCGGCGAGGAGAGACTGAACGGTTTGATGTTGCTCTCATAAACATAATAGCAAAAGTACCAAGGCGCATGGATTTCATTCTATAAAATGTTGTACCAGACTTCAAATTTATGCTACACATTATTTTCATGTATCTACCCAAAAAATTATTAATAGTAAAAATATTTCTTCATTAATATTTAATATTTTTTTTGAACCAATTTTCACTTTCATTGGATATTATAGTCTCATCATAATTTTGTAAAGATGATGATCCTGTAATCCCGGAAGTCAACATTGCAAGAGCTTCTTTTGTAAACTGTTTAGATTTTTGAACAGGCAAAGGTCTTAAACTTGTTATTAGTGGATCCGAACTTAAAAGTAACCTACAAAAGAAAATAAGAACTATTTTCTATTTCCGACATCTTATGTTTTTTAAACCTGTTAAGAACATCCATGTTGCACTTTCTCCTAGAGAACTTCCTCGCAAAATTTAACCGGTACAACCTGAAATGCTTGTTCCTTGCTTCTGCTGCTTCTTCGGATAGCTGTCCTATTGGTAAGAGTGCATTTTGAATTACTTCTGCTCCATGTATAAGAATTTTGTGCGTCGTTGGAGTCATGGGATGCCAGGGATAGAGCTCAATATACAACTTAGCCGTATCGAAAGGAAAGGGTTCAAACTTCTTGATGTTTATTTCAAATCCACTAGAAATTACTTCTAATATGACTTTCAATTTAGAAACAAGTTGCAAATCAACACCAGTTATTTCAGCTGCTAGTTCTGGATTGCTTAAAAATCTGCGGCTTGTATTGCCATCATTAGTGTTCCCGAAACCCGGTTTGGGTACATCAACAATGAGTCCCAGTTTTGACTTAAACTTTTCTTAAATTTCCTTTTTTTTCTTTTAGTAAAATTTTTTCTGAAAGTGTTCTTAGCTGCCATTTCTTTAATGGAATCTTGTAAGCGAGATGAAGAATGCTTTCAAAAAACCGTATCCTGGCATGCAAAATTGACAATCCAAATTTTATCGCATCTTTATCGACAGTTTTTTTTCTAGAAAGATCATTGAAATCTTTTGAAGTAGCACCGCATATATAACATTTCATTGTAGATGTTGTATTAGTGGCTGCGTTGCAAACTTTACCATCGACCATTGTTAAAACTAATGTGTGTTTTACTTCCAATGTTCTATGGCATTCTATGACAGTTTTGCTCAGTTTACTTATCTTAGATTGAATGTAAGCTATTTCATTTTGCGTAACATCAATGGATTCTTTTACAAAACAAATTTTTATTGGACGGCAATATCTTGGCGAGGATGGCGTTGGATTTTGCCAAATAATTTTGTTAGTTGAACTGCAAAACAAACGAAAGGGCACAAATGAGGTTTGGAATATATATATCCATCTGAATCAGAATCGTTTTCAAACTTTTGTCTGAATTGTGTTTGTTGCGAACCATCACATCCCCATTTCGATATAAGTTCTAAGGAATTGTACTCCGTTTCATTTAACATCTCTTGTGCGTTTTCCAAATATAATAATAGACGTTTAGCTGTATGGTTTAATAGGTCCTGCAAGTTTACTTCAGCCAAGGTTTCTGTTACGGTATATGACTCAGGTATTGGGTAGCATTCTTTTTTGGCATTTTGGAGAACACTGTAGCAAGGAAAAAGTTTTTTGTCACTAGTTCTCACTATTACATACTGATTTCTTGACAAATTTGCATCAACAAAAATAGAAAGAGCTCTGAGAGTAGATAACTTTTCTCGTTGGAAACTATTGGTCAAGGCTTTTTTATACCTTTTTGCTCTCTCAGGGGACTCGATGATTTGTTTCAGTACTTTTGAAGCTTGCGATTTTCCAGTCTGGCGTAACTTCATTTGAGTAGCAAACGCGAGTTTCTCTGTTTCATTTCTGTCATTGTCTGTTCTTCATCTTTTGCTCTGAACACTAAGCTCTGTAAAAGGTTTTAACGGCCGGCCACGTCCAGCCAAGGTTGGTATTTCAAAAACTCCCTGAAGCCAAGTTTCATTTTTCCTTAAAAATCTATCATTTGTTCGTTGTGCACTTAGCCATCTTGATTTAAATTCATGTCTGAATACAATATAACAGATTTTAAGCTAAAACCACATTAAGAAATTAATTTCAACTAATTTAAATACCTTAAATGTCCAATTTTAATCCTAAAATCTTTAAGTTTTTCCTCCGTGCCATACGCTTTATTGAGCAAATAGTTTTGAAGGTTATCAAGTTTAGCTTCATAATTAATCTCTTCACACTCCTGCATAACATCATATAACTGTCTTTTAGTCAGAACGCACAAACCAGACGATCCTTCAAGCAAAAGAGTGTATTTTATGTTTTAATTTTTCTTAATTTTCATTAAACTAGACATATAATGGACGATTACACCTAGAGGGGCAGTGATGGGCAACATTTTTTTTTTATTTTTAGTTCTAAGCATATTGCTTTTTAAGCTGATGCCAAAAATATTCCCCGATATGACCCGATGATATAAGAAAAGGTCCAGAATACTCAGAAAAAACAAGAAAAAAACTGTCCATGTGCATACATTTAAAATAAATGCAATATGTATTTAACTAAAGATTCAATATGCAGAAAATTATTTTTGTTATACAGTACACACCTGCAGATAAATCCTCCATAGCAAAAAAATTTTAACACAATATTAAAAAAAAATAAAAACTTATTAATTTATCGGTGGAAATTTTCACTCAAATCAACTGTTGAACAATGCAAGCTTACGATCGATGACTTTCAACTGATGCTATCGCCAAGTGTGTGCATAAAGAAAACAAAAAGCTACGGTAAATTATTCCATGGGTATTAGACAACAACTAGAAAAAAAAATTACTTCTCAACTTCACATTTTGAGAAATTAATTTATGAGCGGTTTTTGAAGGCAAATACTCCACTGTGGCCGACGAAGGCATGAGGAAGAATTGAAGACTACTTCTTCCCGTAAATTTAAGTGGGCTCTTTCGGATACCTTACCTGAAGGCTATTTCAGCTCCGAACTTGCAGGAGCAACAAAAGTTAAAAAAGTTTTTTAATTTATTTACAGAAAACGTCGGCTTCGGCATCCTTATCCATGTACAGCCCGAAGCGTGCCAATTAACATTCCTTCTATTACGATATAATACTGTCAAATAATTGTCATGTTACTAACATACATACATACATATAAAAATAAAATACTTCCTGCGATTTTTAGTTAAGTATTTTCGACGGACTTCATTGCTCGCATGGATATATAAGGACGAAAATTCATTTTAAAAACAGCATGTTTTGCCTCCAGAAATCGATAAATGTACAAGAACTCTGATATGTAAACTTCACGGTTTGCAAGTGGGAACATTTGGCCAATTCACACTGTAGTCCCTTTCAGGCAACAGGTGTGTACTCCCGCACAGTATAGTTGTTTGCAATCACATTCATTACACCGCCAACAAATAAAACGAGTGCATATCCGAAGGACATTGTTACCAACAAATGTTCCTGTTTTTTTGAGCCTGCAATATATTTTCTTGTAGTGCCTGCAACTGGGACTCTCTTTTTCTGTATGGGCAAAGGTAGGTGTATATAGCATTCCTGTTCATACAGAACTTTTTGAAGGTGTAAAGGACAAGTACCTGCATAAAAAGCATGTGGATAGCTTTAGGTACCCACTTTCACAATCAACTACCCCACTTCAATAATATTGGACGACGACGTTCAAACAAGTCTTGTTTAGTATTTGCTATGAGCATAGAAAACAATTTCCTCACATCGAATATCCTTCAGTGAATTTAATATTTCACTATGCTTAGCAGACCAAAGGGTAAAAGCAAATACCTACTCGAAAAGAGCACTCAAAACATATGAAGTTAATATTTACCAAAGCTGACAGACGATGAGAGTAACTTCTTCAAGGAACGGAATAACTACACGACTTACGTGTGTGACAGACAAAAGGACAAATAAATGGGATGCACATCACGTAAAAGGTCCTCGGCGCTGTAGTCTCCCAAATAACGAACTGCAGATGAATTCCTATTTGTTGTTGGGATCCTGAAAACATCAAAAACAACATTTTGTTAGCGAATAAATAGCTAGACGGAATATTATCCAGCAGGAACAGAATTGTAATCAATGTAATTTATGTTTTATTCTTTCAGAACTCTTAACATATAAAATTATAAATTTTTCTCCTCCTCATTTGGCAAAAGTTGACTTCCCTGGCAACAACTGTAGCACCAAAAAAAGTTTGGCGACACGTTTGACTTTTCGAATTATTTTTGTTTTTTTTTTTGTTAAGGAAAGAGCAAATGAAACTGCATCTATGCAATTTGAGGACTGCAAAAATTTTACAAAATTTTACAAAACCAAAATTCAATTGTCCCTCCTTTTTCTTCCGTTTTTATTCCCATCCGACATTGATGCTGTGTAGTGTAGAACTCAATGTTCAATATTTGGTTCATATATACACGAAATTATCCTAATAAAATAAACGTTTCGTTACACCAAGCTATCTTCTCTTAAAATGGCCTAATTTACCGTTTTTACCGGTTCGTCCAAAAATGGAAAAAGGGCTTTACGTTGTCCGTTCGTCCAATTGCGTTACCTAAAGCCTTCAACCCAATGAATCCGTTGCGTCCGTCACTTTGAAGTACACAACTGAGGTAAAAACACACGTTCTTATGGGAAGCGGCCCATAGAAAAATTTAGTGACGTACTTCTCTTCCCATAAGAACGTGTGTGTTTCACTGAGTTGGCAGTTTTGTACTTGGGTGATTCTACAAACGATGAAATTTTTTTATAACTCCGTTGATATTTCAGAAACCTTAAAAATATTCAAAATTTTTTGTTTTTATAATTAAAAATCTCATGAATATCTACATGGCGAGATAAAATTATGAAGATCTGATATATTTTTATTACCGAAAAAAATCTTAAAAGTGTACAATTCTCGGTCCCCTAGCGTGTCCCTCGCCTGCTTTCGAAGCAAAAAATCTTTCCCGTTTTCTTATTTTAGTTCCCACACGGAAATCAATCTTAAATTAGTGACCCTTTGATAACAATTGATTTTATTTAAAAAAAAAGTCATTCAAACTTGTTCGTCAGTTTCCTTATCACTCCCCTGGAAGATTGAATCAGTCCAAATAATCGATAACTACGATATCGGTCCAAGTCTCAGATCTAGCAATGACAAGTTTCGAGTCTCATTTGAATTAAAACTTAAGCCAAAAAAGGGGCGCGCTGTTATGTCAGTTGTGAAGAAGACATTTTGGTAAGAGGTCGTGTATTGTCCACTTCGATTCTCAGTACCTTGAGGAGTACCTATTTACAATACATTTTTGTGTGGTAAAATTAACATTTTTTGCATTATTATGTAGACCGTTTGAAACTGTTATGCTAACATATTATTTTTATTATTTCCAATAACTTGAAATATGTGTTGGAGTGTTTCCACTTAGGCACTTCTCCTTGCATCCGGACGGCAGCGGAGGAGTTCCCCAGATGGAATCAACGGTGGCGTCTATAGTTCCAGTCAGGCCGAACTACTTAGTGAACACCTTATTTGGGCTACTACCACGTATTCGGAGCTCAGGCCTATAAGGAGCGGGCTATCCGGTTCTCCGTCCTTAGAGCTAAACAAAGGATCTGGTCCTCCAGGTTGGGGGTCGTGCCGTCGGGGTGACTTCCCGGCCACGTAAAGAAACACCAGTCACGAATCAGAAACAAGCCTCGGATTCGGACGGATTTACTGTTGACGACCAATGCAAACAAGAAAAGGACAACGAGCTCCGGATCTGCACGTGGAATGTTAGGTCCCTTAACAGACCACGTGCAGCCGAGCAACTAGCGGAGGCCCTTAACGACTGCAAGGCAGACATTACTGCCATTCAAGAAATGCGGTGGGACGGGCCGGGCAAAAGAAGGATGAAAAACTGCGAATTCTACTACGGCGACTGCTATCGGCATCAAAAACAGCGCCTATTTGGATGTGGTTTCGTTGTTGGAGGCAGACTTAGGCAAAAAGTCTTGAGCTTCAACCCTGTAAGCGAGCGCCTCGTAACGATCCGCATAGGCTAAATTCGCCAACATTAGCCTCATATGCGCGCATGCCCCCACAGAGGAGAAAGATGACGAGACCAAAGATATGTTCTACGAGCTCCTGAACAAAACTTATGAGCAGTGCCCTAGCTACGACATTAAGATTGTCTTAGGCGATATTAATGCCAACCTAGGACGGGAGGGCATCTTTGGTCGTATTGTCGGAAGGCATAGCCTGCACGACACGACCTCCGATAACGGATTCAGGCTGATCGACTTTGCTGCGGGGCGACACGTTGTGGTAGCTAGTACACAGTTCCCGCATCTCAATATCAACAAAGGGACATGGAGATCTCCCGATCAATCAACCGTCAACCAGATTGACCATATTGCGATCGACGCAAGGCACTCCTCCAGTATCATGGATGTCCGAACTTTCAGAGGGGCCAACATTGACTCGGATCACTACCTTGTTGTAGCCAAGGTACGGCTGCGGATACCCCGACCAGCGCTAAGTAATGGAAATACTGTGAGGAAGTTTGACGTCGGCCGACTACAATCGCAAGAGATCGTCAGGTGCTTCTCCAACCGAGTCTCTCAAAACCTTCTACGAAGTCCTATGCAGCCAGCATCAAGTATTGATAGCCAGTGGCAACATTGCCAAAATGCCATCAGAGACGCCGCCTCTGAAGTGCTGGGTTTCACATGGCCACCACAACGAAACCCCTGGTTTGACGATGAATGCCGGCAAGCACATGCAGCTAAACAGGAAGCATACAAAGCGGCGCTGCACAGAAGGACAAGAGCTGCTCGCGAGCTCTACGAGCAGAGGAGGAGAGAGGAACACCGGCTTCTCCGAAGGAAAAAGAGAGAGCACGAGAAGCGCGCGGTTGAAGAGATAGAGAGATGTTACAACAGGAATGATGTTAGAAAGTTTTACCAAAGGATCAAAAGGTCCTGCCAAGGGTATAAACTTCGAACTGAAGCCTGTAAGGACCATCAAGGGGACATCGTTGTAGAATCGCAGTCGGTGCTGAGAATTTGGAAAGACCACTTCTGCAGACTGTATAACGGCGAGGACGAACCAAATACCGCTGCAGAACGAACCATTCAACCCGGGCGAAGACGTTACCGACGAAGCATACGAACGATACCGCCCACCCGACCTGGGGGAGGTGAAAGTAGCTGTGTCTAAGCTCAAGTGCAACAAAGCAGCCGGAGCAGACGGCCTAGCTGCCGAACTTTTTAAATCCGCTGGCGATGAGCTGGTTAGGAGTATGCACCAGCTCATCTGCAAGATATGGTCGGAAGAAAGCATGCCCGACGAATGGAGCCTCAGCATTGTTTGCCCGATCCTGAAGAAAGGAGAACCTCTGAGTTGTGTCAACTATAGAGGCATAAGTCTTCTTAACATCGCATACAAGATCTTTTCTGCTGTACTGTGTGAACGCCTGAAGCCGTTTGTCAACAATCTGATAGGCACATATCAGTGTGGCCTTAGGCCAGGAAAGTCCACCATCGATCAAATATTCACACTGCGGCAGATCTTGGAGAAAACCCAGGAATTCCAAATCGATACACACCACCTCTTCATCGATTTCAAGGCCGCGTATGACAGCATCTATAGAGACGAGCTATATAGCGCAATGTCTAGTTTTGGCATCCCTGCCAAACTCGTCAGTCTGTGCAGGATGACGATGGAAAACTCACGCTATTCCGTCAAGGTCGGCAAAGACCTCACCGACCCGATTTAGACAAGGCGACGCGCTGTCATGCGGCTTCTTTAACATCATACTTGAGAGTGTTGTACAGAACTCTCGCGCCAACACCAGATGCACAATCTTTCAAAAGTCCGTTCAACTACTCGCATACGCAGACGACATTGACATAATCGGTAGAACAAAGCTTGATGTCAGTGAAGCCTTCGTGAGTATTGGGACGGAAGCGGCGAATATGGGTTTAGCAGTCAATGAGGGCAAAACAAAGTATATGCTGTCATCAAGAAAAGACACCCAACATCGACGTCTTGGACAAAACATTACCATCGACAGCTATAATTTTGAGGTAGTTAGGGACTTTGTCTACCTGGGTTCCGCTATAAATTCAGACAATGACACCAGCGCTGAAATCAAACGAAGGATAACTCTTGCCAATCGCTGTTTCTTTGGGCTAAGGAGGCAATTGAGTAGCAAAGCCCTCTCTCGAGTAACTAAAGTGTCCATGTATAAGACCCTCATCATCCCAGTCCTGCTTTAGGGTGCAGAAGCATGGACCCTGTCAAAGGCGGATGAAAACACTTTAGGCTGCTTCGAGAGAAAAATTCTTCGGACGATTTACGGTCCCGTCTGCATAGACGGAGAGTGGAGGAGGAGATATAACATCGAACTGTACGGGCTGTACAGCGATACCGACCTAGCCAAAAGAGTCAAAACACAACGTCTACGATGGCTGGGTCATCTAGAGCGGATGGACACCAACGCCCCGGCCCGGAAATCTTCGAATCCACACCGCAGGGATGGCGCGGTAGTGGAGCACCGAGACTCAGGTGGCGCACGCAAGTGGAGGGGGACCTCAGCCAACTTCGCGTGCGAAACTGGAGATGGCTAGCTCGAGACAGAGCTGGCTGGCGAAGCTTGTTGGCTGAGGCTCAGGTCCACCCCGGACTGTAGCGCCACCTTAAGTAAGTAAGCAACTAGAAATATATTTAATGCACAAAAACTATCAAAACACTCAGTCCCCGGTCCTAAGTCCCCTGACAAGTAAATGAACAGGGGACTGATGTTCTATCCAAGGGACTGAGAAATTTTTAGAATATTGTATTTTCTTGCATAACGTAGCAAATATTTGTTTATTTAATGTCATATTTATACTTAATGTAATTACTTAAGTTTATTTTTATCGTTTTCGCATCCTAATGGTTATCTTTTAGGCAAGAAAATAAGAAGGCCAAAATCGAGGTTAAGCAGGGAGCAACAATTACAAAATAGGAGATGCTGAAAGACCATAAAATCAAGTGGGAAAGTGCAATAGTGCGTATGTAAAAACTTTAGTCCGTGTGCAACGGATTGCAAAATACACTACCCTACCAAAAAAGAAACTGCCATGCCTCCAAAAAGTGGGCGGGAATAAATACATAAGTGTATAATTCTTTATGCTAGGATGGTTGCATATATTTCGGACTAAAACTTCGCCTTTTTAACTAAAAAAAGAGGTAAAAACTAGAAAAAAGAGGTTTAGAAGAGGTACACGGCACAAACTTCAAAGGCCTTCTTGACTCTTACAGGGAAATTGGCCCTTTCACGGAGAATGTTTAGGTGTTTTTGACTTTTGAATGTAAAGTTCAACTGGTTCCCCATAGATCGCATAAGAGAGATCTCTGGGGAATCAGTTGAACAGTTTAATTGATGACAATAATCGGGATGCCTTTGCAACAAAGTCCTATGTCTCCTATTGCATCATCTGCAATATATGGGTACAAGAGGATTGCATTAAAAGTGATCCAAAAGTTTTCACTTGCCTAGACTGCTCTTCTGACTTAGAGTACAAGAACTAAAAGTTAAGAGCAGCATTCAGAATACCGTTTCTGAATTATTTTTAAGACTTTTGATTAATTATTTTACTTGCGTACCTAATAGAAATTTCATAACTTCTTTCCTTTAATTTGAATTTTATTTTTTAACAAGTAAAGGACATATGAGCATGCGGTGTTGTGTTTTTAATAACTTATTTATAAGAGCATTAAATTTTGAAAAAAAATTGAACTTTATAACATAAAAATTAGAAAAAAATTACTTCCAAATTTTTTTTCATTTTTTTTTCAAAATTTTGAGTTTAAAAACTTATTTTTCAAAAACTGTACTGTACACTAAAACATCTTTACATAAAAAAATTAAAGAAGAGATTTCTGGCTTTAC
This sequence comes from Neoascia interrupta, assembly GCA_947623515.1. NCBI lineage: Eukaryota > Metazoa > Arthropoda > Insecta > Diptera > Syrphidae > Neoascia > Neoascia interrupta. The sequence goes on from OX392463.1 coordinate 63,515,744, forward strand.
AAAAAGGTATATTTTGGAAATTTCAGTGCTACCATTGTTTTTTAATATTTTTTTTCTGTTTTAAAACATATTTTTAGAAAATCACCCCTCCCGGCTAAACGGGTGGGAATAGACCCCCTCCAAACAAATAACGGTTTGATTACAGTTTAAAGTTTCAAGGGATTGAAAGTTTTTCACTAAGTTTTTGAAGAAGCTTAGCAGGCAAGAACTATAAGAACAAACCTCTAGTACATACTGAATTTATGTACTAGAGGTTTGAACATAACTTTAATGAAACAAGTACCTAATTAAGTGCAAGAATTCGTCTTTAACGAACTTCTAAGTACCCGACCCTCAACAACCTGTAACACCAAATTAAAAAGATTTTTTTTACTTGAGTCAATATGCTGTGTGTCATTTGTGTGTGCTGGTCACGCCCAAAAATATGAAAATATCTGCGTGGGCTGAAAATCTAAATCAATTGCTTCTAATTGCGTTAGTATTATGAGAAAATGTGTAAAAAACGAACATGAATGCTTAAACAGTTTTTTCCTAACGCCTCCTAAAAGTAGGCAGAGCTCAATACTTTGTAGGAAGAAAACTTAGCAAATGGTTATGTCTTTAATATTTGTTATATTTTTTCGATTTAAAATGAATTATCCGAGAAAACAGCTTTCTAAAGATTTAATATTTTAAAAGTCGGCGTAGCTGATTGTGTGGGCGGTCCAATTTGTGTCGTATTAAAGGCTTTGGGTCACTATTGCCTTGCACCAAAATTTAAGGTCCTACGCTTTATCTAACTTCACCAAAAAGTAATTTTAAATAAAAGTTTAAACAAAAAAAATTAAAATAAAGCAACTCAAATAGACCAAGTATTTGGGTCACATTTTTCGGAAAAACTTTTACAAGACCTTTTACCTAACAGTTTGACGTCTACTGGTATTTTCAGTGAGGGACGCCAAACAAAGCAGAAAGTTTGAATTAACGGGAAATTTGTAGACTTTATCAAACTTTTTTACTTCGGTATAAAACACGAAAAAGATTTTAAACGTTTTGTTTGCGTTGTAAAAACTGTGCGTACGACCTCAAGAGGGTACATGGATTCAAGGAGATCATATCTTCGAAACACTTTTCCGATACTTTCCACTTATTTTATTTAAATTAGTTTTGAGTCAATTCAAAGAATAGAATAAGCACAACAACTTACTTTACAAGTTCCAATTTCCTTATGGGCACACTCTAGGTTAGCTAGTTTATTAATTAACTGAAACTATTGAATTTTTTCATATAAAAACGCGATTTGCTTGGCATCGCTTCGTCGAAGTATTTTTAAGACGTCAGATTTTGACAGCCGATGCATTTTCGTAAAAAATTGCAAAAATGTATAAAAAAAAACGAGTTATTTTCGGTGTTATTAAGAGAAATCATATGAAAAAAATAAAAAAAAATTGTTGGCTATTTCGCCTAAAAAAATTGGCGAAATAGCCAATTGCATTCCTCCCCTCAAGATATTCAACCGTAATCGAATTCAAAGATCGAATGCGCATCAGTTCACCCTCGAGCCCACGGACGCACAGTAAAGTTCAGAGATTCTTTCATAAGCCGTACAACTCGAATGTGGAATGTCCTACTACAATCAGTCTTTCCTACTCATTACAATTTACAACTTTTCAAAACAAGAGTGCAACGGTACCTCTACTCCTTTTCCTCTTCTTCTACTCATTTCCGCTCGTGAGATGTCTTACAATAAAAGGGTAGCCAACCCCCTATTCATGAGTGAATTAATAAAAAAAAATGCAAATCTATTTAGCTATAGCGAACTTCGAATATTCAAAAACTTTTTTCGACGAAGATTTTACTCCAAAACGTAAAAAAAAAATCGTAAACGATTTTTTAAAGATTGCTAGTCCAAGTCTGTTAACGGAATGACGATCTTATTTAAATTTGGCTGAAGTATGAAGCGCTTATACCGCAAGCTTTGCAAAAAGTTTCAATTGCCTTCTCTAATCTCAAGTTTTTAAAACAAACGAAATGGAAAACAACATGTTTTACGGTTTATTTTTTCAGAGATCCATGTTCGCAGAATTTAAGAAAAGGGGCCAATGGAACGCAGCTGATTGTAAAATTGAAATAAAAGCCTAACGGTAATGGAAAAAGAAAAACTTAGGGCCGATTTCATAGTCGAAACTTAAGTATCGATTTTGACACTTCACTCGCTCAGGATGAGATTACGTTTTCACATTAATTTATTTTCAATCACACACTTAAGTCACCAACATTGACTACTTAAGTTTTCCACAAGAAACAATGCAAATTATTTTTACTTTGATAAATAACACATCAATGTAACAATATCGAATGGAAAAACCAACCCGATGCACTGAAAATTTTTATTGATTAATAGCTTAAGCAAATATCTGAACAGTTTTTGAGGTGCAAGTTTTTTGGATTTAAAGCAAATATATCGAATAAATACTGTTTGTAAAACTGCAAATTAAATATGACCACGTCCACATGCGCCGGTTTTCATTCCTTTTAAATATCAATGACAATACATAAATATTCATAAGCGAGGATACCAGATGCATACCAAATTTGTGCTTCTGACGACAACTTTGACTTTTTATGCCACTAAGTAAAGTGGACTTGTCAGCAGGGGGATTTCAAAAATTTTTACACTTGTACTGCTTCGGGATCTTCGAAAAAGAACAGATATTAGGTTCAAGTTCCAAGCTCAAAATTGAAGGCCTAAAAACTACCTACTAACTAAATTAAACTAGATATTCAACACTCCTCCCTCTTACCCTCCACCAATTTGTTTACGTTTTTTTTTTGAATACGTGAGAGTAGATACAACAATTTACCTTACCCGATCAGCCGATGTTAAAGCTCCAAAACGAAATTGCATGGAAATGACGAATTGATGAATTTACTCACATTTGTAAACAAATGTCGGCGGATGGGTAAACTCCTTAATTTCAGCTTGTAGGCAAAGCTTCAACATGTCCGAAGTTAAATATAATAATTACAATAATAACATGTTATTCAGTTATTTATGGTGGCAATTCAAACTTGTGTAAATTCAACCTTGTATTGCGGTCAAAAATCGCGATTTTTGTGATTTGTTGAACTTTTGTTTTAATTTCTTTTCGATAAGAATCAATCATCCATATATTAGCTCATATTGTTAAATGAAAACATTTAAATTTTATTTTTTTGAATACTAGGGTGGACGGAGGCTAAAACTCCAAAATCTTTTAAAGATTAAATACGCCCACTATAGCAGCTATATAATACCGAAGTAGCCGATATTGGTTATGCCCGATTTCCCGTGGTAAAAAACCACCCATTTATGAGAGACACTATGAAATGTCAGAACGCACTTCATAGTAGTAAATTTTCGCTCTCTCATAATACTTCTTGACTACAACTAAGTTAACTTAACAAGTAGTTTACGCTTCCGTAGTGTTTATCGCATTGGGTAGGTTGCTATCCAGTGAATGCACCTACTAAAGCCGTTCATTCGTGCGGCTACACCCTACGTCGTTAGATCGAAGGTCTTGTTCTTTGTAGTCGTCGCTCGTTGTTTACATCGTTAAGAGTCTCGTTGAGAATACGGATCATTTCATTGCATTTAGCTTTCGAGCAAAGTTTGTTACTTCTTCGCTCACGGTAGCTATTCCAAAATCTCTATGCATATCACTATTCCTAATATACCATGGAGCATTCACAATTGCTTTTAGTGTCTTGTTTTGGAAAGTCTGCAACATAGACATGTTGCTCGGCTTGGTACAACCCCAAAGTTGTATACCGTATGTCCAGGACGGTTTTAACACCTGCCTGTACAAGAGCAGTTTGTTATATATGCTTAATTTCGAAAATCTTCCGATAAGCCAATACATTTCCCTGAGCCTAATCTCGAGCTCGTCGCGCTTCTTCTTTACGTGTGGTTTCACCTTAGTTTAGCGTCCAGTGTCAACCCTAAATATTTCGCTTCATTTGCATAAGGTATTTGTGCAGAATTTATGAACAGAGGTAAATTGTTAACCCTTCTGTAAGTGAAATTCACATGCGTAGACTTGTTCGATTCGCCAAGTCTTCGTCCAGACACAAATTCTGTCCAATGCTCGTTGGAGGTTTCTCGTTGATGACTCGACTGATTCACCTGTTGCCAGGATGGCCGTATCGTCCGCAAACGTGGCCACGACTGTCTCGTCATCTAGAGGCATGTCTCTTGTGTAGAGCAGGAACAGGGTCGGACCGAGGACGCTTCCCTGGGGTACGCCAGCCCGAATTTGCTTGAAACTCGAGTATTCACTGCTACACCTAACACGAAAGAGTCTGCTTTCAAGATAATTATCCAATATTTTAAACATGTCTTCTGGCAAGTTTTGCCGCAGCCTAAATTTCAAGCCTTCGTGCCATACCTTGTCGAAGGCTTGCGATACGTCTATAAAAGCACTTGAACATTTTTTCCCCCCTTCTAATTCTTTTTCAATTTCATGCGTTATTTTGTAGACTTGATCTATTTAGGAATGGTTAGGTCTGAAACCGAATTGATGATCCGGGATCATTCGTCTTTCTGCAATTATTGGTTGTAATCGCTTCAGCAGAAGTTTCTCGAATACTTTCGATATTATCGGCAGAAGCGATATGAGCCTATAAGATTTTTTATCATTTGCACATTCCTCCGGTTTTGGAACCATAATGACTTCAGCAACTTTCCATTGCCTTGGAACGTATAGAAGTCTAAGAGAAGCGTTTATCATATAAAGTAGCTTGACTAGTGCCTTTTTTGGTAGTTCTTTCAATATTTCGCCACTGATCAGGTCGTAACCCGGGGCCTTATTATTTTTAAGTTTGCTTATTGTCTGTCGGAGTTCAACTAACGAAACTTTTTTCATTCTAAAGCTATCAGGTTCCGCGTTGTTGTTTTGAACGTCAGCCAACGGCGGACCGTCGAAAGGCTTGAATGTTTCTTCTAAATGTTCAGCAAAAAAATTCGCTTTCTCTTTGTCTTCTCTTGCCTATTCGCCGTAAGCTATTTTTATTGGTTTGACCGAGTGGATTATAGGTTTCTTGATAGACTTAACTGCTTTTCCACTGCTTCTGTGCGTTGCTTTTCCTTTTTAATGATATTGACGACATCAATAATTTTAAGGCCTTTAGTTTTTTCGTCTTCTTTTGTGCATGATGGGTAGAGCCCCCTTACAATGACTCGCAGTGGTTTTTCGTACTTAATTTGATAAGTATACCACTCGATTCTTTTTGCATTCAGTCTAATGCTGGAATCGCAATGTTGCGTTGCTGCATGCGTACGTTAATGGACTTTGTCATGCGTTGCCAAAACTTTACGATACTTTACGTCAAATGGCGCACGCAGCAAATTTGCAAAACGAAATGCCGCTTTGCGCTTTTGGATAGGAATTTGTAAAGTATCACCTCAAACACATTCAATTTCTGTTGCAAAATATTTGCAAAAGAACGAGCAGAAAGGATGCTTTTTAAAAACGAACCAAGTTGCCCAGCAATGAAAATAAAATTATTTCTGTTTACTCCATCACAAATATATCCAAGGTGGTACACTCGTGTCTTTGTGCATGCTAAAACCCAACAACTTGCAAGTTATCGCGACAAACTGAAATAATACCCTAAAACATCACATTCTCTACTCAAACCTCTCTACTCTATGCAAACCTGTTTTTTTTATTCTGACAAGAAATGCAAACAACCCTTTTTCGTCCCCACTACGTACTGACGACAAGAGAACTATACTCACTCACCACACAATGAATGAGCACGAGGTTGTTCAACGGACGCAAAAGTAGAAAGTAGATCTACTTTTGCGTTGTAGATGCGTCTACGGTATTTACGGTCAAACGTGGAGTGAAGTTTTGAATTTGTTTAAAGATATTTGAAAAATATCTTAGACATTTTTGTTTAAAGATATTTAAAAAAAATATTTGCGAAATTTGCAAAATTTGCAACACATTGCAAGTTCTCGCGAAAAATTTAAAGCAGAAATATAACCGAAAAACATCATATTCTTTACTCAAACCTCTCTACTCTACGCAAACCTGTTTTTATTCTGACTATAAACAGAAACAACCCTTTTTTACTACTGACGACAGAAGCAACCCTTTTTTACTTTACTACTCACCACACAATCAATGAGCATGAAGTTGTTCAACGGACACAAAAGTAGAAAGTAGATCTTCTTTTGCGTTGAAAATGCGTCTACGATATTTACGGTCAAATGCGGGGTGAAGTCTTGAAGTAACATTTCGTTTCGCCTCATATGCGTATGCCAGTGTAATTATTTACATTCACTACGCGATAAAATTCTCTGCTTCAAGGAGCAAATCTGAAAAGAATTCGGAGATCTTGATTGAATTCAATGCGAAATAACGCCGAATCGGCTTTATTTCACTTTGTCAAAGTGAAATGGGTCCGAATTCCAGTGTTATTTCGCTTTGTCAAAGTAAAATAAGTCCGAATTCAGAATTTCGGCGTTATTTCACGGCACCACTTTTCAGCAATGTATTACGGAAGTAGCGTGTTATTTGCGCAAAGCCCTCGTCAATAAGCAGCTGCATTTGAAGATTCAAAATTTGAATTTTTATAAAGGACATTCATTGACAAGTTCAAGGGCAAATGCATCTAATGCTTCGCCCATATGCCCCCCTTCCGTATACTCCCATAGTTGATGCAGCTACAAAAGGACTGAAATGCTCACTTCATGGAGGAACAGCGTTTTTCCTGCTGTAAGCCCTCTTGTTGGAGATTTCATGCATGAAGGAAGGCAGCTGCGGCACGTCCATAAGATTGCCAAATTGCCACATTGAACTTTTCGATGAGTCCAGAATATGTTAGGAAAATCGAGTCTTGTACGAGGCTTCAAAGTATGTCGCCAAATGCAGTTTCGCAACACATTCGCAAAATACACTAGCAAGACTGTGGCATCTATAAGCTTATTAAAAAAAATTGTGAACTGCAAACCTTCTCAACCGCCGGCCGCGCTGCCACGGTTTATGGCAAGAAGAAAGAGAAGGATGCTGTAAAGAAGGTTACATTTTTATACCCGACCGAGGCTATATTAATTTTAATGCAAAGTTTGTAACACAGTAAAATAATCACTGTGATAGACCCCTAAGACTTTTTAGAAATATGATCGAGACCGACAGGTGAGTCGATTAAGCCATGTCCGTCCGTCCGTCTATCCATATGTGTGAAGTTTTTAGGTCTTTAAAATTGAGCTAGGACGCTCAAAGTTGGAGTATATCTTGGTTCTTATTTTGTTCAAACAAAGTGTAAAAATTAGTTAAATCCGCCGACGGCCACGCCCACTACTGGCTTCAATCTAAGACAACCTCTATTTCAAATTCTCTTTAAAAATGCTTTTTGGCCAAGTAAGACAAGGCGTAGGAGCTCAAGCAATAACGGCCCAGAACCTCTAAGAGGGCAAAAATTGGACCGCCCAGAATATCGACCATGCCCACTTTTACCATGTTAGATCTTTAAAAATTCCGATTTCTCGGAAAGTTTACTCCAAATTGAAAAAAAAATGTATAACAAATATTCAGGATATTACTATTTGCTAGGTTTGCTAGCTTGCTAAAGTTTTGAGCTTCGCCCACTTTTAAGGGGCGTGTTTAGGAAAAAAACGGTTTTTTTTTGCAATAATTTTCGGGTTCAGCGAATTTTGTCATGATTCTAACAAAATTACAATTAATTGATTTTAATTTTTAGCCCAGACCCACTTTTGGGGACAAAAAATTTAAGATTTGGCGTTACACCGTATATAGAGTCGGGTATATAGAAGTTTGTCACAGACGAACTCTTGCACTTACTCACTTTTTTTATAAAAAAAAAGTAATACAAACAGTAGCATGAATTCTTGCGGTATCTTCGTGCATGAAAAGAAAAGCTTTTACGGTGCTACTGCTGTGGTCTAGCACCGGTTGAAGTGAAATGCCAATTCAGCCTTAAGGATGGCGAAGACATAGACAGCACACTCAGTGACAAAAACTCCTCCATTTCGGAATTGAACAGCGGTGTAAATATAGTGAACAAAAACCATAACTTTTATTATCAGGTCTATCTTCAATTTTTTTTTACAAAATCCAATTGCCGCTATTTTTCTATACATTCACCATTGCGAAAAATTGTGATCAAAGTTATATTTGACCCAACTTTAAAAGAGGATAATATAAAAAAAGCGACACGTACTTTTATTTAGTTCATCATTAGAAGAACTAAATAAAGGTACTGAAGAACTATCCTAATGTGTGGATTGAAATTGGGTCAACTACCAAGAACACACTTGGGTACATTAACATCAATTAGTTGTATCAAGAAATGGGACCCACGCTTTGTGCTGCCTTAATTGGATTTCATAGTTTTACACGATGTGACTATAGTCCAGCTTTTCTTAAGAAAGGAAAAATAAAGCCCTTCAGCATTTTGAAAAAAAAAAAAAAAATACGGATTTCAGGAAACTTTTGGAAGGCTCGGTAATGAATTCATCTGTCTACAAAGCTAAACCCTTGACAGTGAGTGATGCCCGATACGAATATTTTTACAAAACCTGTAAGCCTGTTTTTTAAATATTAAAAGTAAGTAGTTATCTTAAAAAACTAAAATCGTCTTAAAAACTCAATTTAAAATTTTTATATTTTAGATTTCGAGGGAAGTTTATTCCCTCCTCTGGCCAGATTTGTTTGGAAGAGAGACATGTGCTGATGTTATTCCACCTGTTGTTTGCCATTGTGATGGCTTCGATGTCCAGGTGAATCTTTATCGAGTTTATGGGTGCTGCCGGTTCTGTTGTATAAATCGCACCTACTTTAGCTAGTTCGTCGGCTCTGCAGTTGCCTGGAATATCACTGTGGCCTGGAACCCAGCACAGGGATACGTCGCACCTGACAGCAATCTCGTTCAGAGATTCGCGGCATTGCTTTACCAACTTGGATCGTATCGTTGGCGATTCCAAGGCTTTTATTGCAGCTTGGCTGTCTATATAGAAAACAATAGCGCTGCAGCCTACTGAGTTAATTGAAAGCCAGGCCGTGGCTTCACGAACGGCTGTAATTTCTGCTTGAAAAACACTACAGTGATCCGGCAGGCGTTTGGAGATACATAGGTCAAGAGTACTGGAGAAGACTCCTGATCCCACTCCAAGTGCCGTTTTCGATCCGTCTGTGTAGATTTCTATTGCAGATGCATTTAAGACCTCACCTGACTCCCAAGCGGTTCTGCTTGGAAATTTGGTCTTGAATTTGACATTGAAGTCTTGGTATGGGACAACATAGTCCGAGTTACCAAGGAAGGTGTCGTATCCGTTCAGGATGCTAGCATGTCCCATGTTGTCACGAATAGGGCAGTTCGTGACTAGGGTCACATCAATGACTTCCTGCCTGTTTTTTGTGATAAAGGTGGGATCTGATCCCTTGTTACAAATAATTAGGTTAGTAGCTAATATAATCGAAAAGGCTCTCACCCCGATCATTTTTGTCACTGCTGCCCCAGGCAGTATGGTGCGCATTGGCATGACAGCCGATCACGAGAGGATGTCCATCCCTCTCGGTCCGGCTAGTTGTGTTGCTCCGCTGGTCTGGATTCTGTCGCATCGTAGGGTATATATGCCGATGCTACCCAGATGGGTTTCTTTTTCCCGCGTTCTATGCTGACGCAAACAAAGTCCGCATCGCTGAAATGGGGTATAAGAAAAATGTTAAGGCTTTTCTTTGCAAGAATAAGGCCCCTGGCTTAACCTGTTACTTTTGCACAGAAAGGCTCATAGTCTCTTGCCCTCAGTCCAGCAACTGAGTGATCATCAAGAACCCAGGGCTCCTGGATGACGACGATGTCTTCTCCACCTTTTTGAAGGCGGAGCAAAAGATTAGCAGAGGCTGCTTTGGAGTGATGTAGATTAATCTGTACCAACCGAAGCATCATTGCTTGTTGGTACAGATTTCTCCACAAGTGTGGTGTCGCAATCTTCCGAATCAGAGGATTGTTCACCACCAACCTGCTTCTCCGGAAGCTTTCCTAGGGACGGGCCAGCCGATTCTACAGATGGGCAAGAAACCGACATGCCGTTCCTCTCGTACACCTTCATGCGTAGCGTCTGCAGCCCATAAAAGAACTTGAATCCCTTTGCAGTGAATTGGGCAATAGATTCCGGGTTCACTAGTAGTGAAACTAATCGCCTAATGACCTTCCAATTATTGGTCGGAATGTCGGGGCTCTGACTCATATGAGTCGGAGAATGTCCTTCGGATCACTATGGCCCGGAGGGATCCAGACTCTAGCTCTCGGTGTGACAGGTATGTCGGCTTTCTGGATGGCCTTCAGCTTTGCACTGGGTTACACAGCATGGATGTGTTCTTCGGGGTTTTTGAAGGGCCGTCCTGAGATCTGGGTCTCTTGGACGCCGGTTTCGAGATAGACGGTTTTGTAGAGGGCCCTCCCGAAACGAGTTGACTCCGCCGCCTAGTGCTATTAAGGGGGCCCTCCCGAAACGAGTTAACTTCCCTTAGCAGGTGCCTTATCCCTGGTGTTTGCCGTTTCCGGTTTGTTGGATTTCGAGCCCTTATCGGTTTGCCCTCCCGAAGCAGGTTGACAACACGCGATGAGCGCTTCAGCAAGTTGCGCAGACCCACGATCGCTCGCACTCCATTTCACTTCTCCCTTTTTCAGGAGACGCTTCAGGATGTACTCCGCGGACCTTCGATTTTTATAGAACTGGACGCTAGGGCTCAGTTTCTTTTTCGCGTTTTTGTCCGCCGCAGAGCAACCCGCTGTAGCAGCCGCAGATTCCGCAGCCGCTGGGGCAGGTTGTTTTGCAGCAAGTTGGATATCGGTGGCGGCCTCCGAAGCAGAAGACGCCGAGTCCGTATCCGTAAGGGAGATATAGGCATCATCGTCGATTCTCAGCCTGTAGAGCTTTTTCTCCACCTTCCTTGTGTCATGTCCTGTCCTTTGTCGAGAAGTAGTTGTCGTCGTCGCTGTAGTGGCATTGGTCGTCCTGGTCTCAGTAGCCGCAGTGCCCGTTAGGGCAGGGTGAGGGCAAGCCTCAGTAGTTTTTTCGCTAGAATTCGTGTTTAAAAACTTCATGTTTGGCCCACGAGTAGGCCGGTAAGGAAAACGTCCATCCACATAGAGCCGGTTTTGTTGGGATAAGGCACTGATACGACAAGCCTTCGACAAGAAGCTCGTTCAAGTGTCCTTTTAGCCCTTAGCCTTGCATCCTTCGGCACTGTTTGCTGTATGCTCACACCACCACTGGAATCAGGCTTGGCAGAGCTTAGTTCGCCGCACCTCCCAGCCGACTAAAGCCGTTTTAGTCGATGCAGCTTAAGCCTCCGCACCGGCGTCATTGAAAATGACGCACTCGTCAAGGTGTCTGCCGAAAACGGAGGCACCCTACTCTACCTACATATAGTTTTAGTGCCGCTATTTTTATATGCTCGCCAAATGTCTTCAATGTTTTCATAGTTTAGAAAATTAAAATGAATTCCTTTAGGCGTCAAAAATGGAAAGTCTAAACCTAGCAAAATTTATATCTTGCAATCAATATTTTTAGATCCCTTGTCCATAACTAAACCCTTGTAAAAAATATTTTCATATGCAGCTTAAAACTTAACAAAACAGATAACTATCACGTACAATACAGGATGCCTCCATGACATTTTCCCATTAAAATTCCATGCAGGAAAGATCCTTTCGAATACATCTCGTTCCAAGCCTAGAAAAAAGAATACATTCCTCAAACAGAAGCTGCAAGCAAATAATGCACAATCGGAACCAGAAGAAATGAATAAACCCAAAGTCCCAAAGACTACATTACACTCGGCGGCGGTGGCGATGAATTCTATTTCTATCTGACTTTCCGGTACACCGGAATGCTTATCTCTGCCAAGGGAAACGCATTTGGAAAGAACACGTTTCCAATACGTACGTTTATGCTCAGCCCAGCCCCTTGTCAGTTCATCAAAATCCACTGAAGCTTCCTATACCTACCAGTCGCATGAAGTAAGGATGTGCTGTATGCTCCCGTCTAACGGTCGGGAATTCCTAGCACCGAGTTTCGAGGAAAAATATTTCGCTTCCGATTGAATAGCTCCATCAGAAGGAAGCCCGTCTGTGGGCACCGTCTCCGAATACGTGTTTGGAAATTATCATTCGAAACCCAAACAGTCGTATGCAATAAATTTCATATCTGATTTCCCCCTCGGATTATCCTTTTTGAATTTAAAATGGGTAATTTTCTCAGCAGCCAGCACTTGGCCAATTTGTTCGAGTCGCAGTTCCTTGCCTTGCGTCGGCGACGTGTCGGAAAGCTGGTGTAGGTTGCTACACCTTGGTGGCAGGAATCGGCAAACAACTGTTTTTTAATGAAGCCTTTTTGACGCCCGCCGCGGCGTGGATGTGCTTAAGAGTAGAAAAAAAAACGGAATGTAATTCCCTCACACGCCATCGTAAAAGCAGTGTTTAACGTTGAATCTTTGAAAGTTGTAATAAGATTTCGTATCCTTAAGACGAAGGAGGAGAAGACGACGACCCACATAGGTTTGCACCGTACATCACACCTGCTGCTCTTGGCGCATCTTCCGACGAGATTTTTCAAGAAACGAGGTGTAAATTTAATTAACTCGCCATGATGATGTATAAGTATAGTCGTACAGCACCTCTTTATGTTTACCTTTATACTTCCTCCCCAAATGGGGGTGTAATTTGATTTCAGTTTGCCATCGAGTCGTAAATGGGGGCCACCATTTATTGTGGCCTTGGGGGCTGTGGCACAGCGTTAAGTTGGGGAAATATTCTTCTCTATTTTATGGCGATAAATTTAAGGCTTGATTTTCTTTGATTCTCTGACTTTTAATGGTGCTTTTCTGGAGGGGTTGGTGGCAACGACGACGTCAAGTGTGTAATAGTTGTAGACCGAGTGTCATGTGTGAAGCGAACGGATGTTTTACATGACTGTCGCCGGAGGATACAAGATAACGAAATAACAGGAAGAGATTGAGGAGGACTTTGAATTGGTGCCCCCGGCAGATCTGTTAGTGATGTTAAAATAGTTAGTGCCTTAAATTCCTGGGGTTTGAATGATACAAAAGGAAATCGATTTATGAGGTACACACATCTAATGGATGGCTGTTTTTTGAAGTCCACCCGCAGTTGACGAGAGTGCATTGCGTCTTTAAAGACTCAAAAGGTTTGCCCCAGGCTGGGAGCTCTATTGTGTATCCTTTAAAGCAAAAAGTAAGAGGAAATTATATCAATAACTTTCCTGACTTTACGACCTTGCCGTATTGTAAAGGTGTTTTTCTGCTGTATTTCTCACGCAGCAGACAAATACTTTACAACACCTTATAAACTTTTATTATTGAAAGTTTTTTTTTTTTATATGGTCAAACACTCTTCCATCTTAAAGCTTTAAAAGATTTAATTTCGATCTTTCAGATGTTTTTTCCTCGTCCGTTTGAGAAAGAATTTTATCTTGAGTAATCGCATTTGCAAATTGTCGCATTTGCTTTGAAATGTTTGGTTTGGGATTAGGTGGATGTCCTTCGACATACCACAACTGGGTATTGAATTGAAGACCTTTGAAATAAAGACCTGCAATGAAAACCAAAAAATTGGCTACAAGTTCCCGTTTGACTCCATATAATATAAAAAAAGATGGAAGAAATCGTTTCAGGGTGATACAATTACGAGCGAAGACAAGGCTTTCCATCATGCGTCAGAATTTGACCCAGTCTGCCTTACTTCCTATGGTCTTTGCAAAGGTAATGTTTAGGGTTTTTAAAAATACCTTATATCAGAGTTTGTTTAGCAAGCATAGTAGCTTTTTTGGAGTTTTCTATAGTTTAGTCTTTGACGGATTATTGAAACCGACACGAAGGTGCCTGTCGTAGATATGTTGCTTAGCTTAGTACAACCCCAAGTTGTATACCGTATGTCGAGCAACTGCGTAGCCTAAAAAAGGCATTGTATTGCAATATTTTTGCGTGGGGTTCTTCGAATTAAACTCAATTTCACTTTTATAATTCTGACGAATATAATTCACGACCCTGCAAGGTCGGGGTTAGAATAGCCTTGAGGTAAGGTATGCCTGTCGTAAGAGCCGACTAAAATCCACCGGAAGAAATATTCTTTAATGTTTCAACGGATGCTGTCGATGCTGCTCCATTTGGGGCAACTTTTGGCAGTAAGGTTTTAACTTATAGATGAATCTGAAGGTTAAATTAAAATCCAGAAGCGTCTGTCACACATTGTGCGGCTCACTGGTCGGCGTCTGTCTCCAAAGGGGCGGCTGTATTTAAAAATGAAAATAGAAGTGACTTACCTATTTCTCAGAAAAACGACAAGTTAAAAAAAAAATGGCAATGAACAAAACGAAAGATTTGATTACCCCAGGTGGCAGCCCAGCTATGCTGGAAAATCCACCCTCTTCGGAGGCAGGCTCTACGGATTCTGGGGAGAGCCTTTTATTGCTTATAAATCCTTTTGAGAAAAGGACAAAACTAAATCGATCACCACCACCTAGATCGAACATATCCGGAAAAAGCAGTCCACCGGTAAACCAGGACTCTGTGAAAATTAAGAGCTTAGAAAAGGAGAATAATGAACTCCGAGCTAAGCTTATTGAAATGGAGCGACTCTTCCAAGGTCTAAAAATGGAAGTTGACTCTCTGCGAAAAGAAAACGAGGATATTAAAAATACTCGTTTAACGAAAGACTGTGAGGTAACGAAAGAGTTTGTAACACCGAACCGACCAGCAGTCGAATACTTCACAGACGAGGACGAACTTGCACTTGAGACCGATTCAGTCTTAAGGAAAAGGTCTAGCAAGAAGCGAAAGGCGAATTCCTCTCCCGAAGTAATACAAAAAGAAGATAAGCCCTCTGGCTCAAACAAGGCTAATCCAGAAGCGAAAATTCGTCCACCTCCCGCAATAAACATCGTCGGGATAGCAGACTTTGGGAGATTGCGCAACCTTCTTGCAAACACGGTGAGAACAGAAAACTATAAGCTTACCTCGCACCGAAATAACGTGTGGAAAGTAAATGTTGACAACGCCGATTCCTATCGCGCACTGTCTCTTAGACTGAATGCAGAAAGAATCGAGTGGTATACTTATCAAAATAAGTACGAAAAACCACTGCGAGTCATTGTAAGGGGGCTCCACCCATCATGCACAAAAGAAGACGTTGTAAAAGACGTAAAAAATAAAGGCCTTAAAATTATTGATGCCGTCAATATCACTAAAAAGGAAAAGCAACGCACGGAAGGAGAAAGAGACACTGTGATCAGACGCGGCCTTCCAATTTTTATGCTCTCCTTTGAAAGAACTGAGAGCATAAACAATATTTATAAAATAAAAATGATACTCAACATCAGGGTTCAAATCGACCCATGCGAAAGGGCAATAGACTGATGCCACAGTGTAAGCGATGCCAAGAATTCAGGCACACAAGTGCCTTCTGCCAAAAAGAACCGCGTTGCATGAAATGTGCCGGAAAACACCTCTCAACAGAGTGCAAAGTTGACATAAAGGCTCCAGCAGTTTGCGCCAATTGCCACGGAAACCACCCCGCAAACTATCGAGGATGCGAAGTAGCCATAGAGCTGCAAAAGGGACGAGAAACTCTTAAGGAACATACTCGAGGTCAGAATCCAAGTCTAGGACGTCCGAAAACTGCTGAAACTCCAAAGCCAAAGACTCCAAAGACGCCAAAGCCGATCAAAAGTGCGAGATTGGCAAAGTAGTCGTCGACAAGAGGCGTAAAAGCTCCACAAAAGAGCGGCGCCAAATCAAGTGCAGCGGAGAAACCGCCACTGGTCGGACCGAAATCATACGCACAGGTTGCGGCAAACGAAAACAAGGCAAGATCGCCCACAACAGATGCAGTGTCTCAGATCCTCGCTGTAATCTTGGAGAAACTTGAGGATCAGACTAAAATCAACAAAGTTATATTTGACAAACTGAGCAAGCTCGAGTTTAAGCCTCGAAAAAATTACAAGAGAACATGAATATGAAACAGTTATTTAAAATACTAACATGGAATGCAAACGGCCTTCTGAATAAAATAGACGAACTAGAAGTATTTCTACGGAAAAACAATATTGATATTTGCATGATTACGGAAACTCACCTTAAAAACGGGTCTACACCCAAACTTAAAGGTTACAATGACTATCACGCACATCACCCTTCGCAAAATTCGAGAGGAGGATCCTCCCTCTACATTAAGAACTGCATAAAGCACTTCAAGAACACAGAAGTTGAGCTAGACTCTATGCAGATCAGTTCAGTTTCTGTAAAAATTGACTGCTTAGATTATAACATTGCATCTTGTTATTTCCCGCCAGGATATAGACTGGTGGAAGACGATCTTGATCGTATGTATGACTTCATTGGGTCCAATTTTATCATTGGGGGTGACTTTAACGCGAAGCATACTTTTTGGGGCTCACGATGCAATTCAACAAGAGGCAAATTACTGTACAAAAATAGTATGAAGCGTGGGGTGGACTTTTTCTCCACGGGTAAGCCAACATATTGGCCAACCGATAGGAATAAAAAGCCTGACCTTGTCGACTTTTTCATCGCTTAGGGTACCCAAAATACCTTACGCGAATCGAAGAGTGTTATGATCTGTGCTCTGGCCACTCAGGAGTAAACTTGAAGATGGGTGGATGACTGACGAAAATAGAAAGAGCTCCTAGATTAGTTAGCAAAAATATGAACTGGGACGCCTTCAGAAAGGACTGTAAGGAGGGTGTTGGCTTGAGTGTGCCATTGAAAACTCCTTTCGAGCTAGAAACCGCAGTTGACAAATTCATTGAAGCAATTCAGAGCGCTGCTTGGAACAACACTTCGTCCCAAAAGAACGCCGTTAGCACCGACGGGCATGTACGCACAACATATCCGCTCGAAATCGAAGAATTTATTCGTGAAAAGAGAAGAGCGCGTAGAAGATGGCAAGGCACGTCGCGCCGACAAAACCCTCTTGAACCACCTCTCTAACAAACTGAAAGGAATGTTGCAAGATTTTAAAAATCGTGAGACCACCGAATACTTTGAAGGCTTGTCGGCGGATAGGAGCTCAAACTACTCGCTGTGGAAAGCAGTTAAGTCTATCAAGAAACCTATAATCCACTCGGCACCAATAAAAAAAGCTAACGGCGAATGGGCAAGAGAAGACAAAGAGAAAGCGAATTTGTTTGCTGAACATTTAGAAGAAACATTCAAGCCTTTCGACGGTCCGCCGTTGGCTGACGTTCAAAACAACAACGCAGAACCTGATAGCTTTAGAATGAAAAAAGTTTCGTAAGTTGAACTCCGACAGACAATAAGCAAATTTAAAAATAATAAGGCCCTGGGTTACGACCTGATCACTGGCGAAATATTGAAAGAACTACCAAAAAAGGCACTAGTCAAGCTACTTTATATGATAAACACTTCTCTTAGACTTCTATACGTTCCAAAGCAATGGAAAGTTGCTGAAGTCATTATGGCTCCAAAACCGGGGAAATGTGCAAATGATAAAAAATCTTATAGGTCCGTATCGCTTCTGCCGATAATATCGAAAGTATTTGAAAAACTTCTGCTGAAGCGATTACAACCAACAATCGCAGAAAGACGCTTGATCCCGGATCATCAATTCGGTTTCAGACCTAACCATTCCACAATAGATCAAGTCTACAGAATAACGCATGAAATTGAAAAAGCCTTAGAAGGGGAAAAAATATGTTCAAGTGCTTTCCTCGACGTATCGCAAGCCTTCGACAAGGTATGGCACGAGGGCTTGAAATATAAGCTACGGCAAAACTTACCGGAAGACATGTTTAAAATATTGGAAATTAATCTTGAAAGCAAACTCTTTCGTGTTAGGTGTAGTAGTGAATACTCGAGTTTCAAGCAAATTCGGGCTGGCGTACCCCAGGGAAGCGTCCTCGGTCCGACCCTGTTCCTGCTCTAGACAAGAGACATACATCTAGATGACGAGACAGTCGTGGCCACGTTTGCGGACGATACGGCCATCCTGGCAAAAGGTGAATCAGTCGAGTCATCAACGAGAAACCTCCAACGAGCATTGGACAGAATTTGTGTCTGGATGAAGACTTGGCGAATCGCTCTTAACGAGAACAAGTCTACGCATGTGAATTTCACTTACAGAAGGGTTAACAATTTACCTCTGTTAATAAATTCTGCACATTCCTTATGCAAATAAAGCGAAATATCTAGGGATGACACTGGACGCTAAACTAAGGTGGAAACCACACGTAAAGAAGAAGCGTGACGAGCTCGAGATTAGGCTCAGTCGTGGACATACGGACATACGGTATACAACTTTGGGGTTGTACCAAGCCGAGCAACATGTCCATGATACTAAGAGCAATTGTGAATGCTCCATGGTATATTAGGAATAGTGGTATGCACAGAGATTTAGGAATAGCTTCCGTGAGCGAAGAAGTAACAAACTTTGCTCGAAAGCTAAATGCTCGCCTTCATGTTCATTGCAACAATGAAATCATCCGTACTCTCAACGAGACTCTTAACGATGTAAACAACGAGCAACGACTACAAAGAACAAGAGCCTTCGATCGAAATGAACGGCTTTAGTGGGTGCATTCAATGGATAGCAACCTACTCAATGCGATAAACACTACGGAAGCGTAGACTACTTGTTAAGTTAACTTAATTGTAGTCAAGAAGTATTATGAGAGAGCGAAAATTTACTACTATGAAGTGCGTTCTGGCAGTTTCATAGTGTTTCTCATAAATGGGTGATTTTTTAGCACGTGGAAATCGGGCATAACCAATATCGGCTACTTCGGTATCACATACCTGCTATAGTGGGCGTATTGGTATATTTGTCCACACTAGCATTCAAAAAAAAAAAAAAAAATGCTATATTCCGTTTCAAGCAACAAATAACTTTTTCCGCATGCCTACGTATCTCGGGATGAACAAGGCAAACTTTTCAATAATTTATGCTGTGTGTGTTGTTTTCTTCCCACAAATCTTCAACTAATTTTCTTTAAATCACGAGATTTACCTCACAAATTAAAATCTTCTCGACAAGTAATTAAAAATAAGTTTTCTTGTAAGTCTCATTCACCTTTTTCGCAGACCTGCTTTATGGAAGTTTAAACTCTCTTTCTTTACACATTTATAACAGTCTGATACTCAAAAAAGGAGCCAGAAACTGTGCAGGTATAACAGATCTGTCTTAAATACCTTTGAGATTTTTTCGGTAGGGTTTTTACTTTAAAAGAAATTGCTTTTACGCTGCTGGGAAATGTCATCTTCACTCCTTTTTATACCCCAACCCATAGGATAGGAGGTATACTTAGTTTGTCACATAGTTTGTAACACGGTGAAATAATAATGGTAGACCCCCAAGACCTTAAGGGCATATGCTCGAGACCGAATTCTGAATCGAATGAGCCATGTCCGTCCGTCCGTCCATCTGTATGTCACATGTTTTTAGGCCTTAAATTTTGAGCAAGGGTGCTGAAACTTCGTACGTAAGGTCCACGTCATGCGAAGCAGTACAAATGTAAAAATTTTTTAAATCCGCCAAAAGACACGCCCACAATTGGTCTAAATGTACGACTACCTCCAGAGTTTTCAAAACTGTAAGACGTTCTAAAAGGCTGAAATTTGACTTTTAGCATATCCTTATGAATGCGAGACACAAAACAGACAAATTTAATTGGTAAATCTCCTCTAGTGGGCGTGGCATCTATTTTAAGGGTAAATTTTCAAATGCATTTCACTCAATATTTTTACTCGAAATTGAAAAAAAATTACTTGGTCTTGGTCTTCCAGACTGGCCTTGAGCCTAATTTAGGAAAGCATGAAACAAAAAAAGCAGCAGGTTAGGTAAGCGAGACTTCAGTCCAGATTTCGTTCACATAAAGTTTTTAGCCACGCCCCCTTTTAGGGGTCGATTTTAGGGGTCAATTAAAAATATTGAATTTGAACCAAAAAATTGCATTTTTACGTACATTTAAGTGCAACTTGGAAATATCTGTGGAAGTATCTTCTAATTAATAATAGTTTGTAATAAGGGGCGGTTGGACAACGCCCCTTTTCGAAGTTTGCATTACTTATAAAATGTCAAAAAATAACTATGCCATCAGCATTTTACAATGTGGGATAGGATGGGGTATTCAACGGTCCGTTTTACGGACTGTAACTTCTGCGTTAACACTGTAGCACTTACTCACTGGTTGAATGCCATAATGACAACAAAACGACGCTCGCATTCGTATCAAGCTAGTTTTGTGTTTGTCCAATGAACTTTGGGAGTGAATTTATGATTTTTTTTTATAAGGAAGTGAGAGGCGGTCACTTCCTTATTACTCCAATAAATCAAAAAGGTATAAGCCACTGTCATTAAATGTAGAATTTTTTTTATTTTTGGACTATCCGTTTTAAAAAATAAATTAAAACAGCTTAAACACAAAATTAATAGAAAGTGTTTCTTTTTGCTGTGGAAAATAAAAAGGGAAAAGTAAAAGCAGAAAATGCGATGGAATTTTTTTACTAAATGCTTCTAAAGCACTCGTCGGTTTGACAAATCATTATCTTTCTAGCCTTCATCACACTTTGTAGCAGAGATGAAAAGATAAATTTGTTGTGTATTGCATAGGCTACATGAAATTTGTATTTTGTAAAGTCCTTACAAAATACTATCGACAATAATAACGGGCATTCTGATAGAGTTTGTTCCGACACCGACTGTGTCAGTTTGCCAAGAGAGGGGGAATTTTTTCTTCTTTTTTGAAATGGGAAACATTAAATATAGTGGCAAATTAATGTGAATCTTGCAACACTTGCTTATTTATAAAACTTGTGCGATTTAGACAAATGAAAGTGTTCTCAAATATCCGCGGAATGGGAGTTAAGGACTATACACATGAGCGTGAACGAACGAATTGCGAAATTGCGAGCAAACCAATTTTAGAGAACTAACAACAGAAAATTGAACATTTTTGTATGCAAGTGGTAGGTTATAGGTAAATTGGTTTACAAACTGCTTCCACAAAATTTCCGTAAAAATGTGTATAACGCGTCCGTTTCATTGCGTATTCCCCCTATGAGTCTCCCTGCTGAATTTTTTTTTGATGGTTCTGAAGAGTTAGTTTGCCTGGACTACGCGGGTTCGATAGCTTTGGGCATGTTGAATTTGTTTTTGTAGAATACATAATTGGCCTCCAAGAAGACGAAAACGTGGTTGCAGAAAACTTTATTTACTGCATTCTACTTCAGGATTTGCACTTATCGGCCGAAAAATGAACTCCTGATCAGTATCATTTGATTGGCAAGCCCCTTCATAGCAAGATAAATAGATAAATCAAAAGAAGTTGATGAATAGTTGCTGATCGTCCTAAAGAACAAGAAAATTATTATTTTATAATCATTTAACATAAACTTACATAAATCATTTACATAAATAAAATAAAATACATCATTTTACATAAATTCTTGGCTTTAAGTTTTTCTTTAAAAATTGCATCTGTTCTAAAAACTTCCAAATATGACCTGGGCAGTCTGTCCTGATACTTTTTTTGTAGACTCAAGTGCCTCGAGTTCGAGTCCCGAAAGCTCTTCCGCTTTTTTACCAATTCTTCAGCAGATGTATCAGGCTGATCAAACATTGCAGAATAGATAACTTACCTCAACACGGCAAGCTAAATTTAGGAATTAAACCAAGAAGCGTTGTAAACTTCTAGGCTTCTAGAAGTTCGGACAGATTTTGGAGTAAAGTGATCTAGCTATTAGCGTCTCTTTAACATTTAATAAAATTAATGTTGGGCACTCGGTCGTTGATGATGTTGGGCTTTTAGCCTTAAAACCCTGAAGAGGACCGCACAGGTAACGACACAGCGGTGGCAGTTGGTGATGGTAGTTATCGATGACAACGATGAAAGATGGGAGTAAAACAATGAGTAGAGTAGTGTAGTTATTTGACGAATGCTTCTCTCGCTTTTCTTGACACTATTGTAGACATTCGCAATAGCATGTCTTTGCGTAGCGGGGACTTCAGTGTGCTGCTTGGGTCAGCATTCGGTGACTTCGAATTCGGGGGACTTCGGTGTGCTGCTTGGGTCAAATGCTTCTAAAGCACTCGTCGGTTTGACAAATCATTATCTTTCTAGCCTTCATCACACTTTGTAGCAGAGATGAAAAGATAAATTTGTTGTGTATTGCATAGGCTACATGAAATTTGTATTTTGTAAAGTCCTTACAAAATACTATCGACAATAATAACGGGCATTCTGATAGAGTTTGTTCCGACACCGACTGTGTCAGTTTGCCAAGAGAGGGGGAATTTTTTCTTCTTTTTTGGAATGGGAAACATTAAATATAGTGGCAAATTTATGTGAATCTTGCAACACTTGCTTATTTATAAAACTTGTGCGATTTAGACAAATGAAAGTGTTCTCAAATATCCGCGGAATGGGAGTTAAGGACTATACACATGAGCGTGAACGAACGAATTGCGAAATTGCGAGCAAACCAATTTTAGAGAACTAACAACAGAAAATTGAACATTTTTGTATGCAATAGTAGGTTATAAGTAAATTGGTTTACAAACTGCTTCCACAAAATTTCCGTAAAAATGTGTATAACGCGTCCGTTTCATTGCGTATTCCCCCTACGAGTCTCCCTGCTGAATTTTTTTTTGATGGTTCTGAAGAGTTAGTTTGCCTGGACTATTCGGGTTTGATAGCTTTGAGCATGTTGAATTTGTTTTTGTAGAATACATAATTGGCCTCCAAGAAGACGAAAACGTGGTTGCAGAAAACTTTATTTACTTCATTCTACTTCAGGATTTGCACTTATCGGCCGAAAAATGAACTGCTGATCAGTATCATTTGATTGGCAAGCCCCTTCATAGCAAGATAAATAGATAAATCAAAAGAAGTTGATGAATAGTTGCTGATCGTCCTAAAGAACAAGAAAATTATTATTTTATAATCATTTAACATAAACTTACATAAATCATTTACATAAATAAAATAAAATACATCATTTTACATAAATTCTTGGCTTTAAGTGTTTCTTTAAAAATTGCATCTGTTCTGAAAACTTCCAAATATGACCTGGGCAATCTGTCCTGATACTTTTTTTGTAGACTCAAGTGCCTCGAGTTCGAGTCCCGAAAGCTCTTCCGCTTTTTTACCAATTCTTCAGCAGATGTATCAGGCTGATCAAACATTGCAGAATAGATAACTTACCTCAACACGGCAAGCTAAATTTAGGAATTAAACCAAGAAGCGTTGTAAACTTCTAGGCTTCTAGAAGTTCGGACAGATTTTGGAGTAAAGTGATCTAGCTATTAGCGTCTCTTAAACATTTAATAAAATTAATGTTGGGCACTCGGTCGTTGATGATGTTGGGCTTTTAGCCTTAAGCTCCTGAAGAGGACCGCACAGGTAACGACACAGCGGTGGCAGTTGGTGATGGTAGTTATCGATGACAACGATGAAAGATGGGAGTAAAACGATGAGTAGAGTAGTGTAGTTATTTGACGAATGCTTCTCTCGCTTTTCTTGACACTATTGTAGACATTCGCAATAGCGTGTCTTTGCGTAGCGGGGACTTCGGTGTGCTGCTTGGGTCCCCTTCAGTATTGATCCCTCTCCTGGGCTATTGTAGCAGCTTTCAGTGTCACATCAGTTCGCAGCTTCGTGTCTCCGTCGGATATAAATCTCGTATTCTTCTTTTCCCGCTTCTTGGATGATTCAGCATAAAAGTAGTATCTGTGTAGTATCCTTCGAACTACGAAGGCTTGGATGTTGCATCTTCTGACGGTCTCTCTGATAGCTTCCTCTCCAGATATAATCGAGTTTGCAGGCAGTCCGGCTGGCTACGAACTACGGGTTGTCAGGCACCAGTCCAGCTACGTGTAGCCAAGTCTTCACTCTCCAGACCGTCCGTCGTGGCTTGACTACGCAATAACGAAGACCTCTCGCTCTATCACGTTTGGACCATGTGTCCATCTCCTACAGATCTCGCGTCATCCGTAGCAATTCCGTTCCGTGGACGAATCTTTCGTTGCGTTTCCAGCACCTCGGGCATTAGACCATTGGCTGGTGAGTGGTGGGCCGAAAGGCTGCCCCACACCCTCCCAGTATGTTGACGCGGCCAAAGAAGAAAAGCCGACACGACAGGGAGCAAAGAAAAGAGTAGGCATTGGTTCGCTAAATTGAACCGTAACAACGCCTGTTTTAATAACCTTTTTTCCAGAATTCCCTGCGAGCACCTGTATGGAAGAGAGTCTATAGTTATGAAATTAATTCATTAACTTAACCGTCGTTTTTAATTTGAATACCAGGTCCTTTATCCATAGCTTCTATCAAAGGTTCTCGTAACATTTAGCAAGCATACCACTCTTATTTCCTTCCTATTGTGTCCATAACGATTAGTGGATGTTTTATCGAATTTTTCAACTCGAATTCCAATTGGTTGTTCGTGATCAGTCTTTTCTCACAAAAATGTTCAATTTTCCGGTATACATGAGGGCAACCGTTCCATATACTCTAATGGCGGTCGTCTTTATGAGTCTTCTTAGGCACCCGCACAGCCTTGGCTGTTTTCCATGCTACTGGGAAATAGCAGTTAGAGATTATGGTGAGCATTTAACATTTTAAAATTTAGTCAGTACCTCCTCCTGATGGTTTTTCCGAGTTGCCACCAAGTATTATTTCCTGAACTTTCTGTGGATTAGTTTAGTGAACATCTCGTTGTCATTTCGTTGGCTGTATTGTCCTCGCTAAACGTTGTGAAGGACGTTCATTTCTGGTGTCCTCTATACTTCTGTTATTTACATAAATCGTTATTGTCAATGTAATAAAATGTTACTGTCATAAATCGTTGAAGGTGCGTTGTGGCGGGCCTGTCCTTAAACTTGTTTTCAAAGTTGTTGGCAACTGTTCCCGTTTTCTCCTGTGGTGTTGCGAGTGCATTCCACTGCAGGTGATGTTTTCGGGCAGCTTTTTCCGATTTTCAAGGTTTTGTTTCTTTGAGACGCTTTCCCAACGTTTCCTCCCTGTAACGAAAGTCAATAACATTAAGATTATATGGCAACAACATACCACAAAATATATGGTCGAATCGCTCATCTCCTCAATGCTCCATTTTTGACAGATTAAGAGTCATAAAATCTCGTCCATCCACAGCACAATCACTGCTCGATCATAACGAGGTAACTTAACTGCTGCTATTCTGTGTGGAGGCATGGAAAACTCCTTTTTATATCTGTGGTCATTATAGCAACAATATGCTTTTGTTTTTATTAAACTATCTTACCATCCTAATAATCCCTCTAGGGCATTCCTTCGTGACCATACTCAGTATGGGCCTCCTGGGACCGGAACCTATTCCATCTGAATTACTATCCATTTGTATCTCTCTGATGGACGAACTTTAACTCCACACTTTGGCTACTGAACACCGAAGTCGACCAAGACCAACTACATCTTTTTTATGTTTACATTATTCAGTGGTTGTCATTGTCAGTGCTCTCTCAGGAAAGTTTACGACAAGGATTCTCCCCTTTATGCTAATACAACGTATGGGCCGAACGTCTGTGTGTCCCGTTTGAAATAAACACCTCAGGCCGAAAGTATCCGTATCATTACATGTGCGATGTGCGTCCGCCTGCCGAAATCCTTTCGGCCCACATAATGATCCATTAGGGGGTGGTAAAATTGTTATTAAAAGCAACTGAGAAAGCCTCTCGGCAATTTGCACAGTACAACATAAAAGCACTGACCGCAACAACGGTCCAATATTGGGATGCGTGTTTTTCGCTGAATAAAATTTGATATTTTATTTTGTGGCATCGGGAAAGCAATCCTGCGAAATGAAATGGACAAAGTGCCTCTGGGAACGGAAGGCCGTTCACTACTAATACCTTGGACAGAGCACATGACATCGGTTCGACCCTTTGAATAATACGAATACGACCCGCAGTATGGACAAAAAAATAAAAGAAAGTATGAATGTTTATCCCTTATGGGATTTTATTTTACTTGTAATGACCATTCAGGGAGTTATTGGGGCAGTTTTTTTGTGAACGTGCGGAGGGTCGTACTTTTTTTTTAATTCGTAGAGGGGTCCTCTGAAATAGCCAAAGGAATTAAGTTAAAATATCAGGTAATTGATGCATGAAATGTTACCTTAAATCATTGAACAGGAGCTATTACGCAACACAAAAAGTTCATGGGATCTCGAGTACCAATTACTCTTCCTTTTTTGCTGAAAATAGGGAAGACTGGTAAAGGAAGACAGAGCCGTAAATACAGGGTGTTTCCAAATTCGATGCAAATATTTTGACACAAGATTCTTGGGTATATTTGAAGAAAAAAATTGTTCTACAGTATGGGCCTATCTCAAATTTTGATGCCACTTATTGGGAATTTAAGAAAACACCTACTTTGAGGTACCTTGACCCATACTAACACAAATATCTCCGCTAACACTTACAACAGGTACTTCATTTAGGACTTAAATTTTAGAAAAAATAGTACTCCTTTTAATTGCATTAAAATAAAATTGATGACTTTTTTAACTTTCGAGATATTTGCTTTTAAGTCGGATCCTTTTTCCCTGCCCATGACATTTTTTTGACTTTCAAGACACATTTCTGCGAAAAATGCGTAATAAACATATCGGTAATTTTTTTTTCTAGTGCACCTAACAATATTTAATAAAAATTGCTAAGACAAGTTACCCGAAAAACCCACAGATTTTATGATACTTGCGAAATTCCATAGCAGGTAAAATTATGAAAAACTCTTTTCACGAAGCCGCGACAGGTATAAGGTGGAAATATGATTTGTTACATACTTTTATAACCGCGATTGACAACAAGAACGATTTTTTGACTATGTATTAATAATTAACGTAGGTTTTAGAGCATGCATTTTTATTAGACTACCTGATAAAAAGGTAATTTCCCTATCATTTTTCTGTTAAATCCCAAAAAGGATTAAGTTTGAGGTTGGTCGCCTAGTTGGAAAATTTACCTAATGTAAATTGCATAAAAGGTTAGAAAACAAAATTAAATCCATCAAAGTCATTTTTGAAGCCGAGGTGACACAACAGTTGTTAAGAAACCATACTTGAAATGGCATCTTTTACAAACGAAGAATACGCCGATATTATCTACGTTTATGGGATGTGCAACGGAAGTTCTATTAGAGCACAACAAAGATACCATCAGCTTTATCCTAACCGAAGAGTACCTAATCCCCGCGTATTTACAAATTCGTTTCGAAGACTTCGGGAAACGGGATCTGTTTCAACAAGACGACCTAACGCAGGAGCTTCAACAGGAAGAATTGCAGTTGATGAAAGAATACTGGAAGCGGTTGCAAATGATCCATCAATCAGCATCAGGCGCTTATCCTTGCGATTTAATGTTTCAACACATAAAATTGTTCGTCTCCTGCATACGGAAAACTTGTATCCATACCACCATACACCTGTGCAGGAACTGCTTCCGAGTGATTTGGAGCCGAGACTTGAGTTTTGCAACTGGTTGTTAGAGCGGAACTTGGATGACAACGGTTTTATAAGCAGAATCCTATGGACGGACGAATCTCAATTTACTAGAGATGGGATTAAAAATTTTCACAATGTACACACATGGGGTGCGGAAAACCCACACACAAGGAGAGAGTCATCATTTCAATACAGAGTTAGCGTCAATTTGTGGGCAGGTGTTATTGGAAACAACTTAATCGGTCCCTTCAAACTGCCTCCCACACTGAATTCTGCAAACTATTTGGAATTTTTGCGCAATGATTTAACAGATCTACTGGAGGATGTTCCGGTAACTCAACGAGCTTCGTCATATTTTCAACATGATGCAGCCCCAGCCCACTTTGGTCTCGAGGTTAAGAATTGGCTGGATGAAAAGTACGCTGGTCGTTGGATAGGAAGAAATGGACCAGTTCACTGGCCTGCAAGATCTCCAGACCTTACAATTATGGATTTTTTTGTATGGGGGAGAATGAAAGAACTTGTTTATTCTACAGAAATATCAACTCTAAATGATTTAGAAGATCGCATTCTCCAAGCCTCGTCACAAGTGAGGCAGGAGTTATCCTCAATAAACGTTGACAGCGCAATCCAAAAACGGGCTCTAGCATGCATACAAAATGGAGGAGGACACTTTGAACACCTTATTTGATTGTAAAGTTAACTTAATGAAATAAAAAAAAAACATAAACCAAACACAAGCATTTTTATTCAGAATAATAGGAATTGAACACTATGAATCGAGTTTTTCATAATTTTACCTGCTATGGAATTTCCCAAGTATCATAAAATCTGTGGGTTTTTCGGGTAACTTGTCTTAGCAATTTTTATTAAGTATTGTAAGGTGCACTAGAAAAAAAAATTACCGATATGTTTATTACGCATTTTTCGCAGAAATGTGTCTTGAAAGTCAAAAAAATGTCATGGGCAGGGAAAAAGGATCCGACTTAAAAGCAAATATCTCGAAAGTTAAAAAAGTCATCAATTTTATTTTAATGCAGTTGAAAGGAGTACTATTTCTTCTAAAATTTAAGTCCTAAATGAAGTACCTGTTGTAAGTACTAGCGGAGATATTTGTGTTAGTATGGGTCAAGGTACCTCAAAGTAGGTGTTTTCTTAAATTCCCAATAAGTGGTATCAAAATTTGAGATAGGCCCATACTGTAGAACAATTTTTTTCTTCAAATATACCCAAGAATCTTGTGTCAAAATATTTGCATCGAATTTGGAAACACCCTGTATATTGGTTCAATATTAATAGGTGAAAGTATTAAACTCGTTGCTTAGAGCTTGCTGTGGCTCCAACTTCCTCAACTTAAGAGTGGCGCAACAGCTCGAGGTGAACCAGGGCCAACTTCTCAACGAAAGTTGGCCCTGGAAAAGGAAAAGTTCTTTTTTTTCAGATGACGATGGCAGGATTCGAACCCAGCCCTACGGCGTAGTAAGCACACGCACTAACCACTACACCACGGCACAACTTTTGAACAGTCGATCCAAAATCATAGTTGTATCTCACCTCTATATTATTGTGATATGGCGACAGACGTAAAAAGACATGCAGAAGTCGCTAAATGTACCAATCGTTGCTTCATGAATATACCCGCTCGATACATTAAACAAACACACCTAAACTGTCATTGGTGAATGTGTGAGTTTGGAGTATCGACATTTCCCCTCCATGAAATTCCACAGAAAAGTACCAACGGAAAATTACCAGATCCGTGTATAAATGCACGGATGACAGGCTCGGACAGAGCCGGTTATATTTTAAAAGTTGACTTGTGAAAACCGATAGGAAAGTAAAAATTGATTGAATTTAAATAAAATGTTGAATTCTCGATACCATTATAAAAATGTATCGTAGAACCAAAAAAGTGCTTCTTTATTGACAACAAAATTCATCATATTGAAAAAAAATAGTTTCAGTTTTTTAAAGTTAAGTAAAACTTATCAAAATAAATCTGTTTA
Organism: Neoascia interrupta; assembly: GCA_947623515.1. Lineage (NCBI taxonomy): Eukaryota > Metazoa > Arthropoda > Insecta > Diptera > Syrphidae > Neoascia > Neoascia interrupta. The sequence goes on from OX392463.1 coordinate 63,545,274, forward strand.
AATTTTATGGGTTGTCAACACACCTAATGAATGCAGACTGCAGAGCTCAGTAAAACCACCGGGCACTAATCCACGATTAGAATCGCAGTCGGTGCTGAGGATTTGGAAAGACCACTTCTGCAGACTGTATAACGGCGAGGGCGAACCAAATACCGCTGTCAGGCAGAACGAACCATTCAACCCGGGCGAAGACGTTACCGACGAAGCATACGAACGATACCGCCCACCCGACCTGGAGGAGGTGAAAGTAGCTGTGTCTAAGCTCAAGTGCAACAAAGCAGCCGGAGCAGACGGCCTAGCTGCTGAACTTTTTAAATCCGCTGGCGATGAGCTGGTTAGGAGCATGCACCAGCTCATCTGCAAGATATGGTCGGAAAAAAGCATGCCCGACGAATGGAACCTCAGCATTGTTTGCCCGATCCGGAAGAAAGGAGACCCTCTGAGTTGTGCCAACTACAGAGGCATAAGTCTTCTTAGCATCGCATACAAGATCTTTTCTGCTGTACTGTGTGAACGCCTGAAGCCGTTTGTCAACAATCTGATAGGCACATATCAGTGGCTTTAGGCCAGGAAAGTCCACCATCGATCAAATATTCACACTGCGGTAGATCTTGGAGAAAACCCAGGAACTCCAAATCGATACGCACCACCTCTTCATCGATTTCAAGGCCGCGTATAACAGCATCTATAGAGACGAGCTATATAGCGCAATGTCTAGTTTTGGCATCCCTGCCAAACTCGTCAGTCTGTGCAGGATGACGATGGAAAACTCACGCTGTTCCGTCAAGGTCGGCAAAGACTTCACCGACCCATTTGATGTCAAAAAAGGATTTAGACAAGGCGACGCGCTGTCATGCGACTTCTTTAACATCATACTTGAGAGAATTGTGCAGAACTCTCGCGCCAACACCAGGGGTACAATCTTTCAAAAGTCCGTTCAACTACTTGCATACGCAGACGACATCGACATAATCGGTAGAACAAAGCGTGATGTCAGTGAAGCCTTCGTGAGTATTGGGACGGAAGCGGCGAATATGGGTTTAGCAGTCAATGAGGGCAAAACCAAGTATATGCTGTCATCAAGAAAAGACACCCAACACCGACGTCTTGGACAAAACATCACCATCGACAGCTATAACTTTGAGGTAGTTAGGGACTTTGTCTACCTGGGTTCCGCTATCAATTCAGACAATGACACCAGCGCTGAAATCAAACGAAGGATAACTCTTGCCAATCGCTGTTTCTTTGGGCTAAGAAGGCAATTGAGTAGCAAAGCCCTCTCTCGAGCAACTAAAGTGTCCATGTATAAGACCCTCATCATCCCAGTCCTGCTTTACGGTGCAGAAGCATGGACCCTGTCAAAGGCGGATGAAAACACTTTAGGCTGCTTCGAGAGGAAAATTCTTCGGACGATTTACGGTCCGTGGATATGGATATCTCCTCCTCCACATAGACGGAGAGTGGAGGAGGAGATATAACATCGAACTGTACGGGCTGTACAGCGATACCGACCTAGCCAAAAGAGTCAAAACACAACGTCTACGATGGCTGGGTCATCTAGAGCGGATGGACACCAACGCCCCGGCCCGGAAAATCTTCGAATCCACACCGCAGGAACGACGCGGTAGAGGAGCACCGAGACTCAGGTGGCGCACGCAAGTGGAAGGGGACCTCAGCCAACTTCGCGTGCGAAACTGGAGACGGCTAGCTAGAGGCAGAGCTGGCTGGCGAAGCTTTTTGGCTGAGGCCCAGGTCCACCCCGGACTGTAGCGCCACCTTAAGTAAGTAAGTAAGTAATCCACGATTAATAAAAAACTTTATCTCTACAAATCACGTGATTTACCATACAAATAAAGCCTTTCGTTAAGCGATTAATCGTTCAATATTTTTTATGGATTATAGGCTGCCGAATTCGAATCTGACATTTCCCTACAAAACTTCTAGGCGCAAAACAAAAAAAAAATACCGACAAGTATGAATACAAATACAGAGCGGTCCGTCGGCTTTTGTTGAAGGTTAAGCTCATCTTGATTATCCTGGATGCAATAGAAAGAACAAATCTCAGATGGACAAGTGGTAGTACCTGTCTAGTAACGAAACAGATTTGGCCTAAGATAGATCTTAAATGCTCTAGGAGTTTGATAGCTCTTAATAGATCGCACATGAGTGCTACTATCGGTGTTATTACAGGCAAGCACCACCATCTGATAGGCAAGCACGCGACAAGGATTGGTGTCTTTTCTAACAGGATTTTTGCAGGAGCTGCATGTATGGGGAGGAAGAAGAGACCACTCTCCACTTTATCCGATATGCCCCGCTCTCTCTAAGATCCGAAATCTTCACCTTGGAGCTTTCATCTATAATGATCTTAACACCACTGACCCAAAACGTCTCTTACGCTTCACTAGTAGCTAAAAATGGTTCAACGAGTAGGTAATTTTTCCAGATCCACGTGGACCTATATAGGTCTAAGTGAGTTGGGTTTTTCGAACCCGACAGCCACTTCAACCTAACCTATTCATTAATGATATTTCCTCTAAGAAAAATTTTTCAAGAATTTTATGAGTAACAATTCTTATATCGAGAGAATACTAAATTACATTGAGGAAATTAATATTTCGAAGTCGCAAGGGGCATTAATTAATGTCTTGGCCACCGACTTTTAGCACTCAAATCAACATCTATCGAGATCGAAAACGAGGATCGAAAATCAGATGCACAATGGACCTAAATAGGTCTGAGTGAGTTGGATTCTTCGAACCCGATAGCCACTTCAACCTAACCTATTCATTAATGATATTTCCTCTTTTCAAGAATTTTATGAGTAACAATTCTTATATGGAGAGAATACTAAATTACATTGAGGAAATAAATATTTCGAAGTCGCAAGGGGCATTAATTAATGTCTTGGCCAACGACTTTTAGCACTCAAATCAACAGCTATCGAGTTCGAAAACCAGATCCACAATGGACCTACATAGGTCTAAGTGAGTTGGGTTCTTCGAACCCGACAGCCACTTCAACCTAACCTAACCTAACCTATTCATTAATGATATTTCCTCTAAGAAAAATTTTAAAAAATTTTATGAGTAACAATTCTTATATGGAGAGAATACTAAATTACATTGAGGAAATTAATATTTCGAAGTCGCAAGGGTCAATAATTAATGTCTTGGCCACCGATTTTTAGCACTCAAATCAACATCTATCGAGATCGAAAACGAGGATCGAAAATCAGATGCACAATGGACCTAAATAGGTCTGAGTGAGTTGGGTTCTTCGAACCCGATAGCCACTTCAACCTAACCTATTCATTAATGATATTTCCTCTTTTCAAGAATTTTATGAGTAACAATTCTTATATGGAGAGAATACTAAATTACATTGAGGAAATAAATATTTCGAAGTCGCAAGGGGCATTAATTAATGTCTTGGCCACCGACTTTTAGCACTCAAATCAACATCTATCGAGATCGAAAACGAGGATCGAAAATCAGATGCACAATGGACCTAAATAGGTCTGAGTGAGTTGGATTCTTCGAACCCGATAGCCACTTCAACCTAACCTATTCATTAATGATATTTCCTCTTTTCAAGAATTTTATGAGTAACAATTCTTATATGGAGAGAATACTAAATTACATTGAGGAAATAAATATTTCGAAGTCGCAAGGGGCATTAATTAATGTCTTGGCCAACGACTTTTAGCACTCAAATCAACAGCTATCGAGTTCGAAAACCAGATCCACAATGGACCTACATAGGTCTAAGTGAGTTGGGTTCTTCGAACCCGACAGCCACTTCAACCTAACCTAACCTAACCTATTCATTAATGATATTTCCTCTAAGAAAAATTTTAAAAAATTTTATGAGTAACAATTCTTATATGGAGAGAATACTAAATTACATTGAGGAAATTAATATTTCGAAGTCGCAAGGGTCAATAATTAATGTCTTGGCCACCGATTTTTAGCACTCAAATCAACATCTATCGAGATCGAAAACGAGGATCGAAAATCAGATGCACAATGGACCTAAATAGGTCTAAGTGAGTTGGGTTCTTCGAACCCGATAGCCACTTCAACCTAACCTATTCATTAATGATATTTCCTCTTTTCAAGAATTTTATGAGTAACAATTCTTATATGGAGAGAATACTAAATTACATTGAGGAAATAAATATTTCGAAGTCGCAAGGGGCATTAATTAATGTCTTGGCCACCGACTTTTAGCACTCAAATCAACAGCTATCGAGATCGAAAACCAGATCCACAATGGACCTGCATTGGTCTAAGTGAGTTGGGTTCTTCGAACCCGACAGCCACTTCAACCTAACCTAACCTAACCTAACCTATTCATTAATGATATTTCCTCTAAGAAAAATTTTTCAAGAATTTTATGAGTAACAATTCTTATATCGAGAGAATACTAAATTACATTGAGGAAATTAATATTTCGAAGTCGCAAGGGGCATTAATTAATGTCTTGGCCACCGACTTTTAGCACTCAAATCAACATCTATCGAGATCGAAAATGAGGAGGGCGACTTATTTCTCCCATAAGATGAATGTTTTGATGATTTTGAACAACGAAATCCCTATAAAATAGGAGAATTTTATGTTAAAATCGATTGTCTGCCTCCGTTTCTTCAATCTAAGCTTGACTACATTTTATTGGTGCTTTATTGTTTTCTAATGACCGTACTAAATATGGGAACAAAGTCATGTTTGAGTCTGTTTTAGATGAACTCAAATATCTACAAGACGTTGGTGTTGAAGTGAATTATAAGTTCTTTAAACGTGTAAAATTTAAATTTACTAGTTTACTGGGTGATAACCTGGGACATCACTCAATAACAGGGTTTTCGAAATGTTTTATATGCAACTTTCCTTATCAGTTTTGCAAAATAGTCAAAGATGCTTTGAAATATTGCACAGATATTTCTTTGCATCCACTCAGAAACACCATAAATTATGAGTATATGAAGTAAGTTTAAATTACTTTTCTATATCAGGTACGAAAAGCATTTTTGTGTGTGGACTAGGCTTACGAATTTTCATATAACAGAGAACTTTGGTGTAAACATTATGCACGACATTTAAGAAGGTATTGTGCATGAAGATGTATGCAGAGTCGACAAGAAGGTATGCACTATCATTGGAAGCTCTTAATATTAGACTAAAAAAGTTTGACTTTGGCACTAAAAACAGACTGAACAATATTACACCGGGAATGCTAGAAAGTAAAAAAATTTAATTTACTGCAGCGGAAATGTTATAATCGGAGATTTAGCCTTAGAAAACTGGGAGGAAAAACATTTTCTTTTACTTTTGAAAAAAATCCTGTGTCTAGTTGTTAAACAGCTGCGATATGTTTGATCGACTTATAATAGAACACTATAATAAATTTATAAAAGTATTTGCTAAGATTTTGAAGTTCAAAGCTCATATTCTGCTGCACTACTCTATGATTATAAGAAAAATTTGCCCTTTGAAAAATAAATGGTCATTGCGCTATGAAGCCAAACAGCAGACCTTAAAAAAATCTCCAGAACTACAAACAACCGCAAGAATTTAATTAAAGCTATCGCCATTAAAGTTCAATTAAAAACCGCTCATTTCTTAGTGCAAAATAATATCCACACTACACTTTCTTACCAAAAAGGATGCGGGCTGAAAAAACTCTTTTGTATCAAAAGTATAAAATAAGTGTTGACAGGAATGAATTCAATGAATTCGAATGGAAACATCATTGCAGACGACTGTGTCGCAGAATTAAATGAACCTGATGAAGAATTTATCGAATTTGTCGTAATAATGTTACGATTTGTTTTTTGTGCGCCAATCCGCTCAAATAGAAGTAACCCAAAAGCTTCACTTGCAATGGGCAAAGCAATCAATAGATTGAAATATTTCCATTGCCTCTTTCATTACTAGTGTACATGCTTTGGAAATTAGCTTTGCAATATTGATTATTAAATGCCCATCAATAATTGATTTCCATTTGAAGAGCAATCATTGCCATAAATCTACGTGGCAATGAGTTTGAAAATGACATTGGAAACTTATATTTAATATTTTCGGCTTCCACGCACTGTGTGGTATTAGGGTGATAAATCTGGCCAAAAACCTTGTTTTTTTTCCATTTGCCAACCCTGATTTGTTACGTTCTGAAAAGCTTAATAGTAAGTGCACCAAAATACAAAACAGAAAAAGCTCTAGCTTGACACAGAGTGCAACGCGATCAGTCAAAAGTAAACAAACGTGTATAGTATCAGTGCGATTTTGTAAAAAGCTGGAATATAGTGACTAATTGGAAAGCTCTGCAGTTTTGTTGTTTAATTTCTTTTTGATTTAAATTGATATGGATTATTCTGGACAAGGTATACCTATCTTTTATTATATAAAATATATTTTGGATTTATACCTATCCGTTGGGGGTGCCGTGGCGTCGTGGTTAGTGTGTGTGCTTACTACGCCGGAGGTCTGGGTTCGAATCCTGCCATCGTCACCTGAAAAAAAAAGACTTGTTCTTTTTCACGGTCCCCACCTCCGCAAGGGTCTGACAAGCCCTCCGAGACTATCATTTGTCTTGAAAAACTTCTCAAAGTGCCGTTCGGATTCGGCAAAAAATTGTAGGTCCCTTTGTATGTAAAAGAAATTAACACACAAGCATACATTGTTGAAAAGTTGGCCCTGGTTCACCTCGAGCTGTTGCGCCACTCTTTTTATTTCTAATTTTACCTATCCGACTTTTGTTTGTATCGGGTATAACTAAGCTGTAAATAAATTCTGAAAAAATATTGTTTTAATTTTAATTTGAAAAGGGCTTTATTATATTTCTAAGTATTTCTAAGCATTGAAATTTCTTTCGTTTATTAAGGTTAACAATGTTAAATAGTTTTATGAATAAATCTGCCGCCCGAAAACGCCCTGCTTAAAAAATATATCTTTTGTTCGCTGGTATATTTACACATTTTTACAGGATCTTCTGGATTGAAAATAATGACTCGCAATGAGTTGTATAATATTATGCAACGCTCAATTGAGAATACATTTGACGGAAAGCTAAACTTCATGCAACAAGAATTGTTGAGTCATTATACTGAAAATGATAAAAAATCTGATGCAAAGCAAAAGCTATCTGTTATTAAACATCAATTCAAACAAAAATGGTTAGCTGCCCGTAAAACAAAAGTTAGATTTGAGAAAACCTATGCTGAATGGCTTTATGGGACGGTTTCGTTACCTAGTGCAGGTATGTAAAAAATGCGATCTTCATAGACTAAGCTCAGTATGGTTATCATTCTGTTTATTTTGCAGATCTTATGTATGTATATTTTGTGCTGTTACAGGAGTTAGTCGAGGTCGTCCTCAAAAATCTTTTGAGGAATCAAGTGAAAGAAGCAAAAGACGAAGAACCGAAGACCTTCAATCAAAAGACGTAGAGGAACTTACTTATGCTACACAAATGAAATTTCTTGAAACGGGCAATGCCGATGCTTCAAAAGTTGTGAAAGATCTCATAAGTAGTCCTCAGCGAGCAAAGAAATATGCAACGGCTATAAAAAAAATTCTGCAGACCAATTGCAACCATCCCAATAATCACCATTGCGTGCTCTGTCCATGTATACAGAAGCAGGACTTACTAAAGCACAATAAGAAATAGTTAGAGAAACTAACAAACATTTCTTTCCTTGCTATTCTGTACTTCAAAAAGTAAAAACAGAATGCTACCCAGAAATTCATTCCATAACCGAGACATGTGCTAAAGTGCAAGTGCAAAAGCTGATGGATCATACTGCAGGTAGACTCATATTACATCTTGAAGAAATTGTGAAGAATCTAAGTGATGAAGATAAAAAATCTTTAATTTTAATAAGTAAGTGGGGTTGTGATGGGTCCTAGCAAAGTCAATATAAAATGAAGTTTGAAAGTGAAGTTGATTCTGATGCCAATATTTTTCAAAGCTCTGTAGTTCCACTTCAGTTGTTGGTTTACGGGCTCGAGAAGAAAATTCTTGGGCAAAACACAACCCCGTGATCACCTCGCTATTGCCGACCAATAAAAATAAGGTTTATTAAAGAAACCCATGATGTTACAAATGAAGAAATAGAACACATACAAGCAAAAATTGCACCACTTTCCGTTACAGAAGTCAATGAAATGTCAATAAAACATAAAATGCTATTCACCATGGTGGACGGTAAGGTATGCAATGCTGCAACGCATAACAAATCTACATCCAGATGCTATATATGTGAAGCTCCTTCTTCTGAGTTTAATGATTTATCGATAAAGAGATCGTGCAAGAAAGAAAATTTCACCTTCGGACTGTCTTTGCTTCATGGTCGCATAAGATTTTTCGAAAGTATACTACATGTAGCTTACAGGCTTCCTGTTAAAAAATGGAACGTTCGTCTTACTCAGGAGGAAAAACAAGTGGTAGAAAATAGGAAAAAAGAAATTCAGAATCAGTTCAAGCAACAACTCGGACTGTTAGTGGACATCCCAAAGTCAAATTTTGGAAACACAAATGATGGAAATACCAGCAGAAGATTCTTTGAGGCACATGAAGTATCAGCAGCTATAACTGAAATTGATAAAAATTTATTATATCGTCTTAAAGTAGTTTTAGATACATTATGTTCCGGATTCAAAATTAACACGGAAGAGTTCGAAAAATATTGCCAAGAAACTGCTGAGCTAAATGTTTTCCTATATAAGTTTTACCCTATGTCCCCCACAATGCATAAGGTGCTTATTCATGGATCCGAGGTAATAAAAAAAGCTGTTCTTCCAATAGGGCAACTATCAGAGGAAGCTGCAGAAGCGCGTAACAAACACATACGCTTATTTCGATTAAGCTCTACCAGAAAGTTTTCGCGTGTAACCGCGTGTAACAGCTTTGTGTCGGCGTTTAAATTAGTATCCCCACCCGCTCTTTTCGACTCTATTTGTAACAGCACAATCTGGCCAACTAACACTCTGGTCAAGGAATTTACATATCGATCCATGAAGGCTAAGCCACAAAGTAAACAAAACATCTTTTCAAAAAACTAAGCAGCAGGCTAAGCTGCTTCTATCAGAATGTTCGATCGATCCGCAGCAAACACAAATCGGAAGATGTATTTAAAAATTCAATGGTTTTTCCTCATGACGTCATTGTTTTGACTGAAACTTGGCTCAATGCTAGTATTACTGACGCGGAGCTCTTTAATAATGAGTTTCTAGTACATAGAAAAGATCGTCATAAGGACGATTTGAAAGCATTGGGTGGAGGAGTTCTTACCGCTGTTCGGAAACACATTACTTCGTCGAAAGTTCCCTTCCCCTTTTCTGTCAATATGGAAATTGTATGTGTAAAACTTGATTTCAAGCCTTATTTTGTATATGTTGTAAACACATATATCCCTCCCGATAGCTCTGCTGAAATATACTCGGAGCTAGCAAAAGCCCTTGATTATATTTTCAGCCTTTCATGTTGCAATAGTACTGTTCTCCTAATTGGTGACTTTAACCTTAGTCCTCTAAAATGGTTACCTTCAGACGATAGTACGTATTTTATTCCATGTGTTTCCTCTGCTCAAACGGCACTTAATAAACTAGACAATATTCTTTCCTCTGACTTACAGCAAATAGCTGTATCAAAAATATTAAAAATCGAATTCTCGATTTAATCTTTTCATCAGACACTGTTAGTACTGTTGCCTGTAAGTCCACATGCAACATTACTAAAATAGATACTCACCATCCACCACTGGATGTATTTCTTGACTTGAACGGTCTCATTCATGAGAATAATAATTCATATGATCGTTCATACATTTTTGATTTCAAAAAGGCTAACTTTCACGCTCTCTCAGAAGAGTTAACCAGGTTACGTATTTCTAACGTTACGAACTCTTCTGATGTAGACTACTGCGTGGATAATTTTTATTCTATTTTGAATACCTCCCTAGGTAATATTATTCCTAGAAAATTAAAGAAAAACGAAATTTGTGACCGTCCGTCGTAAAAAGTTCAAATCATACAGACCTCGAAAGATTTATAGTAAATTTTGAGGAATTCAAAGCTCTTTCGGACTATCTATATAACAATTATATCTCTCAAATGGGAGCATCATTCGAAATCCGTCAATTCGAAGAGAAAGACGGACGGATATCCAGCGAATTTAACGTATAACAGTAACTCATCTAATGACCCTGCCGTGATTTGTAATTTCTTCGCTCACAACTTTTCTAAATCGTTCAGAGATGGTCCGTTTCCTGTCGACACGGAATACTTTGAATATCTTAAGCATTCAGCACAAGTCAGCTTTAATGGAATACCAGTTGCTTTTGAGTCTATTAAAGAGTTTATGTCTAATCTTAAAGAGGATTGCTCTGCAGGACCAGACGGGATTCCACCTATTTTGTTAAAAGAATGTAAGGATATACTTGCCTTTCCCCTCCAACATCTATTTAAGCTGTCGCTTTCTTCTGGAATTTTTCCAAACGCTTGGAAGCTATCGTATATAACCCCTGTTTTAAAATAGGGAGATAAGTGTGATGTGTCAAATTACAGACCAATTGCAAAGCTATCATCCATACCTAAACTTTTCGAGCAAATTGTTTGTGATAGTCTTGTCTTTTTCTGTCGCAATATCATTTGTAGAGAACAACATGGCTTTGTGAGATACAGATCCACTGTCACTAACCTCGTGTCCTTTCACAGCAAGTGTACCAACGCTCTGGAGAGTCAATTTGAAGTTGACTGTATTTACACAGACTTTTCAAAAGCTTTTGATCTAATTTCACATGAAATTATTGTTTTTAAACTTACATCGCTAGGTTTCCCACCTAATTTCATATCTTGGATTATATCTTATCTTCACTTGAGAACTTATCAAGTAAATTTCAGAGGGACTAAATCAAATATCTTTTCCGCGGTATCAGGTGTTCCCCAAGGGAGCCATCTTGGTCCTCTTCTCTTTATACTCTCAATTAATGATTTCCCCTCAAGTGTGAAACATAGTGATATTCTTGCATATGCCGATGATATGAAAATATCAAAAACAATAAAGTCAGTGTCGGACCATAGTTTTTTGCAGTCAGACATCGACAGTTTCACCATCTGGTGTGATAAAAATGGACTCACACTTAACCCAAATAAGTGTCAGGTTATGACGTTCTCAAAAAAACGTACGCCGACGGAGTTCTCATATACAATAAACAACCACATCCTTGGTCGTGTCCTTCGATTTAGTGATCTTGGTGTTTTCTTTAGCTCCGATATTACTTTTTCCGAAAACATTAATCATGTCGTTAATAAGTCTAACTGTATGCTGGCTGGGGCTTATAAAAAGATGGGCTAAGGAATTTAATAATCCTTATGCAACTCTTTCGCTGTACAATAGTTTCGTTAGGCAACACCTCGAATATGCTTCACAGGTTTGGACACCATCCCAAATTTGTTATGCTGACAGGATTGAGGCTATTCAGAGGAGATTTATCCGCTTTGCTCTAAGAGGCCTTCCTTGGGAAGATCCATTTCACCTTCCACCTTATTCCCAGAGGCTAAAATTACTTAATCTGCAGAGCCTGTCTCAAAGACGTATTAACACCGATCTCGTTTTTATTCAGCAAATATTATTAGGTCACATTGACGCACCTGACCTCTTGTCCTCTTTCAAATTTAAATTTCGTGGTGTCTCTTATAACCTACGTAATATCAATCTGTTAAACGTTCCGAATCATAGATCGAATTACGGCATGCATGAGCCTATTACACGCATGAGTACCCTGTACAATTTATATGTATAGTAGTGTTCTAGATTTCAATATTGACAAAGCTACACTGAAAAAGCTGCTTAAGCAATTGTAATTTTCTTTCTTTATGTGTATCTATTTTATTAATTTTTTCCTATTTTCTTAATTGTTGTGTATGTGTTAAGTGATCGTTACATTAAACACTAACACCTGTACAAGTTGATGAGCCTGTGTAAGCAATATTTTGCTTGGCCATTTTCTGCTTGTAGTTGCTGCTTGCTTTAAGCACCCTACATCACAGATCTGATAGTGCAATAAAAAAAAAAAAAAAATAGGGCCATTAGAGCTATAAAATATTTTTGGCCAGGTTTTTGACCCAAAAACCACACTGTGCAACGGCTTCTATACAAATAAAAATATAAATTTCAAACTCGAAAACAACGTAGACATAGAAAATTTCAAAACTTTTATGATAATCTTTTTCGTTTTAAATTCGTATTTTCTGAATGGAGGTTTTGTCGTGTTTCCTCCAAGCATAGTGTTAAACTTTATTACAAAATTATAAAGAAGCTCTTATTAAATAATGTTCAAGTTGAAAGATATTATGTATTATATCAAATCTCTTTAATGTAAAATGTGCGGTAACAAACCATTGTAAACGTTATAACGAAATAAAAATCTATCTATCTATCTATCTATCTATCTATCTATGTATATTCGTAGGCAATGAAATGCCCACATTGAAAATGAATGAAAATCTAATTGCCAGTTAATTTTTGATTGCAATTGCCATGTTCATTTCCATTGCATTTGGCATTGACAGCGGAGTCACAGCGTAAAGTCCTTACTAGGCAATATCAAGTTCAAGCATTTCGTATATGTCTCTTAGATGAATGTCGGCTTTTTGGCATAAACAAAATATCTTGTTAATTGCTGACAATAAAAATAACTTAAATCGCAGCTACAGTTGATTTTACAGCAAATCAAGAAGTGATGAAGATTTTTAATTGCCACTGTTAATACTGTTTATAAAAAAAAAAAACTGGCCTTGGGCCAAACCTAATTAGACTTCTGTAAATTGATATTTTGTATTCTTATTTTACTGAATTTAAATAAAAGTCATCAAAAACTTACTAAAAAATAACTAAAATCGCCAATGGAGACTTATTCGTTAACAGGAGATATTTAAACCTAGAAATTGGGAAAATTTTTGGTAAAAGAGGAAGACAATCTTACTTCTTCACACCAGTGGACAGGTGCTCTTAATGTACATATTTAGTGCATCAAAATTAAAGACCTTTTAAAAGTCCGGAAATAGTAACGACTTCAAAAGCCAATACAAACAAAATCTAAAATAATATTCATTTTAAAATGCATAAAAGTAACTACAACTATTACATTACAAAAATACTTGATTGTTCCCTTTGTCGTTTTTACTGAATTTGTTATTTTTTTCACAAATTATGTTATTTTCTTAATGGCCGTATTATTCATGCAATCATGCCTGGGTAAAAATCGTCTAATCAACTGATATCTTACCCAGAGTAGTAAATTTACCCACTGGGCAAAATCACTGGGTAAATATCTGTATTACTGTGCCCTAGGTATGGATATTCTGGCGTTGGTTATTTAAACCAGGTAGGTAGTGCTTTATTATCGAGAGGAAAATTCTTCGGACGATATACGGTTCCGTCTGCATAGACGGAGAGTGGATTAGGAGATATAACATCGAACTGTACGGGCTGTACAGCGATACCGACCTAGCCAAAAGAGTCAAAACGCAACGTCTACGATGGCTGGGTCATCTAGAGCGGATAAACACCAACGCCCAGGCCCGGAAAATCTTCGAATCCGCACCGCAGGGACGGCGAGGTAGAGGAGCACCGAGACTCAGGTGGCGCACGCAAGTGGAAGGAGGCCTCAGCCAACTTCGCGTGCGACGGCTAGCTAGAGACAGAGCTGGCTGGCGAAGCTTGTTGACTGAGGCCCAGGTCCACCCCGGACTGTAGCGCCACCATAAGTAAGTAAGTAAGTAAGGTAGTACTTTATTCCCCTTTTTCCAAGTAAATGCCAGGTTTTTCCAGTCAAAAATCAAATTTACCCAAAGAATTTGAAAACTACTTTTTGAACTGTCTGCATTACATATTCAAAATTCGAAAGCAGGCAAATTGAGAGCGCAGCGATCTGCTAATCTTACCAAAGAAGAAAAGAAAGCCAAAAGCGATGGGGATTACCTTGCTGTAGCCGACAGGCAATCTAAATTCGTTGAAGAATATTTGCTTGAAATGCATAAAAATGAAACCACAGATTAAAATAAGGACCAAAGCTATGGAAGCGATGTTGCGACTCCTGAAATGGGCGATAGTGGTCAGGACATTTTTTTTTCCGTGGGCAGGAAAAACCTTCATAGGCACTACGAGGACCGGCCGCGGGTGCTCATAGTAGTGTGAGATTCTTACTCACTAAAAAACCTCCCATTTTCCGTTACACTACAACTAAGTTTCCTTAACAAGTAGTTCATGCTTCTGTAGTAATCGCGTGTGGCAGGCTGGCTTCCAACGAAAGCAACTTCTATATCGTCAAATTATGCGGTTTCATCTTATGCTGCTAGATCCAACGGTCTCATTCGTTGTAGTCGGTAAGATTTGTCTGTTCCAAAGTTCGGATAATTTCATTGGTGCAATGTCCGCGAAGTCGAGCACTAAGTTTGCGAGCAAAGTTAAGTACCTCATCAGTCACAGTTGCGATTCCAAGATCTCGGTGTAGGTCGCTATTTCTTATGTACCATGGAGCATTAACGATTGCTCTGAGTGTCTTATTTAAAAAAGTTTCTAAAATAGATACATTGCTTGGTTTAGTACAACCCCAGAGTTGTATAGAGTACGTCCAAGATGGTTTTAGCACTTGCTTATACAAAAGCAGTTTGTTATATACGCTTAGTTTCGAAAATCTTCCGATAAGCCAATTCATTTCTCTTAACCTTATTTCGAGCTCGTCGCGTTTCTTTTTAACGTGCGGCTTCCATTTAAGTTTTGCGTCTAGAGTCATTCCTAGATATTTCGCTTCATTTGAGTACGGGATTTGTACGGAGTTAATGAATAAAGGTTTGTTGTTTATCTTTTTATAAGTGAAGTTAACATGCGTTGACTTAGTCTCGTTAAGGACGACTCGCCAGCTCTTCGTCCAGTCGCATATATTGTCTAAAGCGCGCTGAAGTTTCCCTGTTGATAATTAAATTGTCGTATCAATAACGAGAATAGCAGTATCGTTAGCGAATGTAGCCTCTTCGTGGGGTATGTCTCTTGTATAAAGCAAATATAACATTGGGCCGAGAACGCTTCCTTGCGGGACACCGGCATTTATCTCTTTGAATTCCGAGTACTAATTTTCGTACCTTACGCGAAAGATTCTGTCTTCAAGGTAAGACTCTAAGATTCTATAGAGTTTTTCTGGTAAGTTTAGCGTTAACTTGTACTTCAGGCCTTCGTGCCATACCATGTCTTCTCATGGAGGCGTTTATGATATAGAGTAGCTTGACCAAAGCTTTTTTCGGTAGCTCCTTTAGAATTTCGCTAGTAATTAAGTCGTAGCCAGGGGCTTTGTTGTTCTTTAGATTATTTATCGTTTGACGAAGTCCAGCCAATGACACGGTTTTTATTCTATAATTATCTTGTACCGCATCGGGATTTAGCTCCTCGACCAACGGTTCCCCGTCAAACGGTTTGAATGTTTCTTCTAGGTAATCTGCAAATAAATCCGCTTTTTCTTTGTCTTCTCTTGCCCATTCGCCGTTGGCTTTTCTAGGTTTTCTGCAAATAAATCCGCTTTTTCTTTGTCTTCGCTTGCCCATTCGCCGTTGGCTTTTCTTAATGGCGCAGAGTGTGCTATAGGCTTCTTAACGGACTTGACTGCTTTCCAAAGAGAGTAGTTCGAACCTTTATCGACAGTCAAACTTTCGAGGTAAGCAGTAGTCTCGCGACTTTTAAAGTCTTGAAGTTCGTGCTTCAGTTTGTTATAGCGGCCATCTTTTCAGTGTCGCTTCGTGGCATTTTTATAAACCGCCTAGCCTGACTAGCCAGTGCGGTGGCGGTTTCCGTATCAAAAATACTCTTTGCAGTATTTTTGAAACGGAAGGCTGACTGACACCAGCGAAATCACCGATTGTAAGTTGCATATTGCCAATTGCATAGAACCGCAGAACTAACAGCAATTGAGTTTCGGGTTTGATATAGCGTGATCTTGAAGGTTAAAAACAACAATGCGAAATCAATTGAATTTAGGACTACCTTTCATGTTTTCATTGGTGCGCAAATTTTACCTATCCTGATTATACTCCAATGACGGACGAATAATTTCAAAGCGTGCAAAGAAATCTTTATCGTCCCATCTATCAAAATCAATCCTCTCGAACATTTTATATTGACGACGCTGCAGGGCCAAACTTTATCGTCTTCGTCATCACTTGAACTCCATCTGTCCCACACATGATTCCCCGAAACCGAGATTCAATTTTTTGAATTAATTTAAATTCGCGTAACTAAAACTTCAAACCTGTCTCTGAGAATAGGTAAATTCGTGTCGATAATGTCATTTCCTGGAAATTTTTGTGTAAATTTCGTCTGGGTTTATTTATTCTCTGGGTAACTTTACCCGATGATTCTATACCCAACGAATGTCCTGGTTAAAAAGATAACCAGGTATGAATAATAAAAATTGACGGGAAATATTGGAAATAACAGATGGGTAAAGTTACCCAGAAGTAAATAATATGGTCCTAAGTAGAACAAAATAGTTCTAGTAATTCAAGACTTATTTAAATAATTTTTTTTAAGACTTTAGCATTGCACAACTCGTTAGCTACAAAGCTGTTAATTTTTTTTACTGTTAAATTAAAAAATATAATATATACACAAATAATGTTATGTTTTTTTTTGCAGGCAATTTTAAAGTCTGGAAAATCGTGGATACCTACTTTGGGTAGGGAAATTATGATTTTATCGTAACTATTCCCTTTTAGCGTTTTAAAAAGCTTTTGGCAATATCTGCTCTTACCCTTTAATTAAACTTTATTAGCAAAATAAGACTCACAGTAGATTGAACTTTTTATGTTGAGGCTATAAATAAAAATTAATAAAAAAAAATTAAAAATTAGAAGCACCTTCGTGTTTTTCTTCACTGTTGCTTGTATTTCTTTTTTCTGGCAATTTCAGAACATTGTGGAAGCTTGGGATAAGAAACTTATAATTATAATATAACTTGGACACAATAAGGACAAATCGTGTGTCTTCAAATTAAAAAAAAAAAAACTTTTGCTCTTGCCGCACTTTTTTTTAGGACTTTTTCTGGTAAAATACTAAATATTTCAGATAAAAAATGACAGTCAAATGTGAAGACATGCCTAGACAGAGTGGTCCGTCAGCTTCTTTTGAACGTAAGCTCACCTAAATTTGTTTTTTGTGTAAAATTCTATAATTCTATAAGAATTATTACCTGATAAATTTCACATTCTATTGCATTCATTTTGAAGTCTACGCAGTTCTTATATTGGATGATTTTTAAGTTTCGTCTAAAAAAAGGATGGCAAAAAAGGTTTCTTTACATTTTTTTCTATTCAATTCAATTCTTCTTTATTGGTAGCATAATTCTTATAAATTATAAACATGTATTTTGTAGTGTAAGAGATTTGGAAAGTTGCTTCCTTACATCTTAGGTTCTAAGTTAATATAATTATATGTATGTGTTTTTACTTTAGATATAATGTATTTTATGGGAAAAGGCTACAAGTAAAAACCCATATGTGAATCTTAAATTTATAATTAAATATTGCATCTGGCCCTATTGTCTACTATGAGCTAACTATATAATTTGATTCTTAAATTTATTAATTTACGAGGCTTGAGATTAATTCGTTACCGGAATAAGAACATTTAGTAAAGAAATTTTCGTGATATTTATTGGCTAAGAATTCAACACTGTTTGACTTTGCTCTTTCATGGAGTATGTATGTAGAATAGTACCATGGTAACCTTAGCATCATCTTGAGAATTTTGTTTTGGCTTATCTGTAGTTGTTTGGTGTGTGTCTTTGCACAATTAAACCAAATAGGGGCGCCGTATAAAAGTATCGCTTGAAAAATAGTTTTGAACAAAATCAACTTATTTTGCGTGTTTAAACTAGATCTCCTATTTATAAAAGGATAAACAATTTATCAATTGCACAACGAGTATGTGCCTTGAATGTTAGTTTTTTGTTTAAGACTCCACCTAAGTACTTAACACTGTCAGGCCATTCTATTAGTTCGGAAGAGAGCTGAAGCTTAGCACCCGGCAGGTAGCAACGTTTTAAGCGGCGGGTAAACCATATCGCTTGCATTAATTTTAATTTTCCATTTAATGAAATATTTTTCAATTAAGTTGAGAGCATTTCGCAAAAGTGACAGCACATCCTCGAAAAGCAAACTTGAGGCAAAAAGGGCTGTGTCGTCGGCAAACATACTTGTGTTTACTATAGGGTTGACAGGAGGCGTGTCGGCCAAAAATAAGTTGAATAAAATTGGACCCAATACCGATACCTGCGGAACACCAAAACGAACACTGAACGCTGAAGATTTTGTATTTCCTAGATAAACTGCAAATTTTCTATCTTTTAGAAAACTTTGTAAGAATTAGTTTCGTAGGAAGGTTTAATTTAAAGAGCTTGTAAATATGAGCATTGTGACAAACGGTGTCGAAAGCTTTTTCGATGTCGAGTAACACCATTGCAGTAGAAAGACCTGACATCAGCTTTTCCGATATATGCTTTTTAATTTTAGCAATTTGTAGGCATGTTGAGTGGCCTTTTCTAAACCCAAGTTGATAGTTGGGTATGATCCCCAAATCAGTCAGTAATTTTTCCAAATTTTTCCAGCAACTTGCTAAGAGAACTTAAGAGACTTATTGGCCTGTAACTTAAGGGACAATCCTTAGGTTTTCCTGGCTTTGAAATTGGGATAACCTTAGCTTTTTTCCAGGATCTAGGAAAAAAGCTCAGTTTTATACAGCTGTTAAAAATAAAGGTACTTTAAACCCTTACGAGGAATAGCTTTTAAGAGGATATTGTTGATGTTGTCAAGTCCAGGTGATTTATTTGGCTTGGCCTCGTTGTGAGATTGTGAGGGCATACATTAATATCTGGCGGTCTATTTGCGACCTCAGATATTAGGGTTTCAACTTCATTTTCTGTGTAAGTATCACTGAAGTTCGCAGCTATTGTGTGGTTAGCATGAAACGTCGACGCGAGGATGTTTTACTTTTCTTCTTGAGTAATAAATAAATTGTTATTTTCTCTCAGAGGTGGAATACTAGCAATTTTCTTCTTTACAACTTTAGTGATTTTCCAGAACGGTTTGCTTGGCCTATCGAAACTGGCTAAAAGTGAGTCATTTTTTGTTCTTAAAAACGTTTATTTAGGTTACTAATTTTATTATTTAGGAATTTAACATTGTTATGAAAAATGTCCAGACGGTATCGAAGCCATTTTCTTCTCTCCGCGTTTTGTAGCCGCGTTTTTTTCTATTTATTTCTTAAAAATAAAAGCTTTTATAAGTTTATTGTTTTTTTTTAAGACTTATGTGTGACATGTAGCTTAACGTTAACAGGATAGTGCTTGCGTCAAATTTGCTTGATGTTGCATCATTTTAGTCAGTCAACTATGTCTCGGAAACCATTTACTATGTCAAAACTGATAAAGCTTTTATCATCTATTTTTGACCATCTTAAAAGATGGACTACTCCTGTTATTTATGCTAATTTTTTACCTATTATCGTTTTGCACCATTTTCAAGATTTCATATCCAGCGAAATTTCCAAACAGTGATTTCGAAATTTTTTTTTAGCTACTGTTAGATTTTTTCAATTTAACAAACAATCTGCGCTTGCGTTGGCAACGTTGGCTTCTTAAATTCTGCGAATAAGAATTTCTGAGAAAACTGTAAAACATTATGCTTTTTATTTAGTTTGTTTAAATGAGTTTAAACAAGTGGGAAAGTGCAACAGCGACCATACCAAAAAGAAAACTGCCACGCCTCCAAAAAGTGGGCGGGATATAAAAATATAACTGTTGAATGCTTTATACTAGGTGGTTGCATACATTTCGGCCTAAAACTCCACCTTTTTAACTAAAAAAATCACTTTTTTTAACGCCACGCCCACAAAAGTGGGCGGAGGCACATACAATATATACATAAAAGTTAGAAAAGTTAGAAAATGCTAGTATCTACAGCTTTTGTCATATAATTTTTTTTCAAATTTCATATATAACGGGTGATTTTTTAAGAGGTTGAGAACTTTTAAAAAAAAAAAAACAAAAAAAATTCGAAAAAATTAATGAAATATTTATTTGAATCGTTAGTTTGAACCTTGCAATTTAATGTTTAAAAATAATTTCATGCAAATGTTGACCGCGGCTGCGTCTCAGGTAGCCCATCCGCTGAGTCCAATTTTGGCATACTCTTTCACACATATCGGCCGGTATCTCACGAATGAATGCATGGATGTTGGCTTCCAGTGCGTCAATCGAAGCGGGCTTGTCCCTATAGACATTAGCCTTGACATACCCCCACAAAAAACAATCTAATGGTGTCAAATCGCACGATCTAGGCGGCCAATTGAAATTTGGTCACAATCTTCCGAATAGACTGCTCAGAAGGTCGAGAATGCCGACCATAAAATGGAAGCAGCGCGCGATGAACATTTCGAACCGAGCACGAGTTTTGATAGCAAAATTCAATAATTTGCAAGCGTTGTTCATTTGTAAGACGATCTATGGTTAAATTGCAAACCAAACTGAAGCTGTTTGACAGTGACACAAGGTACTAAACACACGTCAGCTGTCAAAACCAGTGTTGCCAAAACCAAACCAGCTAAAAAATCACTCGTTATTTATTGAAAAACAGTCATTTTAAGCTAAAATCCCTTAAAAAGTGGGCGTGGTCAATGAAAAAGCTAAAATTTTTTGGCTACCTTAGAGACAATTATAAGGCAATGTTACGTACCAAAAAAAAAAATGAATGCGCCAACACCATTGTAACATAGCTAAAATTTGCAAAATGTATTTTTTTAAATTAGAGATGGTCGCACATACAGGCCTGTAGTGGGCGTGTCTGTGGGTGGATTCAGCTTATTTTCAAACTTGATCTGAAGGACTGGACTTCCAACCAACCCACAAAATTTCAGCTCTCTGCCTCAAAATTTAAGGCCTAAAAGTTGTTTACATACGGACGGACGGACATGGCTTAATCGATTCTCCTGTCGGTCCCATTCATATCTCTAAAAGGCCTTAGGGGTCTACGGTGATTATTTCAATGCGTTACAAACTATACATCAAACTTAATATACCCTGGGTCGGGTATAAAAATTAGGCTTGGAAACAGCAATTTTGAAACGTTTTAAATGGAGTTAGCTTGGCTTGTAAGCGTTACAAACCTACTTAAACCAAATTGAAACAATACCGTCATAGCCGTTAAGATACTAGAAACTTTGACAAAATCGTTTTCGAAAAAAATTTGCTTTTTTGAGCCAAATCTTTAAAGTTTTTGAATATTCAAAATTTGCTATAGTTTTGTATAAAATTTCAGAATATAAATTTTCGCTGTTATTTATTTTAAAATAATACTTTATACCGATTGCGAGATAGATGGGGGAGACATACGTTCTTCTGACATTTTTTTAGCATTTTTTTTTAAATTTCAAATTCATAAAACAATTTTGAAATTTTTCCAATTGCCGTTAGACCTTTTTCCAATAACACCAACTCACCTAACCTAGCATTGGCTGTTTTCCTTACATTCTGTGGGCACCGATCATTTCGTAAACGGTAAAATAAGCTCTTCATTTTATGTATACTATTTTTTTAATACCCTATCCAGGGTATATTAAGTTTGAAGTATAGTTTGTAACGCAGTGAAATAATAACCGTAGACCCCTAAGATCTTTTAGAGACATGAATGGGACAGCTTACAAATGCCAATTTCTTCCACAATAAAATGTTTCCCCTATAAATGCTTTCAAATGTTCAATGCGACAGAAACATTGTTCAATGAATAAAAAGTAGGCACGCTTCTACACGTACATTGCTCACAAAATAATGAGTAAAGTCGGCCCAATAAGGGCGGAATTGATTTAAAGCCATTTTCACGTTGATTGCAATTACGAATAACTCCACCCACGTCGCTCTCCAATTACAGAGAGCTTTTGCACACCTGCAGAAGGCAGATCAATTTGCCTGAAATGCGGTCCTCGCAACATTTTCCGTTCACGGTCATTGTGCGCTTCGGTGAGCCAGGCTAAAACCGCCGCACCGCCACGCGTGCCGACCGTGTTACCTCCCTGGGTGACACTATCTAAAAACATCTCTGTGAAATAGTCAATTCATTGGCGTGAAGTAACAGAAAATCGACGATAAATTAGCATACAGTCAAGTCGATGTTTATTTTGTATCGATTGGCATAAAATTCCAATCAAGAAATGTAATCTGTGTTGTGATACGGCTTCATGTCGGTTTTTTCAGGCTTTCCTGTTTGTATCGGCAAATACACATTTACATGGAAATGACAACATAAAAAAGGATGTAACTGCGATTTGAATTGAATTTAAATTTGGTATTTTGAATGAGCTTAAGAAAACAAGAGGATTTCCCGAGAAGCTTATAAAATGAAGGGTTTTCGAAAAGATGTTAAAGAACGAAAATCTGTATCGGATCGGATTAACACGCCGAAATGGAAATAATGTTATTTTAGAAAGAAAATTCCCAGCTCGTATGCCTCTTGCGTATTCTAAGATATAAAATGGAAAAGAAGTTGTTCTGAAATTAGCATTCATACTAATGAGAAATCGTGCGGGACTTTTTTTTATTCTCATCCGATAGAATGGGAAGTATAACATCAAGTTTGAGCAATCAATATTTAGCACACGGAAGGCAAAACCAGTGATGTGGTCGAAGTTCAATTTGGACAAAGATTAAATCTGTCATTCGTAGCTCAATTGTTTGGAGCAGAATACGGAAAAGGTGAAGGCTGCAGGATCGTGCTCAGAAATTGGTTTTTCGTTCAACTTTTCGTCCGCTAGTATCTCAATCTCAACTCCACTCTACGTTTTTATACCCGACCCAGAGTATATTCATTGTAACGCATAGTTTGTAACATAGTGAAATAATGACCGTAGACCCGTAAGCCCAGATGGGCAGAAGTGGGACAACCTCGATTTCAAATTTTGTTTCAAAATGCCTGTTGGTCAAGTAGGAACTCAAATTTTGGTATAGAGCAATTTTGGCAAGGGGCATTTACTAAGGCAAAATGGACCGCCCATACCATTGACCATGCCCACTTTTAGCATGCTAGGTTTTTAAAAACCCTATTTCTCGGAAAATCAACTCCAAATCGAAAAAAAAATTCTATAACAAATACCTATTAAACATTGTTACTATGTGCTAGGTTCGTTAAATAATTTTTGATATTCACGCTTTTTCTTATGATTCTAAAGAAATAACAATCAGTTGACTTTAATTTTCAGCCCACGCTCATTTTTGGGGCGTGGCCGATAGAAATAATTGACATACGGTACATGAATTCGTGCGAAAAAACTTTTAGATTTGGTTTCACACGACAAATAGGGTCAGGTATAAAAAATTTCGTTGCAGACGAACTCTTGCACTTTCTCAATTTCTTTAAAATTGGGCAGAATACTATTTGTTTAACCAAAACATTTAATTCAGAACTTATACGCCCTGAAGATGGCTGCAATCCCCATCGATCCGTTTCGATTCGATACGTTTAATTGTTTTCATATTGTGACCAGATTTAAGTAAAGAAGTCCTAAGACTACAACTGGTCAAGATACCTAGAAACTACCTGGATCGCGTGAGGCTTCTGTTGACCCGCTTGATTTATGCATTGGATTGAGGGGTAATAGTTTCTGGTGTTGTTGTGGCCCTCTACGCTAATTTCCGAGTCAATTTATTTTAAAACCGATTTGACTTGTTTCGAACGCGAATAACTCTCCAAAAATGAGTTTTTTTTTATCGTGTTGAATATGTTCATACATCTACGCAACCGCGAATACTCTTAATAACCCAGCAAACCACTGGAAGAATGCGTTCTTCCCGGAGAACATTTCGGTTTCTCTTCTCTGAAGTGAAAAAGAGAAAACAAAAAACATTTATATTTAAGATCATTTGGTCTTAACCACAGTTTTTTGATCGACGTGTGTTTCGTTCAACGTACTAACTGACTAGCAATAGTTAGTACGCATGAAAAACCTTTTTCTTGTTTTTAAAAAACATTTATGATTGTTGCTCTTTCTAGCACCAAATGTTTCCACACGGAAAGTTTCAGTTCAACGACGAAGAAGAAGATGTAGCAAAGAAAGAAAAAACAAAAATTCCTCTCGGTATGAATGACGTATGAGAGCAAAGAATTGAAAAATGAAAACAGGCTAGTCTAGTGCGCGTGCAAGTTACAAGCCGGGCACAATGTGTGTCTGTGTCTGTCGCTGTGTCTCGGCACATTTTTCACCTAATCAGAGACACAGCGAGATAAGCATTGTGGCGCTATATAAGTGTTCCCGTAAGCTGAACTGCGAGACACAGCCACAGACACAGATACTCATTGTGCCCCAGCTATTAAGTGGCGAGAAATAGAAATACAGGTAGACCTCACTTAACACGTACTTCTTACAGTACGGCCTCGTTCTAACACGTCTCACATTTTGCGGCATTTTTTTGTTTAACACGGAAAAAGCCTTGCTCTAGCACGGTCTGCGAGACACAATTTTTTTAGCATGCTGTCTGGTTTTGCAGTTGGCACACATTCCGCATGTATACATACATATTTTTCTGGCCAATAGACGCGTACCCCAGCTTTTTTTTATAGCGTGTTTTTGTGAACATACGTCTTAAAAGGGACTTCCCCATTTTTCATGTAGAAAGCGGAAGCTCTAAGACTGAAATTGTTTTTGTTTATTTTTTTTTTGTTAAGTTATACAAGTTAACACGATGCACTAAGCCACGAGCTTAGTGCATGACAGCGGACTGTACGCAGTTCGCTGACTCAGCATATGCAGGCTCCAACATGTTCCCACGGGAAAAGGTGCAAATAACTCATATTGCGCTGCACGCGCATGCATAGCTGGACAATTGGAGTCAAATGGCATTGCACCGGATGCGCACAGGAGAATTAAACTGATGACCTTCGTACTTGGGCGATACGGACATGCACCTACCTTTGGGAAGCAAATTAGATTTAAGTTTAGTCTTAATCCAGACCTTAAAGAGTCGAGATCAATAAACGATTTGTACTACCAAACATAGAAAGCCGCGTTTATTTGTAAGTCGGACAGTTGGGTCGGCCCTCAGGGCCGACGTTCGCGTTTTTTTATAATCCACCGCGAAGGATTAGTTAACTTGCAGGAAGAAAGCTATGTTTTGTTGTGCTTTGTTTATTTTTTTCATCCTTAATAATAATACAACCTCGAATAAATTTTTTGTTTTAAAAATTAAAAGAAAAATTTTTAAGGTTTTCTGAAATCATGGAAGGTAACTACTCTATTTGCACTTGCTTTTTGTATCGTTTTACATGATTTCGTTTAACACGACATTTTTCAGGAACTTAACCCTCGTGTTAAGTGAGGTCTACCTCTACAATAAAAATTATCGGTGTTTACAAGGTAAATATAATGAGCAGGCAATATTTAAATAAAACTGCAAAAAAACAAGCAAATGAAATATTGCTTCATTTATACAACCAACTTTCGGAGAATGATAAACGAATTGAAGTTGACCGTGAGGTTGAAACTGAAAGTGAAGTAGGGCAGTTTGTGCGTACAAACCAAATAGCAATAACGGATGATGGTGAAGATGATTTTGGTCAAGAATCAAAGGAGGCTCATTTTTCAAAAGTAAGCACAACAATTAGTTTGGCGAAGTGGGCCATAAAACACAACATTACCAATGTGGCTATAAACGAACTTTTAGCTATATAAAAGTTTGAAATTCCGGAGATCCCAGCTGACTCAAGAAGTTTGAAAAAAACTCCCAGATCAAATATAGTCAGTGTAATGGGTTCGGGAGTATATATTCATTAAGGTCTGGAAGATGTACTGACTGACTTTTTTTCAAAGGAAGTCGAGTTTGATACGGACGTTATCTTGGTAGATTTTAATGTTGATGGCTTGCCAATTGCTAAATGTTCAAATAATCAAGTATGTTTTCATAGTCGGCCTGTTTTCCGGAAATTCCAAGCCAAGTTGTTGTAATATATACTTGTCACAATTTGTTAATGAAGCCAGCAACTTAGCTTTAAACGGATTTGCTTATCAAGACAAAATTGTACCTATCCAAAAAAGGGCATTTGTATGCGACGCGCCGGCCCGAGCATTCATTATGAACGTTAAAGGACATTCTGGATACTATAGCTGCATTAGATGCACCCAAAAAGGGGAAAAAATTGAACACAAAATGACGTTTCAGCTCATTGACTGCCAGCAACGGACGGATTCTGAATTTAAGCAAAAAACATACACTCAATTCCACAAAAGTGTATCTCCAACAGCATTAGTCATTGGGCATAGATTGTGTTTATCAAATTGTTCTCGATTACATGCATGTGGTGTGTTTAGGTGTCGTAAAGAAAATAATGCAGCTCTGGGTTACAGAAAAAGGTAGGCATTTTTCTTTGACAGGGCATCAAACGAGAAGGTTATCAGAAAAACTGGAAGGCATAAAAAGGCAAGTACCATCTGACTTTGCAAGAAAACCTCGTGGTCTGGACGAATTAAACAGATGGAAGGCTGCCGAGTTTCGCCAGTTTCTTCTATACACAGGTCCATTTCTTTTAAACGATATTTTAGATGAGGCCAGAAACACACATTTTTTGAAATTGTCAATTGCTGTTAGAATATTACTTCATGAAAATGATTGCCGGGAAAATAATTTTTGTGCAGAGAATGCATGATTTATATGGTAAAGAGTATTTTAGCTACAACTTTCACTGCTTAACACATATTCACGTTGACGCCAAAAAGCACGGCTCTTTGGACAACATCAGTTCTTTCAAATATTAAAAATTTCTCCAAAAAATAAAAAAAAATTGTAAAAAAGGGAAACAACGTTGCAGCTCAAACATACAATAGGACAGTAGAAATAGTATATTTAACAGCAAGCAGAAAATAGAAACATACCCTAAAATAGTACGACGACCAAATTATTTCAAAAATCTCTCTCAATATGCTTTGCTGAAAATTTCTATGTTTTAGACTCTATAGAACAAGATATCACGCTGGTTGAAAAAGTCTCGGTGTTGAACAAAGCCAAAAATAAGAAGGCACCAGGAGTCGACGGGGTTTCGTACGAGTTCTTTAAAAATGCTCCTCAGATATTTCTAACAAATTTAGCTAAAGTTTTTCCAAAATACTATATACATCTGAAGTGCCTCAGAGCTTTAAGAACTCTTTAATTTTCCCGATATACAAAAAAGGTGACATAAATAGTGTTGAAAACTACAGGGGCATCTCCTTTATAAATATCATTGGCAAAATTTTTACAGGTGTTATATTGAAAAGGATTGAAACGTGGGTAGAAGATAATCATTTACTTAGTTAGTTTCAAGCAGGGTTTCGTGCGGGCTACTCGACGATAGACCACCTTTTCTCACTCAAAAATATAGTAGATTACTACCTAGAAAATGGCAAAAAACTATATGCAATGTTTGTGGATTTGAAAGCGGCTTTTGACAGCATCGATCGACGAGCATTGTTTTATAAGTTAAATACTCTGGGCTTATCATCTAAAATCCTAAAGGTATTGAAAAATATTTATGAAAATACCCTCTCGGCGGTATGGGATGGCGAGCGACAGTCAGACTGGTTTAGCACCCTAAGTGGAGTGCGCCAAGGATGTTTGCTATCGCCACTGCTTTTTGCCTTATTTATCGATGACATAGTTGATGCCTTGCCAAATGGAATACGAATTTCAGAGCAGACAATAAAATGTCTACTGTATGCCGATGACTTAGTTCTATTTGCTGATTCACCTAAAAGCCTCCAACTTATGATAAATAAGCTAAGCATTTACTGCAAATTATGGAATTTGGTCATCAATACATCAAAGTCTAAAGTTATGGTATTTAGAAGAGGGGGAGGCAGATACTGTAGGAACGAGAGATGGAAAATAAATGGAGAAAGCATTGAGGTCGTAGAGGAATATAGCTACCTGGGTATTTTACTAACTCCACAGCTAAATCTAAAAAAACACTTTAAAAATAAACTCAAGAAGTCACTGTCAACAATTAATTCCACTTGGAAAACCTTGTTTAAAAACAGACATGTCGCACATAGTGTAAAATTTAAAGTCTTTAAAATCAATAATGACATATGGTTGCCAAGTATGGGGGTACCAAGAGTATGATGAGGTCGAAAAATTGCAACGTATTTTTCTTAAGAAAAGCTATTGGCTACCTCCGTCAACTCCCAATTATATGTTGCTTCTAGAAACTGGATTACCACCTTTTTTTTTGTTTACGTTAAAAATGCATTTCGAATATGTTTCAAAAGTACTATCTTATGATAATAACCGCCTTCCAAAATTACTTGCGAAACACAGCATAGATAAAAATATCAGCTGGTTTAAAAAATGGGAGGATATTTTTATGAGGGCTGGGGGCTCAGGTCAATCTTTAAACATGCAAGATGGTTCTCTAAGGAAAAGTTTAGCCAACGTTCTAAGGACACTAGATGAAAAAATAAGGTCAGATCTAACAGAGGAGGCTAAAGGTTCCTCGCGTAGATCAATGTATCCGAAGCTGTTGTATAATCTGTGTGACTTGAACTATTTCTCAGATAAACGGAGCTTACATGAGATCTCGCTTATCTTTCGTCTGAGGGGTGAGCTCCATAATTCAGAGACCGAAGTACGCTCTGTTCTTTATGTAATATGCAGGAACAAGAAACATCATACCATTTTCTATCTGTGTGCCCGATTCTAAGAGAGTTGAGAATTGTATACTTTGAAAAGTCCAAACTTAGCGAAGCAGAAACTATAAGTATACTTAACGGAAGGAACTGGAAACTTCTAGCCAGTTATTGCAGTGAAGCCCTGAGATATAGAAAAGATTTTATGGATTTCTAAAAGTACTTACAGATTCACTCTGATTTAGACACCTGTATACATAAGATGCAAGTTTAAACTCCATTTTCGTTGTGGCAAATAAAAAAAAAAAAAAGAAGTCTGAATTTTCCGAATACTTCAAAAGTTTTTGTTTGTTTTCATAATTTTTTATATTTTTTCATTTTGTTATCGTAATTATTATAATGTTTTATTTTAAAGAAATTGTTATAAATATTGAGAATATTTTGAGTTGGCATCTGGCAAACGGTTTCAAACTAAGGCCAAATTAATTTTTTTTTTTTTTTAATCAACATTTGAAATTGTATTTAATGGATTCAAAAAAAAAAAAAAAAAAAACTTACTTACTTACTTACTAGTACGACGACCAAGCGGAATAATATCAAAGATTATTTTTGAAAACATTACGATTTCCAATTCAACTCCGGACAACTTTTTCTTACTGAATGGCCAGACAATAGTTAGAATTTTTGAAATATGGGAAGAACCTCATAGCGTTTACTTAAAAGGGAAAAAAGAAGTAATTGGAACTGAAACATTATTTACCACACCTATAAATTCAAGTTTTTTAAAGATGCAAATATGCTTTGGAATAACAGATTATCAAAAAATTATAAAACTTTTACAAAAGCAGACATTTTAGTTAAATTTATTTGCTTATTAACCATTAATAATGTCAACTTACATTATTTAGTACCTGTTTTACATCAACACAATTAAACTCAGCAATCATGACAGATACATTTTTAAAAACCCGCACCCGGTATCAGGTAAAATAAAATCTTCTGTAAAATCTTCTTCTAAAATATAAACACAGATAATAATAATTGTTTACATTTTTCTTAGAAAAAAATGCAGCTCCGATTTCTTTCCGTTCTGAGTGCAATAAGGAAAACACCTGCACTGAAGAGTATGACTATGTGACTTTTCTTCGAGTTCCGCCAAGTAAGATATCGTCATAATTAACTTTTATCATTAACTTTTTCATCAATTTATTTATTTTTTAATTGCTGTAGGAAAACGACCACTAACATCAACACCAATAGACAGAAATATACAAAGCAGTGCTCCATCAACTTTCCAGAATTCCCAACCGTTTGTATATTTAACAGGTACCTATTTAACCTGTATCTACTTTAAAACTCTTCTAAATCACGTTATTTCTAGAGCCATTTGAAGCACTTCCATCATCGATGGCTGAAGAAATCGAATGCCCCAAATCTGATCTATCTACCAAAAAAGTTTTAAATGAATTTCCGCATAAAAAACAGATTTCTTCTGGGAAGCGACCATTGAAATCGAAAATAATACACGCAAAAAAAGCAATACAGTGCGTCATCAACTTCCCAGGGCTCTCAACCATTTTTATATCTAACAGGTACAGCTACTAAATAGAGTTAATAACATAATATATCTATTTTAAAACTTTTTTTGATAATGTTATTTCTACAGCCATTTGAAACAGTTCCTTCATCGATGACTGAAGAAACCAATTGCCCGAATCTGAACCATCCACTGAAAGAAAAGATTTATATGATTTTCCGCAGAAAAAAAAAAATTTCTTCAGGGAAGCGACCATTAAAATCAAGACCAATAGACACAAAAATACAACTCAGAGCATCATCAACTTCGCAGAATTTTCGACCAATTTTATATCCAAAGCATGCTTATTTTTAAACTCTTTTCAATTATGTTGTTTCTATATCCATTTGACATAGTTCGATCATCGATGAGTGATTCTAAATAGTAAAGTTTAATAACAGTGTGATCTGAGAAGAAAATGAAGGCCCCGCGCCATCTAAAATAAATAAAATAAATAAATAGAGTGGCGCAACAGCTCGAGGTGAACCAGGGCCAACTTCTCAACAATGTATGCTGTGTGTGTTAATTTTTTCACATACAAGGGGACCTACAATTTTTTGCCGAATCCGAACGGCACTTTGAGAAGTTTTTCAAGACAAATGATACTCTCGGAGGGCTTGTCAGACCCTCGCGGAGGTGGGGACCGTGAAAAAGAACTAGTCTTTTTTTTCAGGTGGCGATGGCAGGATTCGAACCCAGGCCTCCGGCGTAGTAAGCACACACACTAACCACTACGCCACGGCACCCCACGCCCCACGCCCCGCGCCATCTACAAAAACCATATTGTATGAGTTACCACAACAAAAACAGACTTCTGACTGCAAGGGATGTTTGGGTAAAATTAAAAAAAAAAATTCTAAGACCTTATAATTTATAAATCTTTTTCACTCTTTCAATAGAATTAAAGAAAATCATACAACAAGCTTAAAACGAAAACAAAGCTATGTTCAACCGACTTACGACAGAAGTCGTACCTCTGACTCTGATCCCTTTGACCAATTCATTTAAAAGAATTGGTCAAAGGGATCAAGAAAGACATCCATGTAGAAGAAACGGATGCATTTCCTTTCACGTCCCAGTTTCCGTGCAACAGTAAGGAAGCCTTTATTAAAAAAAAAAGATTTTGCAACGGATGAAAATTTGCTCCCAAGTTTGGTAGGCCTTTATACAAGAATTTAAATTAACTTTTTTTGAAACTTTTTCTGCATTTCAGCAACGATTTTTTTTTCGAGAAGGGGGGAAGACAAAACAATTTTTAATGCGGAACTTAACAAAAATAATAACAGATGAAGCAGCGTTGCTCTTTTCCTGGCAAGGAACGGAGACTAAAGTGCGGATTAAATCTTTTTCAATTATTCTTGCTTTGAAAAGTAAGCAATATTAACATTTTTAAATCTAAGTTCAAGAATAGAGAGCTTCCACTTGCCTCTCCTTCTTACTTGTTACGTCCTAACTATAAATGCTAATCATACTAGTCTGAACGTGACCATTTAAATACGACCATCTGAACATAACCGGAGACAAGACGACGAAAATGGAACCTGAACGCAAATGAAGTAAGAGATGGACTTTTTCTTCGACTTCCTCTTTGCCTCTGGTTGACTTCAGACCTTGTATTTCCATAAGCCTAAAGTTATCCGATAAATCTTTAAACATCTTAACTTCTAGTAACTTTTAATTATAATAAAGCGTTATAGTGAATTAGAAGCTTTGTTCTCATTTATTAAATACGTAAAATTACTGTTATACATTTTTTTTAAATACGGTTTTGAGCTAAAATCTAAGAACTAGGAAAGAAGCACTGATTAAAAGGGTGCTTTTGTATGTATAAGTCATTTTTCTGAGCCAAACCGTTCAGAAGTAACGTCATGAAATTCGGCGCATTGGTAAATTTTTCAATTTTTCGGAAAAAATAACTAAATGAGCCGAATATATCAAGACGTTACTTCTGAACGGTTTGATTCAGAAAAGTGATTTTTGCATACTCAGACGCCTTCTTAACCATTTCTACTTCCCTGATACTTTGATTTCAACTCAAAACTATATTAAAAAAAATTCTAGAACAAAAGAATTTTGCACTTTGAGGTTTAAGGATAATATAGTGAGAAACAAAAATGGAAAAGCTTTTGTTCTAGAATTTTTTTTAAATATAGTTCTAAGTGTAAATCAAAGTATCAGGTAAGTAGAACTGATGAAAAAGGCGTCTGAGTATGCAAAAATCATTTTTCTGAGCCAAACCCTTCAGAGCTAACGTCACGAAATATTCGGCTCATTTAGCTATTTTTCCACAAAAATTATAAAATTTACCAATGCGCGGAATAGTTCATCATGTAACTTTCTAACTAGCTTAGAGGAATGATTTATATATATTCAAACGCCTTTTTGATCAATGCTACTTTCCTGGTACTTAGATTTTCGCTTAAGACTACATATAAAAAAAAATATAGAACAGTAAAAAGAGGAGACAAGTGTAAGCTCTCTACAGAGTTACAAGAAAACAATATTTTTTTAATTTTCAGATGCTTTCCATTAAAGATTTAAGGTGTCTGATAATTTTGCGGACACGGTTATCAAACAGCATTTTCAACATGCAAAGGACCGCATGAACAAAAGGCAAAACTAATGCAATTTTACATTATGTATCAATATCAATTTAGTACACAGTGACAGTTTGTTTTTTGTTTATACGTATGTACATAGTTTAAAAAATGCTATTAATTAATCGCCGTTTGTTCGCATTGGATTCCCCCGGCGAAGGTTTTAGTTCGCGGCGAAGGCTTTTGCGAATCTCAGCCGGTTCTTCCATCATGGGAAATGGCTGACGTCGCGGCGAACGTAAAAGGAAGACTAGCAAAAGTTTCGCTAAAGCACTACCAAGGGAACGAAATTCGAATTTGTGGATGAACCGTATTCGAACACTTTTGAAAATGAAATGCGAATGTTTAGAAGAAGAAGATAGGAATGCTGCGATGCAAAAGTTGCGAAACATTCAAAACACATTTTTTGTTTTACTTTTTTCTTTTAATTTATAGCAATTAATTTTTTTTTAAATAATGTAAAAACAAAAAAAAATCACTTCAGTGTACTTTGTCAACTTCACTTTGTTTATCATTTACCGACACTTCGTTGCACAAATGATGCAACATTTCATTTGTTTGTTTTTTGCACTTTTGTGTAAATGTTGCTGCTCATTATAATTTAATTTTTTAACACCGAATATTTTTATTAAATTTTAATTTTTCGCCACTTAGCTTTACTCGCACGCGCACTAGACTGTTTTCATTTTTGAATTCTTCGCTCTCATACGTCATTCATATTGCTAGGAATGTTTGTTTTTTCTTTCTTTTCTACATCTTCTGCTAGAAAGAACAACAATCATAAATGTCCAAGATTCGCCAAAGTTTCGCTATGCACTTTCAAGGGAACGAAATGCGAATTTAAACATGAAACATTATCGAACGCTGAAAAAAATGAAATGCGAATGTTAAAGAGAAGAAGTTAGGAATGCTACAAGATGCAAAAGTTGCGAAACATGAAAAATATATTTTTTATTGCCCTGCCGGGAAAATAATATTGTTTAATCATTTCGAATATTTCACTGATATTAACTTTACTAGCGCGCGACTGAAATAACCCTTGTTGAGTCCTTTTAAAAAAAAACAAATTATCACTTTGAAGAGTCGTTCATTAAAGACGTTTATTACAAGCAATATTCCGGGAGACTACACACATTTCGTGTAGTTCACCTCTATTTAATACTTAACATAAGTGGCATTATTAATCGGTAGACATAGCGTCAGCGATTTTACAAGCACAATTATTTCCTAAGAATTCGACAACTGAAAATGCATTAAAATAATAATTCTAGGAAATTAAGAAATACATGGTGAACTTTGTGTTATTGACCTAATAAAGGTGTCATATTGGTCGTCTGGTGCTGGCAATTGTGCTGGCGTTTGCATATAATATGTAACTTCTCCCTCCTTTAGATTGAAATTCTCCTGAATTTTCTTGTTGACATCAATATTTACTTTTTTTGTTTTTACATAAAGAATTATAGTTACAAGCACCATTATGACAATTATAAATGAGAATGTATAATTTAGATAGCCAAAACCATCTTCTAAGTTTTTTATTTCTTCAATTTCTTGTATATTTTCAAATTTATTCAAAATGATTTTATTAAAGTTTACAGATTTAGATAAATTGAGATTAACATTATTGTTGGGATAGTAAGATCTTTGTTTTAACAATTTATTTTCATTTGAAAATTTTTGGTGAAGTATTTGAATTGTACAATTGTTAAAGTTAATTAGATAATTGCCCTTTAGATCAAAATCTCTATCATCACATGTTTGAGATATTATATTATTTATGTTTTTAACAAATATTGTTTCATCGTCTAATGATATAGTTTCTGTATTTTTATTTCTTATTAAGTTACAATTTCCTTTTATAATGCAGTGCTTACTTTCTAATAGTTCATTAATTGTTTTATCTTTTTCGTATCTAAAGGTTTTATTAAAATATTCAATTACAAATTCTTTGTCTGCATTAATTTCAAAGTTATCTTTATTTGGTACTGGAATTAATAACTTTAATGGCAGTTTAATAGTGTTCCTAGGTATTTTAATGGCGAAAGCTAACATATTATCTTGATAGTTTACTACTCCTAGTCTTATTTGTGCTAATTTGAAAAAATCTACCTTATAAATTTCAATTTCTTCATTTGTTAAAATATTGGGATGAAGAATATTGTTTTTAGCTGAGACTATGTTATCCTGAATGTGCTCAATTTTTGTTTCTAAGAACTTTAACTTGAATAGTTGATCAAAATAAAACTGTTTGAGTACTATTTGTCTTTCGGCTTGTTGTACAGTATTGAGTTGTCTTGTAATTAGTTCTCGGTCATTGTCAATTGTGTCTTTAAGCATTGAGAATGTTTTGTTGAAATACTCGTTGATTTTTATTTGTTTTTTTTAGATTTTCAATTGAGTTATGATTGTTTTTAGAAATTGTGTCTAGATGTTCTAATATGTTTTGTCGATCGTCGTTGTCCATTGTTCCAAATAGAAATTTTTCTGCGTTTCCTATTAAATTAACTAATCCTCGTTTATGTCTACTTTGCATAGGGATTAATGTTTGAATCTTATGCATTATATTGGATATTTCTTCATTTAATATATATTTTTGCTCGGGGTTCAGTGATCTAAGATTGTTGGATATATTCTTAACTATTCCCATTATTTCTAGGGGGTTAATGATATGCAATATAATATCTGTCTCGTTAGTAATAGTAATATCTGATAGCTGAAGTTTAACAAATCCAGTTTGCTCTGCAATCGTTTGTACGTCCAGAAACTTTTGTCCGTTACTTAGTTGGATTACTAGAAAGAGAGTCAGTATCCGTAGCATTGTCATCTGAAAATTTAAGAGGTCGTTTTATATTTGTGGGATGAACGTTTATTAACTTGGCTTTTCTGTATTTTGGTTCATGCTTATGCCTTACTGCCTTGTAGTTTTTAATAAATCCTGAAGTTCTTCTTTCTTTATAGTCTTCTCTTTTATCATTAATATTATTCAATCTTTTCATTTTGGACATCTTCAAATTTTCGTACACTTTCTCTAAACTAATTTTACCTGTTTGAACCTGTTGAGGAGTAGCTTTAATAGATGAATGATACCTTTCATTATAATTTCTAACTGCTTGTTGCATCGCTTGTTTTGTCGGTAAAGTACTGTTATGAAGTAGTAATATTCTTAACTTTTCTGCCAAGCTATTATGAAACCTTTCTACGTCTGAGTTGCCTGTGTGCGAGTTTGACTTAGTTAAGTGTAAGATTATATTTTCTTTTTCTACAAGATCTTGAATTTGTATCGATTTTAGTTCATTATCTGCTACGATCTTATTTGGCTTGCCTATTTTAGCAAAATGTTCTTCTAACTGTCCTATTAGTGTAATATGGTTTCTATCCGTTAAATAATATGCTGCTCCAAATTTTGAAAATTTGTCAATTACTGTCAGAAAATGACATTTCTTAAAAACATATGTGTCCAAATGAATAACTTGATTTTTGTTTGTCGGTGTTTCTGTGAATTGGAATTTTGGCTTTATTGGATTACGGTCATATTTTACTGCTTTACACACGTCACACTGATTTATTACTATCTGAATTAACTCTAGTAATTTAGGGTAATATATTTTGTATTTTATTTGGTTGAAAGTTTCTTGTATACCTGAATGTAAACTTTCCCTTACATGGTACAAAGATATTTGTCTTACGGCTTCTACTTCAGTTTCTAAATCTTGTGCTCTGAAGGAACATTTCACGAATTTTATGTTACTATCATTCGAAAACATTTCCCGTATTTTTTCTTGAAGGATATTGTATATGTTATCCGTTAGTTCTGAAAATATGCCTATTTTTCCTTTTTTTATAAATCTCTGTAGTATGTCTCCTAATCTGTCAAAATCATGCTCTGCTATATATATTATTCTTTTACTGTGTATGATCTCAATTTCCTTTATTTTGTTATTTGTTAAGATTATTTGAGTTTTGTACTTATTGACGATATCTTCGACAATTGGAATGTGATCCATTAACTCTTCCTCTGCCGAATGTACTGTTTCATTGGTGTCGTTTTCTTCTATATTAAATACAAAATCTGATATTGAATTACTTTGGTTGCCTTTAAGCGAAAAATTTTCTGTTAGCGTGGGATTCTCTCCCTCCTTAGATTTAACGTCCTCGTTAACTTCTATTCTACTAAGAAAATCTGCTACCTTGTTTTCTTTGCCTTTAAGGTACTCTATTTCAAATTGATATTCTCCTAGTTTAAGAAGCCATCGTTGATGTCTAGGCGACAGGTCTTTTCCTCTATACTTTGCATGAAGATACTTAATTGGCTGGTGATCTGTAAAGATCTTAAATTTGTTACCGTATAGGTAAGGCCTAAAGTAATTTATTGACCACATTATCGCTAGGAATTCCTTGTCCGTAGCGGAATAATTGGTTTCGTGCTTATTGAGAGTACGCGATGCATAGCATATAGGGTGTCCTTCTTGCGAGATTACCGCACCAATCGCATAGTTTGATGCGTCAGTTGTCAGAGTAAATTGTTTCTGAAAATTGGGGTATCTTAATATTGGGTGACTGCTAATAAGTCTCTTTAGTTTTTCAAATGCTTCTATGTAATTTGGATCATTTGTATTTATTTTTGAATATTTCTTTAAATATTTTGTGATAGGCTGTGCTACCTTAGCATAATCTCTTATGAATTTTCGATAAAATCCGGTTATTCCTAAAAAACTCTTAATTTGCTTTTGAGATTTTGGAAGTTCTAGTTTTTCAATGCAAGCTATCTTATCAGGATTAGGTTTTATACCATCCTTTGTGAGAATATGACCTAAAAATTCGGTCTCTCGTTTCATGAAATTACATTTATCAACCTGTATCTTAAGTTTTTTAGATTCATATATTTTAAAAATGTCCGTTATAGATTTAACGTGTTCTTTCAATGTTGTGCTGAAGATGAGAATGTCATCTAGATAAACAACGCACGTCTTGTTTATATGATCTCTGAGAATATCATTCATCAGTCTTTGGAATGTCGCGGGGGCATTCTTCAAACCGAATGGCATTCTTATAAATTCATATAACCCGTGGGGGGTAACAAAAGCTGTCTTTTTGCGATCCTCTTCTTTAATCAAGATCTGGTGATAGCCTTTGGCGAGATCAATCTTGGTAAAATATTGTGACTTTCCAAGCTTGTCTAATATTGAATCAATGTTGGGTAAAGGAAATTTGTCATCAATCGTAATTTCGTTCAACTTTCTATAGTCGATTACGATGCGAAATTTCTTTTTCCCTGAGTTGTCCATTTTCTTTGGAACAACTATAAGTGGACTCGAGTATTTGGAGTTACTCTTCCGAATAATTCCCTGAGATTCCATATCTTTAATTTGACGTCTTACCTCTTCGTCATGTATAGGGGGATATCTATATAATTTAGCATTCACTTGTTGATCAGTTGTGGTCACAATTTCATGCTCAATTTCTGGGGTACTTGATAATATGTCACCTTCTTTGAAGAATAAATTACTAAATCTTTTTAACAGATTCTCTACTTCTTGGCATTCTTCCTTGTTAAGATGATCTAACTTTATATGATTGATATTATTATCAATAGTTTCTAGAGAACATATTTGATTTAATGCATATGGGATGTGAGTAAATTTTAAGCTTTGGCTATTTATATTAATTATTCCTTCTTCCAGGTTTATTACAGTGTTTAATTTACTTAATAGGTCCATACCAATTATAAATTGATATCCTCTATTGCAAAGTCTTTTGACTTTCCAACTAATTAGGGCGTTGGGTGACGCTTTGAATTCTTCTGGTACCGGTGTATGTATTTCATAGGCAATTGTGTCCCTACCTGCTACCGTAGTAAAATGTATTGGTTCAATCCGCAATTTTTTAAAATCATTTAATCTATCATCTACTATGCTTAGGGTTGAGCCTGTATCTATTAAGGCTGTAAAGCTTTTTGAACAAATTGTCATTTTAATTTGTGGTAGTTCGTCCGAGGCTAGTTCATAAAAAACGCGGGACTTTGTTCATACTGATTTCTAATTTCTTCATAAACTGCTCCATGAGGCATTACCATTCTTTGTTCAGACATCTCCTGTTAATGGCTATTTTGGCCCGGGGATAATCTAAAGTGTCCTGAATTTTGGTTCTGACCCTGAGAGTTATTAATTTGTTTACTAATGTTATTTCCTTGGATATTATCAACCTCCATGTGTTCCGCTGGTGGATTTGGCCTATCGTTCTGCCTATATTGTCCTGAGAAGTTCCTTTGTTGTCCTTGATAATTATTCTGCCTATATTGTCCTGAGTAATTTCGTTGCTGTACCTGATGATTATTCTGCCTATACTGTCCTGAGAAATTTCTTTGTTGACCCTGATTATTTTGTCGATACTGACCTGATCTGTTATGATACTCATCAGAATAGTTTGGTCTCCTTTGTTTCTCTGGTGGAACAAATGCTTTTGGTCTAGCTACTCTTCTAAATTCCGGCCTAATGCAAGAATCCTCAAATCTTCTCTTTCTCATCACTGATATTATCTTACTTAAATCATTCTCTTCGTATATCCTATCTAATAATGTTCCTTGCGCAATTTCTTTCGCGGTGTTTGCTAATATCACTTCAACATTACTTAAGTCTACATAATTTTCTTCTTTATAATAAACAATCAATTCGTCTGTTTTATATTTAATGCTTTGTAATTCTACTGCTAGTTCACTCACCGTATTGACCTTTAAATTTGTTATTTTCTTGTAGATTTCATGTGGTTCGGTATCCGGTTTGTACCTTAGTTTTAACGTTTCCTTGATGGTAGTCCAATTGTCCGTCTCTGGTAGGTTGATCACTGCATTTTTCGCTTCACCTTGAATTTTTTCGTGGAAAACAGCTCTCACTATAATCTTCTTTAGTTCTGCATCTTTCACTTGATCGATGTAATACTCAACGCAGCTGAAGAATGAATTTATGGTAACATCTCCTTGTCCGGTAAATATTGACATGTATCGGATATCTTTTAGAATCCTTTCCCTCTCCTCTCGGTTTCCTCGTTGTTGGAGCTGTACATATGCTGTACGCACTTGCTCTAACTGTTGGGTTCTGAGTTCTAGTTCAGCAATTAGTTGGTTCTGGTTTTCCATATTTCTATTGCTATCGTGGATCTGGTGTCTTTGCATAAACGTTTGCACTTCACTTATGATTTCTCTTTTGCTTTAAAACAAACACACTAATCTTTGTCGATTTTATTGTATGTTTCCTGTACCTTTTGCACTTCACTTGTGATTTTTCTTTTGCTTTAAGACAAACACACTAATCTTTGTCGATTTTATTGTATGTATCTATAGCAAATTTTATTTCGAGTTCTCACTGGGTAACGTGTTTATTAATTGAAATGTTTGGTTTAGAAACACTTATATTTAATTAATTTCACACGACGTAAATTCGTTTCACTGGACTCTTATTTTATAAGAATCCTACCGACTGCGCCACTGAAATAACCCTTGTTGAGTCCTTTTAAAAAAAAACAAATTATCACTTTGAAGAGTCGTTCATTAAACACGTTTATTACAAGCAATATTCCGGGAGACTACACATTTCGTGTAGTTCACCTCTATTTAATACTTAACATAAGTGGCATTATTAATCGGTAGACATAGCGTCAGCGATTTTACAAGCACAATTATTTCCTAAGAATTCGACAACTGAAAATGCATTAAAATAATAATTCTAGGAAATTAAGAAATACATGGTGAACTTTGTGTTATTGACCTAATAAAGGTGTCATATTGGTCGTCTGGTGCTGGCAATTGTGCTGGCGTTTGCATATAATATGTAACTCGCGCACTTCACTAATCACTACTTTATACGAATTTTGAATTCTCTCCGCTCTCATTCCGCTAAGAAAGGACAAACGAAAATATTTTTTCTTAATTTGTCGTTAAACTGAAATTTTCAGTCTGAAAGCTTTTGCATCGTTTTCGCCTGAGTACTAGAAAGAGCAACAACTATCGGCATTATTTGTTTTTTTTTTTTTGATTGAGATTGTGATAATGGAAACCAAAACGTTCGCATGCATTCGGGGAACGCATTCTTCCACTGGTTTGCTGGGAAGCCTACTTCCCAAGTAGGCTGGTTTGCCTACTTAACAAAGTCCCGAGTCCATTTATCTGAAAATGATTTGTCTTGTTTCTAACTCAAGTGCAAGTCTCTCAAAAAATTTTTTTTTCATTTACAATATGCTCACACCCACACATATTCTACCACGAAACGAAATCTTATCGTCAAATCGGTCATCCTAATTCTCCAAATTAATTTTTACCTAGAATTTAATTTTCGGTTGTTTCGCACTCTTTTTTCAATCATTGTATGAACGATCCAGTATATGTGTGCGTTTCGTTTGGAGTCAAAAAAAATTTGAAATGGGTATGGGTATGTCAAAACTGACAGATTTAAATTTGAAAACGTTTCTTTGGTGGCAAATTTGAGGGGAAAAATGACATTTCTCGAATCTGAAATCGAAGAATAAAATCTCAATTTTTAGCAAGATTTATTTTCAGATCTACCAATACCAACACACGGGTTGACAGTTCGTTTGTTTACTTTTGTTTTAAATTGGAATTGTAGTTTGTTTCTTTCAGGGGAGTTTTGTTTTATTTTATAATCATTTGAGTTTTATTCTAGTGCAAAAGCTGTAAAAAAAAGACCATGGACATCGCTGCTTTGAAATGTTGGAGTCATCCTCATCATATTTGTCATTTTCGTCGACATCCTCTGAAAGCGAATTCGTGATATCTTCAGGAGGAGAAGAACCTTCAACTTTGAATGAAATTATTTTTAAAAGGGAGAAGAAGCAAAGAGTTTCGAATTTTGTGGGGGACGTGGTGCACAAATACAGGGTGTTTCCAAATTCGATGCAAATATTTTGACACAAGATTTTTGGGTATACTTGATGAAAAAAATTGTTCTACAGTATAGGCCTATCTCAAATTTTGATACCACTTATTGGGAATTTAAGAAAACACCTACTTTGAGGTACCTTGACCCATACTAACACTTACAACAGGTACTTCATTTAGGATTTACATTTTAGAAGAAATAGTACTCCTTTTAATTGCATTAAAATAAAATTGATGACTTTTTTAACTTTCGAGATATTTGCTTTTAAGTCGGATCCTTTTTCCCTGCCCATGACATTTTTTTGACTTTCAAGACACATTTCTGCGAAAAATGCGTAATAAACATATCGGTAATTT
This sequence comes from Neoascia interrupta, assembly GCA_947623515.1. Lineage (NCBI taxonomy): Eukaryota > Metazoa > Arthropoda > Insecta > Diptera > Syrphidae > Neoascia > Neoascia interrupta. Next base: position 63,587,377 of record OX392463.1, read on the forward strand.
TTTTTTTCTAGTGCACCTAACAATACTTAATAAAAATTGCTAAGACAAGTTACCCGAAAAACCCACAGATTTTATGATACTTGGGAAATTCCATAGCAGGTAAAATTATGAATAACTCGATTCATAGTGTTCAATTCCTATTATTCTGAATAAAAATGCTTGTGTTTGGTTTATGTTTTTTTTTATTTCATTAAGTTAACTTTACAATCAAATAAGGTGTTTAAAGTGTCCTCCTCCATTTTGTATGCATGCTAGAGCCCCTTTTTGGATTGCGCTGTCAACGTTTATTGAGGATAACTCCTGCCTCACTTGTGACGAGGCTTGGAGAATGCGATCTTCTAAATCATTTAGAGTTGATATTTCTGTAGAATAAACAAATTCTTTCATTCTCCCCCATACAAAAAAATCCATAATTGTAAGGTCTGGAGATCTTGCAGGCCAGTGAACTGGTCCATTTCTTCCTATCCAACGACCAGCGTACTTTTCATCCAGCCAATTCTTAACCTCGCGACCAAAGTGGGCTGGAGCTCCATCCTGTTGAAAATATGACGAATCTCGTTGAGTTACCGGAACATCCTCCAGTAGATTTGTTAAATCATTGCGCAAAAATTCCAGATAGTTTGCAGAATTCAGTGTGGGAGGCAGTTTGAATTGACCAATAACACCTGCCCACAAATTGACGCTAAATCTGTGTTGAAATGATGACTCTCTCCTTGTGTGTGGGTTTTCCGCAGCCCATGCGTGTAGATTGTGTAGGGTGTGTGGGGTGCCGTGGCGTAGTGGTTAGTGTGTGTGCTTACTACGCCGGAGGTCTGGGTTCGAATCCTACCATCGTCACCTGAAAAAAAAGACTTGTTCTTTTTCACGGTCCCCACCTCCGCGAGGGTTTGACAAGCCCTCCGAGAGTATGAATTGTCTTGAAAAACTTCTCAAAGTGCCGTTCGGATTCGGCAAAAAATTGTAGGTCCCCTTGTATGTAAAGAAATCAACACACTAGCATACATTGTTGAGAAGTTGGCCCTGGTTCACCTCGAGCTGTTGCGCCACTCTATTTAAAAAATTTATTTAATGCGTGTAGATTGTGAAAATTTGCAATCCCATCTCTAGTAAATTGAGATTCGTCCGTCCATAGGATTCTGCTTATAAAACCGTTGTCATCCAAGTTCCGCTCTAACAACCAGTTGCAAAACTCAAGTCTCGGCTCCAAATCACTCGGAAGCAGTTCCTGCACAGGTGTATGGTCGTATGGATACAAGTTTTCCGTATGCAGGAGACGAACAATTTTATGTGTTGAAACATTAAATCGCAAGGATAAGCGCCTGATGCTGATTGATGGATCATTTGCAACCGCTTCAAGTATTCTTTCATCAACTGCAATTCTTCCTGGTGAAGCTCCTGCCTTAGGTCGTCTTGTTGAAACAGATCCCGTTTCCGGAAGTCTTCGAAACGAATTTGTAAATACGCGGGGATTAGGTACTCTTCGGTTAGGATAAAGCTGATGGTATCTTTGTTGTGCTCTAATAGAACTTCCGTTGCACATCCCATAAACGTAGATAATATCGGCGTATTCTTCGTTTGTAAAAGATGCCATTTCAAGAAGGGTTTCTTAACAACTGTTGTGTCACCTCGGCTTCAAAAATGACTTTGATGGATTTAATTTTGTTTTCTAACCTTTTATACAATTTACATTAGGTAAATTTTCCAACTAGGCGACCAACCTCAAACTTAATCCTTTTTGGGATTTAACAGAAAAATGATAGGGAAATTACCTTTTTATCAGGTAGTCTAATAAAAATGCATGCTCTAAAACCTACGTAAATTATTAATACATAGTCAAAAATTCGTTCTTGTTGTCAATCGCGGTTATAAAAGTAGGTAACAAATCATATTTTCACCTTATACCTGTCGCGGCTTCATGAAAAGAGTTTTTCATAATTTTACGTGCTATGGAATTTCCCAAGTATCATAATATCTGTTTGTTTTTCGGGTAACTTGTCTTAGCAATTTTTATTAAGTATTGTTAGGTGCACTAGAAAAAAAAATTACCGATATGTTTATTACGCACTTTTCGCAAAAATGTGTCTTGAAAGTCAAAAAAATGTCATGGGCAGGGAAAAAGGATCCGACTTAAAAGCAAATATCTCGAAAGATAAAAATGTCATCAATTTTATTTTAAAGCAGTTAAAAGTAATACTATTTCTTCTAAAATTTAAGTCCTAAACGAAGTACCTGTTGTAAGTGTTAGCGGAGATATTTGTGTTAGTATGTGTCAAGGTACCTCAAAGTAGGTGTTTTCTTAAATTCCCAATAAGTGGTATCAAAATTTGAGATAGGCCCATACTGTAGAACAATTTTTTTCTTCAAATATACCCAAGAATCTTGTGTCAAAATATTTGCATCGAATTTGGAAACACCCTGTATAGTCAGGAAGAAGTAAATAAATCAAGTTTTTAAATGTCCAATTTCTAACAATAACTAATTACTTTTGTTTTCGGTTTCGTCGCAATTTTCGCGTCAATAAAGACACTGTAAATAAGCTGATTGAACAGTTTTCAACTTCTCGCCACTTCAAACAAAAACAAAATTGTGGAGGAAGAAAAGAAATAAGTCCAGAAACCCATGTTCTGGCTTTTTTGTGGTACGTACCCATAAGTTTTTTCTATCGGTAGGTGAAAATATGACTTGCATTATGAGGCGGAGGCCTGTAATTTTTTCTTGCTGATGAGTGTTCATTTAGGACCCTCTCTTGCATGCGTGAACTTACTTGGGCACTCAGGGCAATGTAGGAGTCATATGTCTGTGTGTCGGAGCTCTTGTTGTCGTAGCTTGTAGGTTTCGCAAATCGTTAAGTGCTTTTTCGCATTCTGAGCACAGGAAAGGCTGTTCACCAGTGTGCATCCGTGGCTCTTGAATGTGCTCGCTTGCAGGAAAGCTGGTTAAAGGGTGCTGTTCTTGTCAAAGTAATCAATCATGTGCAATAAAACAACGCATTTGTAACAGATCGGCTTGAGAGAGCCATTGGCAAGCCTAAGAACCATCGACGATATCAGTTCGAGATTTTTGTTTTTGAACCAACGTTGTTACCCAATCGCGGTGCATAATTGGAGATCATTGATCAAACACCCTGCTGCATATGTAACGGGTGATTTTTTAGCTGGTTTGGTTTTGGCAACACTGGTTTTGACAGCTGACGTGTGTGTCAAACAGCTTCAGTTTGGTTTGCAATTTAACCATGGATCGTCTTACAAATGAACAACGCTTGCAAGTTATTGAATTTTACTATCAAAATTCGTGCTCGGTTCGAAATGTTCATGCCACACAGCACGCGAAACAATGGCGCAATTGCGAGGCGAGTTTGGTGAACAGTTAATTTCACGTTTCGGGCCGGTCAATTGGCCGCCTAGATCGTGCGATTTGACACCATTAGATTATTTTTTGTGGGGGTATGTCAAGGCTAATGTCTATAGGGACAAGCCCGCTTCGATTGACGCACTGGAAGCCAACATCCATGCATTCATTCGTGAGATACCGGCCGATATGTGTGAAAGAGTATGCCAAAATTGGACTCAGCGGATGGGCTACCTGAGACGCAGCCGCGGTCAACATTTGCATGAAATTATCTTTAAACATTAAATTGCAAGGTTTAAACTATCGATTCAAATAAATATTTTATTAATTTTTTCGAATTTTTTGTGTTTTTTTTTTAAAAAAAGTTCTCAATCTCTTCAAAAGTTCTCTTCTCAAAGGATACCGAAAAGTGTGTATCCGTATTTTCTTGTCCTTGTTTAAAAGTGATAACGAAGTTCGTCCACTGCCTTATATGCATTTGTTCAACACAGAATGAATGCATCGATCAGTGGTTGGTAACCAGCACGCAAAGTCCCATTTGCCTCGTTGATATCGAACCCCATTCAACCAAAGGTACAAACAGCTCCTTACGACTTTGACCCGCTTCCATGGTTAAACCGTGGAAGAAACTTTTATGTACATTATGTTTCTATAAATTTATTAAAAAGTATATATATACAGAGAACATAAAAGAGCTAGAGCGAGATAGTGAATCATACATATTTAAGTTAGGAATTAAGAAACTTTTCTGTTTCAATCAATAGTTTTCTCGGGCTTATTCTCTGTTGAAATAATTTTTTTATTCGTTTTAGTTTTCCTTTTACGTTCTTGTTTCAATTTCAACCAATAAGGTTCTGCCAGCAAATCCTCATTGACTATTCCTCATTGATAAGTTGTCTTTCTTTAGTTTCAATTTTGTAATTACGAAAATTTAAATAATAATTATTCAGTTGTGAAAACATAATAAATTACAGTATTTTCCTCAAAAATTTTTTAAAAAGATAAAATTTTCCGTCGGAGTAGGAAGTAGGTACATAACCCTACAACTACAAGGGTTGTTGATCGTCTTAGAAAGGTAACCTCCGCAGCTAGTTAGCATCTAAAACGTATATAGTAGTTTTACTAGGTAGGAACACAACTTTTCTGGGTGCGACTTAAATATGAACGAAGTTTTCCAGAACAAGCTGAAGCATCTTCGCCCACAGTAGCAAAAAATTGGGCTTATTATTGACTGTTGCATTCCAGTTCATAAGTGTTTTTAATTTTTTTTTTATGCATATTGATACAGATTCTTCCCTTCATTTCTCATACAGGTTTGCCGGCAACAAGGACTCATATAGAGAAGTTTCCAACGTATTCGGGTTCTCGTTGTCCGACGCCCACAAAAGTCTTACCAACGTATTGAACTTTATGTTCGACATTTCGAAGGAGCACACCAAGTTTCCTACGACACCAGACGAAAACCGTAGGATAGCCACAACATTTCAACAGGTATTAGCAAAAATTAAACTATTATATTTGCAATGTTTTTTTACTCCATCCTACAGTGTAGAGTTGTAGTGTAGAGTGTTTGGGAAGTGGGTTTTGAGGCTATGTGTATTAATAAGCAATACATTTCTAAGTGAGCTTTTCATTGCACATTGATAAAAGGATACGAAAATGGTTTACAGTATCTTTGATTCAGTTACTCGGAGAGCCATAAACTTTTGTTATTTAAACTACTTTTTTATCCTTTTACGTCATAAAAGCAGCATTCTGCTGCCCAAAGCACAAAAAAGTAAGGAATTTAACTCATAGTAGCAATTCAGAGTTTTATTTTTTGTAGAACGGTATGGGTGGGCTTAGTGAACTCGCCAATGTTGGATAAATGAAATAATTTTTTTTATACAACAAAATGAGCAGATTCTTAATTTTTTATTATCAAATCATACTAATTTGGTTTAGAGTTTCCAGTGCACACAAAGTAGTTGGTTAGTTAGTTAGTGAGGACTTTTATTTAATTCATAAAAAGTAGATTGATGCATTACAAAAGATTTACAAGTCTTTTTAGGTTTTGTCAGTATTGACCGTCTACCAGATTGACTATTTTACGTACAAAGTATAATATCAAATATTGATCATTGACGTAGTTAAAAGCATTAATTCTTATTAAATGTACAGCCTTTGCTGATGTAGTGCACGCTCATTGGAAACAAATTCTAGTTTTCACTTTAATTTTCAAAAAGGCCTGATTGAAGAAGCTCCGAAGTTCCTTGATGGGCATGTGCAGGGGCTGTATTAAATCACACAATTAAAAACATATTACGTATACATTTGCTAAAACGGCTATTTAAGTTCATTTTATTGTCAAACATACCTTTAGCTTTAACGGTTATTTTTTGTGCACAAGTGGTTTTGGCACATGTCCTTGACCTATTAAAGATATGGTGCAATATTACTTATTTTTCAATTTCTATATTATTTTTCTTACTTGAAACAGGTCTGTGACGGTCTTCTACGAAGGATCTGTTCTCCAATTCGTCTACTCCCTGCTCCAAACCTTTAATTTAAATTTATTATAGTTTAATAACTATAGGTGTATAATCAGCTATTTGTGAATTTGTTCATACTTCTCTCCCTGTCCTTTATGCAAGCAACCTACACCAAGTTATAATAGCTTGCTAAATCCGCGAACTTGGATGTGATGATCTCTCCAGCTTTAAAAGTTAATAATAAACGATAATCCATTTTGTTTATATTTTTAGTGTAGATAGATAAATATTATTAATAACAATATTTAAACTTACTTTTTTCGTATCTCAACGTGATCAACTCGCCGTCGGTACAAATACAACCGTTGGCGTCAATGACGATTCCGTACTCGAAAAGGTTGATTTGGCTTGCCATAATTTGTATGTACACCACAAAAATCTGTTTTCAAACTTTTTTAAATTATGTATTTGAGTTTTTCAATTAAATTCACTTAGTGAAACTTTACCTCAAAACGAAATGCAGGAAGAAATAGGTACTTAAGCAAAACAAAGGAACAACGTTTTTTTTTTCAATTTCTTTTTTATGCCACAAAAATGCGTTTCAAAAGATCTTAAAAAATTTGTTAATAAGTTAATTTAACACAAATTAAGTAAATATTACCCAAAATATTTGTACACAAATGAAGTTAATATTACACAAAAGTATATAGGACTTGAACGATATTTGAACAAGACAAAAAATGTAAACAAAGTAGGGATGGAAAATTATGTTTTTTAATTAATACTTTAACGGAGCAAATAGTAGTGAAAAAAATTTGTTACTAAAAAATATGAGAATAATCGTCGACCATACGTAAGGCTAAAATTAAACAAGATAAAAACGAACTACTTCCCTCCAAGTAAAAAAGCTAGTGACCTAATTCTTTAAGGAAATTGTTCTTATCGCTACTACGCATATATAAGTTATCATGGCTTACGAGAGTCAACATGCTCGGTGAAAAATAATCATGAATTTTTTCCAATCAGCACCGAAACCGATTAGCATACATTCGCTTGGAATAAAATAGAAATTAAATTTTCAATTGTCTTATATATATATATGTGTTCTATATAGAGGGATTCCACTTGCCGACTCTTTCTACTAGCCTCTATATCATTTTTTTGACGTTTCAAAATTTTGCATTTGCGGATTTATTGTAGTATTCTTTCCGTGAAAAAGTGTAGTAATCGATGCAAAACGATATTTTAAAAAATAGTTGAACAAACATTTTATCATGTTGGTTTCTCATCAGTCATCACACTATCTTAAAACTTGAAAGTGCGAAAGTCTTTTGTTCTACTTTTTGTTTAATATGGCATTAAATTCAAATCTAAAAATCCAATAGGTACCACTGATTAACAAAGCGTCATAAATGCAAATGTTATTTCACAAAGCTAAAACCTTCAGAAGTAACGCAAAGAAGTGTTTGGTTCATTATTGGCAATTTTTCCCAATATGTTAAAAAATTCCCCCAATGAACGGAATAGTTCATCCTGTAACTTTTAAGCTGCTAGGCTTACGGAAATTACTTTAAGAGTAGGGACACATGGTGGCAGAAATACGGGCGACAAACAACAGCGCCATTTTCTGCAGCGAGCGTTCTCAACACAAGACTGATAATTTTCTGTGCAGTTCCTGTCAGTTTTAATGAAAAAATTAATTTTCATCGTTAAAAAAGAGTTTGCAAGCCTTTCGTCGGAAACTCGGTACACAAACACTCATTTTCGGGGCCATTCCGCTGAATCGCGGTGAGAATATTATTTTTTTATGGCTACATAAAATAAAGTTTAATTTTTTGTCGTGTGGCTTGAAAGAGTCGCAATTCGAAAAATTGTCGCAAAACGAGTCTCGCGACTAATTTTCGTAGCCGCTATCGTGTGTTGTCTAAAATATAAACGCGTGTATTTCTTATCAGACGGTAATTAGTCGCGCGGATTTCTGTCGGCGTGTGTCTCTAGCCTTGTAGTTTTCCTTAATTAATCACTCTTTCCACCTTCATTCTTTTATCTGGATTCGAAACTACTTTTGAACAAAAGTTTTCGATCTTGGTTTCTCAGTATATTATCAAAAAAAAAACAAAGCGCGAACTTCTTTTTTTCAACAATATTCTTTAAAAATCCAATTTGCGGGGCAGCTGTTGGCGGCGCACGTATATATCAATTCGGGGTACATACGCAAGTGAAAACGTCTCCTAAAGACAAACTCGGTACACAAACACTCATTTTCGGGGCCATTCCGCTGAATCGCGGTGGGAATATTCTTTTTTTATCGCTACATAAAATAAAGTTTAATTTTTTGTCGTGTGGCTTGAAAGAGTCGCAATTCGAAAAATTGTCGCAAAACGAGTCTCGCGACTAATTTTCGTAGCCGCTATCGTGTGTTGTCTAAAATATAAACGCGTGTATTTCTTACCAGACGGTAATTAGTCGCGCGGATTTCTGTCGACGTGTGTCTCTAGCCTTGTAGTTTTCCTTAATTAATCACTCTTTCCACCTTCATTCTTTTATCAGGATTCGAAACTACTTTTGAACAAAAGTTTTCGATCTTGGTTTCTCAGTATATTATCAAAAAAAAAAACAAAGCGCGAACTTCTTTTTTTCAACAATATTCTTTAAAAATCCAATTTGCGGGGCAGCTGTTGGCGGCGCACGTATATATCAATTCGGGGTACATACGCAAGTGAAAACGTCTCCTAAAGGCAAGTGTAACTATCAAAGGCAACATTAATTTTAGTTGAGTTGCTAAAATCTGACGTCTTGCTGACATCGTGCTTTTTGTGAAAAATTGTAATCCTTTAACTAGAAGTACAAATAAATATTAAACTATCTAACCTAGAGAGTGCCGATGAGAAAAGAAGGTGCTTGTCTGTTCTTTTAATTATTTAAAATAAAAATGCCGCATTGAAAAAAGCCGCAGATTATTCCGATTGTACTGTTTTGCTTAACGCAACCCAGATGTATCGGAACCAGTACAATTGTATCGCCCTTCCCATCCCCCAATCGAAACTAGCATTTGACAGGTCTCACCTTTTCCCACCTATACTATCACACAAAATCTCGATTTATTTTTTTGTTTGATTCAACCGCAAAAAAATTAAATTTGGTTTTTATTTTTCCCAAGCCCAAATGAAAACCACATTAATGGCGTATTCTTTTGAACACTGAACTGCCACACCGAGCTGTCATATAATACTCGGTGTTCACAACATATCCAGCGTGGTGTACACCTGGTTGTATTGTGTAAAGGACTAATGCTGCACCGGTGGAGCCATCTTTTTAAGTGTCAAATTGCTTTGACTTCCTTTTGTTTACATTTTTTTATATTTCGTAGCGTGATTTTGTTGACGGTGGTTATTTTTACATTTAACTTTAACAGTGTTTTTTATTGAATCCCGCTCTCAATTTGGAGAACTGCTCCCATCAATAAAACATGTTTCCCCGTTTAACGACAGGTAAAATCACACACATGTGCTGGCATTCAACTAACACGTCCGCACATAAAATAAAAATGCTTCGATTTGGCGTTTGTCAGAAGTGATGTTTGCATGTGTAAGTCAAATCTACCAAGATCGGGGGATCGCATCCTTCGTGTTGAGAATTGGTCTAGAATTGCTCTTTTATTTTCAATGAAACATGCAAAATCGAATAAGATCAAATATTCTGATGGAAAGCGCAAATCTTTTGTTCAATGGAAAATGCTTTTAAAATGAATTTTGTTAGCTTTGAGATAGAGTTGCTTAGTAATTTTTTTATCGATTTCATATAATTTGAGTTGCATTGTAAAAAATCACGAATGAAAATAGAGTCGAAACGTAACTTCAGATAGATAAACAATTAAACCTACACCCAGCCTCCACCGTCAAATACATCGAAATTTTGAGTTTGGTGTCGACACCGAACGTATTTGGAGTTGCATCTGCAGATTTTGAGAATAGCCTACCAAAAAAATACCACTGAGTTAGAATTTTAGAACCAAACTAACACCAAAAAACGGTGTCTAAAGCAACTATGTCACAAAGTTGCTTTGCGTTGGCGTTGATATTGCTCCGTTACGTTATGCTGCTTTGCTAATGCGTTCTATGACATTTTTGCATAACAGCTGTTTTGAACTGTCATATGTACTTCGAAAACAAATCTGGCTTTGAATTACGGAAATGCAATACGCGAATTTAAAATAGGTGTCCACAATTTTATTGGCTGGATGTGGTTTTTATGCTACAAATTTCCATTAAATGAAGGAACGAGGTCCAGAGCATTTTTTTCAAAATCACTAGAATGTCTCCAAAATCCTTTGAACTGCTGCAGAAACTAATAGAGCCTAGATTAGGAACAAACAAAAAAGCGAGCAAGTCTCGCACAACAACAGCTGCTGCAAGACAAAGAATTCTTCGGATAGCTTCTAATTTTAGATGTTTGGCATCAAAAATTGCTGCTCGAGCTGACACTTCAGCTAGTATTTCGTGCGAGGAATTCTGAAGGCCTCATCTAGCCTCAAAAGAAGAAAGATGAAGCGCAAGGCTGTTCTTACAGAATATCATAAAATCATTCGGTTGCACTTAGCTAGACATCATATGAGTTGGACAAATAAGTGGAAACAAGTGGTATTTAGTGATGAAAAAAAGTTTAACTTGGATGGTCCCGATGCATACAACTATTATTTTAATGATTTGCGCAAAGAAGAAATTGTTTTGTCCAGACATCATGGTTCTTGCAAGGCAGTGTAATGGCACGTGCGATGCTTTTATTTTATAGACATTTTAATGGTTTGACAACTGTAGCTGTCATTTACCGCGGGGTGCAAAACAAATCGGTAAATGGTATGAAAAAGCGCGGTTAAGATATTAAATTTGTTATAACTCCTAAGTTAATCAACGGATTTTCGCAAATCAATGGAGAAGTTGTAGATTTGTTTTATATCTTAAAAGCTTCGTAAGTTCTAAAGTTTTTTTTTGTAATTTTCCACCGGAAAGTGTAGAAATATGGAATTTATAGGTAAAGGTGCTTTCTCAAATTTTTTTCTATGAAAAATAATTTATCTGTCAAAATCGCCACGTGCCTAATTATTTATCTTTGCAGTTTTCAATTAATAAATATTGCGGTTAACCATAGTCCGCGTAGTGTCAGTAAGACACATACATGTGAATAAATCCGAATGACGCAGAGCATGGCTAAACGCAATAAAATGCAAATGCTTGAAGCCAGCGGCTCTGAAGTACCCGTATGTTTGCTCAAAGCATTTCATATCTGATTTGTAAGTCAACTTAATTTTCTTTCATAAAGACTTTTTTAAACTAGCATATTCGTAGGTTCTCCGGCTAATCTCAATGATGTTAGTGATCCAGACTGGGCTCTAAATCAGAGTATGTGGTATGAGTGCAAAGTGCTGTCACACGCTACTTGGGATTGCAAAGAAGACCTGTCAGAGAAGCTGCAAAACCAAATAGCGATGAAAGTCACCCAACAGAACACACAGAACCTGAAGAACTTTCATAAATGGAGGTACTTTTAGAAGTGTCTGAGGTAGAATTGCTGAAACAAGAGCTGGCCTTAAAAACGCCTTAATAACGAAATATGTTCAGGTAAGAATTTCAACCTTTGATATATTTAAGAACTCTTATTACTGTCTTTCGTATTAAGAAGAGTCCCTTACCTTATTATCATTCTTATGTAATAATAACATTCCTTACTTCAGACAATTCAATCTTAATAAAAAGAAATAGACTATGGAGACCTTGGAAAAACAACTGCAAAAAAACAAATTGTCACTAGAAAGTTTCAAAGGCAATGACACTAAGCACTAAAGTATTGTACTTCACTGGGCTTTCGAGTTACGTTGCACTTCGATGTATGTTTGCTTTTGAAAAAGAGGATTTGTCCAGTGTCGCACAACGAGACTTAGATATTTTTGATGCTTTCTTTTTGTGCCTACTACGCCGAAGGTCTGGGTTCGAATCCCACCATAGTCACCTGAAAAAAAAGACTTGTTCTTTTCCACGGCCCCCACCTCCGCGAGGGTCTGACAGGTCTTCTGAGAGTAACAATTGTCTTGAAAGACTTGCCGTTCGGATTCGGCAAAAAACTGTAGTTCCCCTTGTACGTGAAGAAATTAACGCACACAGGGTGCATGGTTGAGAAGTTGGCCCTGGTTCACCTCGAGCTGTTCGCCACTCTATTATTTATGCTAATTCTCATCAAATTAAGATTGGATCTCCCTTTACATATCTAGTTATCGTACAAATACAGCGCATCGGTCCCAATCATATCAACGGTTTTGCACTAATTGTATTGCAAACAGCACTTTCACCTTAGTCCACTGGCCAAACTTTCCGAAGAACTTCAAAGAGGCATTAAGCTACCAATTTACAGCAATCATAGACTGCTTCGAAATTTTTATTGAGACTCCAGGTACTATAGTAGAACTTTATATAGGTAATGTGTTCAAAAAATATATTTATTTAAATTCATAGGTCCATCTTGCACAGTTTGAAGTGTTCTCATCATATAAGCATCACAACACAACACTGTGAAATACCTAATCGCCTGCAGGCGCGAAAACCTACGTATCGGAGGGCGGCAAAACAATTGTGGAAGGTTGCGGTTTTTTGGCCAACATACAGCAAGGCGATATCATCTTGTCAGACCGGGGAAAGCTGATTCAACAGGCCGTCGTAGGGAATGGAGCCAAGGTCCTCATACCAGCCTTTAGAGATGAACAAAACCAAATGAGCGTGCAAGATTTTGCAAGGATTCGTATTCACGTCGAACGTGTTATTGGTGTAGTTCGACCAAAATTTCTCAGCACTTCCAATCGACAACCAATAACAGGCGTTGCAAAAACGATTGCCAATGAAATGTATTTCGACTACATTGTCAAAGCTTTTTGCTCAATCTTTGACCATCTGTAGTAGAAATTGATGATTTTTTATTGGGAAGACAAAAAGTTTTAAGTAATATATACAGGAAGAGAATAGTAAGGTTTGTAGGTTTAAAATCCGAACCAATAACAATATAATTTATAAACAAAAACAATGAACAAAATTTTTAATTCAATTAATTAAACCAAATAGTAAAATTCACAAAATTTAAAAAGAACTCAACAAAGTCAAAAAAAAAATAGAGTTTCACCTTTCAACGTAAACAAAAAATTCTTAAATTTAATTAATCAATTTAAAAAATATGTACATTTAAAATTTACATGCATAATGAGTAACGTCTTAAGTTCAAGCAATTAAAGAAAACAGTAAAATTCACAGAATCAAGCAAAGTAAAAAAATAGCTCAACAATGTTAAAAGACTAGAGTTGCTATCTTCAACTTAAATAAAAAAAAAGCTTTAAAACTAAATAATCAATTAAGAGTTAACATCTTTTAGTAAAATATTAAGCTAAAGGTTCATGCACTAATATCTCTTTAAAATACTTAAAAGTCTTTTTCATTTCTTCTAAGTAAAAATCAATATCAAAATCTACTTTTTTTATAACTACCTTTAAATTTGGAGAATATGTATAATAAACAAAAGACCTTAAGTAATAAGCGGACTATGCCAGTAATATTCGTTCCGTCTATTTAAAACCCACTTTTGGTTAACTTTAAAAATAAAACAGTGGAGCGCAGCCTTTATGTCGTTGGTGAGAATTTTTGCTTGAATTCTTTTAGTTTACAATAAAACTATCAAATGATCAGTATCAGTAGGTAACCGTTCTTCATTTTCTTTTTAAGGCAACGTTATCTTCTTTGAAATTTTTAATCATGGAGGAAATTCCGATTTGTACCAAATTCCAAAAAAATCAAATTGGGATTACAGCATTAAAAATCCTTTTTATTTGAATAAAAATCAACAAGCGCATATAAGGGATTGCTAATTTGCTGTTCGTGTTCGTGATTCGTGTTCGTTGGTGGAATTCAATGACTTCCAGCAGAAACCCATTTCTCAAAAAGTTTCGATAAAATTGTGCCAAGGCTTTTAATGTACATAATATAAGAACAAAAACATATCTAATTACTTTTATAATATTTAGTATTTTATAATATTACAAATAAATGTAATACTTATAACATATATTTATAATATAAAATAAATAAATAAATAGAGTGGCGCAACAGCTCAAGGTGAACCAGGGCCAACTTCTCAACAATGTAAGGCAGTGTGTGTTAATTTCTTCACATATGTACAAGGTGACCTACAATTGAATCCGAACGACACTGATAAGTTTTTCAAGACAATAGTTACTCTCGGAGGGCTTGTCAGACCCTCGCAGAGGTGGGGGTCCCGCCGTGAAAGAGAACGAGTCTTCTTTTTCAGGTGACGATGATAGGATTCGAACCCAGACCTCCGGCGTAGTAGCTCCAAATTTTATCCAGAATGATGTCAGGAGGTGCCGCAATATGATGTCCACCAGGTAAGCAACCCATTCAATATTCTTGTTGAATTTCTTAAAATAATTAGAAAAAAGTTACAATTTTATCACAAATAACGTACTGGTGCAGTGATATTAAGCCCGCACAATTGTGCTGGTTCCCATTTGACGTTATTTTTAGTCTGGCAGGAAAACCGCATGTCAATTGTCCATGCCGTGTTCCTGCCCGATCCGGAACAAGTCTTTAAGATTCTTTCGGAATGTCCTAATCTGGACGGTTTTCAATGCAAGACTGCAAAAACGGGGAGGCGTGGTTAAGGCTGCGCCTTCTCAATGGCACAATACATACTGCAAATCAGAAAACGAGCAAGAAAATGGAAGAATATGTTGTGGAAAGTTTCTGGACTCAAATCTGTTCAAAGGGCAATTTAAGTCCCTGGGCTAAATATCCTCCAATCCTACCAATTCGGTTCTTTGAGGTATTTCGACGCGAAACATTTAAAAAATTAAGCTTATGTAATTCACAAACATGTATTTACATATATGTTTTTCGAAAACTGGGAGATGGAAGCTTCAAAGGCTGTGCCTTAAGCGGTGACCAAAAAGCAGCCTGGGCTTGACCTCAGCATACGTATTACGTTGCATTATGTTTTCTCTTTACGCACTCTTTCTCTTCTAACAAAATTTTGAAGACGAGCTTGTGTTAGGAAACTCTGAAATCCTATGGCTGAACTTGTAAACCCCAGGCCGAGGCCAAGCCCAGGCTGCTTTGTGGTCGCCGCTTTACTTTACTTACTTACTTGGCTTCACTAGCCAGCTCTGTAATTCGTATACCAGTGAAGAAGTTGTGAGCTAATTTTTTTTTTATATTGCTGAGAAGCTGTTGGCAACTTCGGTGTTTCCTGTATCTTAACTGTGGCATAAAGTTTTGAATGATAAACTAATAAATCTAATGGCGTATTCTTTTGAACACTGAACTGCCAAAAAATACTCAGTGGTCGCGACAATTCCAGCATGTTGCCGTCACCACATTAAGTGTCAAATTGCTTTGACTTCATTTTGTAAATTTTTTTTTTATTTCGTAGCTGATTTTGTTGGCGGCGCTTGTTTGTACATTTAACTTAAAATTAATTTTGATAGCTTTCATGTTGATATATTTGGCAAGTTTTTATCGATTTCATACAATTTCAGTCGCACTGTAAGAAATCACTAAGGAAAATTGAGTCGAAACTTCACATCGCACAAATCAGCCTCCACCGTCAAATTCGTCGGTGGCGAAATTTCGAGTTCGGTGTCGACACCGAAAGAATTCGGAGTTCAAAATTTTTTTACTGTATTCAACACCAGTTGTACGAGTCGGTGTTGAAAACAATACGCCATAAAAGTTATAACCTATATTAATACCAAAGAGCCATGTTTTATGAGTATCAAAACGGTTATAAAAGTCTTATAAGAGTCCTTTTGACGTTTTAAGCCTTTAGCTCTGTACTGCGAATAAAGGATATGGTAGTAGGCAGCCTTTATTAAGCAACTTTATTAAGCCTAACTAAGCAGACCTGCAAAAAAGCGTTTGCGTTAAATATCTAAAGAGCCATATTCATTTTACCACCACACTGCCTCGTTAAAGCTTATTGACATTTTATTTATTCAAGCAACAATATTTGCAACCGTATACATTGCTTTTTTGGTGAGCTATCTTTACTTGGTCCTAAAATAGCGCCCATGCTGTCCACCGGAAACGATAAACATATTATTTTGGCTTAAATCCAGCAAAAATATAAAAGCGTATAACAGCAAACGGCTGACAGAAACGTTCTGCCCGTTGATGATAAGAAAAATAAATAAAACGCCAAACACAATGGCAGCACCTAAAACCGTATGCATCCCCAGATGTATCTAGCTATATAGTGTGTCATAGATGAACATTAAATGCTTTAACATGAGAGGATACATTCAGTTTTTTTTACCCGTGAGTAAAGGAATTGACACTGCATTCAAAAGCGGCCAAACGCTTCTGTCTGAATCTGCGATTCCGGCGTTCTGCTATGCGATTGAACTCAAGGATAACTCTGTGTGACTCTGTGGGTTGCATTAATTAATGACGGCAAAAAAAAAGAATATGCAAGAGTTGCATTGAGTGTGTTCCATGATTTCAACCCCTTCAAAGAGGGTGCTACCATAGTGGCGTTTCATACCACCTATTTATTCACAATGGCGAAATTATTTAGAGGGGTTGCTGTTGGTTGGATTTATGAATGAAAGCACGTTGCATTGTTCTGATGTCAATACTCCAACGCTGGGTTGTATTTTCTTTTTCAGTTAAAGCTGAGAATTGGAAACTTGAATAAATAATTATCACTCGATTTAAAGAGCTTTGATTTTAAAAAGTCAGTACGCCAACGAAACTTTGGGGTCAATGATCTCCATATGTTTTGGTAATGTCACACTTACATTTTATAAACGCAGATCCCTGCCTTTTTTGAGTGAAATAATTTGTTAATTTTTATTTGAATAGGCACTAGGAAAAATGCTGAGAATTTGGCAAAACAATTTCTGCAAACTGTATAACGTCGAAGACAAAGTAAACACCATTCAGCCGGACGAACACGTTAGCGACGAAGCATCCGAACGCTATCGCCCACTCGACCTGGATGAAGTGAAATTAGCTGTGTCCAAGTTTAAGTGCAACAAAGCAGCTGGAGCAGATGGCCTAGCTGTCGGACTTTTTAAATCCGCTCGCAATTAGTTGGTTAGGAGCATGCACCAGCTTATCTGTAATTTATGGTCGGAGGAAAGCATGCCCGGCGAATCTAACCTCAGTATTGTTTGGTTTGGATCCTCCAGAAAGGAGACCCTCTGAACTGTGCCAACTACGGAGGCATCAGTCTTCTTAATATCGCATGCAAGAAGTTTTGAACACCTGCAGCCGTTTGTCGACAATCTGATAGGCACATTTCAGTGTAGCTTTAGGCCAGGAAAGTCCACCATCGATCAAATATTCACACTGCGGCAGATCTTGGAGAAAATCCAAAAATTCCAAATCGGTACTCACCACCTTTTCATTGATTTAAAGGTCGCGTATGACAACATTTATAGAGACGAGCTGTATATATCGCAATGTCTAGTTTTGGCGTCCCTGCCAAACTCGTCAATCTTTGCAGGACGACGATGGAAAACTCACGCTGTTCCGTCAAGGTCGAAAAAGGACAAGGCGACGCACTGTCATGTGACTTTTTTAACATCATACTTGAGAGAATTGTGCAGAACTCTCGCGACAACATCAGAGGCACATTCTTTCAAAAGTGCTCATACGCGCAACTCGCATACGCGGACGACATTGACATAATTCAAAGAACAAAGCGTGATGTCAGTAAAGCGTTCGTGAGTATATGGGTTTAGCAGTCAACGAGGTCAAGTATATATTGTCATCAAGAAGAGACACCCAACACCGACGTCTTGGACAGAACATCACCATAGACAGCTATAGCTTTGAGGTAGTTAGGGACTTTGTCTACCTGGGTTCCGCTATCAAGTCAGACAATGACACATGTGCTGAAGTCAGGAATCGAGTCCCGTCTGCATAGACGGAGAATGGAGCAGGAGGTATTACATCGAACTGTATGGGCTGTACAGCGATACCGACCTAGCCAGAAGAGTCAAAATACAAAGGCTACGAATGCTGGGTCATCTAGAGGGGATGGACACTAACGCCCCGGCTCGGATAGTCTTCGAATCCACCCCGCAGGGATGGCGCAGTATAGAGAAGCTCTGAGACTCAGATGGCGCAAGCGCACGCAATTGGCAGGGACCTCAGCCAACTTCTCGTGCGAATTTAGATACGGATAGCTGGAGACAGTGCTGGCTGGCGAAGCATTTGGCTGAGGCCCAGGTCCACCGAGGACTGTAGCGCCACCTTAAGAAAATAAGTACTAAGAAAATAATAACTAGGAAAGATGAACTCATGTAACTCTAAAATGGTGCGTCTCCCCACGTTGTTCAGTGAACCGTCTCATACATGCTAGAAGCTAGACGTAAAAAATTCTGAATTGTGAATTGATGAGTTCGACTTATTTGAATGGAGAAAAGAAATATATCTTATGGTATGGGTAATCTATCCCTCCCCTGCCCCCCAGACGGAGTAATTTAAAGACAAAAATGGTATAAAGTCAGAATACTAAAATTTCTGTCTTTTGAAATTAGTAAATAGATTCGAAGTATGTTATTAAATCGTAAATCAAAGGTTGTGACACACAGTGAAATAATCATCGTAGATCGTTGAGAGAAATGATCGCGCCCGACAGGTGAATCGATTGAGCCATGTGCGTCCGTTCGTCCGTCTGTATGTGTGAAGGTTTCAGGTCTTCAAAATCAAGCTAGAGCGCTGAAACTTGGTACGCGGCTTGATTCTTCTGTTGCACAAAATATGAAAATTGGCTGAATTCACCAACGGCCACGCTTCACCAACTACTGGCTTCAATGTGAGGCAACCTCTATTTCACATTTTCTTTCAAAATGCCTTTGGTCAAGTTAGGCAAGGCGTAGGAACTCAAATTTTGGTACTGAGCAATATTAGCCAGAGACCCTTAACAAAGCAAAATTGTACCGCCCACAATATAGACCATCCCCACTTTTAACATGTTAAATCTGTAAAAACCCGTTTTCTCGGAAAGTTCCCTTCAAATCAAAAAAAAATGTATGACAGATACTAAAGATTTTACTATTTGCTAAGTTTGCTCCATACAAAGGTTTGAGCTCCGCCCACTTTTAGGGGGCGTTTTCATGAAAAATCGTTTTTTTCCAAAATAATTTGCGCTTTTAATGCTTTTTTTCCTGATCATAACGGAATTACAATTGATTGATTTTAAGCCATAGGCGCCCGCAGAATTTTTTCCAGGGGGGAGGGTAAAACATGGACTCAATTAAATAGTTGAATTTGTCAAAATGTTCCAGTAAAAAAATATGTTTGATTATAAATCGCAGAGCGAGGGGGGGCAAGTGCCTAACCCCCGCCCACCTCTTCGGGCGCCCATGGCCCACGCCCATTTTTGGGGGCATGGCGTATACAAATAATATATGAATTGGGGCCAAAAAACTTTAAGATTTGGTGTTGTAGAGTATATCAGTTCGGGTATATAGAAGTTTGTCACAGACGAACTCTTCTTGCACTTACTCACTTGTTTAAATAGGCTTCGAAAAAATTAGGTTAGAATCGACAATTTAATAATTTGTAACGCAGCTTTATCATTTATCATTTATCGCAGAAAAACTTAAAAAACTGTTTTTGAAAACGCTCTTATAGGTTAAAAAGCTAACTGGACATACCGTTGCTGATATTGGGGAGCGGGCCCTATGGCAAACCCATACAAAATAAAATTTAAATAAAGCCAGCCATTATCAAGTTTGTAGAATTGTAAATTATTGTAATTTTTCATTTTTTAATATTAACAACGCTTTTACGTACTTTTAGTTAAATCTTAGGCGGTTTCGAAATTTTAATATTCGTTAAAATTTTCCTTAGAATATTGGACAATTTCTGATACGTTTTTTTTCATGTTTCATGTTTTTTTTTTCATATGATTTCTTTTAATGTCACCGGAAATAAGGGGGAGGGGGTACAGGTTTTTTTTTTAAGACATTTCTGCGATTTTTTCGAAAATGAGTCAAAACAGGAGTATTAAAACTTTTTTTTGGTTACTTCGTACGTGTGTTCAACATTGGCTTTGTGCACAAAGTGGTTCAAAAGTTTTGGCCTCAAACACTTTGAAAAACGTCATAAATTTTCAACTCTTCTTTTCTCAACAACCTTCCAGTATATTTAAAAGATTTTATTTTTTTGTTAAATTTCAGTATTTAATTTACCTAAAGCCGCGTTGTCACAAGGAACAGGAACTGAAACAGAAACAGAATCCCATACATTAGCAACTGAAAACTAAACGGCGCCGTTTTTAGCAACTGAACCAGCAACTGAATCAGCGACGTAAAATCAACAACTCGAGAGGACTTGTTTCTGGAACAGAAAATCGAAACGTTGCTGTTGCATAGCAACCCTTGTTTATGTTTGAGCGAGCAACCGCCATTCGTGAGCGGCTCTCTTTTCGTTTTGTCAAATGTCCAAAAATGTATTGTCAAATTTCAACAATTTTTAATTATTAATTTGTTTTGTTTGAGCGTGGGTACGTAAGGAGCGTGTGAAAATTAACAAGAAAAAGAAATTAACAGCTAATCTAATTTAATGCAGGTAAATATAAATCTATTTATATGGTGTGTTACAAATAAAAAAAAACAAAGTTTAGTTGATGATGTGTGCTTGTTGTGGTTATGGGTGTACGAAAAGTGATTAGCTTGTCAAAAAGTATCACGGATATGTCATACGTTTTCAGTGACGGTTATATGAAAACTCTCTCTCAAAATATTTACAGTTTCTGTTTTTTGTTGCAGCACCAGCAACTGAAACAGAAACAGAATCGCCGACGTAACGGAGCTATTTTCAGTTCCTGTTTCTGTTTCTTGTGACAACGCGGCTTAAGTTTCGTTTTTCTAGTTCTTGCCTGCAAAACTTCTTAAAAAAAGTATTGAAAAACATTTATTCCATATTCCCATGATATTTCAAACTGTAATTAAACCGTTATTTCAGAAGTTATAACGCGACATGGACGGGCGGACAACGTTGTGATGCCATAACAGGTCCTTTTTCCATTTTCCACTTTTTGACTATTCAAAATAACAGTTATAACTACTTTGTAAAGTAATTGGATGTTTTGATTACTTTCTTTCTATTTTATTACTATTTCTCACTATTATGTTCAACTAATATGTAGGCAAAAACAGTCATTTTGTAAATCTAATGAGATTGTATCAAATGACTATTGTTATTTTTGTCCTTGAGTGTACTTCATCCAGAGAAGCATCAACTTCATTCAAGAAGACCACAAACCCTCACGCTCGATTTGGTACATTCACCTGAACTAAGGTAAAATTTGTTCGTTCAGCTTGAGTTTTGAGATGCAACCCTACACAAAAGTATAATAAATTCCAAAACATTGTCCGACAACCGGAGGCTGTGTAGTCATGGAATACAGGACGCCAGAGCCAGACTGGAAGACCGTTCCCAGTCGGTCAAGTCTCTGGTTGCAGAACATTCCTTCTTAGTTAAAGAGAAGACAGTTGCATCGAGCTGATAATTTAAGCCTCCTCAACCAGTTTAAGTTTCTTCCCCTCGTGAGCGAAGACACGTTCAGGCGCCTATTTTGAATTGCTCCCGTTGTCGATTTCCAGAATTTTCACCTTAGCACTAATTTGGACCTAGCGCTGAGCAAGACATTCCGACCACAAGGCAATACTCTCATGCAACCCCCAGGCCTAGCTCTAAAGGCTTCAGGGGCGAACACAGGGGGGTTTTTGGGGGTTGAACCTCCCCCCCCCAAATATAAAAAAAAATAAGAAAATCAATAAAAAACCTGAAAGTCTATAAATTAATTTGAGACTGAAATTCCCGGATTAACCATAAGGCAGGATATAACGTTAGCCGGAAAACGTAGTAACATAATTGAATTTGCCAGGCATTTGGATTTGTAACAAGTAGTGTGTGGTGGCTCCTAAATCCAAACAACTCTGAGACCGAAATATGCGAAAATTCACTTGACTTCTTGCTAAGACATCGGTCCCAATCCCAATCCCAAATAACGGGGTCTGCGACTGAAATATACGAAAATATACTGGCAAGAAGGGCCAAAGCATTGGCATCGTACAATCCGAGACTAATGGAGGTAGCGAGCGAAATTTACGAAATTGAGCACGTGCATCATAGCCAACAACGCACACAGCCGCTCCCTATAGGATCGATGGGATTGAAAACGGTTACTAGGAAAAAGGGCGTACAGATGGATCGCTCCGAAACTAACGGAGGTTGCGACCGAAATCTACGAAAATGAAAATTGAGTTTCAGCTTCAAGGTAGATATTTTTGAGCATTCGCGAAAAGCTTCTAAATGAGATAGGTTGTCTTGCATTGAATTGTTTTGATTTGGGTATTTACCCGGTTGTTTGTTAAACTTAAAGCTACACCTAGCTATTGTGTAAAAAAATTGTGTAAAAATGAGTAATACAACCAGTAGCGGGTCAGAACAGTGCTACAGTTTCGAATACTGGGTATTTAAACAATTCATCTGGAGAAATTCCCCCTGCAAAAAAAACAAAAACCTGAGGTGTCACTAAACCAAGGAAACCGTTATGTAAGTGCAATACCTGCCTACATAGGTATATGAAAAAATTAATTTTGTTTTCCTGTGTTGATGTTTTTTCGGTTCTGTTATGTTTCTGATTGCTTTATTTAACGGACCTGTGTAGATTCAAATTTAATTTAAAGAATAACCGGGAAAAATGTGCGTAATTCTTATCTATCTCCTTATGTATATAAGAGGAAAAATCTAATGGTCTCATGTTTTGATGTTTTGATAGCGGTTCGTCCAAAAATCGAAGAAGGACCTCTTGTGGTATAACTTAGTTCTCCGTCCGGCCGTTCGTACGCAATTGTTGTAACTTTTGAACGGCAAGTCATAGAAAGATGAAATTTGCTATACACTATAAAGTTATAAAAGAAACTAGAACTACTACCTACAGGGGCAATTTTCATACCTCATCATGAAGGACAGGACGTATATTTAGTTTGTCACATAGTTTTTATCACGGTGAAATAATAATGGTAGACCCCAAAGACCTTAAGGGCATATGATCGAGGCCGAATTCTGAATCGAATAAGCCATGTCCTTCCATCCGTCTGTATGTCACATGTCCTTAGGCCTTACATTTTCAGCTATGGAGCTGAAATTTCGTAAGTAAGCTCACTGGCATGCGAAGCAGTAAAAGTGATAAAATTTTTGAAATCCGTGGACAGACGGTTTAATTACAGTTTTGATGGTATAAAAGACAAGAAGTGTTGTGGAGCTGATCTTAAAAAGTGTTACAGCCAGAAAGACGAAAATATAAAATACACTTAACAAATAATTGAACTTTGAATATTTAATATTTACATTATAATATAACTAATAAATAATATTATTAATAGATATATATTAATATATAATTAATGTAATAATTATTAATATCCAAATTTTGCATAATTTTGGACACGGCCTAATCAATTCATCTGTCAGTCTCGTTCATATATCTTAAGGGTCTACGGTGATTATTTAGTTGGGTTACAAACTGTACATTTAACTTTATATACCTTGGGTCGGGTATAAAAATCATATGCAGACCTAATGCATTTATCTTCTAAGAAAAAATATAAAAATATTGAAAAAGAAAAGCAAACCAAAAAGTTGCAAACATAATGAATAATATTATAACAATTTAAGCAAAAATTGTACGCTAAGGGTTAGTCAAAAACATTATAACAATAATGATTTGAATATTTGTTTTTTAGAAATAAAGTGAAACCAACTTTATTTGTTTTATTCATAGCATTATTTGAACGACATTGCAAATTTTTGCCGGAAGCATTTAAACGACAATGAAAAATATGAAGTTCTGGTTCATTGTTGGCTTGGAAGCTGGTTCATAGTTGGTTCATATCTGGCCAAAGAAACCTAAAATTTCAACACTCTTGGTTACGCTCTTTTGCGTGGTTGGCTTATTCCGCTGCAGAAGATGGCGCTTACTGCCGATATTGTATCGTTTTTGCATTAAAGTCAGTGAGGAAAGGGTCTCATCAGAACACAAATATACTGGTTAAGGCAGCATTTCGAGAGTGGAAAAAAGCACTTGAAAAATTTAGAGAGCACCAAAACAAAAGTTATCACCAAGACGCAATGCAAGGATGGACGTCAATTTTCGAAAATCGAAGTCTTGATGTTGTCAGCGAACTTGACACTGGCCGCAGAGTACAACAACTCGAAAACAGAAAAAAGTTGATTCCGATCATACGAGCTGTTTTTTTCTGTGGAAGGCAGGGAATAGCGTTGAGAGGACATCGGGACCAGGGCCTTTTCGGCTTATCATTTGATAAGCCGAAAGAAAATGACGGAAATTTAAGGGCGTTGCTTCGATACGGAATTGAAAGTGGTGATAAAGTTTTGGCCGATCACTTAAATAGTTCGGGGGAAAATGCAAGATACATTAGCTATCGCATTCAAAATGAAATAATTGATGCTGGAGGAAAAATTATTACCAATAATATTGTCGAACGTATCAACAAATCTGGATACTTCTCTGCTATTGCTGACGAAAGCACGGATGTCAGTGGAGTTGAACAATTTTACAATCCAATGATACAATCGACGGTCAATATGTAATTCGCCAAGACTTTTTGTGCTTTATCCCGGTTGAAGACGTAACTGGAAAAGGGCTTGCAAGTACGTTGTTGACTTCATTGAAGGATATTGGCATCAATCTAACTAATATGAGAGGGCAAGGTGAGCGCCAATAATTCAATAAAATTGACTAAGTATTATAAGGGTTGGGGCCAAAATTCTGAAGGGGTCTTAAATCTTTTTACAAAATTCTGCTTTTGAAATTATTAGGTTTTTGAAAATTCTTTATATTACGTGTTGACTATTCAGGCTATGATGGGGCGCGTGCAATGAGTGGAAAATTCAACGGCTGTGCTGCTAAAGTAAGAGAACTATGTCCACAAGCAATTTACGTCCATTGTGCGAATCATAATTTGAATTTGGCCATTACACACGCCTCTAATATCCCACCAACACGAAATTGCATTGGGACCATCAAAGAGGTTGTCAATTTCTTCAGAGTTTCAAACAAAGCAGGTCTAATTTTAAAAGACCAAATACACGCAATTTGTCCAAAAGCAAAACAAACACGGCTTTTAAAATTTTGTGAAACGCGTTGGGTTGAGCACTTAGACTCCCTAAGTTTGTTTTCAATTCAAAGAGCTCTTTATTTATCAGAAGCGGTTTAACAATATTTAAATATTTCTGCGAAGCTGTGGCTTGTCTGCAGAAGATTGAACTTCTAATATATTAAAAAGTCTAGGTAAGTTGCTCTAGCTACATTAAGAAAAAGTAATTAAGTTAATTTAAATTTTGATTTTCGTTAAGTTTAATTCAATGCTTTTTTATCTAATTTAAACTAAAATTTAGTTTTTAAGAATTTTTCAATTTTTTAACTAAGTGGTATTAGAGTTTAAAAAAAAGTTTTTAATGCTTTTCGTTCTCCTCGTGGTGGTTTGAATGTTGACGAGTTCTCTAGGGAGTTCGTTTAAAGTTGCTGGAACGCTGTTTAATAGTTGACGTCTACCATAGTAGTTGTAGGATCTGGGTACTTGCAGCATACCCTGGGCACGCCTTCGTGTATTTACCGCATGATCGATTGGGCGAATAAAACGGCTATCATCGAAGTACTCCACAACCAGTGTCATCTTGAAGATTTGATCGATATTAAGGACGTCGAAATTCCTTTCGTGACCCCGTTGAATGTTGACGTTAATTTGCTTCAGCACAGAATTTTGCAGCCTCTGTAACTTCTGAATGTGTGATTTCGCAGCGTTTCCCCATGCAAGTATACCATACCGCAGCTTTGACTCTACTAGGGCATAGTAAACTTGTTTCAGAACAGGCACAGTAGCATGATGTCGAAGATGAGCTACCGCAAACAAGGCTTTTTTCAGGTCCAAACGCAGCTTTTCAACATGCTTGTCTTAGAGAAAGCGACAGTCGATGATGACTGCAAGATACTTGTAGCTATCTACTACGTCTATAGCCTTCCTGTGCATACCAGGACATGCATCGTTTTCGTAGTAGATTCTGTTTAGTGTAGTTTTGAAGCTGGGTCCTCGAATATGCATCATATTTGTCTTTTCAGCGTTTATCACCAAACCATTGTCATCGCACCATCTCACAGCAGGATTAAACTCTACTTACATCATTGTCAAGGCAGATTCTACGCATCTGTGTCGAACAACAATCGCCGTATCATCCGCAAAAGCAACGCTCTGTTTGAAGACTCGAAGTAGCTCGTTTGCATATAGTATAAAGAGGAGTGGACCCACCTCAAGGTTCAATTGAGGGACACCGTATTCCACGTTTATATTCTCGCTCATAACGTTTTTGATCCTAACGCTTTGTAATCTGTGGCGCAGATAATTTGCAAACCAGTCCTCCATCACCCCTCTTATGCCAAGCCTACCAAGCGCTTTAATAAGTTTTGCGTGGTCCAACGTGTCGAATGCTTTGCTAAAGTCCATGAATAAAACTAAAACATGGTGGCCCTTGTTGAGACTCTCATTAACACAGTTAACAAATTCGCCTAACAGTTTGCCCGTGCTTTTATTTTTGAAAACCGTACTGACTTGGGTGAATGATAGAATGTTTTCTTATGAAGCTCTGTAATCTTTTAACAATTACTCCTTCCAGGTATTTTTCAATTACAGGCAGTATCGATATAGGTCGATAGTTGGTAAGTTGATTTTTAGCTCCACCCTTGTAAATTGGCCTAACCACAGCAGTCTTAAGCATTGCCGGAATTATCGATTGCGCGAGACTCAGATTTATCAGCCTGCAAAGGATGGGAGCAAAAATGTTGGCATGGTCTTTTATGTCAACAGCTCGAATTCCATCTATTCCAGGGGATTTCGCTCCTCCCAGTGATCTGATTATGGCGTTTATTTCACAAATATTTGTGTCATTCGCAAACATTGTATCCGCTAAGATGATGTTATTGTGATTCGACGTGATCGCGTCGCATTTGTGTAAAATATTCGACGTCTGCACAGAAAAATGATGCGCAAATTCGTTGGCCAAAATCTTAGTTTCAGTTGAGAAATTTTTGGCAATGCTTTCGTCTATGCTCAGCTTTTTTCTTCCAAGGATTTCGTTTATTAGACCCCATGTTTTACGGGGGTCTCTCTTTAATTGACTGAACTTGGATTTGTAATAATTTGATTTTTGCGCTGTTATTATTTTGTTTAATTTGTTCCGGAAACTCTTGTATTCGTTTTCGTAGCCTTTATTCATCCTATTACTTTTCCATCTCCTGTACAGTTCATCTCTTCGCTGACACTCGGCAACCAGATTCGGCGTCATCCAGGCATTTGTTTTTCGTTTTTTCGTTGTTGATTTTATTTTCGTAGCTTTTTCATAAATGTCTTCAAATTTCTCCACAAGTTTTTGGTATGAGCTTTCGGCATCGTTCTGTCTCAATACTTCACCCCAATCGGATTCACAAATGAGCTGGTTCACTTTTGTGTTGCATATGTACGTTGCGTTGCTTTGCCGCTGATATTCCATTGGCGACTGTAAAGTACAAAATTGGATAGTGGTCAGTTATCCCACACTCAATCACAGCAGAATTAATTTCCACATCGGCTCTGGACACAAGTATGTGACCGATTGTTGACTTAGCTCCACTATCTGGTTCGACTCTGGTATACTCAGTAATTACGTTCAACAGTCTCAATGAAGCCAGAATTTCTAGATAATTTTTTGTGTAGCTAGAGTCTTGATCACGAGTGTTAATGTTTATATCACCCATCATGATCATTTCTTCGTTCCGACCTAGTTGCCCCACATTATTTTGGAACTCGGCAATAAATGAATTTTTATTAAAACCGGGTGGTCTATAAATACCCATAACATGAGTTGTTACTTTCCCTAGCGTGTAGCTAATTTTTATACATTCATAAGATTCTGTTTCAGCCGAGACGCGTTCATAGCCCAACTCATCTCGAACAAACATTAAAATGCCACCACCTCTACGTTTATTCCGATTTAAAAACTCTGGTTCGAAGCCATCGATTTTATAGAAACCTTTTTCCTCGTCTTCAATATTCGTTTCTACAAGAACAATTATCTTCAATGCATCTATAAAGTGGCTTATACTTAAAAGTAAATTATTCCAATTCTTACGGAGCGATCTTATATTAAAACAGAGACAAGCGCAATCACTTTTTTTTAAATCCTTAGAATTGATGACAGTTTAAGTTCATTTCTAGTTCATTGTTATCATTTGTTTTTTCCATTTTAATAACACACCGTATTGATTATCGATGATTACTAACGCACAATGCAACAGTTATTGCAAGCGTGCAATTTTAGCGACATCATTAGACGTAGCAATAATTATAGGTTGCTGCATATGTTCAACGTGTATGAATATATCTGCTACTCGTTAGAGATCCTGGATGAAAAAAAATTTAAAACTGAGGGAGTCAAACCGCACGCTTTACTTACAGCAATACACAATGCCCAGTTTATTATTTCACTGACTGTAATTAAGCCAATTTTTAGCCTAATGAAGAACCTCAGTGAGTTTCTGCAAAAAAAAAAGAAAAAAAAGAAAAAAATCTCAGCTGCTGCGTAGAATTTGCCAACCACCTTCATGAGGAACAAATTGAAATGCGGCAGAATCCCGAAACAAGTTTTAATAGCATATTTGCTGAAGCTAAGGAAATCGCTGAAAAAATGGGTTTAGAGTTAGTAGTCCCACGTAATGTCGCAAAACAACGAAACCGAGATAATTATGAAGGTGGTCCGGAAGAATATTTTCGTCGGTCTATTTATGTGCCGTTTTTGGATCATTTATTAATGCAGCTGAAAGACAGATTCCTCGATCATCGGGATTTGCTTTCCAAAATACAAAACGTTTTGCCACACAAATGTTGTAAGCTGGAAGACGATGAAATAAAAAGGACTGTTGAGGTGTTTGCTCAATATTGGCCAGATGATATAAAAGGATGCTCAGATGATTTTTTAGCCGATATAAAGATGTGGCGCACGTAAAAATTTATTTTTCTTATTTTCTTCATACCTCTTAATGTTTTAAATTAACTATGGTTTCAGATATTGTTCGAGTATGCCAAATGAAAAACGGCCCAAAAGTTTTATAGACACGTTAAATGTCTGCGACTCTCGTCCTTATATAAGACAGTTCATCGCTTTATGCAGATCGGTGCAACATTTCCGGTATCTGTGGCTTCTAGAGAGCGATCTTTTTCGTGCCTGGGCAGATTAAAAACGTGTCTAAGAAGGAAAACCGGCGAGGAGACTGAACGGTTTGATGTTGCTGAATATCTATGGAGATATTGATATTGATTATGACGAAGTCATAAACATAATAGCAAAAGTACCAAGGCGCATGGATTTCGCCCCTGCCTGGCTTACCACGAAAATATATCTGAAGCTGGAAAACAGCTAGACGCCGACGAAGGCATGAGGAAAAATTTGAAGACTACTTCTTCCCGTAAATTTAAGTGGGCTCTTTCGGATACCTTACCTGAAGGCTATTTCAGCTCCGAACTTGCAGGAGCAACAAAAGTTAAAAAAGTTTTTTAATTTATTTACAGAAAACGTCGGCTTCGGCATCCTTATCCATGTACAGCCCGAAGCGTGCCAATTAACATTCCTACTATTACTACATACTGTTACAACATACATACATATAAAAATAAAATACTTCCTGCGATTTTTAGTAAAGTATTTTCGACGGACTTCATTGCTCGCATGGATATATAAGGACGAAAATTCATTTTAAAAACAGTATGTTTTGCCTCCAGAAATCGATAAATGTACAAGAACTCTGATATGTTAACTTCACGGTTTGCAAGTGGGAACATTTGGCCAATTCACACTGTAGTCCCTTTCAGGCAACAGGTGTGTACTCCCGCACAGTATAGTTGTTTGCAATCACATTCATTACACCGCCAACAAATAAAACGAGTGCATATCCGAAGGACATTGTTACCAACAAATGTTCCTGTTTTTTTGAGCCTGCAATATATTTTCTTGTAGTGCCTGCAACTGGGACTCTCTTTTTCTGTATGGGCAAAGGTGTAGATAGCATTCCTGTTCATACAGAACTTTTTGAAGGTGTAAAGGACAAGTACCTGCATAAAAAGCATGTGGATAGCTTTAGGTACCCACTTTCACAATCAACTACCCCACTTCAATAATATTGGACGACGACGTTCAAACAAGTCTTGTTTAGTATTTGCTATGAGCATAGAAAACAATTTCCTCACATCGAATATCCTTCAGTGAATTTAATATTTCACTATGCTTAGCAGACCAAAGGGTAAAAGCAAATACCTACTCGAAAAGAGCACTCAAAACATATGAAGTTAATATTTACCAAAGCTGACAGACGATGAGAGTAACTTCTTCAAGGAACGGAATAAATACACGACTTACGTGTGTGACAGACAAAAGGACAAATAAATGGGATGCACATCACGTAAAAGGTCCTCGGCGCTGTAGTCTCCCAAATAACGAACTGCAGATGAATTCCTATTTGTTGTTGGGATCCTGAAAACATCAAAAACAACATTTTGTTAACGAATAAATAGCTAGACGGAATATTATCCAGCAGTAACAGAATTGTAATCAATGTAATTTATGTTTTATTCTTTCAGAACTCTTAACATATAAAATTATAAATTTTTCTCCTCCTCATTTGGCAAAAGTTGACTTCCCTGGCAACAACTGTAGCACCAAAGAAAGTTTGGCGACACGTTTGACTTTTCGAATTATTTTTGTTTTTTTTTTTGTTAAAGAAAGAGCAAATGAAACTGCATCTATGCAATTTGAGGACTGCAAAAATTTTACAAAATTTTACAAAACCAAAATTCAATTGTCCTTCCTTTTTCTTCCGTTTTTATTCCCATCCGACATTGATGCTGTGTAGTGTAGAACTCAATGTTCAATATTTGGTTCATATATACACGAAATTATCCTAATAAAATAAACGTTTCGTTACACCAAGCTATCTTCTCTTAAAATGGCCTAATTTACCGTTTTTACCGGTTCGTCCAAAAATGGAAAAAGGGCTTTACGTTGTCCGTTCGTCCAATTGCGTTACCTAAAGCCTTCAACCCAATGAATCCGTTGCGTCCGTCACTTTGAAGTACACAACTGAGGTAAAAACACACGTTCTTATGGGAAGCTGCCCATAGAAAAATTTAGTGACGTACTTCTCTTCCCATAAGAACGTGTGTGTTTCACTGAGTTGGCAGTTTTGTACTTGGGTGATTCTACAAACGATGAAATTTTTTTATAACTCCGTTGATATTTCATAAACCTTTAAAAAATATTCAAAATTTTTTGTTTTTATAATTAAAAATCTCATGAATATCTAAATGGCGAGATAAAATTATGAAGATCTGATATATTTTTATTACCGAAAAAAATCTTAAAAGTGTACAATTCTCGGTCCCCTAGCGTGTCCCTCGCCTGCTTTCGAAGCAAAAAATCTTTCCCGTTTTCTTATTTTAGTTCCCACACGGAAATCAATCTTAAATTAGTGACCCTTTGATAACAATTGATTTTATTTAAAAAAAAAAGTCATTCAAACTTGTTCGTCAGTTTCCTTATCACTCCCCTGGAAGACTGAATTAGTCCAAATAATCGATAACTACGATATCGGTCCAAGTCTCAGATCTAGCAATGACAAGTTTCGAGTCTCATTTGAATTAAAACTTAAGCCAAAAAAGAGGCGCGCTGTTATGTCAGTTGTGAAGAAGACATTTTGGTAAGAGGTCGTGTATTGTCCACTTCGATTCTCAGTACCTTGAGGAGTACCTATTTACAATACATTTTTGTGTGGTAAAATTAACATTTTTTGCATTATTATGTAGACTGTTTGAAACTGTTATGCTAACATATTATTTTTATTATTTCCAATAACTAGAAATATGTGTTGGAGTGTTCCCACTAAGGCACTTCTCCTTGCATCCGGACTGCAGCGGAGGAATTCCCCTGATGGAATCAACGGTGGCGTGTATAGTTCCAGTCAGGCCAAACTACTTAGTGAACACCTTATATGGGCTACTACGACGTATTCGGAGCTCAGGCCTATAAGGAGCGGGCTATCCGGTTCTCCGTCCTTAGAGCTAAACAAAGGATCTGGTCCTCCAGGTTGGGGGTCGTGCCGTCGGGGTGACGTAAAGAAACACCCGGCCACGTAAAGAAACACCAGTCACGAATCAGAAACAAGCCTCGGATTCGGACGGATTTACTGTTGACGACCAATGCAAACAAGAAAAGGACAACGAGCTCCGGATCTGCACGTGGAATGTTAGGTCCCTTAACAGACCACGTGCAGCCGAGCAACTAGCGGAGGCCCTTAACGACTGCAAGGCAGACATTTCTGCCATCCAAGAAATGCGGTGGGACGGGCCGGGCAAAAGAAGGATGAAAAACTGCGACCTCTACTACGGCGACTGCTATCGGCATCAAAAACAGCGCCTATTTGGATGTGGTTTCGTTGTTGGAGGCAGACTTAGGCAAAAAGTCTTGAGCTTCAACCCTGTAAGCGAGCGCCTCGCGACGATCCGCATAGGCTAAATTCGCCAACATTAGCCTCATATGCGCGCATGCCCCCACAGAGGAGAAAGACGACGAGACCAAAGATATGTTCTACGAGCTCCTGGACAAAACTTATGAGCAGTGCCCTAGCTACGACATTAAGATTGTCTTAGGCGATTTTAATGCCAACCTAGGACGGGAGGGCATCTTTGGTCGTACTGTCGGAAAGCATAGCCTGCACGACACGACCTCCGATAACGGATTCAGGCTGATCGACTTTGCTGCGGGGCGACACGTTGTGGTAGCTAGTACACAGTTCCCGCATCTCAATATCCACAAAGGGACATGGAGATCTCCCGATCAATCAACCGTCAACCAGATTGACCATATTGCGATCGACGCAAGGCACTCCTCCAGTATCATGGATGTCCGAACTTTCGGAGGGGCCAACATTGACTCGGATCACTACCTTGTGTTAGCCAAGGTACGGCTGCGGATACCCCGACCAGCGCCAAGTAATGGAAATACTGTGAGGAAGTTTGACGTCGGCCGACTACAATCGCAAGAGATCGTCAGGTCCTTCTCCAACCGAGTCTCTCAAAACCTTCTACGAAGTCCTATGCAGCCAGCATCAAGTATTGATAGCCAGTGGCAACATTGCCAAAATGCCATCAGAGACGCCGCCTCTGAAGTGCTGGGTTTCACATGGCCACCACAACGAAACCCCTGGTTTGACGATGAATGCCGGCAAGCACATGCAGCTAAACAGGAAGCATGCAAAGCGGCGCTGCACAGAAGGACTAAAGCTGCTCGCGAGCTCAACGAGCAGAGGAGGAGAGAGGAACACCGGCTTCTCCGAAGGAAAAAGAGAGAGCACGAGAAGCACGCGGTTGAAGAGATAGAGAGATGTTACAACAGGAATGATGTTAGAAAGTTTAACCAAAGGATCAAAAGGTCCTGCCAAGGGTATAAACTTCGAACTGAAGCCTGTAAGGACCATCAAGGGGACATCGTTGTAGAATCGCAGCCGGTGCTGAGGATTTGGAAAGACCACTTCTGCAGACTATATAACGGCGAGGACGAACCAAATACCGCTGCAGAACGAACCATTCAACCCGGGCGAAGACGTTACCGATGAAGCATACGAACGATACCGCCCACCCGACCTGGAGGAGGTGAAAGTAGCTGTGTCTAAGCTCAAGTGCAACAAAGCAGCCGGAGCAGACGGCCTAGCTGCCGAACTTTTTAAATCCGCTGGCGATGAGCTGGTTAGGAGTATGCACCAGCTCATCTGCAAGATATGGTCGGAAGAAAGCATGCCCGACGAATGGAGCCTCAGCATTGTTTGCCCGATCCTGAAGAAAGGAGAACCTCTGAGTTGTGTCAACTATAGAGGCATAAGTCTTCTTAACATCGCATACAAGATCTTTTCTGCTGTACTGTGTGAACGCCTGAAGCCGTTTGTCAACAATCTGATAGGCACATATCAGTGTGGCTTTAGGCCAGGAAAGTCCACCATCGATCAAATATTCACACTGCGGCAGATCTTGGAGAAAACCCAGGAATTCCAAATCGATACACACCACCTCTTCATCGATTTCAAGGCCGCGTATGACAGCATCTATAGAGACGAGCTATATAGCGCAATGTCTAGTTTTGGCATCCCTGCCAAACTCGTCAGTCTGTGCAGGATGACGATGGAAAACTCACGCTATTCCGTCAAGGTCGGCAAAGACCTCACCGACCCGATTTAGACAAGGCGACGCGCTGTCATGCGGCTTCTTTAACATCATACTTGAGAGTGTTGTACAGAACTCTCGCGCCAACACCAGATGCACAATCTTTCAAAAGTCCGTTCAACTACTCGCATACGCAGACGACATTGACATAATCGGTAGAACAAAGCTTGATGTCAGTGAAGCCTTCGTGAGTATTGGGACGGAAGCGGCGAATATGGGTTTAGCAGTCAATGAGGGCAAAACCAAGTATATGCTGTCATCAAGAAAAGACACCCAACATCGACGTCTTGGACAAAACATTACCATCGACAGCTATAATTTTGAGGTAGTTAGGGACTTTGTCTACCTGGGTTCCGCTATAAATTCAGACAATGACACCAGCGCTGAAATCAAACGAAGGATAACTCTTGCCAATCGCTGTTTCTTTGGGCTAAGGAGGCAATTGAGTAGCAAAGCCCTCTCTCGAGCAACTAAAGTGTCCATGTATGAGACCCTCATCATCCCAGTCCTGCTTTAGGGTGCAGAAGCATGGACCCTGTCAAAGGCGGATGAAAACACTTTAGGCTGCTTCGAGAGAAAAATTCTTCGGACGATTTACGGTCCCGTCTGCATAGACGGAGAGTGGAGGAGGAGATATAACATCGAACTGTACGGGCTGTACAGCGATACCGACCTAGCCAAAAGAGTCAAAACTCAACGTCTACGATGGCTGGGTCATCTAGAGCGGATGGACACCAACGCCCCGGCCCGGAAATCTTCGAATCCACACCGCAGGGATGGCGCGGTAGTGGAGCACCGAGACTCAGGTGGCGCACGCAAGTGGAGGGGGACCTCAGCCAACTTCGCGTGCGAAACTGGAGATGGCTAGCTCGAGACAGAGCTGGCTGGCGAAGCTTGTTGGCTGAGGCTCAGGTCCACCCCGGACTGTAGCGCCACCTTAAGTAAGTAAGCAACTAGAAATATATTTAATGCACAAAAACTATCAAAACACTCAGTCCCCGGTCCTAAGTCCCCTGACAAGTAAATGAACAGGGGACTGATGTTCTATCCAAGGGACTGAGAAATTTTTAGAATATTGTATTTTCTTGCATAACGTAGCAAATATTTGCTTATTTAATGTCATATTTATACTTAATGTAATTACTTAAGTTTATTTTTATCGTTTTCGCATCCTAGTGGTTATCTTTTAGGCAAGAAAATAAGAAGGCCAAAATCGAGGTTAAGCAGGGAGCAACAATTACAAAATAGGATATGCTGAAAGACTTCGGTACCATAAAATCAAGTGGGAAAGTGCAATAGTGCGTATGTAAAAACTTTAGTCCGTGTGCAACGGATTGCAAAATACACTACCCTACCAAAAAAGAAACTGCCGTGCCTCCAAAAAGTGGGCGGGAATAAATACATAAGTGTATAATTCTTTATGCTAGGATGGTTGCATATATTTCGGACTAAAACTTCGCCTTTTTAACTAAAAAAAGAGGTAAAAACTAGAAAAAAGAGGTTTAGAAGAGGTACACGGCACAAACTTCAAAGGCCTTCTTGACTCTTACAGGGAAATTGGCCCTTTCACGGAGAATGTTTAGGTGTTTTTGACTTTTGAATGTAAAGTTCAACTGGTTCCCCATAGATCGCATAAGAGAGATCTCTGGGGAATCAGTTGAACAGTTTAATTGATGACAATAATCGGGATGCCTTTGCAACAAAGTCCTATGTCTCCTATTGCATCATCTGCAATATATGGGTACAAGAGGATTGCATTAAAAGTGATCCAAAAGTTTTCACTTGCCTAGACTGCTCTTCTGACTTAGAGTACAAGAACTAAAAGTTAAGAGCAGCATTCAGAATACCGTTTCTGAATTATTTTTAAGACTTTTGATTAATTATTTTACTTGCGTACCTAATAGAAATTTCATAACTTTTTTCCTTTAATTTGAATTTTGTTTTTTAACAAGTAAAGGACATATGAGCATGCGGTGTTGTGTTTTTAATAACTTATTTATAAGAGCATTAAATTTTGAAAAAAAATTGAACTTTATAACATAAAAATTAGAAAAAAATTACTTCCAAATTTTTTTTCATTTTTTTTTCAAAATTTTGAGTTTAAAAACTTATTTTTCAAAAACTGTACTGTACACTAAAACATCTTTACATAAAAAAATTAAAGAAGAGATTTCTGGCTTTACAAAAAGGTATATTTTGGAAATTTCAGTGCTACCATTGTTTTTTAATATTTTTTTTTCTGTTTTAAAACATATTTTTAGAAAATCGCCCCTCCCGGCTAAACGGGTGGGAATAGACCCCCTCCAAACAAACAACGGTTTGATTACAGTTTAAAGTTTCAAGGGATTGAAACTTTTTCACTAAGTTTTTGAAGAAGCTTAGCAGGCAAGAACTATAAGAACAAACCTCTAGTACATACTGAATTTATGTACTAGAGGTTTGAACATAACTTGAAACATAATGAAACAAGTACCTAATTAAGTGCAAGAATTCGTCTTTAACGAACTTCTAAGTACCCGACCCTCAACAACCTGTAACACCAAATTGAAAAGATTTTTTTTACTTGAGCCAATATGCTGTGTGTCATTTGTGTGTGCTGGTCACGCCCAAAAATATGAAAATATCTGCGTGGGCTGAAAATCTAAATCAATTGCTTCTAATTGCGTTAGTATTATGAGAAAATGTGTAAAAAATGAACATGAACGCTTAAACAGTTTTTTCCTAACACCTCCTAAAAGTAGGCAGAGCTCAATACTTTGTAGGAAGAAAACTTAGCAAATGGTTATGTCTTTAATATTTGTTATATTTTTTTTCGATTTAAAATGAATTTTCCGAGAAAACAGCTTTCTAAAGATTTAATATTTTAAAAGTCGGCGTAGCTGATTGTGTGGGTGGTCCAATTTGTGTCGTATTAAAGGCTTTGGGTCACTATTGCCTTGCACCCAAATTTAAGGTCCTACGCTTTATCTAACTTCACCAAAAAGTAATTTTAAATAAAAGTTTAAACAAAAAAAAATTTAAAATAAAGCAACTCAAATAGACCAAGTATTTGGGTCACATTTTTCGGAAAAACTTTTACAAGACCTTTTACCTAACAGTTTGACGTCTACTGGTATTTTCAGTGAGGGACGCCAAACAAAGCAGAAAGTTTGAATTAACGGGAAATTTGTAGACTTTATCAAACTTTTTTACTTCGGTATAAAACACGGAAAAGATTTTAAACGTTTTGTTTGCGTTGTAAAAACTGTGCGTACGACCTCAAGAGGGTACATGGATTCAAGGAGATCATATCTTCGAAACACTTTTCCGATACTTTCCACTTATTTTATTTAAATTAGTTTTGAGTCAATTCAAAGAATAGAATAAGCACAACAACTTACTTTACAAGTTCCAATTTCCTTATGGGCACACTCTAGGTTAGCTAGTTTATTAATTAACTGAAACTATTGAATTTTTTCATATAGAAACGCGATTTGCTTGGCATCGCTTCGTCGAAGTATTTTTAAGACGTCAGATTTTGACAGCCGATGCATTTTCGTAAAAAATTGCAAAAATGTATAAAAAAAACGAGTTATTTTCGGTGTTATTAAGAGAAATCATATGAAAAAAATAAAAAAAAATTGTTGGCTATTTCGGCAAAAAAAATTGGCGAAATAGCCAATTGCATTCCTCCCCTCAAGATATTCAACCGTAATCGAATTCAAAGATCGAATGCGCATCAGTTCACCCTCGAGCCCACGGACGCACAGTAAAGTTCAGAGATTCTTTCATAAGCCGTACAACTCGAATGTGGAATGTCCTACTACAATCAGTCTTTCCTACTCATTACAATTTACAACTTTTCAAAACAAGAGTGCAACGGTACCTCTCCTCCTTTTCCTCTTCTTCTACTCATTTCCGCTCGTGAGATGTCTTACAATAAAAGGGTAGCCAACCCCCTATTCATGAGTGAATTAATAAAAAAAAAAAATGCAAATCTATTTAGCTATAGCGAACTTCGAATATTCAAAAACTTTTTTCGACGAAGATTTGACTCCAAAACGTAAAAAAAAAATCGTAAACGATTTTTTAAAGATTGCTAGTCCAAGTCTGTTAACGGAATGACGATCTTATTTAAATTTGGCTGAAGTATGAAGCGCTTATACCGCAAGCTTTGCAAAAAGTTTCAATTGCCTTCTCTAATCTCAAGTTTTTAAGACAAACGAAATGGAAAACAACATGTTTTACGGTTTATTTTTTCAGAGATCCATGTTCGCAGAATTTAAGAAAAGGGGCCAATGGAACGCAGCTGATTGTAAAATTGAAATAAAAGCCTAACGGTAATGGAAAAAGAAAAACTTAGGGCCGATTTCATAGTCGAAACTTAAGTATCGATTTTGACACTTCACTCGCTCAGGATGAGATTACGTTTTCACATTAATTTATTTTCAATCACACACTTAAGTCACCAACATTGACTACTTAAGTTTTCCACAAGAAACAATGCAAATTATTTTTACTTTGATAAATAACACATCAATGTAACAATATCGAATGGAAAAACCAACCCGATGCACTGAAAATTTTTATTGATTAATAGCTTAAGCAAATATCTGAACAGTTTTTGAGGTGCAAGTTTTTTGGATTTAAAGCAAATATATCGAATAAATACTGTTTGTAAAACTGCAAATTAAATATGACCACGTCCACATGCGCCGGTTTTCATTCCTTTTAAATATCAATGACAATACATAAATACACATAAGCGAGGATACCAGATGCATACCAAATTTGTGCTTCTGACGACAACTTTGACTTTTTATGCCACTAAGTAAAGTGGACTTGTCAGCAGGGGGATTTCAAAAATTTTTACACTTGTACTGCTTCGGGATCTTCGAAAAAGAACGGATATTAGGTTCAAGTTCCAAGCTCAAAATTGAAGGCCTAAAAACTACCTACTAACTAAATTAAACTAGATATTCAACACTCCTCCCTCTTACCCTCCACCAATTTGTTTACGTTTTTTTTTGAATACGTGAGAGTAGATACAACAATTTACCTTACCCGATCAGCCGATGTTAAAGCTCCAAAACGAAATTGCATGGAAATGACGAATTGATGAATTTACTCACATTTGTAAACAAATGTCGGCGGATGGGTAAACTCCTTACTTTCAGCTTGTAGGCAAAGCTTCAACATGTCCGAAGTAAAATATAATTATTACAATAATAACATGTTATTCAGTAATTTATGGTGGCAATTCAAACTTGTGTAAATTCAACCTTGTATTGCGGTCAAATATCGCGATTTTTGTGATTTGTTGACCTTTTGTTTTAATTTCTTTTCGATAAGAATCAATCATCCATATATTAGCTCATATTGTTAAATGAAAACATTTAAATTTTATTTTTTTGAATACTAGGGTGGACGGAGGCTAAAACTCCAAAATCTTTTAAAGATTAAATACGCCCACTATAGCAGGTATATAATACCGAAGTAGCCGATATTGGTTATGCCCGATTTCCACGTGCTAAAAAACCACCCATTTATGAGAGACACTATGAAATGTCAGAACGCACTTCATAATAATAAATTTTCGCTCTCTCATAATACTTCTTGACTACAACTAAGTTAACTTAACAAGTAGTTTACGCTTCCGTAGTGTTTATCACATTTGGTAGGTTGCTATCCAGTGAATGCACCTATTAAAGCCGTTTATTCGTGCGGCTTCACCCTACGTCGCTAGATCGAAGGGTCTTGTTCTTCGTAGTCGTCGCTCGTTGTTTACATCGTTAAGAGTCTCGTTGAGAATACGGATCATTTCATTGCATTTAGCTTTCGAGCAAAGTTTGTTACTTCTTCGCTCACGGTAGCTATTCCAAAATCTCTATGCATATCACTATTCCTAATATACCATGGAGCATTCACAATTGCTTTTAGTGTCTTGTTTTGGAAAGTCTGCAACATGCACATGTTGCTCGGCTTGGTACAACCCCAAAGTTGTATACCGTATGTCCAGGACGGTTTTAACACCTGCCTGTACAAGAGCAGTTTGTTATATATGCTTAATTTCGAAAATCTTCCGATAAGCCAATACATTTCCCTGAGCCTAATCTCGAGCTCGTCGCGCTTTTTCTTTACGTGTGGTTTCCACCTTAGTTTAGCGTCCAGTGTCAACCCTAAATATTTCGCTTCATTTGCATAAGGTATTTGTGCAGAATTTATGAACAGAGGTAAATTGTTAACCCTTCTGTAAGTGAAATTCACATGCGTAGACTTGTTCTCGTTAAGAGCGATTCGCCAAGTCTTCGTCCAGACACAAATTCTGTCTAATGCTCGTTCGAGGTTTCTCGTTGATGACTCGACTGATTCACCTGTTGCCAGGATGGCCGTATCGTCCGCAAACGTGGCCACGACTGTCTCGTCATCTAGAGGTATGTCTCTTGTGTAGAGCAGGAACAGGGTCGGACCGAGGACGCTTCCCTGGGGTACGCCAGCCCGAATTTGCTTGAAACTCGAGTATTCACTGCTACACCTAACACGAAAGAGTCTGCTTTCAAGATAATTTTCCAATATTTTAAACATGTCTTCTGGCAAGTTTTGCCGTAGCCTAAATTTCAAGCCTTCGTGCCATACCTTGTCGAAGGCTTGCGATACGTCTATAAAAGCACTTGAACATTTTTTCCCCCCTTCTAATTCTTTTTCAATTTCATGCGTTATTTTGTAGACTTGATCTATTGTGGAATGGTTAGGTCTGAAACCGAATTGATGATCCGGGATCAATCGTCTTTCTGCAATTATTGGTTGTAATCGCTTCAGCAGAAGTTTCTCGAATACTTTCGATATTATCGGCAGAAGCGATATGAGCCTATAAGATTTTTTATCATTTGCACATTCCTCCGGTTTTGGAACCATAATGACTTCAGCAACTTTCCATTGCCTTGGAACGTATAGAAGTCTAAGAGAAGCGTTTATCATATAAAGTAGCTTGACTAGTGCCTTTTTTGGTAGTTCTTTCAATATTTCGCCACTGATCAGGTCGTAACCCGGGGCCTTATTATTTTTAAGTTTGCTTATTGTCTGTCGGAGTTCAACTAACGAAACTTTTTTCATTCTAAAGCTATCAGGTTCCGCGTTGTTGTTTTGAACGTCAGCCAACGGCGGACCGTCGAAAGGCTTGAATGTTTCTTCTAAATGTTCAGCAAAAAAATTCGCTTTCTCTTTGTCTTCTCTTGCCTATTCGCCGTAAGCTATTTTTATTGGTTTGACCGAGTGGATTATAGGTTTCTTGATAGACTTAACTGCTTTTCCACTGCTTCTGTGC
Organism: Neoascia interrupta; assembly: GCA_947623515.1. NCBI lineage: Eukaryota > Metazoa > Arthropoda > Insecta > Diptera > Syrphidae > Neoascia > Neoascia interrupta. The sequence goes on from OX392463.1 coordinate 63,628,886, forward strand.
ATTGCTTTTCCCTTTTAATGATATTGACGACATCAATAATTTTAAGGCCTTTAGTTTTTTCGTCTTCTTTTGTGCTGGGTAGAGCCCCCTTACAATGACTCGCAGTGGTTTTTCGTACTTATTTTGATAAGTATACCACTCGATTCTTTTTGCATTCAGTCTAATGCTGGAATCGCAATGTTGAGTTGCGGCGTGCGTACGTTAATGGACTTTGTCATGCGTTGCCAAAACTTTACGATACTTTACGTCAAATGGCGCACGCAGCAAATTTGCAAAATGAAATGCCGCTTTGCGTTTTTGGATAGGAATTTGTAAAGTATCACCTCAAACACATTCAATTTCTGTTGCAAGATATTTGCAAAAGAACGAGCAGAAAGGATGCTTTTTAAAAACGAACCAAGTTGCCCAGCAATGAAAATAAAATTATTTCTGTTTACTCCATCACAAATATATCCAAGGTGGTGCACTCGTGTCTTTGTACATGCTAAAACCCAACAACTTGCAAGTTATCGCGACAAACTGAAATAATACCCTAAAACATCACATTCTCTACTCAAACCTCTCTACTCTATGCAAACCTGTTTTTTTTATTCTGACAAGAAATGCAAACAACCCTTTTTCGTCCCCACTACGTACTGACGACAAGAGAACTATACTCACTCACCACACAATGAATGAGCACGAGGTTGTTCAACGGACGCAAAAGTAGAAAGTAGATCTACTTTTGCGTTGTAGATGCGTCTACGGTATTTACGGTCAAACGTGGAGTGAAGTTTTGAAGTAACAATTCGTTTTGCCCCATATGCGCCCGTTGTTTCTACTCTGCTTGAACGCACACAGCAACGCAACATTGCGTTTTGGACTTTAAGTACCGTCAACGCACCGCTACAATCTACGAAGCCGATCTCAACTATAACGCTCTCACAGCAGTTTTCCGGTGACCACGCTCGATACAATTCGATGCAAAACGTTCGGGGTGAGTTTTAGTATTGTGCTCATTAAAATTAATAAAATACGCGGCTTATCCGAAAATTTAGTGAAATTTTACCAATAAATTATTTTCAAACTACGTACCTACCTATTAAGCCAGAATCGCTATGCTGCGTTGCTGCGTGCGTACGTTAATTTGCGTTGTCATTTCCAAAACTTTTCCAAAACTTTACGATACTTTACGTCAAACAACGCACCTAACAAATTTGCAAAACGAAACGCCGCTTTGTGTTTTGGGGTAGGAAATTGGAAAGTATCAGCTCATACACATTCAATTTTTGTTTAAAGATATTTAAAAAAATATTTGCAAAATTTGCAAAGTTTGCAACACATTGCAAGTTATCGCGAAAAATTTAAAGCAGAAATATAACCGAAAAACATCATATTCTTTACTCAAACCTCTCTACTCTACGCAAACCTGTTTTTATTCTGACTATAAACAGAAACAACCCTTTTTTACTACTGACGACAGAAGCAACCCTTTTTTACTTTACTACTCACCACACAATCAATGAGCATGAAGTTGTTCAACGGACACAAAAGTAGAAAGTAGATCTTCTTTTGCGTTGAAAATGCGTCTACGATATTTACGGTCAAACGCGGGGTGAAGTCTTGAAGTAACATTTCGTTTCGCCTCATATGCGTATGCCAGTGTAATTATTTACATTCACTACGCGATAAAATTCTCTGCTCCAAGGAGCAAATCTGAAAAGAATCCGGAGATCTTGATTGAATTTCAATGCGAAATAACGCCGAATCGGCTTTATTTCACTTTGTCAAAGTGAAATGGGTCCGAATTCCAAAATCCGGTGTTATTTCGCTTTGTCAAAGTAAAATAAGTCCGAATTCAGAATTTCGGCGTTATTTCACGGCACCATTTTTCAGCAATGTGTTACGGAAGTAGCGTGTTATTTGCGCAAAGCCCTCGTCAATAAGCAGCTGCATTTGAAGATTCAAAATTTGAATTTTTATAAAGGACATTCATTGACAAGTTCAAGGGCAAATGCATCTAATGCTTCGCCCATATGCCCCCCTTCCGTATACTCCCATAGTTGATGCAGCTACAAAAGGACTGAAATGCTCACTTCATGGAGGAACAGCGTTTTTCCTGCTGTAAGCCCTCTTGTTGGAGATTTCATGCATGAAGGAAGGCAGCTGCGGCACGTCCATAAGATTGCCAAATTGCCACATTGAACTTTTCGATGAGTCCAGAATATGTTAGGAAAATCGAGTCTTGTACGAGGCTTCATAGTATGTCGCCAAATGCAGTTTCGCAACACATTCGCAAAATACACTAGCAAGACTGTGGCATCTATAAGCTTATTTAAAAAAAATTGTGAACTGCAAACCTTCTCAACCGCCGGCCGCGCCGCCACGGTTTATGGCAAGAAGAAAGAGAAGGATGCTGTAAAGAAGGTTACATTTTTATACCCGACCGAGGCTATATTAATTTTAATGCAAAGTTTGTAACACAGTAAAATAATCACTGTGATAGACCCCTAAGACTTTTTAGAAATATGATCGAGACCGACAGGTGAGTCGATTAAGCCATGTCCGTCCGTCCGTCTATCCATATGTGTGAAGTTTTTAGGTCTTTAAAATTGAGCTAGGACGCTCAAAGTTGGAGTATATCTTGGTTCTTATTTTGTTCAAACAAAGTGTAAAAATTAGTTAAATCCGCCGACGGCCACGCCCACTACTGGCTTCAATGTAAGACAACCTCTATTTCAAATTTTCTTTAAAAATGCTTTTTGGCCAAGTAAGACAAGGCGTAGGAGCTCAAGCAATAACGGCCCAGAACCTCTAAGAGGGCAAAAATTGGACCGCCCAGAATATCGACCATGCCCACTTTTACCATGTTAGATCTTTAAAAATTCCGATTTCTCGGAAAGTTTACTCCAAATTGAAAAAAAATGTATAACAAATATTCAGGATATTACTATTTGCTAGGTTTGCTAGCTTGCTAAAGTTTTGAGCTTCGCCCACTTTTAAGGGGCGTGTTTAGGAAAAAAACGGGTTTTTTTTGCAATAATTTTCGGGCTCAGCGAATTTTGTCATGATTCTAACGAAATTACAATTAATTGATTTTAATTTTTAGCCCAGACCCACTTTTGGGGACAAAAAATTTAAGATTTGGCGTTACACCGTATATAGAGTCGGGTATATAGAAGTTTGTCACAGACGAACTCTTGCACTTACTCACTTGTTTTATAAAAAAAAAAGTCATACAAACAGTAGCATGAATTCTTGCGGTATCTTCGTGCATGAAAAGAAAAGCTTTTATGGTGCTACTGCTGTGGTCTAGCACCGGTTGAAGTGAAATGCCAATTCAGCCTTAAGGATGGCGAAGACATAGACAGCACACTCAGTGACAAAAACTCCTCCATTTTGGAATTGAACAGCGGTGTAAATATAGTGAACAAAAACCATAGCTTTTATTATCAGGTCTAACTTCAATTTTTTTTTACAAAATCCAATTGCCGCTATTTTTCTATACATTCACCATTGCGAAAAATTGTGATCAAAGTTATATTTGACCCAACTTTAAAAGAGGATAATATAAAAAAAGCGACACGTACTTTTATTTAGTTCATCATTAGAAGAACTAAATAAAGGTACTGAAGAACTATCCTAATGTGTGGATTGAAATTGGGTCAACTACCAAGAACACACTTGGGTACATTAACATCAATTAGTTGTATCAAGAAATGGGACCCACGCTTTGTGCTGCCTTAATTGGATTTCATAGTTTTACACGATGTGACTATAGTCCAGCTTTTCTTAAGAAAGGAAAAATAAAGCCCTTCAGCATTTTGAAAAAAAAAAAAAAAAAAAAAAATACGGATTTCAGGAAACTTTTGGAAGGCTCGGTAATGAATTCATCTGTCTACAAAGCTAAAGCCTTGACAGTGAGTGATGCCCGATACGAATATTTTTACAAAACCTGTAAGCCTGTTTTTTAAATATTAAAAGTAAGTAGTTATCTTAAAAAACTAAAATCGTCTTAAAAACTCAATTTAAAATTTTTATATTTTAGATTTCGAGGGAAGTTTATTCCCTCCTCTGGCCAGATTTGTTTGGAAGAGAGACATGTGCTGATGTTATTCCACCTGTTGTTTTCCATTGTGATGGCTTCGATGTCCAGGTGAATCTTTATCGAGTTTATGGGTGCTGCCGGTTCTGTTGTATAAATCGCACCTACTTTAGCTAGTTCGTCGGCTCTGCAGTTGCCTGGAATATCACTGTGGCCTGGAACCCAGCACAGGGATACGTCGCACCTGACAGCAATCTCGTTCAGAGATTCGCGGCATTGCTTTACCAACTTGGATCGTATCGTTGGCGATTCCAAGGCTTTTATTGCAGCTTGGCTGTCTATATAGAAAACAATAGCGCTGCAGTCTACTGAGTTAATTGAAAGCCAGGCCGTGGCTTCACGAACGGCTGTAATTTCTGCCTGAAAAACACTACAGTGATCCGGCAGGCGTTTGGAGATACATAGGTCAAGAGTACTGGAGAAGACTCCTGATCCCACTCCAAGTGCCGTTTTCGATCCGTCTGTGTAGATTTCTATTGCAGATGCATTTAAGACCTCACCTGACTCCCAAGCGGTTCTGCTTGGAAATTTGGTCTTGAATTTGACATTGAAGTCTTGGTATGGGACAACATAGTCCGAGTTACCAAGGATGGTGTCGTATCCGTTCAGGATGCTAGCATGTCCCATGTTGTCACGAATAGGGCAGTTCGTGACTAGGGTCACATCAATGACTTCCTGCCTGTTTTTTGTGATAAAGGTGGGATCTGATCCCTTGTTACAAATAATTAGGTTAGTAGCTAATATAATCGAAAAGGCTCTCACCCCGATCATTTTTGTCACTGCTGCCCCAGGCAGTATGGTGCGCATTGGCATGACAGCCGATCACGAGAGGATGTCCATCCCTCTCGGCCCGGCTAGTTGTGTTGCTCCGCTGGTCTGGATTCTGTCGCATCGTAGGGTATATATGCCGATGCTACCCAGATGGGTTTCTTTTTCCCGCGTTCTATGCTGACGCAAACAAAGTCCGCATCGCTGAAATGGGGTATAAGAAAAATTTTAAGGCTTTTCTTTGCAAGAATAAGGCCCCTGGCTTAACCTGTTACTTTTGCATAGAAAGGCTCATAGTCTCTTGCCCTCAGTCCAGCAACTGAGTGATCATCAAGAACCCAGGGCTCCTGGATGACGGCGATGTCTTCTCCACCTTTTTGAAGGCGGAGCAAAAGATTAGCAGAGGCTGCTTTGGAGTGATGTAGATTAATCTGTACCAACCGAAGCATCATTGCTTGTTGGTACAGATTTCTCCACAAGTGTGGTGTCGCAATCTTCCGAATCAGAGGATTGTTCACCACCAACCTGCTTCTCCGGAAGCTTTCCTAGGGACGGGCCAGCCGATTCTACAGATGGGCCAGAAACCGACATGCCGTTCCTCTCGTACACCTTCATGCGTAGCGTCTGCAGCCCATAAAAGAACTTGAATCCCTTTGCAGTGAATTGGGCAATAGATTCCGGGTTCACTAGTAGTGAAACTAATCGCCTAATGACCTTCCAATTATTGGTCGGAATGTCGGGGCTCTGTACTCATATGAGTCGGAGAATGTCCTTCGGATCACTATGGCCCGGAGGGATCCAGGCTCTAGCTCTCGGTGTGACAGGTATGTCGGCTTTCTGGATGGCCTTCAGCTTTGCACTGGGTTACATAGCATGGATGTGTTCTTCGGGGTTTTTGAAGGGCCGTCCTGAGATCTGGGTCTCTTGGACGCCGGTTTCGAGATAGACGGTTTTGTAGAGGGCCCTCCCGAAACGAGTTGACTCCTCCGCCTAGTGCTATTAAGGGGGCCCTCCCGAAACGAGTTAACTTCCCTTAGCAGGTGCCTTATCCCTGGTGTTTGCCGTTTCCGGTTTGTTGGATTTCGAGCCCTTATCGGTTTGCCCTCCCGAAGCAGGTTGACAACACGCGATGAGCGCTTCAGCAAGTTGCGCAGACCCACGATCGCTCGCACTCCATTTCACTTCTCCCTTTTTCAGGAGACGCTTCAGGATGTACTCCGCGGACCTTCGATTTTTATAGAACTGGACGCTAGGGCTCAGTTTCTTTTTCGCGTTTTTGTCCGCCGCAGAGCAACCCGCTGTAGCAGCCGCAGATTCCGCAGCCGCTGGGGCAGGTTGTTTTGCAGCAAGTTTGATATCGGTGGCGGCCTCCGAAGCAGAAGACGCCGAGTCCGTATCCGTAAGGGAGATATAGGCATCATCGTCGATTCTCAGCCTGTAGAGCTTTTTCTCCACCTTCCTTGTGTCATGCCCTGTCCTTTGTCGAGAAGTAGTTGTCGTCGTCGTTGTAGTGGCATTGGTCGTCCTGGTCTCAGTAGCCGCAGTGCCAGTTTGGGCAGGGTGAGGGCAAGCCTCAGTAGTTTTTTCGCTAGAATTCGTGTTTAAAAACTTCATGTTTGGCCCACGAGTAGGCCGGTAAGGAAAACGTCCATCCACACAGAGCCGGTTTTGTTGGGATAAGGCACTGATACGACAAGCCTTCGACAAGAAGCTCGTTCAAGTGTCCTTTAAGCCCTTAGCCTTGCATCCTTCAGCACTGTTTGCTGTATGCTCACACCACCACTTGAATCAGGCTTGGCAGAGCTTAGTTCACCGCACCTCCCAGCCGACTAAAGCCGTTTTAGTCGATGCAGCTTAAGCCTCCGCACCGGCGTCATTGAAAATGACGCACTCGTCAAGGTGTCTGCCGAAAACGGAGGCACCCTACCCTACCTACATATAGTTTTAGTGCCGCTATTTTTATATGCTCGCCAAATGTCTTCAATAGGCGTCGAAAATGGATAGTCTAAACCTTGCAAAATTTATATCTTGCAATCAATATTTTTAGATCCCTTGTCCATAACTAAACCCTTGTAAAAAATATTTTCATATGCAGTTTAAAACTTAACAAAACAGATAACTATCACGTACAATACAGGATGACTCCACGACATTTTCCCATTAAAATTCCATGCAGGAAAGATCCTTTCGAATACATCTCGTTCCAAGCCTAGAAAAGTGAATACATTCCTCAAACAGAAGCTGCAAGAAAATAATGCACAATCGGAACCAGAAGAAATGAATAAACCCAAAGTCCCAAAGACTACATTACACTCGGCGGCGGTGGCGATGAATTCTATTTCTATCTGACTTTCCGGTACACCGGAATGCTTATCTCTGCCAAGGGAAACGCATTTGGAAAGAACACGTTTCCAATACGTACGTTTATGCTCAGCCCAGCCCCTTGTCAGTTCATCAAAATCCACTGAAGCTTCCCATACCTACCAGTCGCATGAAGTAAGGATGTGCTGTATGCTCCCGTCTAACGGTCGGGAATTCCTAGCACCGAGTTTCGAGGAAAAATATTTCGCTTCCGATTGAATAGCTCCATCAGAAGGAAGCCCGTCTGTGGGCACCGTCTCCGAATACGTGTTTGGAAATTATCATTCGAAACCCAAACAGTCGTATGAAATAAATTTCATATCTGATTTCCCCCTCGGATTATCCTTTTTGAATTTAAAATGGGTAATTTTCTCAGCAGCCAGCACTTGGCCAATTTGTTCGAGTCGCAGTTCCTTGCCTTGCGTCGGCGGCGTGTCGGAAAGCTGGTGTAGGTTGCTACACCTTGGTGGCAGGAATCGGCAAACAACTGTTTTTTAATGAAGCCTTTTTGACGCCCGCCGCGGCGTGGATGTGCTTAAGAGTAGAAAAAAAAAAACGGAATGTAATTCCCTCACACGCCATCGTAAAAGCAGTGTTTAACGTTGAATCTTTGAAAGTTGTAATAAGATTTCGTATCCTTAAGACGAAGGAGGAGAAGACGACGACCCACATAGGTTTGCACCGTACATCACACCTGCTGCTCTTGGCGCATCTTCCGACGAGATTTTTCAAGAAACGAGGTGTAAATTTAATTAACTCGCCATGATGATGTATAAGTATAGTCGTACAACACCTCTTTATGTTTACCTTTAGACTTCCTCCCCAAATGGGGGTGTAATTTGATTTCAGTTTGCCATCGAGTCGTAAATGGGGGCCACCATTTATTGTGGCCTTGGGGGCTGTGGCACAGCGTTAAGTTGGGGAAATATTCTTCTCTATTTTATGGCGATAAATTTAAGGCTTGATTTCTTTGATTCTCTGACTTTTAATGGTGCTTTTCTGGAGGGGTTGGTGGCAACGACGACGTCAAGTGTGTAATAGTTGTAGACCGAGTGTCATGTGTGAAGCGAACGGATGTTTTACATGACTGTCGCCGGAGGATACAAGATAACGAAATAACAGGAAGAGATTGAGGAGGACTTTGAATTGGTGCCCCCGGCAGATCTGTTAGTGATGTTAAAATAGTTAGTGCCTTAAATTCCTGGGGTTTGAATGATACAAAAGGAAATCGATTTATGAGGTACACACATCTAATGGATGGCTGTTTTTTGAAGTCCACCCACAGTTGACGAGAGTGCATTGCGTCTTTAAAGACTCAAAAGGTTTGCCCCAGGCTGGGAGCTCTATTGTGTATCCTTTAAAGCAAAAAGTAAGAGGAAATTATATCAATAACTTTCCTGACTTTACGACCTTGCCGTATTGTAAAGGTGTTTTTCTGCTGTATTTCTCACGCAGCAGACAAATACTTTACAACACCTTATAAACTTTTATTATTGAAAGTTTTTTTTTTTTATATGGTCAAACACTCTTCCATCTTAAAGCTTTAAAAGATTTAATTTCGATCTTTCAGATGTTTTTTCCTCGTCCGTTTGAGAAAGAATTTTATCTTGAGTAATCGCATTTGCAAATTGTCGCATTTGCTTTGAAATGTTTGGCTTGGGATTAGGTGGATGTCCTTCGACATACCACAACTGGGTATTGAATTGAAGACCTTTGAAATAAAGACCTGCAATGAAAAACAAAAAATTGGCTACACGTTCTCGTTTGACTCCATATAATATAAAAAAAGATGGAAGAAATCGTTTAAGGGTGATACAATTACGAGCGAAGACAAGGCTTTCCACCATGCGTCAGAATTTGACCAAGTCTGCCTTACTTCCTATGGTCTTCGCAAAGGTAATGTTTAGGGTTTTTAAAAATACCTTATATCAGAGTTTGTTTAGCAAGCATAGTAGCTTTTTTGGAGTTTTCTATAGTTTAGTCTTTGACGGATTATTAAAACCGACACGAAGGTGCCTGTCGTAGATATGTTGCTTAGCTTAGTACAACCCCAAGTTGTATACCGTATGTCGAGCAACTGCGTAGCCTAAAAAAGGCATTGTATTGTAATATTTTTGCGTGGGGTTCTTCGAATAAAACTCAATTTCACTTTTATAATTTCACAATGAAGCACTTTATTTAGCAAACAAACTTATTTAAATTCAAATCACACCGTTATTCAACTTTACTACTTAGAATTCAACACTTTATTTCAATTCAATCACTTTTTACTTTATTACCGATTTTCACAAGTCCACGTTTAAGATATAACTGTCCCGTAAGAGCCCGTACGAGTCACCCGTGTATTAATGCAAAATTAAGAACCTTCTAGCACGTTCCAATCTTCCCCTTTGGTAATTTTTCATTGGTACTCTTCCGCTGAATTCCAAGGAGGGGAAATCGAAATTCGAACTTCGAATATGCCAGCTGCTGTCAGATGACTGGAATGGCAGCTGGGTATGTTCGTTTAATAAATTGAGCGGGTGCGTTTGTAGAGTGCATTCGATGGGTGCATTCAGCGACTCCTGCGTGTTCTTTTTATTTCTTGTCGCCACATAACATTGCCCTCCTATTAGTCTTGTTCGTCCCGAACAAGTACGTCATCATTGCTTCCGTGGTAGCGATGTAGGCCATCAACATGGACAACTTTCATCTTCGCTCTTGGTCCTCGTTGGATTCGGAAGACGAAATCATTAATTCGTGTTAAAACTTGGTAGGGACCTTACCAGTCCTGCTGAAGCTTTGTCGATCTTTCTGTTTTACGATGTGGGTTGTAGAGCCATACCAGATCTCCCTCATTAAACGCGGGTGCTGTTGCTCGCGCATCGTACCTGGTCTTCATGCGGTCGCTTGCAACTTTTATATTGCTTCTGGTCCTCTGGTGCATGTCGTTGATTCTTTCTCTAAGGTCCACTACGTAGTCCTCTTCGCATGTTGGATCTTCAATGGGAAATCCGAAATTGAGCTCACTGAGTAGCCTGGCAGCTCGTCCAAACAAAACTTCAGATGGAGTGTACAGTGTACCCAGTTGTACTATGAATAGTGTTTCGGTAGGCCATGAGGAATAAAGGTATTCGTCGATCCCAATCCCGTTGATTCTCGTCCACTACTTTGGAAAGATGTTCTTTCAGTGTCTTGTTAAAGCTTTCGAACATTCCATCTGATTGTGGGTGAAGAGGTGTGGTTCGTGTCTTCTGTAGTCCGATTGCTGCGCATACTTCCTGGAATATCTTCGACTCAAAGTTTCTTCCTTGGTCGGAATGTAATTCTATTGGCACTCCGAGCCTGCACACCCAGTGGTTCACTATCTGGTCAACAACGGTGTTCGCTTCTTGATTTGGGATCGCAAATGCCTCGCGCCACTTGTTGAAGTAATCGGCAATAACAAGGATTCAACGATTGCCGCTTTCAGTTTCCGGAAATGGGCCTGTGATTTCGACGGCGATCCTTTCGAAGGGGGAACCAACGTTGTACGGGTGCATTTTACCTCTTGATTTGACCTTAGGTCCCTTACTGGCAGCACAAGTAGTACACTTCCAACACCAGCTCTCAACGTCGTTTGTTGCACTCAGCCAATTCAATCGTTTTCGTACCTTTTCCAGAGTTTTGTTGATTCCCAAGTGCCCACCAGACACTCCATCGTGCATTTCCCGTAGAATCTCCTGGACTTTCGTCCGTGGAACCACAAGCTGCATTTTAAAGGATTTTCCATCCGGCATTTCCCATTTTCTTCGCAGAACGCAATATTGTACATGGAAAGAGTCCCACTGCGCCCAATATGCTTTTAATGTGGGACTTCTGTCGGATATATCCCTTGCGATCGGTTTCTCCATAGATTCCTTCCATGCAAGGATTGGCTCAATGTCAGGGTCTTCTTGTTGTCCATTGCGAAGTTCCTCAGTACTCCAGCCTTCTGCTGGTTCGGCTCTAATTCTCTGGTCAGAAACACCTTCGTCTTTTTCCCTTTTGTCGCATGCAATGCTTACAATTGGGCTCACATGGTCTCCGGGATAACGCGTCCGCGTTGCAGAGCAGTTTTCCTTTGCGATGTTGTATCTCGGAGTCAAAAGCCTGCAATTGCTCTATCCATCTTGCGACTTGGCACTTGGCCCTCAGGGTTTTTGAGCTAAAGTAACCATTTGAGAGCGGAGTGGTCTGTACACAAGATGAACTTCTGAAAATAAGCACCTTCGTTCGTTCCATAGGTACTTCCATACGTTCCATACTTCCCCTTTGGTAATTTTCCATTGGTGCTCTTCCGCTGAATTCCAAGGAGGGGAAATCGAAGTTCGAACTTCGAATATGCCAGCTGCTGTCAGATGACTGGAATGACAGTTGGGTATGTTCGTTCAGTTAATCGAGTGGGTGTGTTCGTAGAGTGAATCGATGGGTGCATTCAGCGACTCCTGCATGTTGTTTTATTTCTTGTCGCCACATAACCGTATTATGCTCAAATTGGAAATTTACTAATAAGCTCATTCATCTCCCTGAACCTGATTTCGAGTTTGTCTCATTTTTTGTGTGACTAACCTTAAGTTTCAAGTTCAACCTTAATTATCTAAGTGTGACCTTAGACGCCAAGCTGTGCTGGAAGCCGCATAAAGCTAAAGTGTAACAAGTTATCTATATCTAGGCACCATGCTAACTACTACTACTACTTGATTCACGTTTGGAGTACGGCTTCACTTGTGGGGGAAGTGCATATACTAGCGACTTAAAACCTCTTATTATTGCACTGAAGAAAGTTTTTAGAAGTATTTCGTAAAAAACCAAGATGGAAACCATTCCTCCCATTGTGTAAGAATTCAAAAATTCTGCCACTTCGTTATCTTTATATTTCCAAAGTGTTGAAATTGTTCTCCCTGCGGTTTCAGTAACACTCGTAGAAATTATGCTTACTCTCTCAGAACTAGTAACGCTGCGAGAGCGTTATAGTAGATTTGCAACTGTTCTTGCTTATGGGAAGGGGCTATTTACAATAAACTACCCTTAGGCATTTCCGGCTCCGTAAATTGTAAAAGAAAGAACATTTGTTTGGAAAGTTAGATATTGTCTTATAGAGAAATCAGATCTAGAATGAATTGTCAAACTTAGCATTTAATTTTGAGCAAAATAAAATAAAAAATAAATTACAGTCACTTAAATATTTAAGTTATTTGTCCACAATATCGTACTTAATTCATTCCTTTTCACTGTACATATCTGCGCCAAATATAGTGTTACTTATAAAACAAAATAAAAATATAACAACCGCAGAGTCTCCTTTCTCGCTGTAACTCTTTTAAATTCTCCATTTAGCTTAACCTATTTATGAACTCGTTTTAAACTCACATGATACTTATATTTAATATCACAAAGTGGGAACATGCCAGCCAAGATGCGAGTGCGCCGCCCGGATCTACAGCGGAACAGTCCCATAGGGAAATCGAAGCATGGCTTCTCCGAGAAGGTACCCGGAAGCAGTACTTCTTTCAAAAACATTCTTTGTCATGCATAAATGATGCATATCGGATCAATCAGTAGGGACTGCTTCTGAAGCTTTTATATCACAACAACGAAAAAAATCAAAAAGAAAAAAACATTCTTAGGGATGTAAATATGATTGCAATAGAATCCATTTCTTGGAAGCAATAAGATCATTTTTCTAGAACGCATATAACAATCGCAAAATCATGAAAAACATTCTTGGGTATGTATTTATGATCATGATCACAATCAAATGCATCCAACGGAAGCGTTTCGCAAAAAAGGAACCCTTTTTTATAAGCAGCTATAAATTCTGTTCGGGTTAGTTTCGGTCAAGTTCAATATCAGTTTGCTGGTGATCTTATAACAGACAAGACGTGTCTAGGCATATTATAAAGTTAATTTTTTGTATAGGCAATATAAAAAAGTTCAAAATCCATTGGAATTGGATGTTTAAAAAAGTGTTGCGATTCGAAAGTAAGTTTACCTTCTATTTGTTTGTATAGACAGACCAATGGTTAACTCTTTCTATCGATCCGAGCAGCTTTAATTAAAATATGCGAGCAAAGCCTCATTTGATTGCATTCTCACTTCGACTAAAACGATCTTCAGATGCTTCGTTGAAACAACCCTCGAAATTATTACCTTGACGAAATTATCAACCTTGAAAATTGCGACTTTTTTATTCTCGCTGAGAAGTTTTTAAAGGTAATTTCATAATATACAGTTTTTTGTAACTAATTTTTAGTTTTTTTAATTAAACTAAATAATTTTTTAAAAAACTATTGTTTGATTTTAATTTAAAAACTACTGCGACAAATATCTCTCTGAAGTAAGTTCCTCCCTACCTTTCAAGCATATACAAAATCATACAAGCTAAGTCACTCCTTTGATTACGTTCCGTATGTATCCCTTGAGATGCATACTTCATTAATGACCAAGGTGTGCAATAGCAGCGATCTATTGAGGCATTCTAGGATCATAATTTCACATGCATATAAGAGGCCTTCAAGTGATAGATTATAGATGGCTTCCCGGAAATGGATTTCCTAACTGTTTCCATGGAACGCTTCCTAGGGCGGTTATGCTAATGTAATAGGGAAGGGCGAACAGCTATTGCTTTCGGAACAAATCTCCGAAATAAGTAAAAAAAAACCTTTTTCGTAGGTTGAGGTTTGAACATCGGTCACCGTGTTATTATTATTACGAAGTTTTGTTTTGCACTGCGACCTGTTGGTCTATTGTACCCCATCGGTCACCGTAGGTCACATCGGATAGCCGTAGGTGTCCTCCAATAGACTTAATCCTTATGGAATAAAGCAGTGCCAAGGAGTCATGTTTAATAACAAGAAGTTTCAAAAAAAGTAAGTCTATTCTTTATTTAGCTCCTGGTAAATTCGTACCCTTTTTTGCGGTCCGTCCAAAAATTGAAACAGGATCTCTTATGGTATCACTCTGTTGTTCGTTCGTCCGTTTCGTCCGTTCCATCTGTAACTTCTTAACGGTGTGTCGTAGAAAGATGAAATTTAATACACTTTATAAAGTCCTTGAAAAAAATTGAGAGCGCTTACAAGGGCGATTTTTTATATACAGTTTGAATTTTGATGCTAAAAAAGGCAAAACGTGTTTTCGAGCTTATCTTAAAAGGTTTTATAGATACAACAAGTAAGTAAGTGCAAGAGTTCGTCTGTAACGAACTTCTAAATACCCGACCCTCTTTACCCATTAACACCAAATTTAAAATTTTTTGGTATTTGAAACATATACTGAAAGTCAATTATTTGCATTGGCCACGCCCCTAAAAGAGGGCGTAGGCTGAAAATTAATTTCAAATGACTCTAATTTCGTTGGAATCAAGAGAAAATGCGTTAAAAGCGAATATTAATACTTAAAAAAGCAGTTTTTTTTTCCAAAAAAGCCCCCTAAAAGTGGGCGGAGCGGTGATTATTTGTCATATAATTTTTTTTTTCAATTTAGAATAAATTTTCCGAGAAATCAGGTTTTCAAAGATTTTAGATGTAAAAAGTGGGCATGGTCAATAGAGTGGGCGGTCCAATTTTTGTCTATTTAAAGGCACTCGTCGATATTGCTCTTCACCAAAATTTGAGTTCATATAATTTTTCTATCTTGACCAAAAGGCATTTTGAATTAAAATGTAAATTTGAGGTTGTCTGACATTCAAACCAATTGTGGGCGTCTGTACTAAATGCCTTTTGGTAGAACCAAGCAACGCTGCAAGTTTCAGTTTCCTAGCTGAATTTTAAAGACCTCAAAACTGCATACATACGGACAGACGGACAGACGGACGGACGGACGGACGGACGGACATGGCTTAATCGACTTACCTGTCGGTCTTGATCATATCTCTAAAAGGTCTTAGGGGTCTACGGTGATTATTTCACTGTGTTACAAACTATGCATTAAAATTAATTTACCCTCGGTCGGTAATAAAAAAGATAGATAGAAAAAAGGTCCAGAAAATAATGGTTTTCGCAAAGCAATTTTGAGGTAATGACGTGGCTGGCTCGAGGTTTTAGACCTTTACTCGATCGATAATTTGCGAAAGACTCTTGAATGTTAGGTTTACCTGCATGTGAGACAATTTGACGTCAAGCCTTGAGCTTAAAGGCTTGGTCGCCAGTCAGCCCTTAAAAGCTATCCCTTTCATATCAATACCAAATCTTCTTGGTAAGTTACTAGAAAATAGAAGAGGGCTTTAAGGTCCTCGAGTACAACTTTGACATCTCCAGAGAGGCTCCGTAGGCACCATCCAGGAGGTCATAAGATTCCTCCTTGTCAGGGTCTTCAGCGTCTTCGGTAGGGACGCGTGCACACCTAAGGTTGATGTTTTAGAAAGTGCCTCTGTGCAGTGCATAACATGTGCAGTCTTTTATGACAGACTGCACATGTTATAACATGTAACTGTAATAAATGTCCAGGTCTAATTGTTTTAACATACCTGCTCCAACCCATCGTATCTCCTAGATTGCAGTAATATCCGCTTTATACCGCAGGAGAACAGACTAAAGCTTTTGAGTTGCACCTGGAGTGTTCTTACGTTCCAGGAGCAAACTTTCAAATCGTGGTCCGGGTCTTGTTGTTGTTTGAGTTTAAGTGTTTAAATTATCCAAAGCTTCTTGTTCCCTCTCATAACTACCCCTTTTTACGCGGTAGAGAAGTCACCCCGGTAGCACAACCCCTGGATCTTAGAGGGCCAGGTCCATGTTTCTACCCTAGAACAGCGGGCCTGGTACACCAGAAACAGTAACCCACCTTGGAGATGTGAGAACTGACGCTGACCCACTCAGGAGCTCCTCCGCCACCATCTCTGCTCCACTAAAACTGCACCTCTTTACTGACCTTAGCCCCAAATAAGTCGGGGTAGCTCATATAAGGTAATTGTGGTCCTGACTGCCGACAGCACCGTTGATTTGCGAATTCCTCCACTGCATGTCCTCCTTCTGAGGTCTTCAAAATTAACTTCTGGGACTCGATCAGCCAGACATTTTGGACAATTATATAGCGTTGCTTTTTTCTTCTTGTTCAACTATCGCACTTATGAGTTCAGCAAGCCAAGACCAAGGAAGGACAATGGCCAGTATCCGGTGGTTACTACTCGGAGGCATCATATGCACTTGATGTGTAGCAACAGTTACAAGACTGAGCGTCACCAGGTTGACGCCGCTAAGTGCCTACACTACTGTTCCTACAACATCCAACCACCTTTATCTACAAGTAAGGGCCGGTTTTTCAGTAAGAGATCATCCGAGTTTCCGAGTAAAACTGAGGTTTATCCCAGAAATGAGTTTTTCAGTGAATATTGATCCGGGATTACGGCTTAACTCGCCAAATTTGGTGACCTAATCCCGGATCAACTCTGGTGAACAGTATGAACTCCTTTAATGGTATTATTTGTGTGAAATGTTCATGGCTTTGCTTGTTTCTGGGGAAAATGACATCTATAAATGACTCGGTTCCCTTTTCCTGTGTTTTTCTATGTGAAATAGGAGCTGCGAGAGTAAATCATTTCGAGAGTCGAAGATTTTGACAACTTTACTGACGGAGCAAACTGCGCCATGAAAAACTGCCGCTGGGTTAGCTCTAGATTCGTTGTGCTCTAGGATTAAGAGATTATGGTTTAAGTTGAGCTTATATCAGCACTGAAAAACCGGCTCTCAGTGGCCAAAGCCTTGAAATAATTGGCAATACAATATATGCCTTTAGGGGGACACTTAACTTACAAAATAAATGGGATATGAAACATTTTAAGAAGTTCATTAGCGGCGAACTCTAGCACTCACTTACTTGTTTTTTATTCACATAGAGGTCGTTAAGTTCGCGAAATACAAGTAACACCTTAAGCTAAATACCACCTAAGTCAGTTCTCGTCGCCGGATTTTGTGTCTCTACCATTAAATGTAGTAGCCAAGTCCGATGGCATAAGCCAACGTCTTACTGTCACTGGCATTGTTATCCAATTTCATCGCTAGCAGTACCCAATTACACCTCTCCACTGATAAAAATAACAACGTTGAAGTCCGCATCAAGAACTCAGCACCAGCACTCATTGTGACAACTCAATTCTGTCTCGTTTCTACAACACCAAGGGCCATATCCGCTTCAAGGACATGCAATAAAATTTCCCAGCTTGACGGACACATTTTTTTACTGCCCTTGTCATCCCCTTTTTTTCGTTTCTATTTTTCTTTTCTCCTTGCAATGCGGTTTATTTATTTGGCTCCTTCTCCAATAATGACCTGAAGAAAGTCCCTATCAAACATTGTACTAAACACGACGACACGCCAAAAGGAGAGAATCTTGTTTATGTTGGCACTAATGGTACGTTTGGGGGCGGTAAAAAATTGCCAAGATAAATTGATATCCTGCGCCGACAACACACACAATGATAATAAAAACATTTGACCAAGCAAGGACAAAACCAAGGAGGAGATTCGTGCCACCGTTGCATAAAATTTGATGCTGATGTTACTGCGTGGCTAAGGTCAACTGTGTGGTTTTTAGGGTAAATTATAATGGCGAATCCTTGGGGATTAGGTTTATCGTGTGACGTTTGCAATGCCATGCCGTCTCGTATATGAGAGGCTTGTGATTGTGAGTGCTCGGCTTAAGTGTGTAAGACCATAATAAACTAGTGGATATTTTATTGAGTTTGCCGATGGTATGTCAAACCGAATTTCGTTTCGCCACATGTGAGGTATGCTCGTAAATATGCTGTGTCGAAGGAAATGGACGCACACACATACGGGTATTTGAGGATTGCGTGAATTTATCCTATTACAGGAATTTGTTTCGATATCCCTTTTATTTGGTATTGAAAGAAACATTCCTGTGAGCCTATATCTACACAAAGCACAATGTGATGGAATTATTAAGCAAGATTTCTTTCAAATGGACTGTTGTATAGGGTCAAGTGAATACAGCAGTATCCTTTTATGGAATAGTAATCGTACAAATTGGCGTAACACACGTATAGGCAGGCTTATTTTGCGGTAAAGCTGTTTTAAGGACGAATGTTATTGCGTGCGGGTAAATTGCATTTTCTTTCATAAATTGTTGAGCTCAATCGATAGTAGGTAATTTATGGGAAACAATTTATATAGACTGGAGCAAATCAAGATAAAGATAAGACAAAGATTAACAACTAAAAGAAGAACTTCTTTGAAACTTACGAGCAAATAAAAGCATCATGTAAAACTGGATACAGCATATCCATAACCAGGTACCTACTTTTCATTTGAGATGTCATAAGGAGGCGTAGGCTACGTCTAATTTTATATTTTGGAGCCTTGTTTTATGGCAGGCTTAATTTACTGTAGGTGGCGCTACCGTGCGAGATGAACCTTGTCTTCGGCCAGCAAGTTTTTACAGCGAGCTCTATGCGCGGCTAGCACCGCCTCTAGTTTTGCATTCGAAGTTGGCTCATGTCTCCTTCCACTTATGTGCGCCACCTGAGTCTCGGTTCTCCTCTACTTTACTGCGCCGCCCAGGTGGATCAAAAATTTTCCGAGTCAGGAAGGTGAATGGTTTCGGGGCGAGAGTTTTGCACAGTTCTCTCAAGTATGATGTTAGAGCAGTCACATGACAGCGAGGCACCGCTCGTATCTTGATCCTTTTTTGACATGAAATGGTTTCGATAAAGCTGGTCCTCCAAGTTGGGAGTCATGCCATCGGGTTGATTTCGCGGCCACGCCAAAAATACGAGTTACAAGCCAGCAACAAGCCTTGGATTCGAAAGCAAACAAAGCAAGCACTAAGAGCTTCGGATCTGCACATGGTATGTAACTAAGGTCCCTTAACAGACCATGTGCAGCCGAGCAAGTACCGAAGGCCATAAGTAGTACTGGTATCTAATAAACGCGGTAGAATGGATTGAGCAAAAAAAGGATAAAAAACTTGGACTTGACGAGCGCCCACTTGGATGCGATTTCGTTGTTGTAGTCTTGAAAAGTCTTGAGCTTCAATCAGCATCCAGGCTAGATTCGCCAACATTAACTTGATATGCGCGCATACCCCAACAGAGGAGAAAGTTCTTAAGGCCAAAGGTGTATTCTACGAGCTGATAAGCAAAACATATGAGCAATGCCCTAACTACGACATTAACATTATCCTAGGACCTAGGCGATAATTGTGCCAAACTAGGAAAATAAATCTTAAAGGCATCTTCTTTGATCATTATTCGCATGCAGTCCGCCCTTTGGATCTTGGGGAGGTAAGAGAAATGGCACCTTCTTTCTGTAGCCTTACACCATACGCATAAGGTTACCCTGTATTGGGTACCTGGCCATGTTGGAATAGGGGGGAATGGAGCAGCGGACTCCTTGGCAAGCAGCAGAACCCTTCATAGGTCCTAAACCTTTCTGCGGGATAGGGGAACACACCCTCAAGGATGATTTCAGGAAAACAGAGAAGGCAAACCGAGCTAAGATGTGGGAAAGCCTTCAAGCTCTAAGGCAAGCAAAGAAAGTTTTTTTTTTTTTTTTTTTTTTTCGTGGGTAGGTAAAAACCTTCATAGGCACTATGAGAATCGAACGCGCGTGCTCATAGTAGTGTGAGATTCTTACTCACTAAAAAACCTCCCAATCTTTGCAAGACTACGACTAAGTTTCCTTAACAAGTAGTTCATGCTTCTGTATAGTAATCGCGTTTGGCAGGCTACCTTCCAACGAAAGCACCTGCAATACCGTCATTATGTGCGGTTTCCTCTTACGACGCTAGATCCAACGGTCTTGTTCGTTGTAGTCGGCGTGCAAGATTTGTCTGATCCAGAGTTCGGATTATTTCGTGGTTGCAATGGCCGTGAAGGCGAGTGTGAAGTTTGCGAGCAAAGTTTCTTACTTCGTCGGTCACGGTTGCGATGCCTAGATCTCGATGTAAATCGCTATTTCTTATATACCATGGAGCATTTACGATTGCTCTTAGTGTCTTATTCTGAAAAGTTTCTAAAATAGATATGTTGCTTGGTTTGGTACAACCCCAAAGTTGTATACCGTACGTCCAAGATGGTTTTAGCACTTGCTTATACAATAGCAGTTTGTTATATACGCTTAGTTTCGAATAACGTCCTATAAGCCAATTCAGTTCTCGTAGCTTGATTTCAAGTTCATCGCGTTTCTTTTTAACGTGTGGCTTCCACTTAAGTTTTGCGTCTAGGGTCATGCCTAAATATTTCGCCTCGTTTGCGTACGGAATTTGTACCGAGTTTATAAATAGAGGTAAGTTGATTACCCTCTTGTAAGTAAAATTTACATGCGTTGATTTTGTCTCATTTAGGAGGATTCGCCAGGCCTTTGTCCATTCGCATATTTTATTCAAAGCGCGTTGGAGTTTTCCCGTTGATAGTTCGACTGTCTTATCCGTAGCGAGGATAGCCGTGTCGTCAGCGAACGTGGCTATAGTCGTTGTCTCTACTTGAGGTACATCTCTTGTAAAAAGTAAAAAGAGTGTTGGACCGAGGACGCTACCTTGTGGAACGCCGGCTTGTATTTCTTTGAATTCTGAGTATTCGCTCCCGTATCTCACTCGAAATAGTCTGTTGTCAAAATAAGACTCTAAGAGTTCATACATTTTTTCCGGCAAAACTTTCCGTAGCTTATATTTTAGGCCTTCGTGCCAAACTTTATCAAAGGCTTGGGATACGTCAAGAAAAGCGGTAGAACATATCATTTTCGCTTCTAAGGCTTTCTCAATTTCATTAGTTATTCGATAGACCTGGTCAAGTGTTGAATGTTTGACCCTAAAGCCGAATTGGTGATCCGGAATCAATCGTCTTTCTTCAATTATTGGTTGCAGTCGTTTGAGCACAAGTTTCTCGAAGACTTTAGATATAATCGGCAGAAGCGAAATCGGTCTATATGATTTTTTGTCGTTCGGGCATTTCCCTGGTTTCGGAACCATTATTACCTCTGCGACTTTCCATTGCCGTGGAACGTATGAAATTCTCATTGATGCGTTTATGATGTAGAGAAGCTTGACTAACGCTCTTTTCGGTAGCTCCTTCAAAATTTCCCCAGTAATTAGGTCATAGCCTGGAGCTTTGTTATTCTTCAAATTTCGGATTGTAAAGAAGCAAAGAAAGTAATAATAAAATAACCAAAAAATATTTAAAGCACGCATCGGCCTTAGTAAAAATAATCTACGCATTCTCACAGGGTCCCTAATCTAGAAACTGGATTAGAGAATGTGCTATAAGGATGAGTTCTTTCAAACAAGGCCAAACAGGAGCACATACCCTCGGTATAATTTAGTAATGAATTATAGCGTGAGGGGAGCTACTTTAAGGAATTAACCCTTTCTTAGGCTTAGTAGGGGGTACAATCGACCAACAGGGCATAAGGCCGCGTATGCCCGCTTGATATGATCTTTTATATTTTCCCTCCAACTGAGATTGGAGGATATGATGTCCAGGTATCTAACCGATTTGGATATTGGTATCTCAATGCCCCCGCCGGGACGGCGCAGTAGAGGGACACCGAGACTCAGGTGGCAAGTGGAAGGGGACCTCAGCTAACTTCGCGTGCGAACCTGGAGACGCTTAGCTGGAGACAGAGCTGGCTGGCGAAGCTTGTTGGCTGAGGCCCAGGTCCACTCCAGACTGTAGCGCCACCTTAAGTAAGTAAGCTCATTGCCCCTATTCTTGGTGGCCTGAAAATTGGAATTCCCATTTTCGCGGTATACAACAAGCCGTTATAGAAGGTTAACAACTATACAAAGTGCGTTGATGGGAATTTACCTGGGATCAGGATTGCCACATCATTGCTGCGTATGACCTTTAACAGTTCGTCAATTGCCAAGATCCATTGAGCCCTATCGTCTTCCG
Source organism: Neoascia interrupta (assembly GCA_947623515.1). NCBI lineage: Eukaryota > Metazoa > Arthropoda > Insecta > Diptera > Syrphidae > Neoascia > Neoascia interrupta. Next base: position 63,650,941 of record OX392463.1, read on the forward strand.
CAATGTTAATGAACGCTCCCTCCATGCCTAAAAACGCACCCAAAGTGTACTCCTTGTATTCCAACACTGCTACAACACTATTGAGTACATTTTCAACAGATCTGCCTCTCATCTAAGTATGCTGTGACTTGACCAATCACCTCTCTCGCGTACATGTCGATAAACCGCTCCATCGCCCTGAGCGCTAACGAAAAGGGTCTATAGTCCTTTGCAGTGGTGTGGCTAGCCTCCCCTATAGTACTGCAGTAATAGCATGAATACATGCCTTAAATGGTAGTCAAGAAATTAAGGGAACGTCATGAACACTTCGCTTATTTGAGAATGCAGGATGGAGGCGATCGCCTACCTGCTATGGCATGCCTGTGTAAATGTAATGTGTTCTTTAAATCTAGTTGAGAACTACTTGCCATTACCAAGAAGTGCTTCTAGAATCGATTATAGCTGCTTAACTTCGCTACTGGGTACCCTCAAGATGAATATCGCTCACAAACCTAAATCAAGCAATGATTTGGAACAATATTTTTTTTCCGTGGGTAGAAAAAACCTTCATAAGCACTACGAGGAGAGGACAGGCCGCGCGTGCTCATTAGTGTGAAATTCTTACTCACATAAAAACCTCCCGTTTTCCGTCAGACTATTACTAAGTTTCCTAAACAAGTAGTTCAAGCTTCTGTAGTAATCGAAAGCGCCTACAATACCGTTGATTTATGCGGTTTCGTCTTAAGCCACTAGATCCAACGGTCTCGTTCGTTGAAGTCGGCGCGTGAGGTTTGTTTGATCCAAAGTTCGGATTATTTCATGGTTGCAATGTCCGTGAAGTCGAGTACTAAGTTTGCGAGCAAAGTTTTGTTACCTTGTCATCGTCAGTCACGGTTACGATTCCTAGATCTCGATTTCTAATCTATCACCTACCATGGAGCATTAACGATTGCTCTTAGTGTCTTATTTTGAAAAGTGTGGTTTGGTGCAAACCCAGAGTTGTATACCGTACTTCCAAGATGGTTTTAGCACTCGCCTATACAAAAGCAGTTTGTTGTATATGCTTAGTTTCGAAAATTTTCCGATAAGCCAATTCATTTCTCTTAACCTGATTTCGAGCTCGTCGCGTTTCTCTTTAACGTGCGGCTTCCATTTAAGTTTTGCGTCTAGAGTCATTCCTAGATATTTCGCTTCATTTGAGTACGGGATTTGTACCGATAAGGATAATTAAGGTTTTTTGTTTATCTTTTTATAAGTAAAGTAAGCATGCTTACTTTACTTATAAAGTTGACTTAGTCGACTTAGTCACGTTAAGGGCGACTCGCCAGTTCTTCGTCCAGTCGCATATTTTGTCTAAAGCGCGCTGAAGTTTCCCTGTTGATAATTCAACTGTCTTGTCAATAGCGAGAATAGCAGTGCCGTCAGCGAACGTAAATCAGAATTGGTGATCCGGAACCGGAATCAATTGTCATTCTTCAATGATTGGTTGCAACCTTTTAAGCACCAGTTTCTCGGATACCTTGTATATTATCGACAGTAGCGAAATGGGTCTGTATAATTTCATGTCGTTCAGATTCCTGGTTAACGAACCATTATAACTTCGGCCACTTTCCATTGCCGTGGAACGTATAAAATTCTCATTGAGGTGTTAATGATGTAAAATAGCTTGACTAACGCTCCTTTAGAATTTCGCTAGTAATTAAGTCGTAACCTGGGGCTTTATAATCCATCAAATTTCCGATCGTTTGGCGAAGTTCAGCAAATGATGCATTTTTCATTATTCTATTTTTATCTGATACAGCATTGGGATCGAGATCCTCGACCAATATGGTTCCGCAAAGTTTCTTCCAAATGCTTTGCAAATAGATCCGCTTTCTCGTTGTTTCCTCTTGCTCATTCGCCATTGGATTTCCTTAATGATGCTGAGTGTACTTTAGGCTTCTTGATGGACTCCACGTCTACGGCCTTCCAAAGCGTGTAATTCGACCCATTACCGGCAGTCAAACTTTCGAGGCAAGTAGTAATCGTGCCTCTTAAAGTCTTAAAGTCAATGCGTCAGTTTGTTAGAAGGGTGGTTCAAGATGTTCTTATTTTATCCGGGAGGGCTCACGAACGTTGCCATCTTTTCCGCGTTCTCCTCTTTTTTTGGCACATTAGCTCTTCTATTTCTCGCGGATATATTATTTCGCTGTTTGATAATGCGGTCCTCCGAGAGAAGTGTAATTCCACGAATCGCTCTAAATAACTCTCCCGAGTTTATATATTTCGTCCTCTATTTCAAGTGGCGTTTTGAGTGGTACATTCAAAGCTATGTTTTCCTAACCTCAGCATTGTTTGCCCGATCCTGAAGAAAGGAGACCCTCTGAGTTGTGCTAACTACAGAGGCATAAGTCTTCTTAACATCGCATACAAGATCTTTTCTGCTGTACTGTGTGAACGCCTGAAGCCGTTTGTCAACAATCTGATAGGCACATATCAGTGTGGCTTTAGGCCAGGAAAGTCCACCATCGATAAAATATTCACACTGCGGCAGATCTTGGAGAAAACCCAGGAATTCCAAATCGATACACACCACCTCTTCATCGATTTCAAGGCCGCGTATGACAGCATCTATAGAGACGAGCTATATAGCGCAATGTCTAGTTTTGGCATCCCTGCCAAACTCGTCAGTCTGTGCAGGATGACGATGGAAAACTCACGCTGTTCCGTCAAGGTCGGCAAAGACCTCACCGACCCCTTTGATGTCAAAAAAGGATTTAGACAAGGCGACGTGCTGTCATGCGACTTCTTTAACATCATACTTGAGAGAATTGTGCAGAACTCTCGCGCCAACACCAGAGGTACAATCTTTCAAAAGTCCGTTCAACTACTTGCATACGCAGACGACATTGACATAATCGGTAGAACAAAGCGTGATGTCAGTGAAGCCTTCGTGAGTATTGGGACGGAAGCGGCGAATATGGGTTTAGCAGTCAATGAGGGCAAAACCAAGTATATGCTGTCATCAAGAAAAGACACCCAACACCGACGTCTTGGACAAAACATCACCATCGACAGCTATAACTTTGAGGTAGTTAGGGACTTTGTCTACCTGGGTTCCGCTATCAATTCAGACAATGACACCAGCGCTGAAATCAAACGAAGGATAACTCTTGCCAGTCGCTGTTTCTTTGGGCCAAGAAGGCAATTGAGTAGCAAAGCCCTCTCTCGAGCAACTAAAGTGTCCATGTATAAGACCCTCATCATCCCAGTCCTGCTTTACGGTGCAGAAGCATGGACCCTGTCAAAGGCGGATGAAAACACTTTAGGCTGCTTCGAGAGGAAAATTCTTCGGACGATTTACGGTCCCGTCTGCATAGACGGAGAGTGGAAGAGGAGATATAACATCGAACTGTACGGGCTGTACAGCGATACCGACCTAGCCAAAAGAGTCAAAACACAACGTCTACGATGGCTGGGTCATCTAGAGCGGATGGACACCAACGCCCCGGCCCGGAAAATCTTCGAATCCACACCGCAGGGACGACGCGGTAGAGGAGCACCGAGACTCAGGTGGTGCACGCAAGTGGAAGGGGACCTCAGCCAACTTCGCGTGCGAAACTGGACACGGCTAGCTAGAGACAGAGCTGGCTGGCGAAGCTTGTTGGCTGAGGCCCAGGTCCACCCCGGACTGTAGCGCCACCTTAAGTAAGTAAGTTGGACTTTTTTCCAATAGCACAACCATTAGCAATAGCCTTAGATGTTTTTTTAATTCTATTGCCACCGGTTTATGCGCAAACGGTAAAACAAGCTCCTTTTTTATTTCGTTTTTTAAATAGGCTTCTAAAAACATAGATTAAAGACGGCAATTTAAAAAAATTCTAACGCAGTCTTCCTTCTTTGGAAGGGACACGTTTTTTCATGCATCGAAAATGCGTTAAAACTGCAGTACTCGAACTGTTTTTGAAAAATATGACCTAAGCACTTGGTTTACTTTGAGATGCTTTATACGTGTGTTCAATATTAACTTTAAGCAATAAGCCGTTCAAAAGTTATGGTCTCGAACACTTTGATTAAACGTCATGCATTTTCGATTCTTCTATTCTCAAAAACGTTTTGATATTTTCGAAAAGTTTTATTTTTTGATTAAAGCTTAGTATTTCTTAAACCTAAGTTTCGTTTTTCTAGTTCATGCGGAGGATCGAGAAAGATGGAAGGACCATTTAGCCACCCTCGCTCCGCGACCCTTTTAAAGGATAAGCGGCATTTCGAAAATGATGATGATAATGATAGTTCATGCCTTCTAAACTTCTTAAAAAAAACACTGAAAAACATTAAGTCCATCTTCACATGAAACTTCAAACTGTAATTAAACCAAATAACGGTGCCTAAAATTGCCCTCTTTGGATTCTCTGACTATTTCCGTAGTTTATACGCACACCAAATTTTGTCTTTCTACGACTTACCGTTCAGAAGTTATAAAGCGATTGGACGGACGAACGGACAACGTAGTGATACCATAAGGGGTCCTTTTTCCATTTTTGGACGGACCGCTAAAAATTAATTTTTGGTCGTGTGGAATGAAAGAGTCGCTATTCGGAAAGTTGTCGCAAATCGAGTCTCGCCACTATTTGTCGTAGTCGTAATCGTGTGTTGTCTACTATTTAAACGCTTGTGCTCCTACTCGGACTGCAGTTAGTCGCGCGTTTTGCTGTCGCCTTGTGTCCTTGGCCTTATTGTACGTTTACACCGCGCCTTATTTTAGCATTAAAGAATGTTTTTTATTTGACATAAATCGATAAAAGTGCTCTTGGACGTATTTTTAAACAAAAAATAAGCAAGTAATAACGACAATTCTTATGTATGGGGCACTTGATATTTCAGATTTTGACCCCGACTGTCATCTAAAACGCTGAAACTCCAGTATAAACAGCAAAATTGGATTTCGAAGTTTTTTTACTACATTTTGAATTAAAGTGCTGATGTAAATGTACTATAAGCCTAATAGCAAATAGCAGTAATATGTCCAATAAAAAAAATGAACAGCCAATTCTCGCGCATAGCTATACCCTTGGGAGCAAGATTTTTCAAGAGGACAATTCTTTTTAAAACCATCCTGGATTCCTTCACTTGGTTTTTTCTTTGTCAACTAAACAGGTGAGCACATACCCGGTGTCGAAAACCCTGCCAGGTGTAGGAAATTTTTATTTTTAAACATTGTCGTAAAAATCATGAAAAAAATCGCACAACTGCTTCGAGCGTTAATTTTGCAAAGTGCATATCCTTCCGGTGTGGCAACATCAATGAAAGTGTACGATTGGATTCGGTCATATTACTTCGCTGTTGCTCATTGGGACGCACTTGGAATACCAATATACGTGGGAACGTATGCGAACCAAGCGCCTTTGTACAGTGCACCAACTTCGCTGCTCTTCGACATCGGATGCAGTGCAGAGAAATATTCAACTTCCCATTCCCATCGGGACTGGTTATATTGAAACTTTCTGTTTACTTGAACTTCAATTATCTGTTATTGGCAAACTGTCATGTTAACAATACTATCTTAGGGGCATTTTCAGCTTGAATCGAGTCTGTGTCGTACGTATACGTCTGTCTGACCGAATGCAGCATCCGTACGTTGCTCCCTCTCTGTGTCGGCACTTCTGGGAATTGCCAACACTGAGATACTCCCTTGCCACGCTGACATGTTTATTAGAAGGATCTGTGAATGTGAAAATCGGGACTTTGATAAAAAATGCTTTTCGAAATTAGTTTGGGGAATTTTTATTGTTTCTTTTTTTCCCGCTCTCTTTTTAATTAGTTGTACTACAAAGTCATGTCTAAGTGCAAACGATTGATACTGCAGAGCACTAAAACACCAATGCACATATGGGAGCATATATTGGAGTCAATCTAATTTCTATGGAGACTTATTCGAACTGGTTCAGTTGGTGCAACTACATTAAATCAAAGAAGAGCTCTAAAAAAGGAAAGTTTGTTGCCAAAAGCGGAATGCAGAAATGTGTTGATTGAATGCAAAAAAAGCCTTTCGTATAATTTAAGTTGAAGCTCCAAACTTTTCAAAAATGTGCTTATCTATTAATTTTAAAGATTTATGCTGAAATGAAAGCAATATCCTGTTTTTTAAATCACGTCTCATTACGTGAGACGTTAGGAATGACATTTAAAAGCTTGAGTCTTAGGCCGAAGACACACGGCGACAGAAAAACGCGCGACTGATTGTAGTCCGGCTAGAAGCTTAAGCGTTTGTTTTGTAGAAAAAACACGACTGCGGCAATTAGTCGCGAGACTCGATTTGCGACAATTTTCCGCTTTGCGACACTTTCAAACCGCCTGACAAAAAATTTAATTTTTTTTTTTTTTCAACGATGTACAATTTTCACCACAATTCACAAGAATCGCACAAAAAATTATTGTTTGTGTACTTTGTTTACCACAAAAAGCTTTCAAACTCTTTTTTTTTCAACTATGAAAATTTAATTTTCATCAAAACTATGCCGCGCACGTATGCCTGCTGCAGAAAATCGCACTGTTTTTTGTCGCGCGTTTATTTGTCGCCGTGTGTCCCTAGCCTTACCTAATCTGGCTCTTTTTAGATCATTAAAAAATTTAGAAAATTATTTGGCTTTGTTAGTAAGTCCTGTTTAATCATATATGCCAGCCTCTCGGCAACACTGCCCCAAGGACTGCTCAGATGCAAATTTTAGGGAAATAATCCGATTCGAGACTTGTCGATTGCACCGATAAGAAAAGTGACTGCAAAATGAGTTGGAATCATCTATCGAGATACCAATTTTGTTTTTAGTAATTCTCGCCTTCAAGGGCCTTTTGCTCTTACAATGCGTCAAAAAAAGGAGAGTGTATAAAGATAAGGAGCTCAGATGACCCGGATTCTAGACTTTCTGTGTTTCGGCAAGGTTAAGTTTGCTAATTGTGTTTGTGTCAATAAAGCTGATTTCAAAATAACAGCCTGAGCATAGAAGAAATTTTAAATTTCACTTGCAGCTCAGAAGAGCCATGGCCTGACCTCTCAAAACCATGCATGGGCTGCTGTGTGCATTACAAGTGTTCTTATGTATATGGAGTAGAACTACAACTTTTTGCTGATTCCAAACAGCGAATCGAGATTCGAGACTTAAGAAGTCTCTGATAAGTTATAAGAAATTATATTCTCGAAAGGTATGTGGTGCGATCGGTGGATAATGATTCAAATACGGGGCTTCGGAAAGAGTAGTTCTACACACTAACCATTGCACCAAGACATCCCATGTTTACTTACTTACTTAAGGTGGCGCTACAGTCCGGGGCCAGCTCCAGTTTTGCACGCGAAGTTGGCTGAGGTTCCCTTCCACTTGCGTGCGCCACTTGAGTTTCGGTGCCCCTTTACTGTGTCATCCCTGCGGCGTGGATTCGAAAAGATTTCGGGCCAGTGTAGCTGTACAGCCCGTACAATCCAATAATGAATCTCCTCCTTCACCTTCCGTCTATGCAGACGGGACCATAAACCGTCCTAAGAATTTACCTCTCAAAGTAGTCTATAGCACCCGCCTTTAGCAGGGTTCATGCTGTTAACTATGGACTGTTAACTGGACTATGATGATAAGGGTTTTATGAATGGACACTTAAGTATTGCTCGAGAGAAGGCTTTGCTACGCAATTGCCTTCTTAACCCAAAGAAACAGCGATTACCCAGAGTTATCCTTCTTTAATTTCAGCGCTTTTCTGGATTTATAGCGGATAGCAAATAGCTAAAGACCCTAACTCCCTCAACCTTTTAGATGTCTATGGTTCAGGTGATGTTTTGTCCAATGCAGCGTTTTTAGACACACAAAAATTCTGCCTAGGCAAAAAAAAAAAAACAATTAACCAAAAAGTTTGAAAACTGGCGACTATAGCTGATTTTGACCGTGATTTATTGTGAAATCAATTGATTTCCTCGTGATACCATCGAGAGGGGCTGAGCTGTTAACTGATCCACCTAGGGTTGTGCAAATTGCGTTTTAGCGACAGTATTCCTTTGCCACCCAGGCGAAATTCAAGACGGGTGACCCGCATACGATGCGAAAGGTTACAAGGTGCTGAATCTGATTACATGGAGTGGAGAAGTTTCGGAAAAGTTTGAACAAATTCCAATTGACCTTTTTTGTAGAGGAAGAATGGCAGCTCTTTTCATCGGCAGTCATTACCTCTGCGAGAAATGTCTGTGGAGTGAAGCGGCTTGGTGTGGCGGCTGGTGGTCACAAAAGAACTGCGTGGTTAAAGACTCCTGGAGTTCAAGAAGCCATCAGAGAGAAGAAGAGAGCCTATATTGTGTGGATTCAATGTAGGAACTCTTATTCTCGAGCCCGGTACACTGAGGCGCGAAGAACTTCCAATAAAGCGGTCAGAATTATTGGAAGTCACCAATAATTCTGAAGCCAAAGAACCGGCATGGAAGAAGTTCGGCGAGAGGTTGGAGAACGATTACAAATCTGCAAAAAAGACATTTTTGGCAGACTATTCGCCGGCTCAGAGGAAGGAAGTTGAATATCGTTCAAGGGGTTTAATCCAAAGACGGTACACTTTTTTTAAATGAGAGACTTCACTTTTTGGAGCTCCGTTTGTGCGTATGTTTGAAGTTTTTAGGTCTTTATATTTGAGCTAGGACGCTCCAACTTGGAGCATATTTTGGTCCCTAATTTGTACAGACAAAGTGTAAGTTGCTTTTTGGTCAAGTTAGACAAGATGTAGGAACGTAAATTTAAGTACAGAGCAATATTAGCCCATAACCTCCAAGAATGCAAAAATTGGACTGCCCACAAAACGAACATGCCCACTTTTAACATGTTAGATCTTTAAAAACGCGATTTCTCGGAAAGTTCACTCGAAATCGAAAAAAAATTCTATAAGAAATATTAAAGATATTACTATTTGCTAAGTTTGGTTTATACAAAGTTTTGAGCTCCGCCCACTTTTAGAGGGCGTTTTTAGAAAAAAAAAATTTTTTTTCGAAATAATTTTCGGATTTAACGCATTTTATCATGATTCTAACAAAATTACAATTGTGAAGTGAAAAATTTTAATTAATTACAATTAATTGGTTTGAATTTTTAGCACAGACCCACTTTTGGGGCGTGGCCTATATGAATTTGGGACAAAAAATTTTAAGATACGGTGTTACACGCTATACAGGGTGTTTCCAAATTCGATGCAAATATTTTGACACAAGATTCTTGGGTATATTTGAAGAAAAAAATTTTTCTACAGTATGGGCCTATCTCAAATTTTGATACCACTTATTGGGAATTTAAGAAAACACCTACTTTGAGGTACCTTGACCCATACTAACACAAATATCTCCGCTAACACTTACAACAGGTACTTCACTTAGGACTTAAATTTTAGAAGAAATAGTACTCCTTTTAACTGCATTAAAATAAGATTGATGAATTTTTTAACTTTCGAGATATTTGCTTTAAAGTCGGATCCTTTTTCCCTGCCCATGACATTTTTTTGACTTTCAAGACACATTTCTTCGAAAAATGCGTAATAAACATATCAGTAATTTTTTTTTCTAGTGCACCTAACAATACTTAATAAAAATTGCTAAGACAATTTACCCGAAAAACCCACAGATTTTATGATACTTGGGAAATTCCATAGCAGGTAAAATTATGAAAAACTCTTTTCACGAAGCCGCGACAGGTATAAGGTCGAAATATGATTTGTTACCTACTTTTATAACCGCGATTGACAACAAGAACGATTTTTTGACTATGTATTAATAATTTAAGCAGGTTTAAGAGCATGCATTTTTATTAGACTACCTGATAAAAAGGTAATTTCCCTATCATTTTTCTGTTAAATCCCAAAAAGGATTAAGTTTGAGGTTGGTCGCCTAGTTGGAAAATTTACCTAATGTAAATTGTATAAAAGGTTAGAAAACAAAATTAAATCCATCAAAGTCATTTTTGAAGCCGAGGTGACACAACAGTTGTTAAGAAACCCTACTTGAAATGGCATCTTTTACAAACGAAGAATACGCCGATATTATCTACGTTTATGGGATGAGCAACGGAAGTTCTATTAGAGCACAACAAAGATACCATCAGCTTTATCCTAACCGAAGAGTACCTAATCCCCGCGTATTTACAAATTCGTTTCGCAGACTTCGGGAAACGGGATCTGTTTCAACAAGACGACCTAACGCAGGAGCTTCACCAGGAAGAATTGCAGTTGATGAAAGAATACTGGAAGCGGTTGCAAATGATTCATCAATCAGCATCAGGCGCTTATCCTTGCGGTTTAATGTTTCAACACATAAAATTGTTCGTCTCCTGCATACGGAAAACTTGTATCCATACCACCATACACCTGTGCAGGAACTGCTTCCGAGTGATTTGGAGCCGAGACTTGAGTTTTGCAACTGGTTGTTAGAGCGGAACTTGGATGACAACGGTTTTATAAGCAGAATCCTATGGACGGACGAATCTCAATTTACTAGAGATGGGATTACAAATTTTCACAATCTACACACATGGGCTGCGGAAAACCCACACACAAGGAGAGAGTCATCATTTCAACACAGATTTAGCGTCAATTTGTGGGCAGGTGTTATTGGAAACAACTTAATCAGTCCCTTCAAACTGCCTCCCACACTGAATTCTGCAAACTATCTGGAATTTTTGCGCAATGATTTAACAGATCTACTGGAGGATGTTCCGGTAACTCAACGAGCTTCGTCATATTTTCAACAGGATGGAGCCCCAGCCCACTTTGGTCGTGAGGTTAAGAATTGGCTGGATGAAAAGTACGCTGGTTGTTGGATAGGAAGAAATGGACCAGTTCACTGGCCTGCAAGATCTCCAGACCTTACAATTATGGATTTTTTTGTATGGGGGAGAATGAAAGAACTTGTTTATTCTACAGAAATATCAACTCTAAATGATTTAGAAGATCGCATTCTCCAAGCCTCGTCACAAGTGAGGCAGGAGTTATCCTCAATAAACGTTGACAGCGCAATCCAAAAACGGGCTCTAGCATGCATACAAAATGGAGGAGGACACTTTGAACACCTTATTTGATTGTAAAGTTAACTTAATGAAATAAAAAAAAAAACATAAACCAAACACAAGCATTTTTATTCAGAATAATAGGAATTGAATACTATGAATCGAGTTTTTCATAATTTTACCTGCTATGGAATTTTCCAAGTATCATAAAATCTGTCCGTTTTTCGGGTAACTTGTCTTAGCAATTTTTATTAAGTATTGTTAGGTGCAATAGAAAAAATATTACCGATATGTTTATTACGCATTTTTCGCAGAAATGTGTCTTGAAAGTCAAAAAAATGTCATGGGCAGGGAAAAAGGATCCGACTTAAAAGCAAATATCTCGAAAGTTAAAAAAGTCATCAATTTTATTTTAATGCAGTTAAAAGGAATACTATTTCTTCTAAAATTTAAGTCCTAAATGAAGTACCTGTTGTAAGTGTTAGCGGAGATATTTGTGTTAGTATGGGTCAAGGTACCTCAAAGTAGGTGTTTTCTTAAATTCCCAATAAGTGGTATCAAAATTTGAGATAGGCCCATACTGTAGAACAATTTTTTTCTTCAAATATACCCAAGAATCTTGTGTTAAAATATTTGCATCGAATTTGGAAACACCCTGTATAGGGTCGGGTATATAGGGTCGGGTATATAAAGGGTCCGCCATCTAACGTTTTTTTCAACTAGTGCTTATTCTGTGAATGGTAACACTTAGCTCATTTCTGATTTGACAGAGAATTCGTTTTATCCTTCCGCTGAACGAATATGGTTGTATATACGCTTGAACAACGCTGGGAAATATGCGTTTTCGCTTCGCTAAGTGGGACTGCGATCGACTAAGAGAAGATGCCGATTTTGCCAAAATCATTCTTTCAAAAAAATCATCTTTTCAGATGAAGCTCATTTTGATCAAGAAATGAATGCACTTCAGAACGCACTTCAGAGCGAAAATTTACTACTATGAAGTGCGTTCTGGCAGTTTCATAGTGTCTCTCATAAATGGGTGGTTTTGTAGCACGTGGAAATCGGGCATAACCAATATCGGCCACTTCGGTATTATATACCTGCTATAGTGGGCGTATTGGTATCTGAAAGATTTTTGAGTTTTAGCCTCCGTCCATCCCAGTATTCAAAAAAAAAAAAAATTTTGATCAAGCAAAATTGTCGCATTTGGGGCACAGAAAACCCGCACGCATACATTGAAAAGCCGATACACCCAAAACGAGTCACTGTTTGGTGCGGATTTTGGTCCAGAGGCATAATTGGGCCATTTTGCTTCGAAAATGAGCAAAGAGTGGCCGTTACAGTCAAAAGGAATACTATTTCTTCTAAAATTTAAGTCCTAAATGAAGTACCTGTTGTAAGTGTTAGCGGAGATATTTGTGTTAGTATGGGTCAAGGTACCTCAAAGTAGGTGTTTTCTTAAATTCCCAATAAGTGGTATCAAAATTTGAGATAGGCCCATACTGTAGAACAATTTTTTTCTTCAAATATACCCAAGAATCTTGTGTTAAAATATTTGCATCGAATTTGGAAACACCCTGTATAGGGTCGGGTATATAGGGTCGGGTATATAAAGGGTCCGCCATCTAACGTTTTTTTCAACTAGTGCTTATTCTGTGAATGGTAACACTTAGCTCATTTCTGATTTGACAGAGAATTCGTTTTATCCTTCCGCTGAACGAATATGGTTGTATATACGCTTGAACAACGCTGGGAAATATGCGTTTTCGCTTCGCTAAGTGGGACTGCGATCGACTAAGAGAAGATGCCGATTTTGCCAAAATCATTCTTTCAAAAAAATCATCTTTTCAGATGAAGCTCATTTTGATCAAGAAATGAATGCACTTCAGAACGCACTTCAGAGCGAAAATTTACTACTATGAAGTGCGTTCTGGCAGTTTCATAGTGTCTCTCATAAATGGGTGGTTTTGTAGCACGTGGAAATCGGGCATAACCAATATCGGCCACTTCGGTATTATATACCTGCTATAGTGGGCGTATTGGTATCTGAAAGATTTTTGAGTTTTAGCCTCCGTCCATCCCAGTATTCAAAAAAAAAAAAAAATTTTGATCAAGCAAAATTGTCGCATTTGGGGCACAGAAAACCCGCACGCATACATTGAAAAGCCGATACACCCAAAACGAGTCACTGTTTGGTGCGGATTTTGGTCCAGAGGCATAATTGGGCCATTTTGCTTCGAAAATGAGCAAAGAGTGGCCGTTACAGTCAATGGCGATCGTTATCGGGCCGCGATGAACGAACTTTTGTTCATAAAAATTTAAGAGAAGGATATTGGCAACATTTGACATTTGGCAACTCGATGTTTTGCGCCCCGTTTTTGAAGATGGCATAATCAACCGCAGAGCTGATGTCGTTTGGCCACCTTGGAGCTGCGATTTAACACCGTTGGACTATTGGGGTGCGGCAATAGATAAGTGTTACGCCGACAAGCCAGAGACAATTGACGCTTTAAAGGACAATATTCGTAAAGCCATTGGTGAAATACAGCTACACAATCGATAATGTGCTTAAAAATTGGACCGATCGTGTAGGCTACTGCATCGCCAGCCGAGGCAGCCATTTGAATGAAATTATTTTCCATTATTAACCGAAAGGATTGTACTTTCAAATTAAAAAATTTGAGAAAATATTCAGGAGTTTTTTTTTATAGCATTTTCAAAAAAAAAACAAAAAGTTATTTGGCGAACCCCTTAGAAGTTTGACGAACTCTTGCACTTACTTGCTTGTTACTGTAAAGGTTATTCTTGAGAAGGCCTAGGAATATGCCAAACCGGTCTACGCATGTTTTAAAGATTTAGAAAAGGCCTATGATCGGGGTTCTCGGTGTAAACTCTGGAGAGTTTTGCAGGACTATGCACTGAGTGGGCCTCTTCTGAGAGCCATTCAGTCTTTTTATGGGAACTGCAGAGGCTGTGTTCGGATAAATGGCGTCAAATACCAACCTTTTGATGTGTGCGTTGGACTTCGCCAGGGAAGTGTTCTATCGCCTCTCCTTTCGATATCATATATGGACTGGATGGTGAACCGCAGTCTTGGTGAGGAGTCTTTCCAAATGGGTGCCGTCAGGATAAGCCATCTGCTTTTCACAGATGATTAAGCTATCCTGGCCTGGCTTCGTCCGAGGAGGAACTTCAGCGAGTACAGGATTGGTTTGCGGCGGGCCTTGCTGGTGTGACTCTAAGGGATAAAGTGAGAAACGCCAGTATTCGTAGGAATCTTAATGTTGAGCAGCTACTTCTCCGAGTGGAACGATCAATTATTCGATGGTTAGGACACGTTTGCATGCCCCCCGAGAGACTTCCTAGACAGGTTATGTTAGCCGAGATGCGACCGCGTCGTCCACCTGGTATGCCAAGAAACAGGTGCTGGGATCAGGTAAAGAACATCTCCGAAACCCGTCTAGGAATCGCGCCTGTGTCCTTTGAGTTGGTGGCGGAGGAATGGGAACGATCGCAGGACCATTTAGCCAACCTCACTCGGCGACTCTTCTAAGGTCACCGAAAGTGATGATGATGACGTTTTAGTCGTATTTTTGGTTGAGAATTATTGTTATTGTTATCTACTGCTACTTGCTTTCTTCTCTCAAGATTTTTGATTAGACTTTCCTTCTCATAATAGAAACATTGCCCTGATAGGTCAATCACCGAACTTAGAGGCCCAGGCCTATCGTAAAACGTCAGGTTTGTCGCAGGAGCCAAAGCTTAAAACCAACTTCAAACATGTAAACGGCCCTTGATGCATTCAGGGAATCGTCCGGCCGTAGAGCAAGCAGTTGACGAGCTTCCACCTTCATTGTAATCCATGCACATACATATCCATAAATCCCATCTTACCCACTTTTCCCGTATGGGGAATAACCGGTATAAGACCCCCCACTCTCAGACGAAGCAAACACTCCGATTTTCTATGCCTCCGATTATCTGCTATACTTCACCTACCTCGTTCATATTATTACACTGATCTGTCATAGGCAGCTCTAGTTCTCACGCCATAATAGCTGCAGAGCAAAACGAAATAGTAAATTCCCATTAAACAAATCTCAAAATTACTTAAGACAAAAGATACTTTCTGCAGAGTTCGAAACGCCTACATACCTACTTAACACTGCAATTATATGAAACTCTCGAGTATAACACAATTTGTCAAGAGCACTTAGCATGCCCTCGAGTGAAATTACTCCAATTATTGTATGCCGCACTATCGAACCAGTTCGAGGGCGCGCACAACTATTAACGTTAATTAATTCATTGCAGGAGCAGCGCGCTGTAGTTTAACGTCCAGCCTCCATCTCTATAGATACATGTATCTGTTATGCCGCTCACTTTGCAGTTTGCCTGCTGGTTACTTCCGAACCAGCAGCAAAATAATCACAACTGAGCGACACGGATGGTCAGGCCACCACAGACGCAGGAATCAATGGCGACGTCAAGTGGCAAATTGGCGGCGCTATGTCTGCAGTGTCCGATTACCACGGTAACGACAAGTTGATGGTAGGCTTTAGCCAGTTTTATCGGCTTGATTTGCTCTCCATGACGACTTCTGTAACGAGTCATCGAGAGTCCTCACTTCAGTGGTTCCGGACATAATTGGCTTTACAATTGAAATGGTCGAAATCAACTGGTGGTGGACCAAGAGTTTTGGCCGCTGAGCTGCTGAGGTGCAGTGTTTTGTTTTTTAGTCGTTCTCATCTGCTTATCTTGTTAGAGATACCTTAAGGAATTGGAGAGACAAAAAGGGGAACAGAATCGAATCGATTTCACCACATAAACGGAGAGAGACCAGAGCAGAGCAGAGACTTACCTCTGATAAAGAGAATTCTACAAATCTCTCCAAAGATGCTGGATACATGTTGCTGAGATGAAGAATGTTAACAAAATGTTGCAAATAATTCTGTTGACACAAAAATCTTCCTACTCATCGTTTGTAATTTTCCACACTCTAATAAGTTTTAAAAGATCTCATAATTTAAGGGCTCTTTGTCACGTTGCTTTTTGCCACAATCATCCCCTTTTTCAACTCCTCGGGGAAAAATTCTGCCTCCCATTCTCACTCGATGAGAGGCTTCAAAAGCTTTGCGGACAAAATTGGAGATGCTTGGATTGTCTCTGATAAAACCAAAGCCTAATCGTGCAACCTTATGTTCTTTTATGATTTAATGGCGGGTAAATCCTCTTCCTTTCTGGGTTCTGTGAGTTGTAGTCGGGCGAACTAACAAGTTCCGCCGAAATCGGTTGCCCTTGCCGCTGATCGACGCACCGCCTTGCTGATCGACGCTCACACCAAAGACGGTTAGCCTCGACCTTAAGTTACTTCCCCCAAATCGTACCAACCCCACCCCACCGATCTTAGGGGCAAATCCTATCCAGAGTCCAACAGTCACGAGACCCCCTTTCTTCAGGTAGTCACTCATTGGACCCTTAACTTTGCTGACAGTGGTTCACACCGAAACGGTTGCCCCAAGCCATCATTACTTTTTTCGGCTAAGTCTCTAGACAATCAACCATTGATTGGTGACCTTCGGCACAGACTTATACCGTCAATGGTTGCCTCGACCCTTCTCACACAAAACGGGTAGCTTTCATTTAGTTCCTCAGGCTGGTAACTCCGCTGGTAACTCAAGTCGTACAAATTGGTATCACAATGGACCTTCTTTTGTCTAAGTGTGTCCCTGCCTAGCCCGTTCAGCCGCCTAACCTTCCCCAACCTACATGTTCCGCGAAGCTGCTGTGCGAACTTTTAGTTCTCTTCGATCGTAAGTTATTTTCTGTCAGCCAAGAACTTTGCCTTCGTTGTGGTCCGCCAAAATGCCGCAGATTTTACAAAGTCTTCGATGGTGCTGGCAGATTGCCGTTGTTTTTGCAATAAATTCGCGATCAAGAGTTTATGACTACCCCTTAAATTTGTAGCCATAATCGCTCAATCTTGACGTTCTAAGTTATTCTCTAATCTTTCATTGTTGAACCTGCCATATGTGTTTGTTGTCCTCCAATTGAAGCTTTGCGGAGCTTCTCCCTTCACAGTTGCGACCATAACGTTGTGGTGTGGTCTCGTACGAAACCAATGTTTTCGACTCTCCTCTCTGCCTACGCGGAAAATGTCAATGCTCTTTTTGTTGATCTACTTCTAGTGACTGGCTCGTGTCGCCCCTCAGACTGCTGTAAACCAAAACCAAAAAGCACTGTCCCGAAAGTTTGTCTTGGCAGCTCAGGTACACATATATCATGCGATGTACACTGGAAACTATCTTAAGCTCAAATAGACTTTTGGTACCACGCGTAGCAGAATTTTGAAGAACTTGTGCGAGAATTTTCTGTCGACTCCTGTCTAATGGATATGCCCTCTTACGCAATGACACCTGGGTTCCTTTTGCGACAAAACTACAATTTGAGCTTTCCTCAGCCAATGGAATGGCTCTAACCCCGGGCAAGAATGCCATCGCCATTTCGATCAAATCAGACAGGGCTCTGGTGCAGGTGTCTTTGTGAAAAGCGAGAACCCTTGGATTCACAGTATTCTACAAGCTCAACAACTGCCTTTGGTGGGGGAGGAGTTAGAGAGTTATTGGAGCAGTAAACCGATGCAACAACAAAGGTTTCCCATTCGCCGCTTCCATGGTAAGCAATAGAGGCAACAAATAGATCTTGGGGATAAAACGTTTCGATCTTAACTCCCTCAAAGGATGTTGATACAATAAGAGAAGTCATTGTCATTGTAAATAATATTGTTAGAATCCATAGGTGTCACCTCTCCACACCCTTGCTCTTGAGTGGAAGCTAAAACAAGTGGGAAAGTGCAACAGCGGGTATGCAAAAGCTTCAATTCATCTACGACGGATTGCAAAATACCAAAATACCAAATACCAAGACCATACCAAAAAGAAAACTGCCACGCCTCTAAAAAGTGGGCAGGATATAAAAATATAACTGTTGAATGCTTTATACTAGGTGGTTGCATACATTTCGGCCTAAAACTCTGCCTTTTTAACTAAAAAAATCACTTTTTTAAAGCCACGCCCACAAAAGTGGGAGGCACATACAATATACACATAAAAGTTAGAAAATGCTAGTATCTACAGCTTTTGTCATTTAATTTTTTATCAAATTTCATATATATTTATTGAAAAGCAGTCATTTTAAGCTAAAATCCCTCAAAAAGTGGGCGTGGTCAATGAAAAAGTTAAATTTTTTTGGCTACCTTAAGGACAATTATAAGGCAATGTTACGTACCAAAAATGAATGCGCTAGCGCCATTGTAACATAGCTAAAATTTGCAAAATGTATTTTTTTAAATTAGAGATGATCGCACATACAGGCCTGTAGTGGGCGTGTCTGTGGGCGGATTCAGCTTATTTTCAAACTTGATCTGAAGGACTGGACTTCCAACCAACCCACAAAATTTCAGCTATCTGCCTTAAAATTTAAGGCCTAAAAGTTGTTTATATACGGACGGACGGACGGACGGACATGACTTAATCGATTCTCCTGTCGGTCCCATTCATATCTCTAAAAGGTCTTAGGGGTCTACGGTGATTATTTCACTGCGTTACAAACTATACATCAAACTTAATATACCCTGGGTCGGGTATAAAGAGCGGTAGAAGCCTAACAGTGCTCTAGATTGACATGACTGAACGAAATAGAGGCACATCGACCATCACAGTAACCGCGTCAATCAGGTTCTGTCCGCTGATGCTGCCTGCTAAATTTATCACAGCTTCAGCATCCATAACCAATGCATGGGCAACTACAACAATTGGCATGCTTTCTGGACCGCTGCCCATTGGAGAGCCCGCGATGTCCTGTTTTCATGCGGCAATACAAATTTCCTTTGTAGGAGCAGAACTGAAATCACTTAGGCAAAACAGGAGGCGATCAGGAGGTGGGCTTATTGAACCCGCGAACCCTAGTTAATCCGGAAAACGCCTGTCCATATTGGGCGGCTTTGCGGTTGGCGGGCTAATGGAATTGCAGTTCCGGTCGGTTTTGATTTGTCTGCTACCTAGTGGGAGCTTCATGGTGGCTGTGATCGGGGGAAAATTTGCGGCTCTAGTAGTCCTGGCTTCGGGCACCTCGGCTTCTTTATCTGAAGAGGTGTTAGATAGGCCTCGCTCTAGCAAGGATGAAGTTCATGGCTTGGGTTAGGTTAGGTTGAAGTGGCTGTTGGGTTCGAAGAACCTAACTCACTTAGCCCTATGTAGGTCCATTGTGATACCACGTGGATCTGGAAAAATTGCCTACTCGTTAAACCATTTTCAGCTACTAATGAAGCGTAAGAGATGTTTTGGGTCAGTCGTGCTAAGATCACTAAAATAATTATAGAAGAAAAATGAAGATTTCGGTACTTAGAGAGAGCGGGAGAGAAGGTGCAGAGTGGTCTCTTCTTTCTCTTCGTCCATACTGCTCCTGCAAAAATCGTTAGAAAAGACACCAAGCCTTGTCACGTGCTTGCCTATCCGACATTGTCCTGTAATAACAACGATTATAGCACTCATGTGCGATCAATTAAGAGCTATCAAACTCCTAGAGTGTTTAAGATCTAGCTTAGACCAAATCTGTTTTGTTACTAGACAGGTACTACCACTTGTCCATCTGAGATTTGTTCTTTCTATTGCATCTAATTTTATCATGAGTTTGCATGTCGAAATTGGAATGCCTAAGGAGCCTTTATCAGGCGAAATTGAGAGAGTAGTTCCACTTTTGTCGAGTTCGCCAGCCTTACAGTTGCCTGGAATGTCACTTTTCCGGGCATCTTAAAGACGAACGGCAGTCTAAGGCTACTTTAGAGCTTATAGAGTTTATATTCTTAACCCAGGTTAAGGCTTCCTTAATCGCCATGATTTCAGCTTGGAAAACACTACAATGATCCGGAAGACGGAAACAGAGACTTAGATTTAGTTTTTCCTAGAATACACCCCAACGTACCTCATCATTTGTCTTTGATCCATCCGTGTACAAGCGAATCGATTCGCATTCCAGAGGTACACAGTCATCCAAAGAAGACCTTGGGGGGATAGTTGTCTGGAAGTTCTTGTCAAATTGTAACTGGGGTATAGTAAGGTCTATGTTTCTAAAAGGGGATCTGTATGTGTTCAGAAAAGCGGAGTGACCTATCTCACTATAGGTCTACTCAGAGGTTGCTTTGAGGCGAGTAGCCGTGATAGCAGCTGTTTGTCTGCTGAAAATATCAAGGGGAATTAGATGGAACAGGGTGTCTAATGCTGCTGAAGCAGTGGTGCGAAAACGCAGAATTCCAGCTGAGCCTTCTATCGAGGATGAGGCCCAGACATTTAGCTTCTTCGAAGAAATTTTTGATTTTGAGAAAAATTGATTGAGGGAGGGTCGATATGAGGGACTTTGTGTTTCCTGGCGAAGAGGACAATTTCAGTTTTGTGGGGGTTGACACCCAGTCCACAACTGTCAGTCCATCTGGTAACTGACATTCACTGGGATATTCACTTAGCTTTGAGTTAATAATCCTTCTCGTTAAAAGTTGATTTATTAACTTGTGCCATTAACCTTCAGAGCCGACAGTGCAGCCAAGATCGCAGATGTGTTGACATTGTTAAAGGCGCCTTCTATATCGATGAAGGCTACCATTGTGTACTCCTTGTGGTGAAGGGAATATTCAATGGAACGCACTAGCTTAAGCAAAGCTGTTTCCACAGATTTGTCCTTACAGTAAGCGTGCTGAGCTGTAGACAGCAGCCTTTTATCAATGCTAGAACTTAGGTGGATATCAATCGATCTTTCTAGAGTTTTTAAGAGAAATGATGGTAGACTGATGGGTCTGAGATCCTTTGGAGTAACATGGAAATATTTGCCGGCTTTGGGTATAAATACGACTTTCACTTCTCTTCATAACAACGGAATGTGGACCATCTCTACGCAACCTCTCAGAAATATCTCCAGTGCAGGGAGGATAATATCCGATGTGTTTTGTAGTTCCGCTGGTATTATGCCGCCTGGTCCTGCCAATTAGTTCATGGCTTAACGTGACTTCACATTGCACTGGGTAATTTCTTGTACTAGATAGCACATATACTACTTCTAGGGCGGGTAAACGCGCATTTTTAACATCCATGTGGAATAGACCACAATGATATTAAGCCTTAGCAGCAGGTGGTCACGTTAAGCGGTTTCATTTTCTTTCAACAACGACTGGACGCTTTCAGACTGGCCAGGCGTAATGTACACTATAGCCATTTTGAAGAGCAAGTCTGCATACTTTAAGCGTCTCTGCTATTAATTTCTGGGAGGCGGCATACAACGTTGATGACAAAATTACGGGGCTATAAGACCCCGCCAATAACGTGCCCATTAATACTCAGTTCGATGGTAGGGCACGTCTTTTCGCAAAGGCCAGCTACAACATGTGATATCGTACGACAAGTAAACTCTGAGGATATCTATTCAATTAGCAGGAAGATTGGCAGATTCCAAATAAAGCAGTAAAAGCGGCTATAGAAAAATGACCAGATCTCTTCATATCGACGTCTCAGAAATGCTTGGAAGAAGGAACATTTCTCGAAAAATGGAAAACGCAGCAAGCAAACCTCCAGGAGAACCAAGAATCTACTTACCGCCCAATATGTTTATAAGACACACATACAATGGGAAAGATTCGGCAGATAACGTGCCGTTGCAGAGGAAAAAGAACTCTCGCCGACCAGCAATTTGGCATAATCGATAAGCAAAAATCAATTGACTGTTGACGGTATAAGAGCAGCTGCTAAAATAGCAGAGCATGCAATTGCAGGAAAGAAATGGCTCATAAGAATACTGTGCATTTTTAATGCTCTTATAACTTGGCCAAATAGTCCTTCATCAAAGGATCTCTCACCAGGATGGGTGCACCATACTACCTTCGGCACATCATAGCGAATTATCTAAACAACTGAGTCTGTACTTCGTATAGTACAGACGAAGTTTTCAAAGTCTACAAAGTCACCGCGGGTCCCACAGGTTTCGGTGCTAGGGCCGTTACTGGAGATTATAATGGCGACCTACTAATAAGATGGGGTAACGATAACCGGCTTCGATATTGCTGTCGTGGTAGTGTGTAAACATATTGATGCAGTGGGGATAGCAGCAAACCAAGCTATTACCCACGCACAAGATTGGCTAGCGACCGCCGGACTCGCGCTAGCGGACGGATTTCAGTTTGGAAATGATATCTTTAGTGTAAGGAGGTAAAAATATATCTCAGATTATTTATGGTGGCTAATAGGCTACAGTTCAAGGCCCAAGTCGAGTATGTGACTAAGAAAGCACGACAAATGCAGGGAGCTCTGTTGCACACAATGCCTAACATCGGTGGACCTAGCACCCTATACTTCGGCCCTTCTTTCCGCCGCCGTAGTTTGGGCGAAAGCACAACGGATGAAAGAAATTAAAAGAAAGCTATTGTCAAAGTATAGACTGCGCGTAACGGACAATCAGCGAATTATTTCTGATGAGGCCGCGTTCGCTGTTGCCGGAATGGTTCCTTTCGATATCCTCGCCGACAAAATTCTCAGAATATACCTACAACAGAAGAGCGCGGAACTTAGTCGCCGCCATTTTACACACACAAAATTAAAACGGAAGTAAGGGCAGCGTCACTAGCTATGTGGCGAGCCCGGTGGACCAACGAGAGGCAGATGGACATTTAAACTTATACCGAGAATTGCTGATGGGTTACAGCAAAAGCAGCTTTATCGATATAGAAGGCGACTTCAATTATGTTAACACTTATGTTAACAATTATGTATGAGATTTTGGCTCTCACTGTCGGTTCTGAAGGTGGATGGCTCACTTAGTGAGTTACTCAATACTCAACGTCTAACGAGTAGGATAATAAAGTCAAAGCTAAACCTAGCTGGAACCTAGCGGTGAAAGAGAACTGTTGGTTATCCTGGAAGAAGAGGGCTGCAGAGTGATCGCTTATGCGGATGACATTGCCATTGCCGTGTTTGAAAAGTACCTAAACACCTTAAAAGAAAACCTGCAAAATGTCCTAAGATGAGCTGACAGCTGTGGTCTAAGCGTCAACCCCCACAAATCTGAAGTCGTTCTCTTCACCAGAAAATACAAAATCCCACATATACACCTCTCTAAAGGTGATGTCGGAGCAGTTCAACATAAACCTGTGCTTGATGCCAGGGCAAAGTGACATTGCAGGCAATTGTAAGGCTGACGAACTTGCCAAACTTGGAACTACTCTCAAAATTTGCCTGATAATGGCTCCTTAGGCATTCCAATTTCTACATGCAAACTCATGACAAAACCGGATGCAACAGAAACAAGAAAGAAGCTGGACAAGTGGTAGTACCTGTCTAGTAATGAAACAGATTTGACCAAAGCTAGATCTTAAACGCTCTAGGATTTTGATAGCTTTTAATATAGATTGCACATGAGTGCAGACGGCAGATTGCCAAGCTTGTATTCCTTACTAAACAAGGGTGGTTAGTTATATAAAATTGAACAAACAAACTATGAAGTTAATAAAGAAAAATCTAATCTAAATCTAATCTATAGATAGCACATGAGCGCTACAAGCAGTGTCATTACAGGACACAGTCTAATAGGCAAACATGCGACAAGGCTTGGTGTCTATTCTAATGGATTTTGCAGGAGCTGCATGGATGAGAAGGAAGAAGAGACCACTCTCCACCTTCTCTGCACATGCCCCGCTCTCTTTAAGAACCGATATCTTCACCTTGGAGCTTTCTTATATAATGATCTTAGTGATATTAGCACGACTGACCCAAAACGTGTCTAACGCTTGAAATGGTTCAAGCTATGAGTAGGCAATATTTTCAGATCCACGTGGTATTACAATGAACCTTCATAAGTCTAAGCGCGTTGGTGTCTTCGGAACGGACAGCTATCTCAACCTAACCTGACCCAACCTGGGGTACCACAAGACAGTCATCTCAGACCAATCCTCTTTACCCTTTTAAGCAATCGTTTCAAAATGGTCATGATAAATTCTGTTTTATCTGTTTTTGCAGACGACATGAAAATCTCAGAGGTGATTTTCTCGCTTTTGGATGCCTTCTACCTACATAAAGACCTTAAAGATTTTCAGGGTGGTGTAAAAAGAACTTATTTGACCTTTAAGTCAATAAATGCTAGGCAATTACTTACTTCCGAAAATATTCTGCTCGAATCTCTAGAACTTACGTTATTGATGACGCGCAAGCGCCGACAACTATTGAAATTCGCGATCTTGGAATTATTTGTGAGGACGAGCTTGATTTTTGTAGCCATATTAGCAAAATTATATGCCAAGCTGGTTTCGTGAAGCGATGGTCAAAGGAGTTTTAATACCCCTACGCTACCAAAACTCTTTATATGACTTACATTAAACCTCTCCTCGAATATGCCAGTCAGGTTTAGTCTCTCTACCAACAAAGTATTCACAGGCAATAGAAGCCGTCCAAAAAATATTACCACAGAACGCTTCGCTCTGCGTGGCCTTGGGCGGATATATTGCATCATTTTTCCAACCTATGAAGACCGATTAAAATAAATTGACAGGCAATACCTTAAAAAGCGACGTAAAGTTGGGGACATTCTCTTCATTCACCAACTTCTTACTGGCCACGTTATAAGTCTTCAACTCCTACAGCTTATCGCCTTTAACTCTGACACCCGGAACCTTCGATCGGTACCTATGTTTTGACATAACAACGCACTAGCTATGGTTACTTTGTGCCAATTTCTAGCCTGTTACGTAGCTGTAATGAACCACGAAAAGTTATTTAACCGTAATTGCGCCAAGAACACATTCATAAAAAGTTTTTTTTTTTGAATTTGAACCCATCCCGAAAACTCTTAATTTTAAAGTTCGAATATACCATTCTTTAGCTTTAAGAAAAGCTAGGGTGCCGTGGCGTAGTGGTTAGTGTATGTGCTTACTACGCCAGAGGTCTGGGTTCGAATCCTACCATCGTCATCTGAAAAAAAAGACTCGTTCTTTTTCACGGTTCCCACCTCCGCGAGGGTCTGACAAGCCCTCCGAGACTATCACTTGTCTTGAAAAACGTCTCAAAGTGCTGTTTGGATTCGGCAAAAAATGTGCATGTCAGATGTGCATGTGAAAAAGTAGAAAGAGCAGAACAGATGGTAGTTTCGTCTTTTGCGTTCGATGAAAACTTAAATTTCAGGGAGGGTTGCACTGAAAATCAGCTGGTGGCACAGGGCCGTTTTTATCGCATGAAGCTTATTATAAGTTTACTATAAACTATAGTCCGCTTCTACACTTCGATCGATGCCTACATTATAGCCTACCTACTGGCTGCGGTCCTGAGTTAAAACCTACTCAGCTTCGTCACAAAATTAACTTGTATCTGCACAGTTTTTTTTTTACTAAGAAACCAGCAAACCGAATTTATCCTCAGCTTATTCTGCTTAACAGTGTAGGGAATCCCCTTAAAATATCATGAGCAGGATTTATGAAATTCAATTTCTTAAAGTTTGGGATTTTTCCTTGTTTTTATTACGTCGCATAAAAAGAGTCATAACTTTAAAAATTGCGCTTATCACGACGAGTACTCTAAACGCGAGCATCGTTAATCAAAAGCAAAATCTCATTTTCCCATCGCCTGCGGGAGCAACTTTCTAAAACACATTTTCCACACGAAATTGAAAAATTACGCTTACTCATCGCCGAGGATGCAAATTCAAAAATTCCTTTCCTTGTGTCCCTATACTACCAACCAGTGTAATGTATAAGCTTATAAGTCTACTCCAAATCCACATATATACCACTTCACAAAGCCTTATTAATATTGCGACTAATGAAGTGAAAAGCAAATGTCAGGCACAAGTAGTTCGCCGATCATTTTTCGAGTCACTTGGAAAGGAAATTTCCGAATTCTTTTTCATTTCCTGCCCACATTTTCCGTATGTGTTTTGGCATAAAATCCCTTATCCCATAAGCTAGTTAAATAAGGCTATTTGCACGCGCTCCAACCCCCCATCTGAATGGAGTTTGTCATATGGTCGCCTTGTCCTCTAAGCGGTGGTTCACTATCTGATGGAATATGCTTGGAGTCTAATCGCTTACAGGAAATGGACCCTCTGAAGGGGAAAATGTTTCCGGATACATTTAGGAAAATTGTTTGGTTGCTGGACTTGATTGGGTGGATTTGGGGTACTGATTTAGATTTAGATCCAATTTGAGAATTTTTTTTTGTGTGTTTTTAGGACGGATTATCTTTGATTTGAAAACGCAAAAGTGATAAATAAGCGGTTTTACTCTAAATAAAAAAGTGTATTTCGTAAATGATGGAAGATTGGAAAGCCCTATCAATAATTGACGTGTTAGGGTACTTCAACCGGAGAATGTAAACGGAGGCACCT
Source organism: Neoascia interrupta (assembly GCA_947623515.1). Classification (NCBI taxonomy): domain Eukaryota; kingdom Metazoa; phylum Arthropoda; class Insecta; order Diptera; family Syrphidae; genus Neoascia; species Neoascia interrupta. The sequence goes on from OX392463.1 coordinate 63,677,319, forward strand.
AGGCGTAAAAGTTTTTCATTTCACCTCACAGCAATTGGAACCTTAAAACACCCCGAGCTACGCAAGTAATGCGATCAAGAATAACATGGTCTATGTCACAAAGCCACGTATAGGTCGGTGCCAAAAGCCAAGAAAAAACATTTTTCTGTTTTGACGACATTTCTCTTAATTGGTAGAAATTGTTGCCCTTGTTATAAAACCCTTAAATATTACTATTTCTCGATTGGAAACACTAGTTTACTGAATTAGCAGTTAAGCTGCTTTATAACCAGGAAATCTGGTATCAATTTCCAATTGCAGCCATAATAAAACAAGCTTGTTCGGCCAGTGAAGAATGCAACACACCAGGCTGGTTTAATGTTAACCTTAGTCTTAGCCCTGGCGCACCTCGAAATATATGTGCGATGCGCCTTTTGCTTATCATATTTTTGAGCAAACTTGACCATACGCAGCCAAGGGTCTACCTACCTACCTTCAGTTTTGTACGTGAAGTTGTCTAAAATCTTTTCTACGTGCGTGAGGCATTTGAGCCTCGGTCGTCCCCTAATAAGCTGTAGCCGAAGTAAAGTTCAAGATTTTATAGGCAAAAGCATACGTCTTCATCTGCATGAAAGAATTTTGGGGAACGCTTTCAGTAGCATTAGAGGCTCGATATTAAATCAATCCATAAATACTCGCATGTAGGGTGCCGTGGCGTAGTGGTTAGTGTGTGTGCTTACTACGCCGGAGGCCTAGGTTCGAATCCTGCCATCGTCACCTGAAAAAAAAAGACTTGTTCTTTTTCACGGTCCCCACCTCCGCGAGGGTCTGACAAGCCCTCCGAGAGTATCATTTGTCTTGAAAAACTTCTCAAAGTGCCGTTCGGATTCGGCAAAAATTGTAGGTCCCTTTGTATGTAAAAGAAATCAACACACCAGCATACATTGTTGAGAAGTTGGCCCTGGTTCACCTCGAGCTGTTGCGCCACTCAATTTATTTTATTTTATAAATACTCGCATACATAGACGTTGACATAATCGAAAAAACACAGCCCGATTTCAGTGAAGCATTTGTACCTAAGTATTGAGGCAGTGAATTTTACACATTCCATAGTAGGCTCCTACTTCGACAACTATCTAAGTGACCTTAGCGAGACACTGCCCGTCAAAAAGATACTAGAATTCACTAACAAGACTGACTGGTTACCTACGTGACAGTACAATGGCTATACTTTGGCCTCAGTGCACCTTAAAGGCATTTGCCTACCCACCTACCTACCTACAACGTCTTAACCATGTATGCTGTGTGGGTTGTATTTTTCACATACAAGGGGACTTTAAATTCTTTGCTGAATGAGACAAATTTTGCTCCGGAGAGTTCGTCAGAACCTCGCGGAGTTGGGGAACGGGGAAAAGAATTTGTCTTTTTTGCAGATGATGACGGTAGGATTTGACTACCTCCCACGTAATAGGCACACGTACTGACCACAACGCCACGGCACCTCACATCTTATAATCTCTAGCCTTAACAATGTGTAGATTAACTTAAGCAAGGTGGTACAAAAAGACTTTGAACAGTCTAACGGATGCCAAAGTGGACTCGTTCTTTTGCGACCGGGAAAAGCTTTTTCTTTCATCAGGAATTTTTTTTTTTTTTGAATACTAGGATGGACGGAGGCTAAAACTTCAAAATCTTTCAAAAGGAATCAGGAAAAGTGAATGAAGAATTCAGTCTAAGGCACAAAAAGGCGTTCTCGGTCCTTTACAACCGGGAAAGGACTCTTGCAACAGGAATGCGAATAAAAGACTCATGGCTGAATGGCTAAAAAAGTGCACTCGGTATTTTGCAACCGTAAACCGGCTCAGTCTTGCTCATTCTTTGGTCCTTGCTATAATCGTAGGCCGATCGGTATCGGTAAGATCAGTATGGACGTTTCCAAATCCATAGATAGCGTAAGAAACACTTTATATCAGGCTATAAAAGCGGCTATAAAAGCGCTTAGCTCGCACATCATTGATGTCAAATCAGTCATGTTGTGCTCGAATATCTTACAGAAGCTAAGTTCAAAGAAAAAGACCAAAAAAGCAAGCTATACAAGCAAAGAGGAGAGAGAAATACCAGCTTAACAGCGGGAAAAATAGAGAACACGAGTTAAAGCGGTTGGAGATATGGAGAGATGCTACAGAAGGAATGTGGTTCGAAAGTTCTTAGGATCAAAAGGTCCTGTCTAGGGTACAAAAGTCGAACTAGGGCCTTCAAAACCGATCAAGAAACTATCGTAATGGAGTCGTGGTCGGTGCTGAGGATTTGGAAAAGCCGTTTCGGCTGACTATTGAAGACTAAAACAGACCTGCGATGTCGATGGCGATTCTTTCAAACGAGGCACCCTCGTTGTGTTGGTGCATTCAAGCTCTTGTTTTATCTAAGGGTCTAGGGCAATTACGATACCATCTGACTCCTTCATTTCTTGCACTCAGTCAAAAGAAGCGTTCCCGTACCTTTTCCAGTGTCTTGTTGTTCTTGCCTCTTGTACTCTTGCCTAGTGCATAGGTTTGTTTAGCTCTTATTTTCTTGCACAATCAAGAATCCTTTTCCTCCTTTCGCAAGCAGTGTTTGCAATGAGGCACACGTGAACTCCGGGATAGCGCGCTTCCATGTTGGAATACAGTTTTACTTCGCGAAGCCGTACATCGAGGTCATAAGTCTCCAATCACTTAATACTTCTCGCAACTTGTCCCTCAGGATTTTGATTTCAAGGAATCACTTGAGAGGCGCGTGGTCCCTTAGAAACTTCTTTCGCACTCACCTTACTATTTAATGTGTCTTCTCTTCTCAGCTAGCCTGTGCAGATACTGTGATTTGGGGGAAATCCTTCACAAAGCCCCTGTATAGAAAGCTTCGCAGCTGGTATTTGCCTCGGGACCTGGACAACGTCTCATGGCTCAGGTTTTTTCTAGATGCGTATTTACACCATTTGATGGTATCAAATGCCCCAAGTACTTCTATTCTGCTGTAAAGAGGATACACTTCTTTGGATTCGGCTTCATGAGCTCAAAGTCGGCCGTTGTCATTACAGTTAACTTGGCCGTTACTATAAGCTGCCATAGTGAATTGTAAAAACGGTTTTCGCTCGGTCTTCCGCATGGATATGCTCCTGCCGGAAGCCAATTTTCAGGTTCAAGGTGTTCCAGGTGTCGTTTATTCCTTACAAAGTGTGTAGCTGCCCTTCTTTGTGATATCTTTTAGATTCCGACAGTCCACACAGAATCCGATGCTGCCTTTATTTTTGACCTGGACATACAAGTAGCGCCCACCGACTTTTCAGGCCGTCGGTAAAACAATTTTCTCCAATAGCTTACAGCTCCTGCTTTAGATTTAAGTCGCATTTAACACCACCCGCAACATAATCCGGCCAATTTCGTTGGAGAGACAAGACCCGCAGATTCACTGCCAGTCTTAATTTAAATAGCCGCAATGGGTGGAAAGCATCTTTCGATCATCTCTCCTTGTCTGACTTAAAATATTTTCGTTTCCGTATACTACAGTGTTCTTGACGGTTCGATACAATAGCACTGGCATTTGAAGGTCTAAAATTATTATAAAATGCACTTCAAGAGTGCTCGTACGAAGGTCAAAAACGCTAATTTGAGTCTAAACAAGGTCTTCTCGATCATTTCGTGTCGATCGTTGCCTCATACTTCCTGTTAGCCATGACTGCCGTTATAAACTTGTTGCAGCACTTAGTTTGCAAAACAAGCATGATGTTCCTGGAAGCGTTGAGACCACCAACCAACTTCGGCCGGCGAAGTTGCTTCTTCGGTGATTTCACGCTGCTTTGAAGTTTGTCCAGTAGGTCGAGGGTTATCCCTGCCGTTTTTCCTACTTCTATCGCAGTATTGACAGCATACTTGTCTAGGTAGAGATCTACACTTCTCAGGAGGTGTCCCAACTTGTTGCAATTTCAGAACCTGATTTGTCCTCGTGTCGTGTTCGTGTTTACCCTTGATATCGATGTTTGGACATGAGCACTCTGGTGCAGTTATATCCCTGATACAATGACTTCTTTGCGCAGCTTTATCTGCCTTTTCATTTGCCAGGGTAATTGCTTAAGCCTTAGCGAGCGTTTTATGATCTGTCATTCTTACGGCCATTCGTAATTTTCCGTCTGCGATGGCATTTGTGTTGGCATCGGTTGCCCGCATATGTATTTATAATTTCCCTGCTGGTGTTATAAATTGGGACAAATTTTGCCAAGCGTTCGATATCGACTTGGATCTGATGAAAATTTCACACGTTGCTTTGACTTTTCGGCGCAACTGGACTCGGTAAACTTCCTGCATGTGGTCGTCTTCACACCTCATCTCGATGGCCGTGATAATGGCATCAAAGATTCATGATTTACAAAACGCATTAATCGCATTAAATCTTATTGCCGAATTCGGCACAGATATACCTAACACACTTTTAGCAAACTAGTTTAACTAGTCTGACATTTTTAATCCTTTTATTTTTACTAGATTTTACCAATCTTTTTAAAGGTATTTCTAAACTCTACCCATTTCTGTGGTCACAAGGTAAAATCGCCTAAGCCGATTTTCCGTATTTTTCAGGAGACGTGTTTTGTCACAATTTTTGCACAAAGATGAGGGTTTTGTCTATCTCTTCCACCTCCACTATGGTCTGATATGACTTGTGAGCTTATTTATTGGTAATTAAGAAATAAGTAACTTAGGCTGTTATGAATTACTTTTTTTATGATCAAGAAAAAGCCAAAGTTGAGTTAGGCTGTTATTCCATACGAATAAATACAAATCTGACAAACCAAAGTCAAGTTAAGTTGTTTTTCTCGATTGAAATCCTTCAAATTAAAATCCCTTTTTTAAAATCTCGTGTATCAAAATCCCTCGTTTTAGAATCCCTTGTATCGAAATCCCTTGCCTAGAAATCTTTAAAAAAAAAAACCTTGTCAATCAATTGTCTTAAAATGCCTTAAAAATTATTAAAATGAAGCATTTTTAGACAAGAGACTTCTCCTTTAATTGCAGTAATAAAAATACTTTCTTATCTCGCTCAAAAAAAATTTAAACGTCCAGTGAATCATATTATATTGTTCCCATAAAAACATATTTAAGTTATTATTTTAAATGAAAAGAAGATACAATTTAGTTTTAAAAATTTAAGAATTACGTAAATTTTTTGCTTTAAGAACTAGGTAAAGTGAGAAGCCATTTATTTACCACGTCCACGTCGTTGGTTCGGGGTTACGCTAAGAGTAAGTTTGTGGGTTGGTATTGAAATCCTTCAAATTAAAATCCCTTTTTTAAAATCTCGTGTATCAAAATCCCTCGTTTTAGAATCCCTTGTATCGAAATCCCTTGCCTAGAAATCTTTTTTAAAAAAAAAACCTTGTATCAGAATACCTTAAAAAGAAATCACTTGTCTTAAAATGCCTTAAAAATTATTAAAATGAAGCATTTTTAGGCAAGAGACTTCTCCTTTAATTGCAGGTATAAAAATACTTTCTTATCTCGCTCAAAAAAAATTTAAACGTCCAGTGAATCATATTATATTGTTCCCATAAAAACATATTTAAGTTATTATTTTAAATGAAAAGAAGATACAATTTAGTTTTAAAAATTTAAGAATTACGTAAATTTTTTGCTTTAAGAACTAGGTAAAGTGAGAAGCCATTTATTTACCACGTCCACGTCGTTGGTTCGGGGTTACGCTAAGAGTAAGTTTGTTTTTTCAAAACGGGGGATTTTTTTCAAAATTCGAGGCATTTTTTTAGAGGGATTTTGAAACACAGCATTTTTTTTAAAATGTATTTTTAAACGAGAGATTTTTACAATAAAAGATTACGATACAGGGGATCGAAAAAAAAAAATAAAACGGGGGATATGGTTACAATGGGACTCTTTGACAATGGATTTCAAGGGACTCCCGTAATCGGGAAATCTTTGTTCATTTCACTTTTATTTTTCCGAATACAATTTTTATGGCAATGAGATTCACAATTTTTTTTTGGACAGAATACCTAAATAAAATGTGTCATAATCAAATCATAATTATAAATTTTTATTTGGAAACAAAACGAATTTAAATTTTTTTTTGGAATGAACAAGAATAACAGCGAAAAGGAACAAAAAATTATTGAAAAAAAAGTGATACATATTCGCTTAGCAAAAATAAACCAATGAGTAAGTACTACAGTGTGTACGCAGAAGTTACAGTCCGTAAAACAGACCGTTTTTTTTCGTAAAACGGACCCCATCCTATCCCACATTGTAAAATGCTGATGGCAAAGTTATTTTTTGACATTTTATAAGTAATGCAAACTTCGAAAAGGGGCGTGGTCTAACCGGCCCTAATTACAAACTATTAATTATAAGATATTTCCACAGATACTTCCAAGTTACACTTAAATGTACGTAAAAATGCAATTTTTTGGTTCAAATTCAATATTTTTGAAAAATCGACCCCTAAAAGGGGGCGTGGCTAAAAACTTTATGTAAACGAAATCTGAACTAAGGTCTCGTCTACCTAACCTGCTACTTTTTTTGTTTCATGCTTTCCTAAATTAGGCTCAAGGCCAGTCGAAATTAAGTTTTTCTGGAAAATTTTAGGTTTTTCTTCAATTCTGCCTCTAAATGTGGGCGTGACCCAAAGTCTTGTACAAACAAATTGTGGAACTAAGTTTTTTACATAAAATATTAAGCAAATTTTTTTCAATTTCGGGCAAAAATATTGAGTAAACTGCATTTGAAACTTTACCCTTAAAATAGATGTCACGCCCACTAGAGAAGGCTTACCAATTAAATTTGTCTTTTTTGTGTCTTACATTCATTAGGAGATGCTAAGTGTCAAATTTCAGCCTTTTAGAACGTCTTGCAGTTTTGAAAACTCTGGAGGTAGTTGCACATTTAGACCGATTGTGGGCGTGTCTTTGGGCGATTTCAAAATTTTTTACACTTGTACTGCTTCGCATGACGTCAATTACGTTCGAAGTTTCAGCACCTTAGCTCAAAATTTAAGGCCTAGGAACATGTGACATACAGACGGACGGACGGACGGACATGGCTCATTCAATTCAGAATTTGGTCTCGATCATATGCCCTTAAGGTCTTGGGGGTCTACCATTATTATTTCACCGTGTTATAAACTATGTGACAAACTTAATATACCTCCTATCCTATGGGATGGGGTATAAAAAACTAGTGGGATGGTTACAATCCGCTTAGGCGAATCGTTGCATACCCCATCCTAATTGACCACTGTCAAACTCCGAATTGTGTCATAAATCTTGGTTGTTAAATTTCAGTTAAGAATCTTCACTCTAAGAAAGGAGCGTGGCATCCACCCCTTCTCAACAACATCGTATTTTTGTTGGTTTTTTAATCAGAAGTGGTATACACGTTTGACTGCATTTTTTCATAAAAAAAATTTGGTTTATGCTTAAAAACGTCCCCAAAAAATGGCGTGGCGAAAATTTATTCACTTGAGTTGATAGCTTACGCACATATCTGAACATTTTATAGTGCAAGTTTTTTGGATTTATAGCAATTATATCAAATAAAAACCGTTTATTAGAATGCATATTAAGTATGACCACGCCTACAAGGGGGCAGTACTCGTTTTTTTTTAATGCCAATCACATTACACTTAAGCGAGGATATCGCATACCAAATTTCAGCTTCCTGCGACAACCTTGATTTTTCATGCTATTAAGTAAAGTGGGCGTGTCAGTGGGCGTATTTCAAAAATTTTTACAATTGTACTGCTTCGGGACCTAGAAAGAACAGATATCAAGTTTCAAGTTCCTAGCTCAAAATTTAAGGCCTAAAAACTACCGACAGACGGACGGACGGACATGGCTCATTCGACTAACAATTCGGTCTCGATCATATGCCCTTAAGGTTTTTCTATGTTACAAACTATGAATCAAACTTAATACACCTCCTATACAATGGGATGGGGTACAAACATTAAAATTCCTTAAAAGATATTATGTACATATATTATGTAGAGGATATATTTTGCAGGTATATAACATTAGTATAAAAGTCATTTAAAATACAGGATCTTCTTCATCGTGCTCGGTGAGATCTGGGTGAGTGTTTAGTTCGTCTGCGTTGGATTGAAGATAGTTGAAAAATGAATGAAATGCTGGATCTATGAACGTTTTCAATTCAAGAAGATCTTTTTTCTTCTCCACAGATATGTAAGGGACTACATTAATTTTCGGAATTTCTGTTTCTCCAAGGGAAATTACACCTCGTTTTCCTACGCTCAGTATTTTGAAGGGTTCGTCGTCGCGAAGTGAAGTTTTGTACAGTATTTTGTCTAACCCTTTATTGTAGCGAAGCCATCTAACACTGTTCCAAATGAATCTTTACATTGGCTTAATTAAGTGAATATTTGCATATTTAAGTGCCTATACTTAACACTTACTTCTAAGATAAAGTACTTTCGTATGATACCAGTTGCCTGCTATTCAAAACTTCACAATTTTCATTTCGTGGATCCACTACGTTCAATTCATTGGGTGTCACTTTTTGAGGACAATTACTTATTGACAAGTCCATTGGTGTTTCCGTACCATTCGCTAAATTAAAAAAAAAAACCAAGAAAACTTTTGAAATGCGGCAATCAAACTCAATTCGGTAATATACTCAATTTGCTTTCTACATGATACGCTTTGGAATACCCCGAAATAGGATAGTGCATCATTTCCATTCAAAGGGGATTCCCCTAATTCATTGTGTGACAGAGGAATCCTATTCGCAGAAAATGTATTGGACATTTGTTAGTACATTAGTGTACTTTACTGGTATACCTTCACTTTTTAATTGAGTTACTGATTTTTAAACAATTTTTTGAGAACGTTTGTACCTAACGACCATGTAAAAAGAGAGCTAAGTGAACTTATTTATGACATGCATACATCAAAAAGTAATTAGACTACCTTTGGCTTTTGACCTAGCCCTTTCCCATATTTTCCTTGCACGAAAGGACATTTTAACATGTAGTTTTGACTTTTATGGTTACTCTGAAATTTTTAATATTGCTTCAATAATGAAAATGTTTTTAAGTCTTGGTATTTCCTTTTTTTTTAAGTACTACTTTATTCAAATGATTTTATAACAGCTTTAACAACCGTAATACCGTTTTTAAATTTTTTCGTATGTATTTTAATTTATTTGAAACTACAATGTCCCCGGTTAGATACAATTCGGCACTGATCACAACAAGGAATTTTCAATTTTAATTTTTTTTTATTTCTTCGAATTTCAATTTATTTAGAGGCACAACTTTATTCGTTTTTAATTTTTTCGTATTCCAATTTTTTTTTGGAAGAACTATTTTAATTCACTGATCACAAAACCTTAACAGGTTAAACTGTAATACCGCTCTTGATTTTTTTCGTAAATATTCAAATTTATTTAAAAAATAAATAAATAAATAGAGTGGCGCAACAGCTCGAGGTGAACCAGGGCCAACTTCTCAACAATGTATGCTGGTGTGTTAATTTCTTTACATTTTCAAGACAAATGATACTCTCGGAGGGCTTGTCAGACCCTCGCGGAGGTGGGGACCGTGAAAAAGAACACGTCTTTTTCTTCAGGTGACGATGGCAGGATTTGAACCCAGACCTCCGGCGAAGTAAACACACACACTAACCACTACGCCACGGCACCCCACAAATTTATTTAAAAAGACAACCTTATTTGACTCAAGACACAGGCTTATAGTTCGGAATGGCAAAGCACCTTATTTTCAGTTATGATACCGTTTTTAAATTTTTTCGAATTTCAATTTGTTTGGAGGAGGAACTTCATTCTACTGATCACAACAGCTTAACTTCAATTATGGCACCGTTATTAAATTTTTCCGTATCTCAATTTATTTGGAAGAACAACCTAACTCGACTTATTCAACGCGCCTACAATATTTTAGTTAGGAATAACAGCTTTAATTGAGAATGTATTTTAAATAGGGGCTCATGTGATATGGAATAACAGCTTAAGTTAAGTTAAAATAATTTTCCTATCAAGGCACGTTTTGGAATAACCACCTAACTCACATAATTTGTTCCTAATAATTAGGGGAATAACTGCTTATCAACTTAGGTTGTTATTCCAAAATCAAAGTCGAGAACTGAGACAGAAGTTGAGTTAGACGTTTAAATTTGAGATATTATGAGTTACGCTGTTTTTCCAAAACAAAGATTGAGGAATTTCGACTTAAGCTTCGCCTAACTTTTTATAACTTCTACAATTTCTTTGCTAGTGGAATGAAAAATTTAGTACATATAGATATTCATATCGGGAGTCATGTGGTATGAATAACTCAATTTTAGCCTAAGTCGACTTAGGCGGTTTTAACTTGTGACCACAGATTTATACTTTCTTATTTTTCTTTCTGTGGATTTTATTTCTCGAGGCATTTAGACCATAATTTAATTTTGCCCCGTAATCCTTCGATTTTAGTTACTCACAAATTTAAACTGACTTTCTTTTGCCCGAACCCTAATCAAATTCAAATGCTTGACCAGTGAGCAAACTTAAAGCAAATTTTTACCTCATCGGCCAACTAACTGTGTAAGAAACCACAACTTCCCATAACGTTTAAATGTACCGCCCCCTAGGTCAACACATCCGACAAAGTCTTAAGCCTCAACAGGTATTTTTCCACCTCATTAATAGAGATAAAACAACCGAGGCATAATTATGCTCCCGACAGCGGTAAGCCGGCCATCATAAATCATATCTGACCGAGCTGCACCGACGAGAAGGCCCAAGGAAAAGGTAGGAACCGATAAAAAAAGATTCAAATATACATGCTGAAATATGTTATGGCTCCACTACCGTTGCCTTCATCCTCAGAAGAGGAATTTATATGCCACTCCAAATACATCCGAGTAAGCATTCACCACGTTGCTGTATGGTCAAGCACAAATGTCCGACGGACATGGAGAAGCATCCGACTTTGGACCGAAAATCATTCGGAGAAATTCCTCGTTCCATTGTGATTGAAACAGGTCGGTCCTGTGCGGAGCCTTTCCGCATCGGCCGACCCACCTGTAATATGTGCACGACGAGTGTGTTGCCAGGAACGCAGATTGCGAAAAGTGGGCTTTTGGTTTCGCTTGATAGCACCTCTTCTTTGAAACACTGCCGCAGGGATGTAAAGAAAGTGCTACTTAACAGTAGTATCCACTTGTAATTGACTCCGCACGTAGATGTGCAGATACATTCTTTTAAAAGCACATAACTCACTCCACCGACCGGGTCGGATCCAATGAATAAGTAGTGCGTTTATCGCAAATGGTCCTGGGGCTCGATAAGGCGGGCAGTATGGGAAATTTATAGAATGTGGCAATTTGGCTACCAAAATGGAAGCAAAAACAAATATTATCCTTTACGTGTTCATTATGTTGTCGACAAGGGCCCATGGGGCGTATTTCTGGGTAGTAATCATTTGTCCGTTGGAGTGGTTCAGTCGAAAGTGTTTTTGGTTTAACTTCATGGAGATATTGGTTTTAATTGGCAGTGTATCTCGTTCCGACAATCGAAAGGGGACTTTGTGCGTCAACTGATTTGTAATTTAATTATGGTAGGCACGAAGTTAAATACATGACTGCAAAGCAGTCCTTTACCCACGGCATAGGACGTGTTAAACTTCTACGCCAAAATCATATAACTCGTTAATTGTATTCAATGCATCTATAAAGAGGCACCAAGGCATGATGGCTAGATGAAATTTCGTTGTGGTCTTTTCAAACATCCTTTTTTAAAGCTGAGCAAAATACTAAGGATGTAATGGAGCGATGAATTTATAGATAAAACATTTAAGATTCTTTAATTCTATCCATAAAAAATTGAACCCTATTGGGAAGTTTAAAGTCTTACTTAAAGTAATTGCTTCGTGACGATTTTTTTTAAATCGTCACGAAGCAATAAAATCTTAGCGATGCCAGAAAGTGAACGGTGCTTTTCGGCTTTGGATTCTTTATTTGCAACTTTTCTATCAAGGACTACTCCCAGATTATATATTTCTTTTCAGACCTTTGACTAAAGGAATTCAGTCTAACCAGAGATCTCCCTTCCTCTTATGAAGAAAGTTTTCTTAGTTTAAGGAAGATTCACTGAAAACCTTTTTCTCGTGCACCATTCATCGATCAATACCAGGGATCTCTGCGCCCGAGATCAGACATCAAGGCGACATCTGCCATGTAGGCTTTTCCAATAGCAGAGAGTCTACCATTATGCACTAAGGAGCTAGGCAATCTGCTTCCCTTTGTCTTGTACATAACTTACTTACTTACTTAGAGTTCTCGCGAATCATTGAGGGTCTCTATCTGGTTTACAGTAGCCTTCCATCCTGGCAAGCTGCTTTCAACTGTCCAGACCAAGCACTCTGCCATCCACTATCGCTTGGTCCCTGAAACGGAGGTTTGGTCTTCTTGGTCATCTCGAGCCTGGGCTTGGCTTCAAAGACCGTCTTGTCTGGAGCGTTGTCTCTGGCTTGGTCCCTCAAACGGAGGTTAGGTCTTCCTGTTCATCTGGAGCCTGGGGCTTAGCTTCAAAGACCGTCTTGTCTGGAGCATTGTCTATGGCTTGGTCCCTGAAACGAAGGTTTGGTCTTCCTGGTCATCTCGAGCCTGGGGCTTGGATTCAAAAACCGTCTTGCCTGGAGCGATGTGAACGAGCCCATGTTATATTCGTATTTTGACTTTTTGAGCAATATCTCATCGTCGGTACAGAACATAGAGTTCGCAGTTGTATCTTCTCCTCCATTCGCCCCTCTCGCTGACAGGACCAGAAATTCGCTATAGCATTTTTTTCTGCTCATTGTGCAGCACTTGGCGTGATAAAGCAGAGCTATCAGAATGACGGCTTTGAAGGTCCTGCACATAAGCTTAATTCCACTGAACTAATGTCTCATTAAGCACGTGTTGCCTGCCTGCGTTGTTTATGCTTTCAAAAGATCTCGTTAATAAAAACACCTTAAAATCCGCCTGGCTACGTCGTAGCACTTGGCTTAGTACAAAGACTGCCGGTCCCAAACATGGAAAGGATGAAGGTTTGAGGCTACGGACTACGTCCAATCCGCAGTAAAGAACAGAACACTCAAAGGGGGAGTGAACCTTGAGCAAACGCCGAGGGATGGTACTTAGTCTCGAGTTTGCGAACTTCGAAAAACCGGCGACCTCCGATTTTAAGATAGCCTTCCTGTGATTACACGGGTAGACCACGGGTGACTGACAATCCCGATAACTCGTGGGAATCAAAATATGTAGATCCAAAAATAAATAAAACACTAGAGAATGGTTCTTCTTAAAGGGCATCATCAACTAGCGACGTTGCAGAACATCCTGTCGATGAAAACTCGGCATTTGCCGCTCGGGCAGAGACAGGAATCATTGACTTTGAAATGGAAGACCCTTCAGACTTATCTCTTCTAAGCGATTTTTCTTCATATACAAGCACTTTATGCGATTAGCATACTCTCGGATAAAATGCATTCCGATGAGAGGATCCTGACCGAGTCCTCAAGCAAAATGGTTCAAACTAAGGCCGGATGCATTCAAGTCACACCTGCAGAACAACGCAGATTGAAGCGTGCGCTGAGGAGGGGGTACACTCTTGAGCAGGCACGGATTTACGCGAAAGAGGAGGAAGAATTTAAGAGTTACAAAGACCCGCTCCCCAACAAAGACCCGAGTTACCCGCTCCCCAATCCGAAGTAAAACGAGCTTTCTTAGGGGAGACAACTGCGGACAAAGCCTCCTCTAGCAATATAGCGGGCTTTGTCAGACTGGGCATCGTTCCGACCAATCTCGATCGCAATCCTCTCACGAACGGACCAATGGTCCAAATTCAAGAGAGGTTTATAACGATTGAGTTGCGTGATGGAGAAGTTAAGCCAAATGGCCATGATATCATCCCTCGTCGGACAACGTTGTCCCATGCCCGACTTCAATGTCAAATTCAGTACCAAATTTTCAAGCAGAGCTTCCTGGGTGTCAGGTGAAGTCTTAAATGCCTCTGCAATAGAAATCTACACAGACGGATAAAAAACAGCACTTGGAGCAGGAGCAGGAGCCTTTTCCAATACTCTTGACCTGTGTATCTCCAAAAGCCTGCCAGATCTCTGCACTGTTTTTCAAGCTGAAATTACAGCTGTTCGTGGAGCCGCGGCCTGGTTTTCAATTAACTCAACAGATGGCAGCGCTTGTTTTATATAAGTGGAATAACACCAACATATATGTCTCTCTTCCAAACAAATCTGGAGAGTTCTTGATGGTACGAATACAAAGAGACTCATCTGCTTCAATAGGCTTAGTTTTAGAAAGATTTGTGATTTTTTTTTCAAAAATGCGTTAAAACGGAAGTATTCAAAATATAAGGCTTAAAAACATGGCAAGCTTTAAGAGTTTTTATACGTGAGTTGTATATTAACTTTGTAGACAAGCAGCTCAAAACCTATGGCTACAAACACTTCTAAAAACCTCATCCATTGTCAACTCTTCATTTCTCAAGAACTTTTCCAATATTCTCATAAAATTAGATTTTTTTTTTAAGTTCACTATTTACTAGACCAAACATTCTTATTTCTAGTTGTTGCCTTCTAATCTTTTTAAAAAAGTACTGGAAAATATTTACCTAATTCATTATCTTATGAAACTTCAAACTGTAATCAAACCGTTATTTGTGCTTGAAAAAATGGCCTCATTGATTTTTCTGACTAAAGCACACCAAATTTTGTGCAGAAGTTACAACGTGATAAGACGAACGGACGGACTGGCCGTTTTTTCATTTTTGGGCGGACCGCTAAAAACAATAAAATATAAAAAAAACATTCACCTTTTATTCAATAAAAAAGCTAACCGAACGTATCGTTGCTTATATTGCCGCCGATCTAACCACCATCAAGAAGGCTAAATTTTAAGATAGTGATGGTGGGTTTGACGTTAGGTCTTAGGTCTTCTCCCCAGGTGTAAACCAGTAACTCCCAACCTGCCCTTTCTTTCTTCTCCTGTCCACAAAGGCATAGTTTGCTGGTTTATTGGCATTCTTCGGGCCTAGCCGAGTCACATTTCCCCTGTGCTGCCTCCAATCTTCCGCGCTATAAAGAAGGCCAACCGTCACAACCTGACCCGCAACAAGGTAAAATAAAAGCCCTTTATGGTTGTGTCCTTTATTTTATAAAAATTAAAAAGCAATGTAAACGACGGCTTTTAGAATATAATTTTATTCAATAATGGCACCAGCCCTATTATAACCCGTGCACCAGTTGCATTGTCATCGAGACTAATAAAATGCACTCGTCTTGCAACATGTTAACTAACATAGCAACATTCTGTTAACGCATCCATTAAGAGAAATCCCAAAAACACAGATTCTCTGCAGCTGCAGATTTTCTGCCCACGCACTAGATGCGCAAGAGTACTTCAACTTCAATACAAACCAGTCGGAGGGAAAAGTCTACTTCACCATACCACATCCCAGATGACAATCCACACTGTCTGCGCTACTGTGTATCTGGGATTCCCACCAAAACCTGAGGCTGTGCAAGCAACTACAGCACCGAGCAACATTAGTTGCATACAATCTCTCGTCGAGTTGAAATCGAGTTCGCATTGCGCCGGTGTTCATGATATCCGTGAAGTAGATTGTTCGGTGATTCCCTCCCCTCGTCCTCGCCAGTAAATACCCTGGCACACGAACGGATGTTGATGAGACGTACAAATCAAATTATGTTAATTGCTCAAAAGTAGTACCGTGTCGGTGTCGTGTTGTATAGTGCTAGTGTTGCCCTTTGAGTGAAGTAGACTGTGTGTCGCCTCCTCTGTTGCACATCTTTGCCCTGAACAACGCGCAACTTTTTTCTGTTTTACTTTTCGTACCTTCGTGATGACGACACACCGTGGAACGGGGGTGATGTGCGAAGCTGCTAAGTGAGCTCCTTGTCGCGAATTAACGCAAGGAATGCGCGCCCAGTATCGTTTGAGGGTCTACTCGGGGCATGTTATTCGAGAAGAGCAATTAGTAAGTGGTGTCCCGGTCTAATTAATTGCCCCAAGGCAAACAAAACAATCACGAGAACGCGTGGATGAGTAGAGACAGTCACAACTCGGCAGCTGTTACCGGTTTTTGGTTGGGTTCTCGTCGTGTTCGCGCCGCATTTTTAATCTTAAAAAAAAAAAAATAAATAAAAAATGACCGCTCCAAGCGGTTTGCTGGTGCTTTTGAACTTTCTCTGCATAGCGCTTGCATCGGGCATCTCGAGTGACCCGTGCTACGTCGATGGAAAGGCACGAAAGTGTGTTCCGAGTTTCGTCAACGCCGCGTATGGTAATCCCATAGATGCTTCGTCTACTTGTGGCCTTACCCAACCCGAAAGATACTGCGAGGTGGACAGGAATGACCACACCACCTCGTGCAGTGTCTGTGATGATACTAGGCCAGAACTTCGTTATCCGGCGTCTGCTTTGACCGATCTGAACAACTCCAACAATGTGACGTGCTGGAGGTCTGCCTCAGTGCCGATGCCCATGGTGGGCGATAACTCCCCACCGGACAACGTGACTCTGACCCTCTCGCTGGGCAAAAAGTACGAGCTGACGTACGTCAGTCTGACGTTCTGCCCCAAATCGCCTAAGCCGGACTCCATGGCCATCTACAAGAGCCTCGACCACGGCCAGACATGGCAGCCCTTCCAGTTCTACAGTTCGCAGTGCCATAAGCTCTACGGTCGACCGGACCGCGCCAAGATAAGCAAATTCAACGAGCAGGAGGCGCGATGTATGAGTTCGCAACGGTCATCGGGCGATAACCATCGTTTCGCGTTTAATACCCTCGAAGGACGTCCCTCGGCGAACGACATTGACTCGTCGCTGGTGCTACAGGACTGGGTAACAGCAACAGATATTCGTGTGATATTCCACCGCTTGGAAGTGCCACGCGACTTGCTCGTCCCTAATCTCTACGCCATTAGCAGTGGCGGCGACAAGTATTCGAACGACAAATCAATGGACACCAACAACGCCATCGAGACGAAATTCATGGGCAAACTATCAGCGCCGCAATCAGCAGCCGGGATGGGGACATCAAGCGCAGCTCCCAGCCAACACTATGCCGTATCGGATTTCGCAGTTGGCGGACGGTGCAAGTGCAATGGACATGCATCCGAGTGTATGGCCGACGACGAGGACGGCCAATTGGTGTGTGACTGTAAGCACAACACGGCCGGCTCCGAATGCGAGCGCTGCAAGCCGTTCTACTTTGATCGACCGTGGGGACGTGCTACCGACGCCGACGCCAACGAATGCAAAAGTAAGTTCTTCTTGTGCACAATAGTTTTATCTAGGTGCTTACTTAGTGTTGAACTTAATAATGTGGTTGGTGGTGTTGCCTCATCCCCTCGCCCTAAACGAGGTTAGCGCCACCGCATCACCACATTGTCTCCGTGTGGGCCATCTGTCACGGTTCATAGAACCCCTTCGAGCAAAAACGACTAGAATTAGTTTTCGCTAAATTTATTGTGGGTGAAATTGAATTGAGGCTGCGACGAGGGTTGGTGTTGACGGTATGGTGTGGTGAGGGTGGTGCTGTAGCCATAACCAACCCCCTCATCCATTGGTTGAGGCACCATCGACATCTGCTCTTAATTTAAATTCAATCTGCAAATGGCTTAATGACATTTGCCAAATTAGTCCCAGATACATTACGAGATAGTGCTGCGACTGCGATAGCGACGCTGACGGTGTGTCTGTCGTCCTGTCGAGGACTTCTTATGTGTGGTAGTCCTAGTTCTATTCATAAATTGAGTTGTCGAAATCTGAATTGTTCCTTCATTCCGATCTAATGTGTGTGTGTTCCA